>CM029401.1:33447817-34095695 GCA_017139565.1 Luffa aegyptiaca
CCAAGCTAGAGGGTGTTTGTGTTTTAGGCTATGATACGATTAAGGTCTAATAAAGTTTGTCTGATTGCAATGTCATTTAATGATTGTTTAGATTTAGATTGTGCTTGATGCGAGACCTAACTCACTTAGTTTTAGGATATTTGGAGTCTTTGTTGTGAACCTGAAGTGTTGTGAGGCTGTAATTGGGCGGTTTTTCATATAGAAGTGTGTTTCTCTTGTTTATTAATAGGTTTAAAAAATTTTGGGTTAGTCATATGTATGTCGTTATACTATCGAAATTTTCGGAGTATATTCGGTTAGAATTAGGATAGAAGCTTTAGTAATGTCGCTAGGTTAAGTATAGAAACCTAGAGCGTTACAGGTTCTTTAAAGGGGTTAAACTTGATTTCTTGAAGGTTGTAAGCTTTTGGAGTTTATTGGGTTTTTCTAACAAATTTTTTCAATACTCATTAAGATTGATTCTTTTTTTTTTTTTTGTATTTTATTGTTAACTAAATTTTTTTTTCTTAGGTTCTTCAACATGTTTGACATATATATGTTTGTTATGTGAGTTCTTGTTTCAGTTGTAAAGCGAGAGATTTTTCAATTTCTAATTGAACTTTGTTTTTCTTAGGTTCTTCAAGATCGCGATGTACACGAGCAAGATTATGCCGAAAAGAATGGAAACTGCATGTATGAGAATATTTGTTTTTCTTAAGTAGGCTTTTAATCATAGGTGTTTTTAAGTGTAGATGCTTTGTAATTTTACTTTTTTATATCAAACTTGTATGAACAAATTTGATTAATTGGCTTATTGGAATAAAATTAAGCAAATATTTGATTTTTATATAAATTGGCAGATTTTTCTTCTAAAAAAAAAATGGAACATCTAATGTCGCACTTTTAATGACGGACGTTTAATGACAGACATTTAATGACAGACAACTTTAATGACGGACATTTAGTCATAAAATACTCCTACAATGACGAACATTTGATGACGGACGACTTTTAATGTCATGCAATGACCGACATTAAAGGTGTCCGTCATTTAAGCCTTTAATGTTGGGCGGACTTTAATGACCGACATTGCTTGTCATTAAAAGACGCCCGACATTAAAGGCTGTGATGTCACCCGCATAGATGACGTACACCGCCCGACATTAAAACCCTTTAATGACGAGCATTGCCCGTCATTGAAAGCCTTTTTTTTTTTTTTTTTTTTTTTTTTTTTTTTTTTTTGTAGTAGTAGTAGTAGTAGTAGTGGAAATGGTGTAATCAAGAGTTTAAAATTAATTATACTACTTGGTCAACATTTTTAGATAACAAAAACTTTTGATAAATTATTTCGTTATTTTTTGGGATAAGTACATGATTAGCCTATAAATGGACCATAAATTTCATTTTTGTTCAAACCTACAATTTTTTACACAAATAGCCTAGGAGTTTAAAGTTTTTACATATAAGTTGTTATTCAATTACATTTATGCCCTCTTTCATATTTTTTGTATTTAAAATACAACAAAAATCATAAAAGGAAAAATCATGTTTTATTTTTTCCTATTAAAAAAAATCCAACCCATTAATTCACTCTCCAATTTTGGAAGGATCCCTAAAATCACTCCCCATCTTTCTCACATGACTCCTTCCTCTCCCTCCCTCCCTCACGATCTCTTCCTCTTTCTCTCGGCTTTCCTCTCCCTCTTCATTTTCGATCTCCTCTCTTTCATCTATGATCTCCTTTCCTTTTCTTTGTCACTTGTCGTTGATGACCAACCACCATCGGAGGCGCCACTGTCATCGCAAACTTGAACCAGCACTCGCACATCAATGGACGTTGCAAGCTCGTCAACCGCCTTCCTCCTGCTGCTATCCCACTGTGGATATCACCAGATTTCGCAATCGTCATTGTTGTTCAAGCTAGCTACATTCCAAACAATCGATTTTCGATGCCGCAGCAGGGAGGGAGCTGAATGAGAAGTCACATGGCTGTCGGAGAAGAGAGTTTTTGAAAAATAGTAAGGTTTTTTTTATATATATAGTTGTATATTTGTTTCATACCATGCTTTTTTTATATATATAGTTGTATATTTGTTTCATACCATGTATATATTTCCTAATGTAGTAGTATATTTAATAATATGAGGGATACATTTTGTATATAACTTTTTTTTTTAGAAAAGATATATGGTGACGAACAAATATATGAAGTATATATTTGCAAATAACGGAATATATCGAGTGTATTTGATGAAATTCATAATAGGGGAAGACTTTTTATTATTATTTAAAACAGGAGAATTTTTATGGTTGTATATTGATTTTTCCAATATCAATGTTGGGGGTATATTTTCTTTTCAAAAAAAAAAAAATATAGGGATCTATATATTAATATAACAAGTGTATATTTAATACTATAGTTATGACAAAAAAAAAAAAAAAAAAAAACTCAAGTATATGTGCCTACAATAATGATTAAAAAAAACAAAAACTTATGTACATAGTATATATAAACTAGTATATATGAATATAAATGTTTTTCCGCAAAATGCAAAAATCTGGAAAAAAAAGTATATGATACAAAATCAATGCTAAGATTGTGAGACATTTAAGAAAAACATATTGTATATATATATAGACACGTACATACATGATATATATAAAGTATATATGAAATTATATAAAGTATATATAAAATTATAAACGAATATCGACGTTTTTTTTTTTGTAAAATAAAAAAATCTTGAAAAAAATCGTTTAGACCAAACGAAAGCACGAAATGGAAGGAAAATATGTCAGTAATTGAATGAAATTGAAGGAAAATCAACTGGATTCATTATGACATGAAATAAAATCGGTACAATAATATTTTCCTAAATTAAGGAATTTGATTAGATAATATTTTATATAATAATTGATCCTACAATTTTAATTGAAGAGAAATCATGACAAAAAAGGTATAATGGTAACAAAAACGGCTGAAAATCTAATTTTGAAAATCTTCAAAACTATTGATATATACAAAAATATGCATCTCAAATAGTCCATCCATCAAAATTTCTCTTATTTTTTTTTCCTCAAATTTGTATACATTGATTTTTAAATTGATCATTTTGACTTGTTGAATTGGCATATAAAATCACACATCTTTCTTCTTAATATAACTCAAAATTGATTACATTCTTTTTTTAAAAAAACTAACCCAAAGTTTGAAAGGTATTTTCTCTTTTTCCAAATGAACTATGATGTTTGAAAAACAGACAGAACGCTCCGTTCATTTTTTAATTATCGTAACTTAGAAAACATTTCTTCAAAATTGATTAAATTCATTTTCTTTTTCTTTTAATTAGCTGAAAGGTTCTGAAAACCTTTTTTTTTTTTTTTTTGTCAAATTAAGTCCAATGCTTGAAAATTCAATACTCATTTCAATTTTATATTAACTCAACTATAGAAAATTTACTTTTTGAGTTTTCTTTATATAACTCAAAAATTGATTACTCTTTTTTTTCCTAATTAACTCAAACTGTACGAACAATATTATTTACTCAAAGTATGGAAAACTTTTTTTTCCCAATTTAAGTCTAATGTTTGAATATTCAATACAATGACTTCTTTTTATCCAAAGTGTTGTAAAAATAATCCTTATTGCATGTATACATAATGAAACCCTAGTTGTATAATTAGGTATACATGATTATACAATAAAACCCTAATTGAATAATTATACAATAAAACCCTAATTGTATAATTCAATTAAACCAAGATCTTTGAACTAGATGATTTTCACAACAATGAGATAACTTAAAATACCATACCTTGATCCATGATAATGATCTCGTTAAGGATTGTGTTTCTCCCTCTTGCCCTTCCTTGAAAACTTGATTTGATCTTCTTGATGGAGAAAATAATCTGTATTATGAGAGTAGAGAGAGCCAATCCCTAGGGTTTTTTCCTTTATATATACACCTTCCATCAGGGTATTAAAAACTTGGGAAATTACCTTTCTTAAATTAATCAGCCCATTAACGTACTGGGCCTAAAACGTTAAGTAGGAATAATGTATATGGGCCACATTAATGTTTATATTAAATTTGTAAAATCTAACATTCTCCCACTTGGCCCATTTGACATTATTTCCCATATACGTAAATAATCATAATGCACATAAAAGATAAATTTCATCTTCATATCATGATATCAATGTCAAGTCAAGAAACTGATAAGGATCATGGCGGTCATGTGTCATTGCATTGACATAATCCCTTCCATGTATCACGAAATTAGTTATGCTACTTGGTATGATCTATAATAAAGGTATTCAGTAATAGTCCAACAAGAAATGTCTTTGTTAAAGACAAGTCCTGTTTTATATATGTAATTCATTTATGTATACACCAACCATGAGAAACAGACGTGATAAAAGAAAATCAGAAACAATATATAAATGAGCTGAGAGTGTCAAATAACATGACCATAATTTCAATAATAGTATCCACTAATGCCCATACGTTCGACGTGTTCCCTAAATGTCTTAGGTGGCAATCCTTTTGTTAGTGGATCCGCAATCATAAGGTTTGTGCTAATGTGTTCAATTGACACCCTTTGTTTCTAAACTTATTCTTTAACGGCAAAATATTTCAATTCCATATGTTTAGCATCTTTCGAATATTTGTCGTTTTTTAAGAAGAAGACTGCAGCAGAATTATCACAATAAGTTTTCAACGGCTTGGCAATACTATCGACAATTCCAAGTCCTGAAATAAAGTTCCGCAACCATAAACCATGAACTGTAGCCTCAAAGCATGCTACAAATTCAGCTTCCATAGTGGAGGCAGCGATGATGGATTGTTTTGCACTTTTCCATGAAATTGCTCCTCCAGCTAATAGGAACATATAGCCAAATGTGGATTTTCTTGTATCCACACACCCAGCGAAATCTGAATCTGAATATCCGTTCACCTCAAGATGATCAGATTTCCTGTAGGTAAGCATATAATCTTTCGTTCCTTGTAGATACCTTAACACTTTCTTTGCAGCTTTCCAATGATCCATTCCTGGATTACTTTGATACCTGCCCAACATGCCAACAGCAAAACTGATGTCTGGTTTGATACAAGTTTGTGCATACATCAAGCTTCCAACAATAGATGCATAAGGAATAGTTTCCATTTGATTTTGTTCCAATTCATTCTTTGGACATTGCATGAGACTAAACTTATCTCCCTTCTGAATTGGGACAATACTTGAAGAGCATTTATCCATCTTAAATCTCTCTAGAACGTTGTTAATATATGCTTTCTGAGACAATCCTAATAATCCATTTGTTCGATCACGAAATATTTCTACTCCAATCACATAGGATGCCTCACCCATATCTTTCATTTCAAAGTTCTTAGAGAGAAATTCCTTAGTTTGCCATAGTAAACCAAAGTCATTAGTAGCCAGCAAGATGTCATCAACATACAGAACAAGAAATATAAACTTACTCCCACTGATCTTTAGATATATACATCGATCAACGACATTTTCTTTAAATCCAAAAGATGTGATGATATCATTAAACTTAAGATACCATTGTCGGGAAGCTTGTTTAAGTCCGTATATTGACCTCTTAAGCTTACACATCATATGTTCCTTTCCTTCAACCACAAAACCTTCTGGTTGATCCATGAACACTTCTTCATCTAAATTTCCATTTAGAAAGGCAGTTTTCACATCCATTTGATGAAGCTCTAAGTCATAATGAGCAACTAATGTCATGATAATTCTTAATGAATCCTTTTTAGAGACAGGGGAAAAGGTCTCCTTATAGTCAATACCATTTTTCTGAGTAAAACCTTTAGCAACGAGTCTAACCTTGTATCGTTCAATATTGCCATTCGAGTCTCGTTTGGTCTTAAAGACCCATTTACATCCAACTCTTTTGCTTCCTTCAGGCAATTCTACAAGGTCCCAAATCTCATTATGATCCATTGATTTTAACTCTTCTTTCATGGCATCTAACCATTTAGCAGAATTGTCACTTTTAATGGCTTGTGAAAATGAAACTTGATCATTATCAATGCCTAAGTCAAATTTTGACTCATGCAAATAAGTCACATAGTCATCAGAAATAGTTGATCTTCTTTGTCTTACAGATCTTCTTAATTCTGTTTCCAGTGGTTCCTTTATTGTAGGTTCATTCATTACAATATTATTATGTGATGTTTGATCGTTAATTTGTTGTTCCTCATTGACAGAGTCAATAACTACAGGAACAACAACTTGAGAAGAAGTCATAGATGAAGGAATTTGCACCATAACTTCTTGAATTTCCACTTTACGTGGTTCCAACCTCCCACTAACTTCACCATTCTCAATGAACCTAGCATTTCCAGTTTCAACTATTCTTGCACTATTGCTAGGACAATAAAATCTATACCCTTTAGATTTTTCTGGATAACTAATAAAAAATCCACTAGTTGTTCTTGAATCCAACTTTTTTCTGTGTGGATTGTAAATTCTTACTTCCGCTTGGCAACCCCAAACATGCAGGTGCCTTAAACTAGGTTTCCTTACTGTCCACAGTTCAAAAGGTGTCTTTGGAACTGACTTACTAGGAACTCTGTTTAATAAGTATTGAGCGATTCTTAAAGCATACATCCACAATGATATGGGTAAAGATGAATTAATTATCATACTCCTAACCATGTTCATTAAAGTACGACTACGCCTTTCTGCAACACCATTTTGTTGCGGTGTTCCCGACATTGTATATTGAGCACAAATGCCATGGTGTTCTAGGAATTTAGCAAATGGACCAGGGCACTGTCCATTCTCATCATATCTTCCATAATATTCACCACCTCTATCAGACTTTACAATTTTCACTTTTCTATCTAATTGCCTCTCAACTTCATTGATAAATGTCTTTAGAGCATCTATCGATTGAGATTTTTCATGCAATAAATAGATATAACCATAACGTGAAAAATCATCAATAAAGGTAATGAAATACTTTTCCCCACCAAAGGATGGAACATCAAAAGGCCCACATATATCTGTGTGTGTAATTTCAAGGAGTTGTGAGCTTCTTGTGGCTGCTTTCTTGACGGTGTGTTTTGTTTGTTTTCCCTTAATACAATTCACACAAGTTCCAAGATCAGTAAAATCCAAATTTGGGAGGATTTCATTATTTACCAATCTTTCCATTCTTTCTTTGAATATGTGACCCAAACGTTAATGCCACAAGTAAGCTGATGATTCATCAAACAAACCACGTTTAGTACCAACATTATGATGCAGGGTTAACAATATTTCAGCAAAAAGATTATCAAGCTTTAATTTGTATAAGTCATCACAAAGAATACCAGAACCAAAAAGAATGTTTTGTTTAAATAAACTGAAGCATCCATTCCCAAATTTTAAATGATAACCAGAAGTATCAAGTTTAGACAAGGAAATCAAATTACGAGAAACAGAAGGAACATAAAAAGTATTTAAAAGATCTAAATGATGTCCAATATCTAAAATTAAGTGATAAGTTCCTACAGCTTCAACTGGAACTTTGACTCGGTTTCCCATGAAGATAAATTTTTCATTTGGGCTTGTGGTTCGGGTCGTAAGGAATCCCTGCATCGTATTTGAAACATGAATGGTACAACCAGAATCAACCCACCATGTATTATAAGGAACTTCAGTTAAATTTGATTCGAAACATGCTAAGGCATTATGCTTACCTTTACTTACGAACCATGCCTTGCATTTCAGGCAATCTTTCTGATAGTGTCCTGGCTTGTTGCAGAAACGACACTTATCCTTAGTTTGTTCCTTCTTGTGGATTTGGACAGATGACTGATTTATCTTTAGTTGTCCATTATTGCCCTTTCCATTTTTCTTTCCTGGTTTCTTTCCAGCTCCTTTATGACCCATGAGATTGGCAGAGTGAAATATTGGTTTCTTAAGCCTCGTCTCTTCTTGAATGAGCATACTTTGCAATTCATGCACATTCCATTTATCTTTCAGAGTATTGTAGTTCATGTGGAATGGACCATACTCTGAAGGTAAGGAGTTAAGGATAAATGTTACCAAAAAATTCTCATTAACTTCCATTCCCATGGTCTTTAGCCTTGCTGCTAAGTTTGTCATTTCAAGGATATGCTCATGCATAGTACGAGAACCATCAAACTTAACGTTGGTTAAGGTACTCATTAGTGTTCTAGCAAGTGACTTATCGGCCGACTCAGACTGGGAACAATTTTCCACAAATTTCATAAATTCCTTAGCACTTTCAGTTTTTGCAATTGTGGACTTGATATTGCTTGCTAAAGTCATTCGCATAAACATTAAGCTTAACCTATTTGATCTTTCCCAAGCTTTATAGAAAGATCTTTCCTCAGAACTGCTAGTATTAGTAAGTGCAGCCGGTTTTTCATTTAAGAGTGCCAAATCAAGATCCAAAACACCGAGATGGAATCGGATTTGTTCGCACCAATCAGAGAAATTGAGTCCATTAAACTTAATAACAGATGTGGCTTGCGAATGAAGAGAAATTGTAGTTACTGCAAATACAGAAAATACGCTTACACATCATTGCTTTGAGAAATAAACTTAAATATATAATGCAAGATCACAAAACATTAAACAAACATTAATTATACATTGAAGTGCTTCTTTGGAAGATACAACAATATACAATATTCATACATAATTGATGCTAGATTTAATTTTACATAATTGATCATTAAAATGCTCAAATTAAAATACCTAACCTAGCACTTAATTAACCACGATAAATTCCAAAATTATAAAACTACTAATCAACCTTTGGGCGATTCAAAATGTTTTATAATCATGAAAATCAATATACTCACGACGAAGTCTTTAATATTTCATAATATCACCTCTCATTCATAAGCATCATATAAACATGAGTAATTGAATTAACTTTAATTGATGTCGATAGAACCTTTCTAATTCGGCCACTTTGGTGACAACCAAATTATACATAACATAGACATCATAATAAATAATGACAAGTAATTTCATGCAATTTTAAAAATTTACCAACAGTACGCGTTAAACTAATCAAACATATTATTTTCCCTTTTATTAGAAAATTCTTATTGATTTATTTATTTAGTTTATTAATACTGGAATGTATGAACTCATGTTTATTTTTGCATTCTTAATCAGAAGCTCACATGAGGACAAAACCGTACTCAACTTTACAAGGAAAAGCCATCTTTCGCCGGCAATTGAAGCAATTGAAAAATCAAGGAAAACGGTACTTTAAAACTTTACAAGGAAAAACATTCTTAATCAGAACTCATACAATTGAAGCTTTAATTCAAAAATTCATCTTCGCCGGCAACTAATTTATTCTTGCGATACATTAAAACTTCAATTTAAAAGCCATTTTTCACCATCATAATCAAGGAAAAGCCAAACATCATTATTTGCAGCGGAAATTTGAATTCATACACTAAAACATCAATGAAAAATCACATGTTCTCAAGCTTGGCTCTGATACCACATGTAAAAATAATCCTTATTGCATGTATACATAATGAAACCCTAGTTGTATAATTAGGTATACATGATTATACCATAAAACCCTAATTGAATAATTATACAATAAAACCCTAATTGTATAATTCAATTAAACCAAGATCTTTGAACTAGATGATTATCACAACAATGAGATAACTTAAAATACCATACCTTGATCCATGATAATGATCTCGTTAAGGATTGTGTTTCTCCCTCTAATCCTTATTGCATGTATACATAATGAAACCCTAGTTGTATAATTAGGTATACATGATTATACAATAAAACCCTAATTGAATAATTATACAATAAAACCCTAATTGTATAATTCAATTAAACCAAGATCTTTGAACTAGATGATTTTCACAACAATGAGATAACTTAAAATACCATACCTTGGTCCATGATAATGATCTCGTTAAGGATTGTGTTTCTCCCTCTTGCCCTTCCTTGAAAACTTGATTCGATCTTCTTGATGGAGAGAATAATCTGTACGTATTATGAGAGTAGAGAGAGAGCCAATCCCTAGGGTTTTTTCCTTTATATATACACATTCCATCAGGGTGTTAAAAACTTGGGAAATTATCTTGGGGCAACTAGATAAATGGCCATTTTTAAATGGCTATTTTGAAAAATGACCATCCGAATTTTCAATTTTAAAAATGGTCAAATGCTAATTTTAGTAAGTTTTTTTAGCAACAAAATGGACAAGAATGCCCCTAACTGAAATCTAAATTCAGAGATTATTTAAATTAAATACACTATAAAAATGGAAAGAATAATCTAGGATTTACAAATTAATTTAATGTGAAATTCAATAAAAAAAAATCAAAAAAAAAAGATAAGTCTAATATTAATCTATCTTAAAGTATAATTTGAAAAGAAAAATTTTAATTAAGAAATTTGTTACTAAATTCAAATCACGATTTATGGAGGAAAAATAGGAGAACATCAAACATACAAAAATATCAATTAAAAAAAATCATCTCTTGGAATTTCATCTTGCAAGTTGAAGAAACTGAAGAAAAATCATTGTATCATGATCTTTGTCTAATCACAATTACAGTGTGTATGCAAACAGGTAAGGTTTCCTTCTAAAAATTATTTACTTTTGTAGGAGAGGAAGATTCAAAGGTCATGTAGATTGATGAGTTCAAATGAGCAGCAACTGGAAAGAATAACTCGGGTGAAAGAAAACATAAAAGCAGTAACCAATTTGAAACGCCTACTTTGGGATAAAGGAAAACATGAAAGCAATAACAAATATGTGGAAACATACCTACGATATGAATAATCTTTATAGTAACAAAATGTATAAGAATGGCTCTAACCGAAATCTAAGTTCAGATTATTTAAATTTAATATACTTATAAAAAAAAAGGCGAGAATCTAGGATTCACATATTAATTTAATGTGAAATTCAATAAAATAATTTCAAAATAAAAAAGATAAGTCTAATATTAATCTATCTTAATAGTATAATTTGAAAACAAAAATTTTAATTAAGAATTTTGTTACTAAATTCAAATCACGATTTATGGAGGAAAAATAGGAGAACATAAAAAAATACAATATATCGATGAAAAAAAAAATCATACATTTTACAGCTGGAATTCGTCATGTAAATTGAAAAAATTGAAGAAAAATCACTGTAGCTATGATAAGGAGGATTCAAAGGCGATTGAGACTGATGCAGAAGAAAGTTTAAATGAGCTTTCAACAACTGGAAAGAATAACTCGGGTGAACGAAAACATGAAAGCAATAATCAATCTTAATGCTTACTTTTGGGGTAAAGGAAAACATGAAAGCAGTAACAAAAATGCAGAAATATACCTATGATCAATAGCTTTACCGTGTTGGAAGGAACGATGAAGACCAATAATCAATCAAACTTCAGAATGGTTGGAAAAGACGATGAAGCAATCTGATTTGCAAAATAAAAATCTACTGGAAAATTGAATATGAAAACTTAAAATCTGGATTTGAATTTCAAATGATAAGAGATAATATATATGTTGTAACTAACCAACTAACCATTGCTTGATTCATGCGATAATTGTTTTTTTTTTTAATTAAATCAGGTAGGGCTTCCTCAAATATAGGGTGGAACATGAAAATTGACTTAGGGGTATAATTGGAAGAACAAAACACGTGAAAATAGGTTAAAAATACGGTTTGGCCATTTTTCATTAAAAAATTCGGTTTGACCATTTTTCAAAACTACACTGTAATTTTTGGCTATTTCTAAGGATATCCCAATTATTATCTTTCTTAAATTAATTAATCAGCCCATTAACGTATTGGGCCTAAAACGTTAAGTAGGAATAATGTATATGGGCCACATTAATGTTTATATTAAATTTGTAAAATCTAACAAGTGTAAAAAGAATATATATATATAAGCAACAATGTTATGCAAACTGTACGAAGAATATTAAATAATGGAAAGAAAGATTATATTAAGGAATAATTTTTTGTCTGTTTCCAAAAAAAAAAAAAAGGAATAATTTTTTGTCAAATGTGAATAGTAAAGAACAAAGACAATAATAATACATAACCACATATTCAAGTAACAATATCCATGAAAACAGTCCATACACAAAAAAAAAAAAAAAAAGTTACATTAACATAAAACCAGAAAATAAACCTTAAAAAGAACCTCTAATGAATGTTGTTTACTATTTGAACCTGTAATGAGGGAATGAAAATGGATAACACGATTAGACAATTGCACAGAAAATATAGCTACTATAAAATGAAAGTAAGCACTATAAGAAAAGCGAGGAAAAGATTGTTATGAACATTAGGAAACTCACCTTAATACGAAGTAGGTGTACACACAAATGAGAACAGTAGTGGCTGAAAATCGATCATGCAATACACTATAAAAGTAGAACATTAAAAAAAAAAAAAAAAAAAAAAAAAAAAAAAAAAAAAAAAAAAAGTGCTTGAGGGAAAGGAATGACTGAGATAAGGAGAGTTAAAAGAAAGGAATGAATGGTTAGAGAATAACTGTAAGGCCCCAGATTTTATTATTATCTAGCCTAATGACGTTACTAAATTCCTATATTCAAACTAACCAAGAGCTCCGAAAATTTCGACAGCATAATGACATACATAGGATGAAACCAAAATTTTTAACACACCTGATAAACACCAAACCACACTTCTATATCATACCCAAGTACTCCACCTTACTTCAATATACCAGAAATCAACTTCATCACACAATATGAGTCAGGTCTCGTATGCACAATCAACATCAGAACTACAATCCTTCCAAGTGTAAGCATGCATGCTCTTAACTTTCTAGAAACAGTTCAACTTTATTAACCATTAACATATTTACAACCTAATGGAAACGTGAAAATCTACACATGCTCGACAACTAAAAATTAATCCAATCTAACTGCAAATTATAGGTTCAACCTATCATCAACTAATAAAGAACTATCCTATCGAACGAATGAAAATAAACAAATACATGAAACCATGTGGTCATCCCTTGTGAACCTCCTCATCTGCATCACCGGGCACATAAATCTCGTCAACACCTGCATAATCTGAAAATGTTGGGGGAAGAAAAGGGGAGGGTATCAGTACAACCACAGTACTGATAAGTAGCTCACACTCGGTGAGCCACACACAGCAAACAACCACGTCAACATGCTATTCACACACATACTTTGAAAGCGGCAAAGCAACCAACATACTCTTAACCACGAAAACAAATTATGTTGACACATGTTTCATGCAAAAATGGGATGACAACATGAATCCACGCATCATGCTATGCACCCCCACATGGTTTCCGCGCCATGCTCGCACACTCACATGTGATTTCCGCTTCATGCTCCGCACTCACATCCCACATGTGACTTCTGTGTCACGCTCCGCAAACCCACCCAACACATGAATTACGCACCATGCACAGCGCCACTCACACGTGATTTCCGCGTCACGCTCCGCACTCACACCCACTCGTGATTTCCGCGTCACGCTCCGCACACACACCCAACACATGATTTACGCATCATGCTCCGCCTCTCCCCAATGAACACACACTATGCAGACACGACTCATATGCAGCATAGCCAATAAACAACAGTATCTCATGCTTATGAATTAAACAAAGCAACATACTTAAAAGTCAAACAAAGCAACGTGCTTATTCACATAGCGAGTTACATACATATATTAAACACAACGCATAATAAAAAAACAAGTAAAGCAAACGACATGTTCAAACAAACAAACAAGCTCATCCAGGTAGAAACTACTTACACTAGCTAAAACACTCCTAAATAGACCAAGAGCCGCTCCTAAACGATCTAACAATCTCCTAAAAAAGAATTGCAAAGCTTTAAAGCTAAACTTAGTTCAATCTATACTAGAACCCCAAAAGTGCTTAAAAAGGAATGCTCTTACCGAATAGGACCCTTAAGCTTGATTCAAACGCTCCAAAGTGGCTTGGGATCACAAATAGGGAGATTCTAAGCATTAGAAACCTATTTAGACTAATTCAAGGAGATCCACACAAAGTTTCAGCACTAACACTTTACCCAAAATGAACTTTGGTTCTTGGTCATTAGTGCTCGATGCATTTGAGATACTTAAATTAGCCTAATTTGATTCGAACTACGAGAAACAACTTAACAACTATTAGGAATCGATTTTTAGTACTAAGAAGGGTATTCAAAAGGCTTCAAGGCATCAGAAACCTTACCAGATTGCATAAACGAGCCAACAAGCTTGCTGGAATTTGCCAACCAGAACCAAAATCCTCTGAACACGCGTTGCCCGGGATTCGTATTGAGTTTAAAACTGAAACTAAAGAACACACAATGGTTAAAAACTATTCTAAGCTAACTAAAGCAATTTCTAAAGACTTTAAGGCAGCTGGAACTTACTGATCAACACCCAAATGACCTTTTGAATATGTGCTCATTTGTGTTCGGAACAACTCGACAACCAAGGTCCCATGTCGTCAGGTTATGGGTAACCCAATACAAGGCCTTTCAAGTTGTGGGTATTCGTTGAACACCATTTTTTAGTTCAAACACACGCTGAACAACGATCGAACACACTTAATCCTGCAGTTTAGAAGTTGAATGGAATGGGTAATCTAAAATTGAATCTGAATAAGCACGGGTTTAAGCTAAACGTTACCGAAAGCGCCGAACAATGCCATCGAAGGCTGGAATTCGTGGATTGTGTTGTATGGAAGCTGCTTGCGAGGGACTTGCGGCGTGGGTCACAATTTTCGGCGAAGAACGACAAAGAGGGAAGAGCGACGTGGCGTGGGTTTTGCTCGATGGGAGAAAACGAGGGAGAGAGAGAGAGGAGGCGACGGCGCAACTGAGAGCAAGAGGGAAAGGAATGGCGGCGCGAGGCGAACAACGGTGAGGGCATGCAGGCGACGAAGCGAAGAGGAAGAAGAAGAAACGGGGAGGCATGGGTTCTTGCAACCGACGGAGGAAGGAGGTGGCGGCGAGGAGTGGAGCAGCGACAACGTGGAGAAAAACTAATGGGAATGGGAGGGTGGTGCGGCTGGAAGAAGGAGAAAAAAAAACGCAAAGAAGGGAATGGGTGGCAGCTTCATGCGAGGGAGAGAGAGAGAGATTGATTTCCTATTCTTTTCTTTTCTCTTTTTTTTTTAACTCCCTTAATTCCCATAACTCCCAATTAAAACGGGAAAATACACAATATCCACTCCCACGTAACCTCCCAATTTAAGATCAAGTCCAACCGTTTAGCCACTACCGAAGGAAAGGAAAATATCTCAAGATAAATTTCCAAAATATCAATTGGAGGCTAAAATTAAATTCTACTTTTTGCAAATTAAAATTTAAACCTGATTAATCCAAAGTGGCATAATTTTGAAACGTGGGGCGTTACAATAACTCACCGAATGAGAGGGATCACAAGGCAATGAAGTCTTTCCTCAAGGTTGAAAGGAAGAAGTCGTTTGGTATAAATAGGTAGATAAGTGGGCACTAATTAGAAGATGGTTGTTGGAGTTCATAAACAAGTGGACATATTGTATTTAATAACATGAATGCAATCTACTTCATCCTTATTTAAAATGAGATTAGGTAGATTGCATTTAATAAACTTCATCCCTTTTTAAAATGAGATAAGGTAGATTGCATTTAATATCATAAATGCAATCTATCTACCACATCCTTCAATATTTATCACAACTAAACTAGTGACAACAAGTTACGAATAGTCATAATCTAACAGGACAATAAACGGGTATAGAGATAAACGTAACGTTCTAACCGACCTCAGGTGCATATGAGTTTCAAGCATTATCCAAACTATAGTAAGAATATTAAGTCCAGATTTCGCAAACCATAGGCCCAAACGGGTAGTTAAGGGGCTAAAGGAAGTCCGGATTTTGATTTGGCAAAATTGTGACTAGAAAGGAACAAAGGCCATAATACTACAGACACCACATTTGAAAATCATGTAAGGGAAACAAGATTATGCAAACCATAGGAACAATATTAAATCATGGAAACAAGCACAAAATTTTAGAGTGAGTTAAGAAAATTATAGAAACGGAGATGTCAAAGAACTACATCAAGAAAAACCACAAATGAAAAGAAAAATATAAACCATTGACTCTGTTTGGTTGGTACGAAACTAGCTTAGATAAAATAAACACATTGAAGCAAGAAAAATGGCCAAAAAGAGGGTCAGAATCAAGGGAAAAAAGATCAAATTAAAAAACGAAATCATACGAATAAGCCCAGAATATTGGGTTAATTAGAAAAAAAAAATTGGCAAAACTACGGTATTCTAAAAAAAAAAAATTGGAGAAAGGAGGCTAATTTTTTGTCCTTATTTAAATTCGTGGGTTGAAGCCACGGATTCAAGGGCTGACTGGTCAAGTCAACCCTTGAATTTGTGGCTTCAACCCACGAATTCAACTTTGTAGTTTTTTTTTTTTTAATTTCAATTTTCAGTTTCAGTTTTTTTTTAAAAAAAAAAAATTGTGGCTTCCTTCATTCCTTGCTTTTTTTTTTTTACAAAATTTGAAAATTAATTTTTTATTTTAATATCTTCTTTTTTTTATGTTTTTATTCTATAAATCAAATTATTGGAATATTATAATCGATAACATAATTATAATTGGAAAATTATCCTTCTAAATTTACAACATTATTGATACATTTTCAATCACTTTCCATTTCGATTTATAATTCTTACCAACTATTTTTTTAAATAAATTAAACTAATAAAAATTGATATATCAAAAATTAGGGAGACAAGAAAAATTGGGGTAAATAAGAATAAAAATAGATTTTTTAAAAAACGTCTAAGAATAAAAACACTCTCATTGCTTCGATTTTTTTTTTTTAAATTCTAAGAATAACAAATTTAAGGTTTTTTTAAAAAAATTAAGAAGGTGATAAAATTCTAATGTATAGAATTGGATTCACGAATCTTTCAAACATTAATTGTTTGGTTTTCGTATTTACTAATATTTTTTAATACTTTTATGATTAATTAATCAACTTTTATTAAATTGTATATCTACTATCAGTTTTGAATACAACTATGGATGACTCAACTAACAGAAGTTGACTAAAGATTTTTATTCATATTCATGAGGGAAAAAAAAAAAAAGGAACTTGACCACAACCACTCTATCATTTTGATAACTATTTGGTTTTTAAAAAATGTGTTTGTTTTCTTATCATTTCTTTACCATGGTAATCTTTCTTAAAAAACATATAAATTATTTGTCAAATTCGAAAAAACAAAAAACAAGTTTTTGAAAGGCACTTTCTTTTAATTTTAAAAATTTGGCTTGAATTTTGAAAATATTTGTAGAACGTAGATAATGAAACAAAAAAACCTATATGGGAAAATAATGTCTATATGCCTAATTTTCAAATTCTAAAAACCAAATAATTATCAAACAAGACCTAAAATATACATTTATCGCCTTCTTAATTTTTTTTTTAAAAAAAAAACCTTGAATTTTTTATTCTTAGATTTAAAAAAAAATCGAAGAAATGAGAGTGTTTCTATTCTTAGATGTTTTTTAAAAAAATCTATTTTTATTCTTATTTACCCCAATTTTTCTTGTCTCCCTAATTTTTTATGTATCAATTTTTATTAATCTAATTTCTTTAAAAAAAAATAGTTGGTAAAAATTATGAATCGAAGGAAGTGATTGAAAATGTATCAATAATGTAGTAAATTTAGAAAGATAATTTTCCAATTATAATTATGTTATCGATTATAATATTCCAATAATTTGATTTATAGAATAAAAACATACCAAAAAAAATATTCAAATAAAAAATTAATTTTCAAAATTTGTAAAACAAAAAAGCAAGAAGGAACGAAGGAAGCCACAAATTTAAAAAAAAAATGAATGAAATAAAAAAAAAAGAATCTGTGGGTTGAAGCCACGGATTCAAGGGTTGACGATTTTTCAGTTGTAGCTAAGTGAGTTTCCATGAATTTTTGGTCTGATTATACGTGGTAAATGAATGCCCACTGAATTTCGACCCCAATTTTTAAATACCCATTGAGAACGGAGTTCTAACCATCAATTTTGGACCGAATTAGAAACAAATCAGCAAGGGTAAGGTTCTGTTTTGGTGAGTTTCTTTCCCGAACTTACCTCATTAGTGATTGTGTGTTAAGCAGGAACTAATGGAATAATTTATCCTAACTTTGAGAATATTTGGTTGTAGAACTGATTGATAATTAAGGTTGAAATTAGTTCGTTGTTAGATTGTTTTGGCAGCTCAAGTTAAGGACCCAATTACGCGATGTAAGTAACCTTACTACTTGTAAAGCCTTGGCCAGGTCGGACTACTTATTAAGATCTTTTTTTTATGCTTGAATGTCATAAGACAGGAGGCACTGATTATGTGTGGTCGGAATATGAAGTGTTGGATATTATTGTTCTGGCGATACTAAACCTTCTGGTTATGTGTGGTTGTCTATATTGATGATCTGAACATTGTTGGTTTAAAAGTATCAAATGCTCAAATTATGAGGAATATTCTAGATGTGTTGAATGCTCTGACTATTTTATGTTGGAAAGTATAGAATGCTCTGGTTGATTAATCTTGTATGCTTTAGATGTTGTGAATGCTCTGTTCTGTGTTGGGAACATAGGATGTTATGTGATTGGTTGAGTCTTTGAATGTTTTAGTCGCCTTGAACAGTAGTTTTGAGAGGCATGATATGTTCTATTTCTGATGAACGGATACTCAGAACTTTGGTGGTATGAGATAGAGGTCGAGTGGTGAGTGCCTATTGGACTAGCTGATATGAATTCTACCAATAAAGAATTCAAATAGAGTTGAAGGTGTTGATTTCAATTACTTTATGTGTAGAAGAGCTTCAAGATGGAACGCATTAATTGCACTCCGGGTTCATGAAAGCTGCATTTAATGCAAATCAGGCATCAATTAATGGAACTATACTTTAAGCTACTTCAAAGGGAAGCTTAATTAATTCATGGAATGTTACACACAAAATGAAGGTCGTTGACCAAGACTTCAATTCTCGGATTTATGGAGTCCATTATGTAATTTTTCAGTTTTTTGAGTTTTTTCAATGTTACTTAGGTTACTTTTGCTAGTGGCTTTTTAATACATTAAAGTTAGGAAGGTTACACACTTTAAGGTGACCTAGTGGCTGAATTTAGGTTATATTTTGGAGGCTATAAAAAGCCATCTTTGATGTAACACAAATAAGATTTGTTTTGATGATGTTTCAATGAAATTGAGTCTTTGAGCCTAAAGGCCATGAGCAACTTTCTTTGCATATCTTGTGTTTAGATTTGCATGCTAGGATCATTCAAGTAGCTTTGATCGAACTACTTGTGGAGTGATTCGAATCTCGAGTTTATAAACGAGTTTTCTCTACTCTTGATCTTGATCATCAAGGTAAATCCGTTTCTATCTTCTTCCTTGGGATGAAATCATCTTGGTTTTGGGGTTTTTGATATTGAGTTTTATGGGTCTTGTTTGCTAGCAAGGTTTTTAGATCCAATCATCCAGGGTTTCTTAACATTGCCGTGATGTTTTCTAATATATCCTAGATAGGGGACTTGTGGTTAGTTTACATGTTAAGCTAGATTAAGTTAATGAGGGACCTAAAATGAAATGAGAATAGGTTACTTATCCTAGTAGGGATCGTGGCAACTTAAACACCTAGGATTGAGATGTTTATAGACTAAGATGAGGAGCTAAATGGGCGGGACTTAGCTTTGCAGACTAGGTATCATCTACTATCTGTGGAAGTATAGTTCCGACTAAAAACCCATGGACGCCCCACCAGTGAGTTGGTAGTTAGAGTGCTATGCACACATAGGTGCCTTGATGGGTGAGACTTGGCTCCACTGACTGGGTGCCTTCTACCATCAGTAGGAGTAGAGATCTCCCAGGATTCCCACTTGTGCACCTCCAGTGAGTTGGTAAGCATGTGACAGGCTGGTTAATTGTCCACGTGACCCATACGACATGATAAATGAAACGAAATGAAATGAAATGACTATTAGGCCCTTTAGCAACAACTAACCTCAAGTTACCTCAGTAATGCATGTAAATCCTCTCCTAGTAATAGCGTACTTATTGAGTATTTTTAATACTCATTCTTTTCAAAATGTTTCCTTACAGGTACGAGCAAGGACATACAGAGCGTGTGACGGATTGCTGCTGACGAGTCATGGAAAACATGTGATCATGACTTCCGCGTAGTCTAGTTTACTCATTTTTATTTTAGTTAGTTTTGTAAAATGGTGGTTCTTAAGGTTTTAAATGTCTCTGTGTTGTTCTTAGGAAACATTTGTTTTAATGAAGTTTTTGCAAGTTTTCTTGTTTTATTTGGGATCCCAGGCCGAGAGACTTCTTTTCTTTAAAATGTCGAATGTTTTGCGTTAATGTTTATTTCAAAACAAGCTTTCTCCTAAAAGCAAGTAGACATGCATGCGGTAACGACCCTAAAAATTAGTAATGAGAAGTGGGGTCGTTACATAATTTCTATGGTTCAAAGATGGACTTTAATTTGTAATTCTCTGTAAAAGTATAAAATGAATCAATTGGATTGATTGGCATGCTTCCCTCTTACCTAGTTAATCAAGCTTAGTACAGTTGCAACCTATCCAATTTTGATGACATTATTCCACTGAAAAGTTAAATAAATTTTTAATCAATTAGATCATGTGAAGCGGTAGTTGGTGTAAGCTCCCTGGCCCGCTCCCTCTTTTATTTTAGAGAAATTTTGGTAGATAAACCGTTTTGGAGCCATATTTTCACATATGTCCAACATTTCCCTTATTTACAAGATTAGATTTTCGGATAGATTTTCTTACATTTATACCCTTGGTCTTATCATTTATTTTCAAATAATATTAAAAAGTATAATAATATATTTCATAATAGCCAACCGTTTATGCTTCATTTTAGGAAGGTAAATTTTCGAGTAATCCCCTAATTTTAGGGATATTCCCATAATCGTTTTTTATCTCTCCTTCATTCTCCCTCCGTACTTCGTTTTGGTTTTATTTCCCGCCTCTTCCTATTTCTCTTCATTTTTTTTACAGCAGCATTTTCTCTCACTTTCGGTTGTCCATTGTCGGCGGTTTTGAAGTTTTTCCCCTCCTCTGTTTCTGCGGTTTCAGACTTTATACAGCAGTTCACAGAATCTTGTTTGTTCGTGGTATTTTTTCCAGTGTGTTTCTCTGCTGTTTTTAGGTTTTTTCGGTAGGTTTCCGACAATCTGTGTTCAGTCTGTACGGTCCGCTTTCCAGTCGTTTGAACATGGGTACGTTTTCAGTTTTTATATTTTATATATTCGAAGGGATATATAGTTTTAGCCAATGTAAGTTTCATATACAGTACACATTATAAACACGTTTTCATATGGCTACGTTTTAAGTTTTTATATCTTATATATTAAAAGGGATATATCGTTTTAGTCAATGTAAGTTTCGTATATATTTCGTACACATTATAATCATGTTTTTTATGGCTTCGTTTTCAATTTTAATATTTAATATATTCCAAGGGATGTCTCATGTCAGTCAATATCAGTTTCATTTTCAGTCAATTTTGTTTCATATATAACATGTGTGTCTGATACATATTTATTTCATATGTCAGATATTAGGTATATCGTGATTATATGCGAGGTTTTTTTCCATATATCTTCATATTATGTATATCGTGATTATATGTTTGGTTTGTATATATGTTGGGTTTGTATATAATAGGTTTTGTTCATATATTTTATTGTTATTCTGATTATATTGTGTTCGGGTTTATAGAACATGTAATATCTTCTATATTTGGTTGTATATATCATATTATAAATATTATATATTCCAAAGCATAACAATATTTATATCATATGTCAGAATAAGATCAGAATCCCCTCACAGATGGAGTTCAAAAGACGGGTTAAATGTGGTCGTTGTGGCAGGATTGGGCATAATAAGAAGACTTGCAGATTTGCACTAACACAGTAGTTATTTTTGTATTTCAATTTCTTAAGAACGTTTGAATTTCTCATTCCTTTGGGTTGTTATCTTTTATGTTTCAATTTGTTGAAAACAATTATCCTTTATGTTTGAACATTGTTTTTCATTGGTACGATTTATCGTTATAAAAGTTGATTTTTATTCCCTCATACATAGTGGTTGAAATTCAATATATACTATAATACATATACTTTCATTATATAGGTATACCTTATACTAGTCATCATTGTTAACAATATATATAAATATAAATTATATATTCATTATCAGTACTCATATATTCACTTACATATTCAAAACAGGTATCATGTGTACACGATCTTTGTTATATGTACAGTAGCATATATTATATACACAAGAACATATATGCTCGACAAGTTGAAGCACCTGAACATTTTCTTATTAAACGAAACACCTGTACATATATACAAGTTGAAGACCAAATTAGCCTTCATATTATCGTTTAAACAAGTATGGACAATTTGGGTCCCAAAAATATCTCCAGCAGCTTCTTGTTCCGTGTCTCCTACCTGTTCGGTTGTTATTTCTTGCGTTTGCTCAATCTCGTCTTCAATTTCTGTTCCTACATTCTGCTCTCCAGAATATTGTCATTGTTCCCCAGACATATTCGCAGATATAGATTCCGAGCTTTCGTTCTGTAGTTGAAGATACATAGTTAGCAAAATAAAATAACCATATCAGCCACCAATGTCTTTATAAAAAAAAAAACATACCTCCGATTCTATTGTGACAACCTCATTTACATTGCCTTTTTTAGTTGCTCTGCTAACCATATTCAAAATCCTTTGACTCCTGCGTATATTTTCTTTCCCTCCCATGTTCTTATATCTAACCTGCCCTAATAGTTTTTTTTTTTAATATTCGAAAGTATATATTCAGAATCAGTATTATGATATTTAGAATATTTCAACTCCACCAGTCGTTACCACACAAACATGTATGAATGGTATATACTACAAAGTCGTATCAATAGTTAATATCATATTCCGTTGTATATGTAATTAACTATTTAATTGTTAATAGTCAGGGGTAGTTTGGAATCTAGTTATTATGTTGCAATCCCCTATTTCATATATATAAATTAACAGTTTATATGTACCATGGTTTATATTGTTAATAACAGTGTAAATGTCATATGACTTTCAAATAAATATACCAGATTATGACTAAAACAGAGGATCATAACGATATTTTTCTCTAATATGGCTTCGATCATAATGCATGTGGAACACAGCTTATTATCATGAATGTTTTTAGTTTCAAAACTATTTAATGAAATTTATTTAACATTGTTGAGGAAGATTAAACCCTAGATATGTTCCAACAGTGAAGAAATAAGAACACTTCGAAAAACAGGGCATCGGCGCTTAAGGGGCAGTGGGCGTGAAAAAACCCTAAAAAATCGTGGGAATGTCGCGCATGAACTATGTATTTCGAATAAAAATACCAGATTTAAGAAGAATGTAAACAATAAGAAAAAAACCCTAACGAATATACCTACGTAGTTCGAAATATACCAGAGGGGTTATCCAACAGAGGCACGTCTTCTTCCCCAAATGTCTGCGTCTTCTTCCTCACAAATTTGCCGGAAGTCTCTGGTTGAAGTGAAGCAAAAACCGCTGGCAAAAGTGAAGCAAGAATGGTGGGTTTTTTCGCCTCCCCGAATGCACGACTTTCCTTTTCAGTTCTCTCTCACACACGTCTGGAATTCGAAAAAATGAGGAAACTGTTCGTTTTTTCCATTTTTGATTTTTTTTTTTTAATTCGTTAGTGGGAATGCATGAGGGCTAAATGGTAAAAGGCCCATGACTTTTATGAAAAATACTTGGGCCATTAGGCCTTTTCTGTAAAAAGTGGTAAGTTTAGACATTTATGAAATATATGGGTCTAATTTGGGCTATCTATGAACTTTTCCCTTTATTTTATTTTGTAAATATTACAATATGTTATTTACTGATTTATTTTCTTGTTTTCTAAAATTATATGAATAGTATAATTTAGATTTATTTTATTTTCAGATTGTATATTCATTACAAATTCGAATTTAACCGAATATTAACAAATATTTAATATTTAACTATTTGTTTTGTAAATAATATATCTTAATCTCATAGTTTCTATTTTGATTTCTTTTTAGTTTTTTCTATCAACACACTTTTTTCTTTTTATATTAATATTAATATATTAATTACGGATGGAGATGGACCAAATGGTTACATTTTTTAAAAATTATTTCAGGAAATTACTGTACACAGCAAGAAAATAAGCTTAATTACATTTCAGCCTCTCTAACATAAAATTATATAAGCATCTGCGGATGATGTAAATTGATATGTTTATTAATGAGCACATTTGACTTACCAAAAAACAATTACAAACAAGTTAATAAGATATATGTTTACATATTCATGTTATCCTTTTTCACGCAAACTTGAAAAAACTTAAAAAATTGAATCTGATATATATATATATTTTTTTTAGCATCATAACGCATCAACCTTTCATAACACCAAGAGAACCGCTCAGAGAGCAACATTACAAAAGGAGAATCAGCTAAAAACCACACCCTCCACACACGAAGGTACAGTCTCAAAAAGGTTAGGCCAACATCACCAACCATTGTGCTGCACTCTTCCCCACACGAAAGCGCGTGCCCCAATCTAAAAGGACAGCCATATGATTTTATGTGTAATTTAGCTAGCTTCCAACTCCTCGATCATTTCCACACCACGCCAGCCATTAAGAGTTTTCGGGCTACCCAACTCAAAACGGACACTACTCTCAATATTTAGGCCTGCAAACAATATTACCATCAAATAGCATCTTTGCACATAAAATCCAACGGAGAAAAGTTAAGGAGGAGCTAAACATTAACAAAATTGCTCTATCCAATCCCCCCAAAAACCTAAGCTTCCCTACACCTTGATCAAGCCTACCGCTCTATAGTATGACTGGTCGAGATTCACATGTTGACATTTATCATGCTCAAGGCCAAGAGCTACATATGCTAAGCCATTTACCTATGACAAGTTATTGCAAGCTAACAAAATAAGAGACAGATCAAAACTTTCCCAAGAAATTCTCGCGTGTGTGTGTGTTTAGCCTCACCTAAAGCAGCCTCTACTAGCCCAGAACTAATTTATAAAGCCCTCCACCCATCTTCCCCCTACACTGGAAACTAAGGCCCCACATGAAAAGCTAAAATAGCCAAATTAGGATGTTATCCCATTACTTAGGAGCCTGGGCAAGGAGATCCACTCTCTTTTCCATCCTGCATTTCTTTTCTTTTTCTTTTTCTTTTTCTTTTCCTTTTTCTTATAACACTCCATTACCCATTCCTTCTCTTTTTTTTTTTTTTTTCTTTTTGTTTTATTTACAGGGTACTAGCTTTCACACTATAATGCAAGGACCCATACCCAAGATCTACCCTTGGATGGCCTAACTGATCACACTGTAGGTAGCTCTTTTTACCCATAAAACCTTACTCACTTGTAAACCAATTCCATCCCTTTTGGCAGGCATATATTCTTTTCTTTCCCTAAGTAAGCCTCACATACTAATTTGCAAGAATTATATTTCCACACAAAACCTTGATCCTATCGGGGTGACAATAGACTTATGGGACTCATAAAACAACCCTAGCCTTTCAAGACTAACTAAGGAGACCCAGTGCTCACACATACAAGAAAACCTCAAAGGAAGCTTTAAAATCTCGAGCTTAGCTACACAAGCCTCACTTTAACACAAGCAAAAGAAAAAACATACTAGCACATAAAGACCTTCTCATGCTTAAACATCCCGACACCTCATCTCAGCCATTAAAGCTCTAACTTTTAAACATTGCCCTAGCAAATACAGGTCCACTACTCAGATGCATGGCCTCCAACCAATCGTAACAGAGCAACACAATAACAAAAACCATACATAAGAGTAGACTGATGCTCATGTGCATCCAGCCTCAACCTAGGATCCACTAAACATATAAAGCATACACAGACCACAAAGTAACCTACACATGCAAAACATAGGGGACTGATGCTCGGGTGCATGAAGCCTTAGCCTAGGATCCACTAACCATGCAAGTGCCCCACCCTTTAACATAAAACATACACAACCCACAAAAGTACTCTAAACATGCACAAAATGAAGTTTAAGAGTACGGGGAACAGAAGACCTCCCCTGATATCTGCACGCTGGTATTGGGTAATGATTGCCACTGCTCAGTCTAATCACCTCTCCAATTTAGATGGTTCTTTGGTTCGCTTTCCATTCTCGATCTTCACTAGCTAGAGCCTTAACGCCATAGCCTTCCTGATGTAGAGGATTCTTGAGGATAAGTCATGGAATCTTTGACAAAACTCCAACCGCCACCTGCCTGACATTAGCACACAAGAAAGAGAAAACGGTTACAGGGATAAAATATCTTCCTCAACTAGAAGATAGGCACACGCAGGTACCGATTCCATCCAATACTCACAACCTCTCTCTCTCAAAGCAAAGCGGGCTAACTCGTGGGCGACACGGTTTCCTTCCCTTCTTGTAAAGCTGAATCTGAGCTAAAAATGCGCAGGCACCTCATTTCGAGCCCCAGAAACCAGCACACCGAACTCAGACAAATCCACCATCGCAGAATCTTGCAGCAGCGAATAAACCCGCATAGAGTCAGTCTCAAGGATTATCGGAACTAAACCCATCTCCACCACAAGTCTCATTATGTCCACCACTGACAGACCCTCTACCAAATCTGAATTCCCCACATGATCATGGCTAACAGCAGCTGACAGCATGACTAGCCCTACCTCATCCCGAACAACAACTTCAGCTCTCGCCCGAGACAGGTCCCCACAATATATAGCATCCACGTTCGCCTTATATCATCCCTCCTCCGGCGAGGACCATTTTACTACACTCCGAGGCACTCCTCTAATCCTCTCACAATAGGTCTGAGAGGCCCCTCGAAAAACAGCAAGATAATTCACCGCCCAATCCACAAGCCCTACTGAAGGAACCCGCCCTCTAAACTTCTGTTGGTTTCGGCAACACCACACGGCCCACAGCACCACAACAAGCTCTTCAAACTTAGCCCCCACCCTGTCCTTCACATCCCTAAGCAGATTAAGCATAGAATTCGCCTGGACACTCTGCAGCAGAACCTCCCACTCAGATCCCATCAATAATTCGCGAAAAAATTTGCACTGCCAAAACAAATGCATGAAGGATTGGAATTCCATAATTCCGTAAAGCGGAAGCGTGATTGGGACCGATTCGTAATTAATTTTGTTTAATCTAAATACCAATACATTGGCAATAATATTAGAACTATTCTAAATATATATTAAGGCTAAGCATACAAAAATATTAGATTTAAATCTAATTTATAAAGTAACAAATTACTTACTCTCATTGACGACTCAGATTAAATTCACCAACTACTTGTGAAATAATCACGAACTACTGCGAACACCACCACTATGGCTACACCGGTATGACTCTGAGACTTCTAGAGGCAGGAGACTTGTGGGAGTCTAGAGGAAGCCTTTAGGGGAATTCTCTGAGAGTAGGAGAATGAATGAGATGCCTTTCACCCCACCCCAAGGGTCCTATTTATAGGTAAAGGCCAAGACCTTTTTCCTAATAGGAAAAGGAACCTTTTCCTAATAGGAAAAGGTCTCTAATTTTAATAAATAATTAATTAATTCCATAATTAATTAATTTCCCTAATTAAATATCATATATTTAATCTTAGGGATTTTATTAAAATTAAAATTAATATGAATCCAATTCATATTAAATTTATTTGAACTCTTTCAAATATTTTCTCTCAAGAATTAATTTTTGAAATTAATTCAAAAATTATATTATAAAGTTTCATAAACTTTATATTATAATGCATCAATATACATTATACGATTCCCCAAATAAATTGAACACTTTCAATTTACAATTTATACTTAAATGCCTCAAGTCTCTTTACGAGCTACCAGTGGGACCTAATGGACCTACAGATCAGAAGCTCCAACGATACGAGACTAATTGGCCAAACTCATTAACCAAGTTTAGTCAAGATTCGTTAACTGTGGGTCACTCCACTAAAGACCCACAGCTGCACTCTTCTCACTGTAGAATATTTCTGTGTCCACGGATATCGACCAAGCAGTAAGTCAATCCTTCACGTGTGTTTGTAACACCAGTTGGGTCAAATTACCGTTTTACCCCTGGGTTACCTCGGGTTCCTTAAGTACCACTGATTCCTCTAATGAACAAGTTGTTTAGGGTCCAACCACTAAACAGGAGTTCCTCTCGGGCCAGGAGAGGACGGCGCGCCTTTGTTCAAGCCCCGAAATCAGCCCTTAAGGGAACACACATCTACTTACCCCAATAGGGGAAGGAGTGAATTCCATCTTGTACTGTTATGTTCCCAGCCCCCATTCGGTCTTGCCCCTGAAATGGTAGGATTATTGAGTTGGCGAACTGGCCACTCTCACCCATACAAATCTAAGGACAATCCCTCCTGAAAGGGGTTCATAACAGACTCAGGATTGAGATTGAGTTACCTAGGTCATCCTATTGAAATAGAAACCTAAACTAGTTAACGGCGTTACATCTAGTGGTTACTATTTCGCGATCCGGTCTTATGCAAACTCATTTCATAGGATACCCCCACATGCATGTCTCCTACATGGATGCCTTGGATCATTGCATCTGTATCGAATACAAGGTGGGTCGTATCACATAGTGTCACCAGGATAAGGTACCCAGCCTTATCCCTATACTATAGACCTTTTAGGTTGTTACTTAAACACCGATCCCCGTATGTCCCCACATACTAGTTCAAGTTTCATTTAAACAACCTTGGATCTTAGTGTATTGGATTTAGGGTTTATTAATGCAAACTCGATTATTCAATAACCAAATTACTGAATTACTCAAATAACGCTTTATTGAGATCGATTAATTTGTTTCATTTACTATCTACGAGTTTTAGGGCATAAAACCCAACAATGCATGCATGACTCCCCATGCCAACCACAATGCACACATACATTCAAAACATCAATGCCCCTGACACTCAAATTGTCAACAATAGGAAGTCGCTCCAAGCAAAGCCTCCAAAAGAAAATCTTGATTTTGTTTGGGATCCCCATTTTCCAATATCCCTTCCACCAACTGGACAGCGCCTCACTCGAAGACAAAGATGGGATTTGGGCAAGCAAAGCCACCTGGCCAAGCCGGTACCCACTCTTAACCGTATAGGTCCCACACTTCTCAAAATGCCATATGACTTTATCCTCAGACGATATATGTCGCAATGGGATAGTAAGGATAGAGCGTACCTCGCGAGGACTAAAGTGATGGCGAAGAAGTTCCTCATTCCACTGACTAGAGACAGTAAGAAGATCAACCACTCGAGTATCAAGATCCAAAGTAATCGGGGACCGTACCTTAAGGCAAGTATCATCTGGAATTCAGTTAGATCCATATACAATGACTTTCTCCCCATTCCCAATCCTCCAGCGAATACCCTTTCCCAATAGCTCTCTCCCCCAAACCAGGCTCCTCCAAATATACGAGGGGCGGGAGCCCACCCCTGCATCCAGGAAGTCTCCACTGGGAAAGTACCGCCCCTTCAACACACGGGAGAGAAAGGAGGTAGGATACTGAACAATCCTTCAACACTGTTTGGCCAGGAGAGCTTGGTTGAAAGGTTCCAAATCTCTTAAACCCATTCCACCCAAACATTTTGGCTTGCACAGTGTCTTCCAACTCACCCAATGGATCCTCCTATCCTCCGTATCCCCATTCCACCAGAATCGCGCCCTACTAATGTTTTGGACCAGTTTTTTAGGCAAGCGGAAACAATTCATAGTGTAACACCGGATAGCCTACACAATGGGTTTTAGTAACACCTCCCTACCCCCTAAAGAGAAAAACTTACCCTTCCAACCCTGAATCTAGCGCCATACCCGCTCTTTAATGAAATTAAGGATGCTCATTCTGTTTCGAGGCATGAAAGACGGCAAACATAGATACCGGCGATGTCAGGCAGTTACTTGGACTTGGAAAATTTGACTCACTTGGGTTTGAACACCCATTACAGTGCTTGGACTAAAGGAAATGATAGACTTATCAAAGTTTATAGTTTGCCCGGATGCTCGCTCATAGCACTGTAGGATGCTATGCATAGCTCGAGCTTCACCCTCTTTAGCCCGGAAAAAAAGGAGGTTGTCGTCAGCAAAAAACAAGTGGGAGATAGGAGGACATCCACGCGCTATCTTCAACCCCGTAATAGCCTTCGCCCCTTCCGCTTCATGCAACATACGAGAGAGCCCTTCAACACACAATAAGAACAAATACGGGGAAAGCGGGTCTCCTTGACGAAGGCCCCTGCTAGGAATGACATCCCCACATCTCACACCATTCACATTAAATGAATACTAGACCGATGATATGCACCGTAACACTAGCTCCACCCAATCTACTGCAAACCCCATTCTCAGCATCATCCTCTCCAGAAAGACCCACTCTACCCTGTTGTAGGCTTTGCTCATATCCAACTTAAGCGAGGCCCACCCTGTTCTCCCAACCTGTTTTGCTTTCAGAGCGTGAATGCATTCATACCCTAGGATGACATTATCAACGACGCAACGCCCTGGAATAAAAGCGCTTTGATTGTGGGAAATCAGCTCAATGAGTATACCCTTCATGCGGTTCACCAAAACTTTGGACACGATTTTGTACGAAACATTGCATAAAGAGATTGGCATGTAATCCGTGATACACTTGGGGCTCTTCTTCTTAGGGATCAACACAATCATCGTTTCATTCAAAGGTGCTGGAGAGGCTTTGTTATTCAGGATGTTCAAACAGCAGTTGACCACATCAGACCCAACTACCGACCAGGAATGCTGGTAAAAGGCTCCAGACAGACCATCTGGTCCAGGTAATGGCGGATCCAGAACTCGAGTGTAGGGGGCACAAATTCATATTAGATGGAATTTATAAGTTTAGTCCGTGAAATTTTAGATTCGGGTCTATATAGTCTCTAAACTTTAAAAAATGTCTAATGGGTCCCTGAATTTTCAAAAAAAAATTGTCTAATATTGATATCTAAAGTTCCAATTATATATCAAATAGGTCTTTGGCATATTCAAAATGTTTATAAATCCAATATTCGATTAGACATAAAGTTTAATTTTGTGTCTAATAAGTTCTCAATTTATGCGACATTTTTTAAAATTAAGGGAAAAATGCAATTTTGGTCCCTGAGGTTTGGGTTAAGTTACACTTTGGTCCCTGAGTTTTCAAACTCAACAAAAATACCCCTGAGGTTTGAGATAAGGAGCACTTTGGTCCCTGCCGTCTATTTTTTCTGTTAAATTCTAACGGTTGCTGACGTGGCACTATTATTTTAATAAAAAAAATTATTTTTAAATTTTTTTTAAATAAAAATATTATTATTTTAATTTTTTTTAATACTTTATGCCTCTCTCTTTTTCTTCCTCTTCCCCACTTTCTTCCCCAACTTCTTCTTCTCCAACTCCTGTGGCCAGCGGCCGCCGGCGAGTTTTTTTTTTTTTTTTAATTTCTTTCTTTCTTTCTCTCTTTTCTTCTCCCTTCTCTTCCATTTCTTCACCTTTTCTTTTTTTTTTTTTAATAAAGAAGAGGGAGAGGGAGGAGGCCTCCTTTTCCTGTGCCGGCAACGGGAGGAGGGAGGGCAAAATTCTTGGCAAAATTTTTGCATCGTCTGTTTGGTCTCTCTGTTTTCCGATCCTCACTCCAAGGCGTTACTTTTCTCTCCTCTCTTGGCAAAATTCTTTTGAAATTGTCAAGGTTTTTTTTTCCTCTTCACTCTTCGCGAAACAACCAGTAACTACTGAAATCGATTTAGGGTTTTGATTTTCCCTCTCCATTCTTTGCAAAACATCCCTTTTTTTTTTTTCTGAAATTGCTTCAGGTTTTTTTTTTCCCTCTTCAGTCTTCGCAAAACAACCAATAACCGTTGTAATCGCTTTAGGGTTTTGTTTTTCCCTCTTCACTCTTTGCAAAACAACCCGTTTCTTCTAAAATCGCTTAGGGTTTTTTCCCCCCTCTTCTCTCTTTGCAACAACATTCAGATTTTTCTAAAATCGTTTGGTATTTTGGTTTCAACGTTATTTGCAAAATTTCTTCTGGAATCGCTAATAGGGTTTTAGTTTTTCCCTCTTCACTCTTCGCAAAACGTTCATTTTAAGGTTTTGCTTTTTCCATCATTTTTCTAAAATTGACTTTTGGTTTTAACTTTCTTTGCAAAGCATTCCGTTTCTTATGAAATAATTAGGTTTAGGTTTGATTTTTGTTCAGAACACATACTGAAGCAGGGTTGAACACATACCGGCGCCGGAAAGGGAGGGAGGAGTCCTCCTCCCTCTCCCTCTTCTTTATTTAAAAAAAAAAGAAAAGGTGAAGAAATGGAAGAGAAGGAGAAGAAAAGAGAGAGAAAGAAAAAAAGAAATAAAAAAAAAAAACTCATCGGCGGCCGCCGGCCACCGAAGTTGGAGAAGAAGAAGTTGGGGAAGAAAGTGGAGAAGAAAGTGGGGAAGAGGAAGAAAGAGAGAGAGGGATAAAGAATTTAAAAAATAAAATAAAATAATAATATTTTTATTTAAAAAAATTAAAAAATAATTTTTTTTATTAAAATAATAGTGCCACGTCAGCATCCATTAGAATTTAAGAGAAAAATAGACGGCAGGGACCAAAGTGCTCCTTATCTCAAACCTCAGGGGTATTTTTGTTGAGTTTGAAAACTCAGGGACCAAAGTGTAACTTAACCCAAACCTCAGGGACCAAAAGTGTATTTTTCTCTAAAATTAATGTATATATTGGTTACAAAATTGAAAACTCAAAGTCCAAATAGATACAAAATTAAATTTATGTCTAATGGAGCAATTAATTTAATTCTTTTTAAATATGTTTAAGACTTGTTAATTACAAAATTGAAAGTTCATGGATCTATTAGATATTTTTAAAGTTTAAGGACTCATTACACATAAAATTTAAGACCTATTAAACACAAGTTACAAAATCAAGGGACTAAACTTACCATTTAACTTTTATATAAATATAATTTTAAATGTGTTGATATTTATAGTTAGATTAGGTAATATTAATTACAAAATTAACCATCCTAGAATTATCCACACCTAAATATATAAGCAAAGAATGAAACTTTAAATAATATTTAAGATTTTTAAAATAAAATCAAGTTTGTGATTCAATTAGTTTTTTTTTTTAAATGATTTACTAAAGATTAATATATATTTGTATATATATGTGTAAAATTCAGAAATAAAATAATTGTAACAAGTTCCAACTTATTAAAGTTAAAATAATATATAAATATATTGCAAATTTTAAAATTTGAAAATTAAAACAGCAAAGGTAAAGAAAAAAATAAATGAAATTGAATATTATGACTTGAACTCTGGATCGGGAAAGCAAAGTAAAGGAATCTGTGCCCCTCTGACCAACGAACCAGCTACTCAATTTGTAAATTTAATGGAAAATTATATACATATATATATAACTTATAATTCCAGGGGGGCACGTGCCCCTCCTAGCCCCTACATAAATCCGCCCTTGGGTCCAGGAGCTTTGTTGGAGTGGATCTGATTCAAAGCTCGAAGGACCTCTTCGCGCTGGAAAGGCCGCACAAGACTGTTATTCATCTCATCCGAAACCGAAGGGTGGACTCAAGAGGTCACCTGATCAATCTCACCCTCAGATGGGAAGAATGTTGAAAAGATGTTCTCAAAATACCCCTCAATCATGCCCAACACCCTATCTATCTCTTGCTGCCACACTCCATTACTATCCTCCAAACCCCAGATCGTGTTAACTCTCCTTCTGTGCGAGGCCTGGGAATGAAACCAACGAGTATTTCTATCACCCCATTTTAACCAGCTATCCCGGGATCTCTGCCTCCAGTACACCTCCTCCTCCACAAGAAGAGATTCTAATTGCCCTTCTGCCCTTTGTAAGTCTGCTCGGGAATCAGAAGAACCCAACCTACCCATCACCTGTTGGACATTCGCTGTAGCAGCCTGGATACGCTGACCAAGACTACCATCCTTCGGCCTCCCCCATCTGATCAGATGTGACATACACCGAGTAGCTGCTAATGCCAACTCCACAGGCGAACTAATGGGAGTCTCAAACCTCCAGCTTGCTGAAACTGCCTCCCTAAAATCAGTGAAATGGAGTCAGGTTTCCTCAAACCTCCGAATCCTCTACCCTACGCTACGAACCACCCGGGCATTAACTGACATCGAGAGAAGAAGAGGCCTATGGTCTGACCGGCTAAAGCCTAGGTGGGTCGGCTCATGCATTGGAAACAACTCCTGCTAAGCCATATTACTCAGACATCTGTCAATCCTCTCTCAAAATGTTTCCTCCCCCGGCCTCCCATTACACCAAGTGAAAGCAGCCCCCCTGACACCCGAGTCAAAAAGTTCACAATCATCAATGGCGCCCTGGAAGCCCGACAGTTCAGCCTCTGCCTTAGCCCTACCACCTTCCTTCTCTTGGTGAGACAAAATGACATTGAAGTCACCACCCACCAACCACGGCGTCCCTGGATTCCCACGCAAGTGCTTCAACAACGACCATGTCCTCGCCTTCAATTCCGCTTGGGGAAAACCATAAATCCCAGAAAACCGCCACGGACTCACCCCTCCGTCCACCCACCCATCTATGTGGTTGGGAGAATATGTATAAGACTGAAACGGACCTCCGGATTCCACAACAACGCTAGGCCCCCACTTCTCCCAACACTGTTCACACTAAAACAGTTAACAAACCCCAATCTCACCTTGAGAGAATCAAAACGTGACGAGTGAATCTTTGTCTCTGACAGGAACACCATGTGAGGTCTATGTTGTTGTACCAGCTTGTACAACCGCCGGAATGCACGAGGCAACCCTAAACCCCGTACATTCCAAAATAGGATATTCATGGCGACCGGCGGGGCTGAGGATCAGCCACCGCCGAAATCGAGCCAATCATATCTGATAGAATCCTGCTTTCCTCCCCCACTCTCGTCTTCTTTCCCCCCTGTCCGGCCAACTGTCCCGAATCAACCTTCCGCTTACTCCCGCCCAGAATCAAAGGTGTCGCTGAGTTCGTGACATCTGCTACAATCTCTCTTGCTCGCCTCTTCCACCCTTTACTACTGGTACTCTTCCCACCCTTCTCAACCTCTTTACCCTGCACCACCTCCACCTTATCCACCGCCATAGCCTCCCCATCCACATAGGTGGACCATGGTTCAGAAACACCATGCCCCACCTTCTGTTTACCTTTCTCGCTGCCCTCCACCCGAGCTTCCTTCCCTCCCCCCACCGTGTAAATCTCAGCCTGAGTATCAACAGAAGGTACTGACAGTCCCTCCCCAACAGTACTTACAGAAACACCTGGCTCTTTCTCATGCACATCACTCTGAACAGGACCTATTGCCTCCCCTGAAACAGGTTTGGGGACCACTACGGGCTGCTTCCCACTTTCCTTTACACCTACCTGATCTAGTTCCCGTCAGATACTCTCCCCAAGAACAACACCAGCTCTCAGCCACTCACCATATTGATCCTCTCCCACTCCCGAAGAACTCGCCCCCACACCCTCACATTTCCGTCTCGAGTGACCTAAACATCCACATCCATAACAGAAATCCGGGAGTCGCTCATACAACACTGGACACCAAGAATCCTTCCCATCATCGTTCTGCATATGGAAACCCCTTCGGAGTGGTCGGTCCAACCGACTACGAACTCTAATCCACAGGATAGGACCTATCCAATCATTCTCATTTGAACCTCCCACTTCCTCGACCACCCCAATCTTTCCTCCCAGATGTTGCACCATGCCCCTCGTCTGCCACTTCATAGGGACATTATGAATTTGTACCCAGAAAGGACAATCACTAAACTCTGTTTCCAGCACCGACGCAACATCCCTTGGTTCCTTAAGCACAACCAGGGACCGGTCAAAGGCCCAAGGACCAGTACCTATAACTCTCAACTTTTCACCCCTGGTACGAAACTGAATTACAAAGACATTCTCTCTAGCCGGCTCCACACCTGTCGCATTGTGAACTCTCCACGCCGACCGCATCACATTGCGAAAAGCCTCCAGATTGACCTGCTTGGACGACAGGACCTTACCCACCACACATAAATCCAAATCTACCTCCGACAGAGAAGACGATACTGCACCTGGACGTACCACTTCCGCCTCCTCCCCGGTAAGCTACCACGACTTCCACTTCTTCACCAAGTCATCCATCCTCAAAAACCTTTCTTCACCCAAGCACACTCAATCAAACACACTTTAACAGAAAAAACGCAATAAAAGAAACCCACACCCACACAACAAAAACAAAGGGAACGTAACAACTGTTACACTCACATCCGAAAAACCTCCCACCGCTGCCTCATGATCCACGTCCACACCCGTCACACTCACAACCGAAAACCTCTACGGCGAGCAAACTCACACATCAGAAGAAACAAGCTCACACTCATAAAACAAAATCCCACTCACATCCAACCGAGAACCTTACCGCATGAGCCCACCGAAAACTCCGAAGAGCAACGCCCAAACCTGCAGAAAACCGAAGCCCCTGTACACGCCGCCTCAGCCGAACCAAAAGACCACCTGCAGAAAACCGAAGACCCTGAAAAACGCCGCCTCAGTCGAAGACAAAAACCACCTGCCGAAACCGAAGACCCTGTAAACTGCCTCAGCCGAAGACAAAGCACCTCTCCTCCACTCGCCGAAGAGACCTGACGCCGCCTCACGCCGGACGGAATCTCCCCTGCTCTCTGACTGCCTTCACCGCTTCGCTCACGTCGAGATCTGCACGTTGCTCAAAATCGCTCACCCGCCGCGCCTCACGAATGTGTCAAGAACCTGACCTACTGCACTCTGGTCTCAACCGCCGCCGCCTCACAATCGTTGGGACTCGTCCTTGCTCGCCGATCGCCGCCGCCGCCGCACGCTCGCCGGAACCCTATCTTTCAGAAAGAAGGGAAGCCCTCATACGAGAGAAAACCCTCAAAACGAAGGGAAAGATACAGACAATTGAATCTGATATTTAAAACATCTAAAAGATGAGTGATGTGAAATTGAAAAATAACACCTATATTTGAGGCAGAAATTACACATCTAACATATAACAACTAATATAATTTTGCAACCGGTTTATATATATTATTAAAAAAACTTCAACAAAAATTAATTTCATAAGATAAAAATAATTTAATTAAAAAAACTAAAATCTTCAAAAAAAAAAAAAATTATCACATAGTTGAAATTAGCATATATATTAGAGGCATAAGGAGAAATTAGAAAAAGAAAAAGTTATATTACAAATTTAATCCTTCAACTTTTGGGGATTAGACCTAATAAGTTTTTAAATTTTAAGTGTTTAATAGATTCTAAAGCCCCATTTGATAACCTGTTTATCTTCGATTTTTGAAAATTAAGCTTATAATTCACAATGTCCACCAATGAGTTTCTTTGTCATGTTACCTATCTTTTTTTCCATATTTTCAAAAGCCAAGTCAAGTTTTGAAAACACAAAGGAAGTAGTTTTCAAAAACTTGTTTTTATTTTTGAAATTTGATTAGGAATTGATCAAATGTCTTGTTGACAAATATGAAAACTATTTGTAAGAAAATTGGGAAGAAAAGAAGCATTATTTTCAAAAACTAAAAACTAAGACCTCGTTTGATAGCCAATTAGTTTTTGAAAATTATGCTTATTTTCTCTCAATTCTAGTCACAACAGTTGTTATCTTTGTTAGAAACACATTTGAATTCTTAACCAAGTTTCAAAGCAAAGAAAGTTTTTGAAATATACTTTTTTTTTTATTTCAAAATTTCACTTGTTTTTCGTAACACTAGAAACAAAAAATAGGCAACAAAACAAAAAATTTATAGATGAGAATAGTGTTTATCGATTCACGAGGTAAGATGTTGGATTTAAGAGAATTTTTTTTTTCTTTTTTTTTTGATAATATGTGGGGAGGGGAATTCGAACCACAGACTTTGTGGTTATCAGTACAACTTTATGCCAGTTGAGCTAAAGTCTTGTTGGCATTTAAGTTTCTCTCTTTTAGTATAGTTGTATCCTATCCCACACCTTAAATCCACTCATATTCACAAGGATTCAAACCACACAAATAAATTGGCAAGTTGCAATTTATGGCAGATCACAAAATTAAAGTGGGAACAAAATGGGTGATGCTTGTAAAGACACACAGACAAGCATTTATGAAAGTTCAATTCATAAATCAGCTGTCTCTCCCTTTTGTGGCTTTTAGAAGGCAGCATGTGAGACTGAGAGCTTGGCTTTGAGTTCCTTTCTCAAGATCTTCCCTGAGGGTGATTTTGGAATTGTCTGCACAAAGTAAACTTTCTGCAATCTCTTGTAGAACACAACCTGATGGTTTTGCATTAAACAAAAAAAACAAAAACAAATGTATCAGATTAATTTACTTGCTTTTAAAATTAATTTCTGTTTATACACAAACCTGTTTTGCTATGAATTCTTTTACTGCCTCCTCGGTCAGTTCATTATCCGTTGATCCAACCACGAAAGCCACTGGAACTTCACCAGCAACGTCATCATTTTGCCTGTAATTTATGTTCAAATTGTTTATTTTCTCGTCATTTAAAACAAATACAGAAAGTTCTTGATAATTTAGGCCTTTTTTCCTTCATAAAATAATAATGATAATAATTTTAGCTTTAGTTTTCTGATTTTAAAAAAAGTGTGATATTTTGGCCTGTGAGTGTCAATTGTTGGAAATAGGTGATTCAGCTACGATGAGGCTTCCATCTATTTTGTGACATGTGGCAGTTTAACCCATGTCGTTAATCATTCAACCACATATATTCACATCTTTTCTGTTTTTTTTTTTTTTTTATCCAAAGTCATCATTTTCTTTCTTTTAAGACATATCTTTTTTTCCTTTTTCTCAAAATTTTGCCACCTCTCTCTTTCTCTCTGTTTTTTCTTTTCTATTTTTAATTTAAGATTTTTATTAAAAAAATTCATCATTGATTTGATCGAAAACAATAATGAACTATTGCAATTGCATCGATTTTAGTAGAGGCTGAAATTTGAAGCTAGAGGGGAAGCTTGTGAAAATTTAAGTTTAACCAACAAAAGTATTTGAAAGTATCGTTTAAATTAGTTTAACAATTAGCTTATTTTTCTCCATATAAAAAGGAAGAAAGAGGAGAAACCAAATTTGAAGGTAAAAAATGACTTCATCAACCAGGAAATCTTAATAGAAAAGAGAAAAAGAAAAATAGAAAATAAAATATAAGTGGTAAAATTAAAAAAAATTAAATTAAATTAAAAAAGATATAGCGACCAATTGAAAATCTTAAATCAAAGAAATATATAAATAAATAAATAAAAGAGTGTGACAAATACCGATAAAAAAAAAAAAAAAAAAAAAAAAAAAAAAAAAAAAAGAGAGAGAGAGACAGACTGATAGAAAGAATTAAAAAGAAATTAAAAAGAAAGGTTAACCACCTTAGTTAACCATGTGGGTTGAATGGTCACATGTCACAAAATAAGGATGTTGGATTACCTAATAATTTCTCCAATTGTTCCTTTCATCTCTCAAGTTTTAAAATGTTATTTTCAGAAAATTTATTTCTCATTCAAAATTAAGCTTTCAAAGCTATTTCTGGAAATTTTCTCTAAAAAGGAAAAAAAAAAACTATTTCTGGAAACCGAAAAGGTTGTAAGTAAGCTTAATTGTAATTTTTTTTTAAAAAAAAAAGTTTAATCAAGGCCTTAATCTTTCTAGTTTCCATTTTCTATTTTTACGAATAATTTTTTAAATATCAAACAAGCTTCCATAAAAAAGTTCCTAGAATCATTTTTAATCAAAATATATATATATATATATATATATATATATATTTAAAAAAAAAGAGCTGAAATTTTTACTACCATGTTAAAACATACATACAAGTAAAGAAATAGTTACCAAACCGAAGAAACAAAATAAATTATTTATCAAACACATGTTTGTACTTTTTCTAGAAAAAAAAAATCAGATATGTAGTTAAATTAAAAGTTCTAAATAAGCGTTTTCTTTAAAGAATTAATGGTAAAAAATAAATATTTTATTTCATTTAATTGATCTCTATAAATTGATCAAAAAAAAAAAATTAATTGTGCACTTACGGGACCACAGCTGCATCTACAATAGAGGGATGGTTTACGAGAAGGGCCTCCAACTCCGCTGGTGCCACCTGTATATACCATAATTTATAGAGTTAATTGAAAAATTAAATATAAAAGTGAAAAATGAAATAGTATTATTATTAATATTAATATTTGGGTATAAAGTGTGAGAAATAGTGACGTGTACCTGGAATCCTTTAAATTTAATGATCTCTTTGACTCTGTCAACAATAAAAATTTCTTCTTCATCGTCAATGTAGCCAATGTCACCCGTATGAAGCCAACCCTCCGCGTCGACGGTCAGTGACGTGGCCACCGGGTCGTTCAAATATCCTACCATCACAGTCAACTTAATTTAGCACCAAAATTGTTTTTAAAAATTAGCACCAAAATTAAATTCCATTTATTGTAGTTTTTCAGTTTCACAGTCATAATTAAACATCATAAATGGTTGGATTTTACTTTTTTTAAAATAACAGTAAAAGAAGGTTGCTTACGGAAAAGATGATTTTTTTTTTCATACTACAGTTTGCTATATATAAACAATATATATATATATATATATATTTACTTTTTTGCATAATCCAATCATAATTTTCCATTTCTGCTTACATTTGTGTCATTTTTGCAGTATATTTTATCAGTGATAAATCTATTATTATTGGAGTAAAATCTACTATTATTGTGTAAAAGCCACCATTAATTAAAAATCAACTTCAATTTAGTGTCATTCTGCATAATTTAGTCATTTCAATTTTTTCCCAAATTTTGTAATGATTTTAGATTAATTTCCTTAATTTGCAAATTCTTTTAAAAGTTTTGTTATATTTACAAATAACAAATTCGTTTTGAAATGAATCTCATGTTATTAATATATAATTACAGTTCATAAAACTCAAACAGGTGAAACCCAGATTGATCTATTAGTTACTTGGAAATCAAATTTCATTCCAATCATTTTAGAAGTTGAGAATTAAATTGAAACCAACTCCGCTTATTAATAATATTTTATATGATTTAGTGCATAGAAAAAAAAATGGAACCTTTCATAATTTGTGGACCACGAACCCAAATCTCTCCGGGTTGATTATAGCTAAGGGATGCACCAGTTTGTGGGTCAATGATTTTGAGCTCGGAGTTTCTCACCACTCTACCACAAGATCCTGACTTTGTTGGCATTGGTGGCTCCTTTGCAAAAGCCGAGCACATGCTTAGCACGGGTCCCGCCTCTGTCATCCCATATCCCTATAATTATGTCAATTCAAACATACATCAGTACAAAAAAATTAGTTCCAGTAAATGGTATAAATCTCCCCCTACATGTTATAAAATAATAATAATAATAAAAAGTCTATACTATTTAAATGAATTTTCTAAAAATTAATAAATAAAAACTTTAGATTATTTCATGGTTATGGAGCTCTCTATAGATCTTACCTAACTTGACATAGGACCCTCTTTTTTTTCTTTTTTTTTTTTTTTTTTTTTTGAGAATAACATAGGACCCACTTGAAAACATTATTGTTAGCCAAAAACTAAAAAGAATGTAGGAGATGTGATATGTTCATAAGCACAGTTTTAAAAATGTCTAGTTGAGTTATTTAACATTTATATTTGTTTCCTTTTTGGTATGTAAAACATTTTTTTTTTATTTTCTTAACTTAATATAATCATGGGTTCTCTTACTATTATTTTGTTGCCGAATTTGTATTTAACATGCTAATCCTTACCTTTATTCAAACAAACAAAAAAACAGACTAACATTTACCTATATCTCAACTATGTCTAATTAAATATCATCATAACAATAATAACTGAAAGTGTTACTTTAGAATTAGAAAATGAAATAGATATTCTAAAAGTGTAACCATCAAAATAATTTATTAAACCAATAGGGAAATAAAAAAGTTAAAACGTCCTAAACTTTCATGAAAGTAATATTTTAATTTCTAAATTTCCAATGGAATGATTTAATTTCGATACTTTTAGTTTTAAAACAATTTATTAATTAAAATTTACGTGATGATTTAAATTATAGAAATTAAATTTTTAGTGATTAAATTTATGTACTAAAATGTCACTATCCGACCATGCTTTTTTTTTAAAAAAAAAATAATGAAAAAAAAGTTACTCAATTTACTAAGGCATAGTTTCAAAACCTAGTTTGGATGTTTGCAGAAATACCAAATTAACTTTAACTGTTTTTCACATTGTAACAAAAATTGGAGAAATTATTAGGTGCTCCTAGTACAATGGAATGTACATATTCAAACTAGTTTGTCCCCTAATAACCGTTGGATACAATGTTATTTAAAACGAGGAAACGTTTCGAGAGATAAAAATCATACCACACAAAGAAATGGACAAAAGAGAAAAGTCTAGCAAATTATAAAGGCATCACATATTGACAACAAACTCGCCCTACAATATTTACCTGACCAAAAATTGCTTGAGGGATCCTCCGCATGAGGGCCTCCTCCAGCTCCTTTCGGAGTGGCGCCGCCCCGGAAAACACCATTCTGATCGAGCTCAAGTCACAATCCGCTACCTTGGGGTTCTTCACCAGCGCCACCACCAACGGTGGCACCACCGTCGCCACCGTCACCCGATGCCTCTCTATCAGTCATAACAATGTCTCTATTTCGAACTTCTCCATCAACAGTAGTGTTGCCCCTGACCTAATTGAAATCAAAACAATGCTACTCAAGGCGAATATGTGGAACATTGGTAGCACACATAAAACTACGTCGTTCTTTCTCAAATACACGTTCGGATTCTCTCCATCTACCTGCATGTAAGAATATAAATATATCGTAACCTTTTAAATGTTAGCTTAATTTTGTATGAAAATAATATTGGGACCCTTAACAATAGTGTTCATTAAAATCTTATCAACAAAAAAGTAAAAAATGTGATTTTTTTTTTCTTTTTAATAGTGGTGTGTAGTAGGTACCCTATCACACCGGATGTGCATTAATTTTTTTTTTTTTTTTTAGATTTGCATTAATTTTTCTTTTTCTTTCTTGTTTTTAGAAAGTTTTCATTAATTGAGTATAAATAAATAATTAAATATATAAAAATCTATGAGTTCTTTAACAACCTGTTGAGCCACACTTGATACCATACTCCTATGGGTCAAAATCACCCCCTTGGGGAGCCCGGTCGTGCCGGAGGAGAACGGTAGCGAAACGGCGTCATTTTGGTCGATCTCCACCGTAGGGACGTCGTTTTCGTCGGCGTCATAAACCATCGAAAAGCTCAGACAGTTCTCCGGCGGGTCATCGACAGTGACGATGGTGAGATCCTCACCGGATTCTCGGAGCTTGTCGATGCAATGCGAGTAAGTAACAACCAATTTGGCACCGGAGGACTTCAGCTGCTTGGAAATCTCCGCCGCCGTGTAATACGGATTTGCGGTGGTGGCGACGGCGCCGATCATGGAGGAACCCATGAAAGAAAAAACGAATTCCGCAGAGTTCTGGAGGAGAATCATAATTACATCGCCCTTCTTAATTCCGAGTTTAGAGAAAGTGGCAGCGACCTTCCTCGAGAACAGATGGGTTTCGGAGAAGGAATAGGATTTTCCGGTGGAGCCGACGATCAAACAAGGGCGGTCGGAGAATTCAGAGAGCTTTTGAAAACAGTAGCTGTGAAGAGGGAGATGATTGGGGATTGCAATATCCGGTAACTTCGATCGGAAAACATGGGTCGTCGGCGGCGGTGGAGAGGAGATTTTGGGGGAGAGTTCGGGCTGCCGACCGTCGCACGGTGGGGCAACGGAAATCATGGTTAATGAAGGATGACGTGTCCAATTGAAGAAGCTGAATCAGTTTATCTCTCTTCGAATGGGAGGTTTGACGATAAGGAGAGAGAAAGGGAGTAATCAATAAATAAAAGGAATGGAGGGGTTAGATAGAAGAAATGGTGGAGCAAAATGTAACCATTGATTTTCAAGGGGTAGGTTTAATGTAAGGTGGAGATGGAGATTCGTGGATTCGTAATTTCAAATAATTATATATTTATATATTTTTTGTGGTTACAATTATACCCTCAAATTTTCAATTTTGTGGATGCACAAACATGAGGAGAATGGATAGAATTAGAACCTTAAATTCTACAGAATTCTTACTTTCTAACTCTTTTTTTTTTTTTTTTTCCTTTCACTAGTTTGAAAACTATGATATTAACCAATAAAATAATTTGGTTTTTCTATATTGATGTTGATTTTCTATCTTGAAATAAGATGATAACAAATTAATGTAAGATCAGCAACTCAACTGACATAAAGTAATTTATTTTAATGACTAAGAGATCTCTAGTACAAACCATCAACCCTACATCACCCTATCCATGTTAAAAAAAGAAAAAAAAAACAAATTGATGTCTATTTGTGTTTGAGTGTAACAACTTTATAGTTTGAGGGTCGAATTGTGACAACACTTAAATTAGAGGTGTATTGTAGTTAAGAGACCATAGAATTCTTTTTGAAATTATGAGTGTAGTAACATTTTAATATTTAATTATATATATGTTAAATACAAGTTTCTTTTTCGGAATTAATTTGGAGGGTTTTCTCACATTTAAAGGAGAATGCATTTAGAGAGGTTTTATATATCTTTTTTAGTTACTTTTATTTTGTATTATATTAAGTTTCTAGATCTAAAAAACCTTATAAATACCTCTCTCACGAATTAAACTCTCTCAATACATAATAATTTCAATCTTTTCTTCTTCCTACTTTCTCATATTTTTCTCATATTTTTCTTTTAAGCGCAATTGACCAAAAGAAGGGGTATTATTTGTTGTGGAGTTTTGAGTACGACGTCTTAGTGCAAACTGGTTAATTTGAGCTACATAACGTTTCAATTGGATTGTTATATCCTGGAGGGGATTGCACCAGTGGTTGATAAAGAATTACAAACCGCAGAGTGTTTAAATCTCCTTAAAGAGAGTGAGATACTCATGTCCCAACCTAATTGTTTATATGTGTTTGTTTCTCAATATTTACTCTATTTCCCTCTGTTATTTGTAATTTCCCTCAATAATTTAAGGAGATTCAGACATATTGGAATCTACTATTGGGAAGCCAAATGAGAATATTGGAGATCTCAATAGGCCCTTTTGATTTAAGAGAGCACACTTTGAGAGATAGAAAGGGAAAATGTTGTTCTACCTTAATCTTCTCAAGGTGGCCTTGTCCTAAAAAAAAACCAAAGAAAATCGATACTAAAAACATGAGCAATGAAAAGTCGGCTATTGTGTACACAATATGCAATGAATAATAATGTTTTAGACAAAAAAAAAGCTACCCCTGTTGTGATCAGTTAGGCCAACCAAGGGTTAAACACGGGTTATGGGTCCCTACAATATGTGTGTGAAAGCTAGTGCCACTTTTAATTGTTTAATTCAATTTTAAATTTAAAGTACCTAAGTATGGATAAAAACAAACTAATTTGTTCTATTGGCTCATTAGTAAGTCCCAGTGTAGAGGGAAGATGAGTTGAGAGTTTAATAATTCAATCCCGAGCTAGTAGAGTCTAATCTAATTAAGTTAGATCTCTCTTATGCAAGTTAATTTTGGAAAATTTTCGATTTGTCTCATTCATTGGGCCTTATGTGCATGTCTCTTAATTGCTTAATTATTGACTTTTGAGCCTTGAGGATTGAGTTATGTTTGTTGCATCTATTTACAACCTACGCTTAATTTTTAGTTTGCTCGAGACTAGCAAAAGCTTAAGTTTGGGGGTGTTTGATAGCACATATAACAAGCTATTTTTCCTTATTAATTTTAGTTAGCCTTTGAATATTATTTTGCCAAATTATGCACTCAAAACCAAACTTTAATCAATTCTATTTTGACCCCTTCGACTTACTGCCAAGTGAATTATATTTTTTTATTAAAATTTTTAATATATATATATATATATATATATTTACTATTTTTAGTATCATTGAACTATCAATCTTAAAAAAAAATTAACACTCTCATATATATATTCTCTTTTCCAAAACTAATTATATACGGTCAAATTTATATTATATTTATTTTTTATTAAAATAAGAACTAAATAAATTTTGTTTAGTACTATTAAAATAAAAAGTAGGCAAGTTTTACCATATAAATCCTTAAAAATAAAAATGAATATATTTTTTTTATTCTTATAATAGGTTTTATGATTTTTTTTTCAACTAATTTTTATTAATTTTGAATCATGGGTGAATTCTTTATTTATTGTTGATAATTATTGGTTAATGGCACTAGTTGTAAATTTAGAAATTAAATAAGGACAAAAAATAATAGTCCAACATAGAATTAAGGGATATATTTGTCATTAGTAAATTAGCATTTGGACATAATCGTCCAAAACTGATTCTCCAAATAAAACACTTTTAAGATAGTATGATTTCTCAAAACGTAGTGACTAAAAAGGTCAATTTTAAAAACTTACGGACCTGTTAAACCTATTTCTCAAAATTCAGTGACTAAAAATGTCCATTTTGAAAACTTCGGGACTAAACACACCTATTCCTCAAAACTCAGGGATCAAAAAGGTATCTTCCCCTTAAGTATGGTTTGGAGTGAATTCGAACATGACAAAAGTGATTTTAGTCATTTCAAAATCACTCACAAACATGTCCTTATCATTGCAAGCAAGGAGAGAACGGACATTTATGTGTGAAAAAGTAGAGGAAGATAGAAGGTTGAGAGAGACAAGTATAGGTAGACGATGGAAAAGCCAAAATGGTCAAGGAAGTTTAATAGTTTTCTTCATTGAATCCATTCTCAATGTATGATATAAGTTGCACATTTTTTTTATTTTTTTTATTTTAATGACAAAAGAAAACCCAAGTAGAATTGTTGAAAAACTTATCCATGGAATGAGTGAGTGGAGGAAAAGAAAAGGCTTTGTATAGCTTCCAAAAAAGAAAAAGGCTTTGTATTGTACAAGTTTGTATCATTGTATGGATAGTGTTGAATGTTGAAGGGAAGCTCATGGGAGAGCGTTGCTGGGAAGGTAGTTTTAACACATGGTGGAGATTCATCGATGCCATGCCAACTCACTCCTCACTTTCACGAAATCTCTTTTTTCTTTTTGAAAGAAAAACATGATTAAAAATGGAAGTTAGGTACAAGCAAACCAAGTTGGGAAGTTAGAGCTCCAAAAAAACGAGGCGTTCCATTGAGGTTAAAAATCACTTTTGGTTCTTAAACTTTCATGAAAGTAACAATTTTGTCTCTAAACTTTAATTTGTAGCAATTTAGTCTCTGTACTTTCAATTTTGTAACAATTTAGGCCCCGTTTGATAACCATTTAGGCCCCGTTTGATAACCATTTCGTTTTTTGTTTTTGGTTTTTGAAAATTATACTTGTTTTCTCCTAAATTCCCTACCATGGCTTTCATCTTTGTTAAAGATTCATTTGAATTCCTAGCCAAAATCTAAAAACAAAAACAAGTTTTTGAAAACTACTTTTTTTTGTTTTCAAAATTGGACTTGGTTTTTGAAAACAAGGAAGAAGGTTGATACTAAAATAAAGAAATCTATAAATGAAAGTAGGTGTGTATAAGCTTAATTTTCAAAAACCAAAAACAAAAAACGAAATGGTTATCAAACGAGGCCTTAGTTTTTGGTTTTTGGTTTTTGAAAATTATGCTTGTTTTCTCCCAAATTCCCTACCATGACTTTCATCCTAGTTAAGGTTGCATTTGAATTCCTAGCCAAATTTTAAAAACAAAAACAAGTTTTTGAAAACTACTTTTTTTTGTTTCCAAAATTGGACTTGGTTTTTGAAAACAAGGTAGATGATTGATACTAAAACCAAGAAACTTATAGGTGGAAGTATGTGTGTGTATAAGCATAATTTTCAAAAACCAAAAACCAAAAACCAAATGGTTATCAAACGGGGCCTTAGTCATTGAACTTTAATAAGTGATGATTAGCCTTTCTACTTTCAAATTTATAACAATTCAGTCCTGTATTTTCAAATTTGTAACAATTTAATCATTGTCGCAAAAAAAAAATCATCAAAATTAAATATCAGTTTTTATTATTTAATGATTAAACTTTGTAGCTTATAAGCATATTGGGTTCCAAATTAGTTTATTAATCTATATATGTAAGAAATTTAATTAAATCTTTATATTAATTTTCACAATAGGAATTAAATAATTAAAAATTTGAAAGTACAGGGACTAAATTGAAACTTATTAAAATACAATAACTAAATTGTTACAATATTGAAAATACAGAGACTAAATCGTTACGAAAATGAAAGTACAAGGATTAAATCGTTACAAATCAAAGTTTAGAAATAAAATTGTTACTTTCATGAAAGTTCAAGGACTAAAAGTGATTTTTAACCTTTAACTTAAAGACGATGGGTAAGATTTGATATATTTTAAATTAAGTTAAATTATAAAAAATACTCCTGAACTATGGTGTTGGTTTCAATTATACATCTAAACTTTCAAGAGTTTCACTTTGGCCCTTGAAGTTTGACTTTTGTTTCAAAACAACCTTTGAAAGCATTTTTTTTTTCGTTAAATTTATGAACGAAAAATGATGTGTTTGCATATGTATTGTTACTTATGTGATCATATTTGAACATATGTACGTGGAAAAAACAATAAAAACACATGTAAACACCTCATTTTTCGTGCATAAGTTTAAAGAAAAATGTCTCAAATGGTTGTTTTGAAACAACGTTTTGAAACAAACTTCAGACTTCAAGGACTAAAATAAAACTTTTGAAAGTTGAGGGGTATAATTGAAACCAACGCCATAATTTAGTGGTATTTTTTATTATTTAACCTTTAAATTATTTTCTGATTTTTTTTTTTTTTTTGAGTTCTATTTTCTGGATCTCCTTCTCTCTCATTTATTTAAGATGTGTCAGCCTTCCTTCTCCATCTCCGTACCCTTATTTTTGTTGACTAACAATTCTTTTTTTTTTTTTTTTTTTTTTGTTTGCATCCATCAATCCTCATTCTTTTATAACTGCTAAAAAAAAAAAAAAAAAATCCTCATTCTTTTATTATTATTATTATTATTTTTTTTATTTTTATATTATTTAGACTAAAACCTCATTCTTTTATTGGCTTCTTCCTTTTTCCTTCTGACAAACTTTTTTCCTGTCAGTTTGCGTCCATTTGTTTCTTTCTTCTTTCTAACCTTTCCTTTATATTTTTTTTCTTTCCTATCTTTCTTAGTTATTTTATTTTTTCGAATAGAAAGGAAATTCATTAGAAACTCTTTTTTTTTTTTTTAGAAAGGAATTTCATTCATTAGAAACTGAAATGGTCCCTCTTGGTTTTTCTCAATAATTTGTAAATAGGATACTACATTATAAATAATCAATATACCCATATTGTAGAAGCAAATATTTTTTTTTGACCAATCACAAATCTCCACATTATTATTTTAAGCTAATGATTTTTTTTTAAATTTAATTTGACATAAATTACAAATTAACATGAGTCTCAAATTACATTAAATGACATTAAATTGGGAAATCAATAATATCATATTTCTATCCTATGGCAATTTGAATTTAATCCAATCAAATTGTATCATGCCATAAATTAGTTCTAGGGTTGTTTATCAGTTAATTGCATCGATTCTGGGTGAAAACCAACCTATCTGCTTTGATTAGTCCGTGGTTGGTGATTTTAAGATGTTTCATGAAACTGGCCGACCGAATATATGATTGATCGGTTGATTTTGTTGATTTTGAAATGTTAATAAGTAAAACGAGATGTTGCTGGAAGATGCCTTGATGTAGAAGCTAAAAGAACTTTGAGAAGAGAAGAGAAGAGAAAGTAGGAGGGAGAGAAGAGAGGAAGAGAAAAAAGGGGAAGAGATGAAAAAATGGAAGCTCAATGAAGAAGAGGAAAGGAAAAGAGAGTGAGGGAAAAGGAAGAGAAGAGAGAAAAAAAATGGGGTCGATGAGGGAAAGAAAAAATTGGGGTAGGTGAAGAAGAGAGAAGGGGAAAGATACAGAAAAAAAAAGGATGGGTGAAGAAGAGGGAAATATAAGAGAAAATGGGAAAAATGAAGAGAGAGAGAGAAAAAAATAATTTTAACAAAAGTCAACATGACTCTTTTAAATTGAAAAGACAAATCCTACAATGTGGAGTGTGCAATTTTTTTTTTTTTTTTTTTGAAAAGAAAGGAAAAAAAAAACTACACAATGCACATGGTAGGGGTGTTCATCGGTCGGTCGGAGTCGGTTTTGGGCTAAAACCGACGCCGACCACCGACAAAATCGGTCGGTCGGTTTTAGTTGTTGTCGGTTTTCTAGAGGTTGGTGACGCCGACCGACCGAACTCACGGTCGGTCGGTCGGTTTCGGTCGGTTTACTCCGGCGAACTAAATTACAGTGAAAGGGAGAAAAGAGAAAGAAAAAAAAAAAAAGAGAAGAGAGAAATATGGAGAAGAAAGACGAAAGAAATATCCATGGTCGGATTCATGACTCCGGTGAACTAGCCCAAAAGAGGGAAGAAAAGAAAAAAAAAAAGAGAAGAGAGAAGAAACGGACGGCGGTCTTCGCCGGTGGGAGGAGGGAAGAGAAGAGAAAGAATGAGGAAGAAGAGTTGGGAGAGAAGAGGGGAAAGAGAAAGGAAGAGAGAGATGAAAGTTGAATTTTGAAATGAAAATGGGAAGGTAATGTGGGAAAGGGAAGAGAGAGGAGAGAGATAAAAAAAAGTAATCATTACTATGGTAAAACCATGAGTAGTTTTGAGAAAACCATGGACACCCATGGTTTTCTCATTAATGCATTTGTGGGAAATCTGAAAAAGTCACCTTTTTTTTTACTTTTTTGGTTTTTAATTAATGCATTAATGCATTTACATGGGAAAACGAACAGGTGCTCATACCTTCGGTCGGTCGGTCGGAAAATTTCAATTTTTCCTCCGACCGACCGACCCCCGACCGATTCACTCTCTAAACCGATCGACCGACATCGATTCGGTCGGTTTCGGTCGGTTGAGTCGGTTTTGAGAGTTTTCTTGAACACCCCTAGCACATGGTAGGGATCCGTCTTTTTAATTGAAAAGAGTCACAAGGGGCAGTTGCATAGATGGCAAATTGGACCAAATTAATAGCAAATATAGCACAAATTCAAACTAATTGCAAATATAGCAAAATTAATTGTACAAGACCAAAAAGTTGTTGTCGGATTCTATCCGTGTCTATCACTGATAGACTCTGATTATTCAAAGTATATCAGTATTTATCGCTGATAGACTTCGATTAATCACAGTCTATCAGTGATAGTCACTGATAGGCACTGATAGATTTTGATTAACCAGAGTTTATTAGCGATAGACACTGATAGACTCTGAATAATCGGAGTCTATCAGTAGACTGATAGATTCTGATTAATCAGAGTCTATCGTCGATAAACTCTGATAATCGAAGTCTATCAGATAGACTCCGATAGATTTTGCTATATTTGCAATTTTTTTTACATGGTGTTATATTTGCTATTAATTTGGTCCAATTTGCCACCCACTGCAATTTTTCGAGTCACAATGCACTGTAGTGTGTGCAACCTTTTCATGTGCACTACCATTTATTTAATTTTTTTGTTTTGTCACATCTCGTTCCATATTACCCTACCAAACTCAAAATGAGCTATGACAACCCAGACTCCAAGTTGCAATAGAATTTATTGTCAAGTCTCTCTCTTTTAGGGCCTGTTTGGGGCGCTGAGTTGATTATAATAACTGGGGGTTATAATAGTTTGGGGATTATAATAGTCTGGGTGTTATAATAGTATGTGTTTGAGGTGCAAATTATTATAGTCTGGGATAAAATAGTCTGTGTTTGAGGTGTAGATTATTTTAGTCTGGGTTAAAATAGTCTGTGTTTGGAGTGTTGATCTGTTTAACATAGGGTTCTAAACCAAATGTTCACGCTGACTGTTAGACTTTAATTTTTTTTTGTTTATTTTCCTCATACAACTTTGTACGTCAAATATTAATAAAAAAAAATTGGGTTTAGTTGTAAAAAAAATAAAGTTTTTGGTATAGGGGTTAAATTATGTGTTTAACTTAAAAGGAAACAAAAATAACCTAAGGTAAGGGTTGATTTTCTTTGTTTTAGAGTCATGGTTTTTTCACAAAATAAGTCATTTTATGATTTCATATATAGAAAAAACCATATTTGTTTCATTTATGTATTTCCAACATAAAAATGGTAAATGCTTATTGAAAACTCATTTTACCTTCATTATCAAAAGAATCAAATAAAATAGAAATCACATAAAATAAAAACTTGAGTAGTATTTTTTTAAAATTATTATTATCACAGTAAACTTGAATACAATAAGTATAATTTGAAATGAAAAATATGGTACGATGGAGGTAAACATTCATATACTTTATGATCAAAAGTAATTATGTAATAAAACTCCATATTTATATATTTACAAAGACAACCTAGGATCTAACTCCCTAGAAATTTTTCAACTTTTCTGATGACCACCAACAAATTTTTCGGCGACAAATTTTTTTCCCTATTTTATCCTTTCGTTTCTTCTACCTCTTTTTTTTTCTTTATTTTTCGTTTTTTATATTTTTCGAAATGAAAATGAGAAGAAAGAGAAAAAAAAAGGTCGCCGGAAAAGTGACCGGAAAGTCGACGGCGGTCGCCGGAAAAGTCGTCGGCCAGTCGTCAACGGAAAAGTCAATGAGTCACATGAAAGAAGATAGGAGAGAGTTACTGTAGAGAATTGATATAATAATTGGGTAGGTTAAATGGTGGTTACTGTAGCAACACAGAGGGGAAAAATAACTCACTCCACCCCTTATTTTTGTTGATGCCCCAAACACTGAGGGCCCGTTTGGTACAAGGTTTTTGGAGATGGGAATGGACAAGGGTTTCTAATACCCTTGTTTGTTTCAAGATTTCTGTGGTGGGCCCAAGAAATAACGCATTCCCAGGCATCATTTATGCCCATAAGCAAGAGTTTTCTATGCCCTTGCAAAAGCATGGGTTTTCTCTTTTCCCGTCTCTTCTTTTTTATTTTTATATGCAATTTTATTTTGAATATAGTTAATTAATTAACTAATGGATACTAAATTAAAAATAATATAATAAATTATTTAATTAGATTAAATAATAATTTGTCAAGAATTTCATTTTTTTTAAACAAATACTTTTTTCTAGGACTTTTAAACAAATACTTAGTCCAAGTTTATTAAAGAGATGTAATTACATATTTACTAAATTATAATTAACTAGTCAATATTATCGAAAATATATTTAATTATTGAATTAAAATCATTTAAATGAATTTAGTATAAAAAATCATTTTTCAATAATTATAATTAATTACTTATCGATTATTTATAATCAATTAATTACTTTTTAAAATTTTATTATAATAAATAAATAATCATATTATTATTAAATATTTATCTAATTAATTTTTATGGATACAATATATTAAATTATTGTAGTTAAAGATATTTATTAAAAAATTAATTAAATAATTTTAGTTTGTTAAATTAACATAGTTTATCCCATTAAAATCATTCCATGATTATTATTTCATTAATTTTTATTAATAGTTTGAATTAATTTTGATTATGTTATTGATTAATTTATTAAAATTACATAAAGTTTACCTGATTAATTCTAAAAAATAAATACAGACATAATTTGTTCTCATAAAATCCTGATGACATTCCCATGCACAACCAAACACAGTTATCTTTGATTCCCAGCAATCTTATTCCCAGGCATAGTATTCCCAGGCATCATGTATTTCCCAGGCATCTATAAAACCTTAAACCAAACGGGCCCTAAGTGGATTATAATAGCCCCCACTATTATAACCAACACAGTGGGCCAAACAGCCCCTTAGATTATACACAACACAACAAAACAAAAATTACATTCTTTACATACAATAGATGACATGCCTCGATTCGAAGAGACTAGTGGCAAACTCTGGCTAGCTAACTTTGGTCAGTCAACTCTGGTTGAAAACTCAAAAGCAACCTAGTAGAAAAATAAAGATAAAAGAATGAGCTCAAAAAGCTTCTTGAGTCGTAAGTTCATAATAAAATAATTTCAGAAAAAAACTAATCTCTTCTTAATCGAAATTCCATAGCTCTGGAAAATAATGTAAATCATGAACAATTTAATAAATCTTGAGATAATCAAAACGTAAAGAAAAATATAAGAGTAGCTCCTGGAAATACAAACACGAGCCAATAAGAACTATCACCAAACATGTACCCAAATCTGTAGTCATACTAACGTGGAGTAATTTCAATACACGCAGCAGAACAATATATGTCATACCATGCATCGAGTAATCTCAAAATGCACAGCAAAGCAAATCTCTGACATACGTGCACGTAGAGCAACCCTTAAAGGACTAAGCACTCTAACACACGGTCCAAAACCTACATGTGTGCTAGAGTGGGTCCTGGAGACCTCTCTCTATACTACAGAAATACATTCACATAGTATACGGGTCTTCACCATGGGTACGTAGATCTAATGAATTCAAACCACTTTTAACTTAAAAACTCAAGATCATCCAATAGCTCTAAAACCAGTCTCTTTTTCTAAAACAACATTTCATAAACTTGAGAGATTTCTCAAAAATACAAATACGTCTAATAAGTTCTAAAAAAAATGTTTAGGGTGCGTTTGGTTGGTGATCTGAAAACGAAAATTTGAAAAAGGGATTCAATGAAAACAGAGTTGTATTCCATGTTTTCAGATATGTGTTTGATAGCAGATTCAAAAATTGGATCCCAATTTAAACTATTATTCAAAATGTGTGTTTGATAATATATTTATAAATCATAAACTATTTGTAGTTATCAACTAAATACTAAGTTGAATATAAACTATAATTAATTAATTTATAAACATGTTATAACTTATAAATTTTGTATAATTATTATTTTACAATATCATATAATTTATAATACATTATATTATACAAATTTTAATTTCACAAAAATGAATTGAATTTATAACATGAAATACTATATTTATTGAAGTTTTTATCTTTTTTAATTTAATTTTGAATTTAAAATTTTCAAATTCAAAATCTGGATACATTAAAAACATTAAAAAATGATTTTAGAATTTCCACTATTTGGATCATAAAATCCGAAAACAGTTTTCAAAAACACATTTGCCAAACGCATATTCACTGAATTCAATGTATCTGAAAACATAAAACAGAATCCGGATTGTCTACCAAACAGGCCCTTAATTATTCAAATCACCATAAAATATCTCACATATTTCTAAATAATAATTCTAGCTAAAATCATAAAACACTAGAAATTTATAACAATTTTCTGAATTCTCGAAAGATCTAAAAATACCTCTAATATCTATAAACAACAATTCCAACAAACTCAACATTACTGGAAATTCATAACTCTTTAGAAATCCCATAACAGTTTCTCTAAAACTCAAACATAATTATAGAACTCTTGATTCTCTCTCATAATGATAAGTGAATAATGAAACATTTTGGTAAAATAACCACTCACTAAACTATTGGTACTAACGCTTCGAATTATAAGTTCTATCCTTAAATTTCAATAATCATACCAACACACAAATTATTCTCCAAATTAAATCATGTAATTGGAAAACAAATAACCCAATTAAACATCAATTAAATATCAACCAACCCAATTTTTCACCCTTAAATATCCCCGATTGGTCCCAAAATTTCAAATTATTCTCTCTCTTCTATTTGTTACCAAGGTACCATTTGTTTTTTCCTTCCATTAAAATAATAAAAAATAATATTTCATTCTTCCATTTTTCCCATTTTTCCGACCACTAAGGCCCCGTTTGGTTCGTGATTTGAAAATTGTTTTCGAAAACAAAGAATTCAGTAGAAAACGAAAACAAATTTCTTATTTCCATTAAACTTTAAATTTGAATTCAAAATTTGAAAACTGTGTTTGGTTATGAATTTGAAAACGCATGAAAATATTAATATGTGCTTGATAAATTTTTTTTTTTTAGAAAAAGTTAATTTAATATGATTATTTTTCTACTCGACTTTTATTCATTTTTAGAGAGATTATAAATCAATGATGTTGGAATTGATTTTTCAAAAAAAAATTTGTTGGAATTGGAATTATAAGGAAAAAAAAAAGATATACCATATAGTTGTATTATATGAAACTTTTGATTTGTAAAGTGGGGGAGTATATCAAAATAGGTAGAATTATGTAAAAATATCAATCAAACACACTATTTATCTTCTAAAAAAAAAATCAAACACACTATTTACACAACAGTAATTTTGTATTTTTTTTTTCCCTTTAGAGTCGAAAAGAATTTGGATATCAAAAATAAAAAAAATGTTGTTTGTAGATAATGCAACATTGTTTGATGGAAAGAAAGATGTATCTTGTGTTTTTAAAGTTGTATCTCGTGTTTCCATTATTTTGAAAACAAAATTGGAAAACAATGAAAACAACATTTTATCGTTTTTGAAAACAAGCCATTTTTTGAGTTGTTTTCGAAAATTGTTTTTGAAATAAGGTATACCAAACACGTTTTCATGGTTTCCCTTGTATTTTTTATTTTCGAAAACATAAAAACGAAAACGGATCATGAACCAAACAGGGCCTAAATTGACTTAAGATTCCCACAACTCCTCTCTTCATTAATCAACCATCGTACCATATTTTTCATTTTCCCTTCATTTTATTCATTTATTCTCTTTCATCATCATCTTGTTCTTTTTTCTTTCGAATCTTCTCCCTCTAACCCTAATGGTCAGCCACCTCCGTCGCTGCCTCTGACAACCATTTCAATGATTTTCATCGTCCCCGACAACCTTCGAAGACCGTCGTCGCCATCGATGACCAAAAATTCTTTCACTTTTTTTTTTCCTTCTTTCTTCTTATTTTCATTTCGAAAAATAAAAAACGAAAATAAAGAAAGAAATATAAGAAATGAGGTAGAAGAAATCAAAGAACAAATTTTGGTTGGCGGCAATCATCGAAATGTTCGTCAGAAGTGGTCACCAACAATAACAGTAGTTGCCGAAGGTGGTCTCTGACGACAATGGAACTTAAAGAACGTGAGTATGCTATGATAGCAAAACGAGAGCACTATAGTAAAATGAGGGATAAAATAACTCAATCCCCGTTTAATTAAACCAATGTTCAAAACATTGAGTGGACTATAATAACTCACTCAACTCAACCCAATCCAACCAACATGAGCATAGCTCAACTGACATAACTCTTATACTAACGACTAAAAGGTCTATAGTTCGAATCCTCCCACCCCACATGTTGTCAAAAAAAAAAAAAAAAAAACTCAACCCAATCCAGGAACCTAAACGGCCTCCCTTAGTGTTCAAAGATTATTTGAATAAAAATAAAAATTTTTAAAAAAGCAAGGACTTAATTTGAAGCTTTTTCAAATTTGGAGACTAGAAAGAAAACAATACAAGTTAGGCAAAATGTTTATTTTTTTTTTCAATTTAATCTCTATAATTTAACAAAATCCCAATTTAGTCCCTTATTTTTTATATTTTCCACGGTCAACAGAACTCATCTTTGTGCAATAGCATTCGTACATATATTACAATTTACAAATCCAGATGTAGGTAACAATGAAGAGAGAAAAAATTTAAAAATGAGTATTGGTTAAGATCATGGCTTTTACCTAGGCGAGGGAGTAGAATTTTATACTACAAAGGTGCAGTTTGAATGGCACCAGAGCTAGTTTCTGGTGTCGTGTGCAGTTTCGATCTGGTGTCGTGTATCAGATTGTGAAAATCTTGCTTCCATGACCATGAGGGCTGATTTAGAGCACGTATGGAGTTCAGGCAAACCAGGAGAGTGCCACCCTCGTGTAGAAGGACCTGCGTTTACGAAGAGAGTCATGAAATGAGAATCACTTGTTAAATGGACTGGACTAACTGTGCAGATGGAGAACCATATTGAGAAAAGATTTCAACAAGCACCTATGTAGTTTGCAAACTTTGCAAATCATACTCTTTTAGTAATAGTAGAAGCCCATGTGTGTAAGTACAGTTGAAAATAACAGTAAAATTAAAAAGGTGTGGTTTTTTTCTTTTGCAAGTTTTGCGAATTATAGGGGCGTTTGAAATTGTGTAACATATCGATATCGTCAGCCTAATTCACAAACCAAAATGATCTAAGTAATAATCATGCCAGAAACCTATGAGAAGATTCCTTGCGCTCTCAGCAGCTGAAAACTTTCTGATTTTAGGTCGTTGTACCACTCACAGAATCCATGGAGTATAATTTAATAATTCGGCGCCAATTATGCTCACAAAATAAATCAGTAAGCATTTAACTTCATACCGTTAGCCACAAGGGAAGGAACCCCAAAACAGATGGGAGCGAGGCTAGAAGGATAGATGACAAGGCAAGGGTCACATTTTGCTTGACCTGAAAGGAGATTACCCAAACAAATTAAGTGTGTGTTTGGTTTAACTTTTCAAGAGTTTAATTTTGAACAAAAATCATTTTGAAAAAATTTCTAGTGTTTGGCAATCACTAAAAATGACTTGTTAGAAAATGAGATTGATAAATAAATCATTTTGGGAGAAACACTTAAAACCAACTTTTTGAAAAAGAGTGTTTAGTATACAATAACTTGTGTATAAAAACACCTATGAGATAATGCAACCAAACATGTGAGTGTTTAAATTCTAAACAATTTTTATACAAATTGTTTTTTAAAAAATGCATTCTTGAAAAACATTTAAATCAAAATGTATTCCAAACGGACCCTAAAACAGTGAAACAGGAAAAAGAAATTAAATATCGTGACAAAAAATAGATGGTTAATAGAGATACCAATGAAGTCGTCTGACGAGATTTGGCAATACAGAATGGTACACCAGAAATACTGTCCTGAAGAAGCAGGACATCTGCAACGGCTGTTGCAGTAGCGCTTGCACGATGGGCAAGAACTATTCCCACAGTAGCTGCAGCCAGTGCAGGTGCATCATTTATACCTTCGCCTACCATGATCAGACCACCCCCTAGAATAAAACGAGGTATAGAGTACTCATCATTCAATAATCAATCCATACAAAAGGAATGGTGGAAGTTCATTCCACGGAAACCAGTAATTTAAAATGTTTTTCTAACAACCAACGCATAGTTTGGGCCTTAGGATTTGAGAGAAATATATTCAATCGAGATGATCAACCCCTTGGCCTTATTAATCATCCCGATATTCAGGGCAGATATTAGGATGATAAGGTTAAATGGTTGATATTCAGAGCAGAAATTGCAGAACAGATTAATAATGCCGCACCATATACTTTCAAGATTCGTAAAACCAGTATGAAGCTCATATATTAAGATGTGGTTATTGGCACATTAGCCTAGAATAGTATATGCAGCGTACATAGCATCAAGTCTCAACAGATGTTTAAATCTGAAGTTACATTTCGCTCCATGCCAAGTAAAATCTCACCGGCCTAGAAACATAAATTCCTGCAATTTCTTGATTGGAAAAATGAACATTACAGAGCAATTTCTTGATGTCAGACTCCACAATCTGGTTCGAAACAAATGGGTAAATAAAACTCTCACCAAAGATCAACTTGTGGAAATTGATATGGATCAAAGAAGATTTATTAGGGAGCACTTTTATCTCAACAGGAAACTAAGATATGATGGGACTTTAGGAATATTGGCAGTTAAGATAAAGTTTGGTTTTAACAGAAAGCAAACAACATGAAGTGACGAGTAAAAATGCTCACCCATCTCCCTTGATATTTCCTTCACATGAGCAAGTTTGTCCTCAGGCTTAAGACTGTAGTAAACTTCATTTATGCCCACAGCATTCGCAACTTTCCATGCACTTGAATCATGATCACCTGTTAACATCATAACACGGAGTTTTGCCTGATCTTGTAGTTCAGCTATTGCATCTAAGACTCCAGGTCGAGGCTGATCCTCAAGGTGAATCAGTGTTACCTGCATTGATCCAGCGAAAACTCAACATACTATCCTTCAGTGTACATCATTAAGACAACAATACAAGTGCAATACATGGTCTCAAAGCATGACGAGCCTACAGATTAAAAATATGATGAACGATATTCAAATAATAATATGGAAAAGAAGAATCACTCAATCTAGCTTCCTAATGAGGCTAGTTGCATATTGTTTTTGTCAAGATGAAAGTTTCAAGATTGTAGTAAAGTCAAAATGCACTGCACAAGAAAATATGTGCATAAAGTTAATGGACGGACTGGACTAGAGGAACCACATATCCATCTGAGAGTTATTTTCAAGTATCCAGAATTGCTAAACGGGCTAAGCCATGTACATAAAAACAAGTATATTTACAGCTATATTATAAAATATTTCAAAAAATTAGAGATTAACAATAATATTTATCTAATTTATGCAAATATGATTATGCGTTTGAAAGTATTCCCCCAAAGTCAAATTTCACACCTTTTGATCAACTGAAAGAGCAGCATGAACAAATTCACTGCCATATGATGACCCTCTAACAGCTTCCTTGATCTTCCTTGATTCATTTTCAGATTTGCAAAAGGAAGTGATGAAATCCACAGAACCAAGGGATGCTTTCCGCAATTTACCTCCAATTCCTGACTGTAAGATAGAGATAAATGTAAATACTCTTCTCCAACTACCTAAAGGCAATTATTGAACTGAGAATTTTAAAATTTTAAATTCTCAAACAAGTAAAAGAGGAAAAAAAAAAAAAAAGAATAGCAAAGTCTTAAACATGATTCAGTTGTTATAAATTTCAGAGAAGACTATTTGAAATCGCAAGACTATTTTCATCAACTTGTGAATAGTGTAGATTCCATAAAGGTAGGTTTTTCCGTCTGCTCTTTCTCAAATGACTTAACTTGAGGCAAACTAGGATATTTCATATATGGTTCAGTCATTTGACATCTGGCCGAGTGTTGGATGATTATCCCTTTTAAGTAAAAGAAGTTTAATTTAATCTTCTACAGCTTTGTAATTGGTTACATTTTAGACTTGTACGTGATCTCATGATGTGCGGAGATAAATCTAGAATTTCAGATGTTCGTGCATAGAAGTTTGTGCTTAGTCTTGCTTACAACCTAAAGTCTAAACATTTCCAAAATCTTGTGAGTTGTACGAAATATCCAACTTTGATCAAAGTTGACCAACTGTTCTGCAACAAAAAGACCAGTTCTAATTTGAGATCTAAAAGTAATGGTAATTCTTGCTATTGAAGCGTAGTCAATCCTTTAGAAAGAATGAAAACAAGATGCTTGGTGAAATTTCTGGGTTGCTCTTTGGAATAACTGACCACTGTGATCCTTGGATTTTGCTTGATGATAGCACATTTTTAATCCGAGGAGCGAAATCAGATACCCTATGGCCTGTGGCGTATGGGTGAAGAAGGTTAATATATATGAATTATGATAATAGAAAAGCTGCAGCAAGAAAGGAACTTTATTGCAGAACTCCGAAGAGGAAGGAACCTAAGGAAGTCCTAAGAAGCACGGACACTTTAGTTTGGCTAATGTGTCCGAGTCCGGACACTTGGACACTCTGACACTTGTTGGACACTTATCAGACACTTGTTAGCACAGTTGATATGTGGCAAACACTAGTGGTACAAAGTCAATATAGGTCCATATCGAATACTTGACAAGTATACTAAATAGACGCAATACTAAATGACAAAAATAATAAATTTTAAGAGTGAAATACATCAAACTCATTTTTGTAAGCATACAAATGCATAAACCTGTCCATGTCCTAGATTTTTAAAAAATGTTGTGTCCGTGTGTCCGTGTTGAATGTATCCGTGTCTTGTGTCCGTATCCGTGCTTCTTATAGGAAATAAGTCTACTGTTGAAGAAGAAACCGAAGGTCACTAAAACATCCAGCAATATGAAGCAAATACTACCTTAATGCCATGCAGAGTTGCAATGAGACCTCTTCCAGGGAAATATTCAAAACTTTCAACAGAAATAGAAGGAAGGTCTTTCCCCACACTATGATCTACTACGGCTCTACAACCAAAAACAGAAAAAGGCTATAACTTCTTGGAGTTAGAAAAACAGATATTAGAAGCAAATAATCCAGAAAAAGCTATCCAGCACATTTGAGATATTGGCATGAGTTAATTGAAATACATTAACTGCATAATTAAGGGAGAATAAAAGATGACACAATTAACCAGCCTTCTCCCAACCCAAAATAAAAAAATATATGGAACTGAAGGCCTAATAATACGGAGGACTATTACTAGAAGTGATGAAAAACTAATTATTCAATCGATCCCAAGAGATGTAAATAGTTACTCTTTGTTCTTACTAAAAAATTATAATGCTAATCTAGGTCTTCCTATACAAGTAACTGCAGGTGTAAGAAAGAGTTTACTTACTTGATATACTCCCAAAAGGATCAAGTTGCTATCTTTGTCCAGGCATGTTATTCTAAATATATAATGCCCCTCTGTCCCAATTCTCAAGTAAGTATGTAAAATTATATTCTTATATTCAACCATAAGAACAATCTTATGCGCTGGATGAGATTGCTCTCACCCCCGTTAACATTGACTATCTAAGCATGCAGTGAAAGTAGAACTCTTTGGTTCTGTAGGAAAAATCATCAAGTTGATACAACATCAAATGTCGGGAAGCTCAAAACAGGGCACTTCATTCGCCATCACTTTCTACAGGGTTCAATGCCATATGACACAAGTGTAAAGAAGCCAAGTAAACAATGAACGTGGAATAAACAGTTATAATTTCCCCCTTTGCCAACCAAGCTTTTTGGAAATGACGTCAAGAAGTTTTCAGTGAAATATAGTAGTAGATTAACTACATTACACCTCGTCAGGGAAAGAAAGCTCATAAGAAACAAAATATGCAAAGCAGATAATTGATATAGACAACTACCTTCCAATTGGGTGAGTAGTACCCTTTTCCATGGCAGCTGCCACTGCAAGGGCTTCTTTTTCACAGCTGGGTATGCAACAGGAAGCTAAATGTGATTTATCTCCTCCAATCGTATGCCCATAAATGGGTTCTATAGCTTTAAATACAAGTCCTCCTGTAGTCAATGTCCCGGTTTTATCAAATGCAACAGTGTGACAAGAAGCCATAGCATCAAGTACATGTCCACCTTTCAGGAGTATCCCCTGTTGCATCAAGCACATGTCCACATCAAGCACATTGTCCATCTCTTCATGTCATTCGCAAATAAAAGTATCTTTCTACGTGATAGAAATACCTAAGCTAAATCTTCGAGCCAAAATTGAAAGAAAGAAGCAAGCATCCACATAAGACACTATTTAGATTTAGCAGGCTTGTCGCTGAGTTTAGAGTTAAATGCTCTGATTTCTCTTTCTATGTCAGCAAGTGTATAAAGCTAACTTTTTTTTAATAGAGATAGAGCTAACAAATTACTCCCTCATTTAACCAAGAACAACCAGCTTATAGTATAGTTTCTATTTCAGTTATATATACACATAATTGTTAAGAATCATTCTCAGAACCTGTTCAGTGAAACCAGTAATTTGAGTCTAAAATTATTATCATCATCTTATTTTTAGAAACTACTACGGGAAAATCCAAAAATTATTGACCATGACAAAGCTTAACCCAAATGATAACATAAAAAAAGAATAACAAAGTTATCAGATTTGAAGAGATTTAAAGGAAAACTTTCTAAATGACATAAAAGGTAGTTGGATGAGTATAATATCCATAAAAAATGGATTTCTTTGTTGGTTTCAGTAACAGTGAAATGAACAAATTGATACATATGTCTTCACCTACTTTTGATGCTCATACCAAAAACTTATTGTATAATTATATCACCAAGTAATAAGTACCTTTCTTGCACAGGAACTTATTGCAATAGCGTATGCCAATGGAGCAGCAGCCAGTGCACATGGTGATGCGGCTACCATAAGCCCAAGTGCTCTATAAACTGATCCTCTGAAACCTAAAGATTATATGGACATCAGAAGTGAAATAGACACCAGAGAGAGAGAGGGAAACAGTGGTGAGCTGAGCTCAACTTTTGAAGGGCAATATACTTGGGGAGGCACAGCAAAACTGGCTGGTATATTAAATTGTAAATTAAAAAATATATTTTCTTTAGGCAGCTCAAGTCAAATATTCTTGTTTGGTGACGACTAAAGTCCAGTTTACTACTATCCCAAAGGATGAAAGGAAATAGGCTGATCTAGTTTGAAAATGCACAATACCTTAGTTTTGTCCTAAATTGAAATAATTCTCCCAATAGAAACGTGAAAGTACAAGCACGTTGCATAGCGTACCTGGTGTACATATGAATGGCCACTTGAACAATAATGGTCCAATGAGGGCAACAGCTACAGATAAAACTACAACAACCTTGCTGTAATTCTCACCAAATTCATCGAGCCACCTCTGTAGCTTTGGTTTATTAAGTTGTGCTTCTTCAGTCAACTGCACAATCCTGCTAAGTGTTGACTCTTCCCATGTTTTTGTAGCCTATACCAAATCCATACTTCACAGGTTCAGCAACAATGATTGAACATCAACCTAAACTTCTATTAACTCATTAACATTTGGAATACCTTAAACCATCAAAATTAAAGGTAAGTCACAAGGATTCAAATGCCTTGAAACCTTTGTTAACACAGGCCATAATTAACCATTCCAATATATGATAAGATTTAGCATTAATTTCCATGTTGAAATTGAGATTTTATAACATAGAATGACTAATATCAGAGAGTATAAGGTTAAAAAGCAAATATTTAAGAGGAACAAGGTATCCTATGCTGAACATTACCAGGCAATTTAAGAGGGGGTAAACTAAGATACGAACAGCCTTGACATACCTTCACTATGATCCTACCGTCCAAGTTTCTTGCTCCACCAGGAACTCTTTCCCCAACCTTTATTTGCAACGGTTTGACTTCTCCTGTCAAGTGCTCAACAGTGATTGTAGCACAACCTCGATAAACTTCACAATCTACAGGGACAGACTAATACAAAAGCAGCCTTCATTATGACACACAAATGCATCATCTAGGATCAATTGAACAATTAAGGAGATACTAAATAAAACAACTATATAGAAATCTTGTAGGAATCGGCAGAAATCTTAAGAATTCTACAAGCAGATATATGTCTTTTAATAGTTGGGATTTTTCCTTTTTTTTAATCTTATGGAAGGATCTTTGAATAGTGATAGAACCAAAATATATTGAAATATCAAAGATAACGGAACTACAAGATAATCAAGTAATTTGAGGTACTTGGACTTGGACCCTCCCTCTCTTGAGCACTTTCACTCAAGCCTAAGCCAACTAAATCAATCCTACTAAGAAGCACAAACACTTTAGTTTGGCTAGTGTGTCCATGTCTGACACGTGTCCAACACTTGTTGGACACGTATCAAACACTTGTTAGCACAATTGATATGTGACAAGCACTAGTGGTACAAAGTCAATATAGATTTATATTGAACATTTGTTAAGTATATGAAATAGGCACAATACTAAATAGCAAAAATAATAAATTTTAAGAGTGAAATACGTTATACTCTTTTTTTTAAACATGCAAATGCATAAACTTGTTGATTTTGAATTTCCTTTTTGTATAAAAATGATATATATTTTAAAAAATGTATATTTTACTAAACGTGTCCGTGTCCTAGATTTTTAAAAGATGATGTGTCACTGTGTCAATGCTTCTTAGTCAATCCATACCCACCTCCCTAACCCATTATCTATTTATAACAAACTCGTTAGCTAATTACTAACATACCCTTAATACTCCAATAACATTCCCAATTCTATCCTAATAGCACTCCTATCAAATAGTAAAGAACATTTCTCTTTTGTGGGGCGGGGGGATATTTGTCTCGTGAGAAGATAAATATTGTAAAGTTTGATGAATCGAATCCAATACTGACACTTAGGTTAAGTGATCTGGAAACCCATTAATCGCTATATATCTAAGATGGATTAAAATGTCCTAATCACATTCCTAGAATAATAATAATAAACAAACAAATGTGGAAAAAACAAAATAAAGTGAATCTGTCACTCGGGCCTAGCCCCGTTATTCAAGTGGTTACAGATTTTGCTATGATGAAAAAATCACAAGAGGAATATTGTTTCTCTCGGAGTACTCAGAGTAAACAAATAAAAGAACGGAACTATTTTTCTAAATATCTCAAATCAGCCGTTCTCTCTCCTTAAAATTAGGTTTTCATTAAATAGATATGGCAAGATTACAAAATTCCTTATTGTGTTGGCATGACATGCGTCAAAGTGTAACTAGTACACAGGTTTTAACATGACTAACGATCATTTTTAGAATAATGAGGTGGAAGTTTTTTTTGACATACCTCACCAGCTCCCACCAAGATATATGAGCCCACTTCAACATCACGCACTGGCACCCTTCTATGCTCCAGATCTGAAGTATCAGGAAGGTTATCATCATTCACATCCAGAACAAGAGCAAAATCTGGATGACTTTCCTTCAACTCCTTAACATCAATCATTGATTGCTTTGTGAAATACTCTTCAGCTGCAGTCACAGTGAAAATGAGATTCTTCCAAGTAAAGGTTATTTTTATCAATTTTATTTCTTCATATCTGCTTACCAATATGCGCCAGATTAAACATCACAAGAAGTAGTCCTCCTTCTACCGGGTTCCCCATAAATATTGATGCAAAGGCTGCAAGGGCCATTAGTACATGGATGTTTACTTTCCCACCACTAATATCAGTAAGAGCATCAAGAGAAGCAGAGACCTGATATAGTGGCATTATAATTAGATTGACTGGCACATCACTGAGCAACTTTACAAATTATAATGATGAAAATGCTCAACGGCCTGCAGTGGTTATCTTCAAAACTAAGTAAAATCATGGTCCATTAAAATGCATTTCCCTAAATAACTATAATTTCTGATAGGCTGCTAGATAGAGACGAGCGTTGAATAAAATTTTACAATTAAAGGGAAAAAGAGGATGTTTGTGCGTAGCTGCCAACTAGAGAAGCTGTAAACCTAATGGTGAGACACAGAGGGGTCAAATTAATCTCTCTACTTGAGATATGGACTTCTAATATTTCTAGTATCCTAAAGAGAAAGTTTCATCTTGCTTACTCAAGACAAATGCAACAGAGAATTGACAATTTGACGATCAATTGTATACGCATCCTAACTGCGGTAAAAGGAAAGCTCTCAAATCCCAGGGATAAATTGAATGAAGTAACCTTCTCATCAACATGATACTTAAGATCATTGATTTTCTCAAATAGTCAAATAGCAATTAGCTTTAATAAAACAGTATATCTTGGAATCAACCTCTATTAGAGTTATCCATTACTTGGTTTCAGGAAGTTTAAACTACTAGATTAAAAATAAATTATTCAAGTCACATAAAGTTTGTCAAAATTTACTCCCAAATGTAGTTCTTGACATTATTTCAAGTAAGAATTCTCAAGAAGTGATAATTCTAAGTAACGAGTAGATAATGACTATGAGAATCCAAGCTAAGAATCAGCTCCATGATACCACGTTAAAATACTCTTACTCTGAGAAGTAAGATAGCATTTTTACATCCAAATGTATAATATATTGAAAAGTCACCAAGAATCATTTATCATTCTACTACAACTAAGAAAATTCATTGTCGATTTGCACTTAATCAAATTGATGGCAGTCAAGCCGCAGTAAGTATGTTTCAAAAGGTGAGTTGTTTGAACCACTCGTACCCCGACTAAAGGGAAAGCAACAGCAATGAAAACATTCTGTAGAGGCTTCACAGCAGGTTTAGGCACCAAATAAGGAGTAGCAGCGGCAGTGATAAACAAAGCAGCAGAACCGCAACACAAGTGTAGATGCTCCCTCAAATAATTCGCCAAGTCCGTCCACCTAATAGCTTCGGCAAATCGAACAAACGCCTTCTGGGCTCCAGTCAGCTCTACTCCATCACCGTCACCACCGCAATGGTGCTGGCAGCCATGGTGGTGGTGATGATGGCCGTGATGGTGACCGTGCCGGTGATTGGAGGCCTCGGCGGCGCAACGAAAGCGACCAAAGCGAGAATAGGAAAGCTTCTTACAGCGAATAGGAAAGCGCTTGAGCTGAATTACAGAAGAACGCAGCGAGAAGCGGGAAACAGGTCCAACCCTCAATTGAGCTCCGGCGTTGGTGGTGCGGGTTAGTAAAGAGTGTGGAGGCTCGGAGAAGGTGATGGGGACAAAGAGAGCGTCCATATTCGGCATTGAAATGCTATGAGTAGTGAATTCGAGCCATAATCGGTGGAGGAGATGAATGAATCGCCGTTAGCAGAGCATGGGAAATGCCCCAATTTCACGGCGGCGTGATTGTGGCCTAATTTTGGGTACTGCAGCTTCGTTTGTGAGGTTGAGGATGATCATTGATTCCGTCAGAAGACTGCGTGCAGTTAAATTGGAGTTTTTCATGACTGAATGATAATTGTGGGGAATTCAGTACGGCTGACCCACTCAAATCACAAATGCACTGACTTGGGAAATTGACAAAAATGACCCTTAAGTTTTGGTTTTGGAAAAATGATCCCTTTAGAAACAATTTTTTTTTTTTTTGGAGAAATTGTCAAAATTAACCCAAATGAGTTTTGGGTTTTCAAAATTGACCTAGTTTCTAAAAACTTGTTTTTTTAACCCATTTTATATAAAGTTAGCTACTTTTTTGTGGGACCCACAATGTGAAAAGTCATCCCTATCCTTCTTCAATTTCCATTAATGATAGAATTAAATTTCCCAACCAACCAACCCAACTAACTAATTCCAAACATAAACACATCATTTGACCCACAAAGTATTCTAAAAGAATAAAATCAAACACACGGATAGACCCACTTCAAAATTTTCATATTGTCAACGTTTTTTGAAGTATGTACAATTGAGGATGATTTTACATGTTTTAGATAACAAGGAGTTTGTATAAGATATTTTTACGAAAATCTGGGAAAAAAACATGAATCCCGATCGGGAAATTAGGAATCCCAGCCGGAAAATTATGAATCCCGACCGGGATTTCTTGGTCGAGAAACCGACCAAGAAATTTTCCAGAAGGTCTTTTTTTTTTTTCAAAAGGTTTCTTTTTCACTAGTAAATTACCAAACTCCTCCTCGAAAAAGTCACCGTAGATGTTACACATTACAAAACTCCTTCCCCGCTTAAAATCTTCTTCATAAATTTGTTTTAAGAAAATATTCTTTGTAAATTAACCACAAAGTTCTCACTATGCTCCTATTTTCTACCTTTCTCTAATTGTCCAAACACAAACACAAATTTTTTCCATGGCCATGGGTTTGTTTTCATTTGGGGATTCTTCTTAACCTAGAAAATCTAGAGAGAGGGAAAGCTTAGATTTGTTCCAAAATCTTTTTTTAAGTACTACTCGTATTTGTTCCAAAAAGGAAAAACTTAGATATTGAGTAAGTGAGATTTTTGTCCTTCCAACAGATTCCAGTGGGGGTTGCTTTTGATGGCCAAAGTTGATGAACCGACAAAGGGATAGAAAAAAAATGGAGGGAAGAAGAAGGTATCGCAATCAAAGAAGATTTGATAGCCAAGGTTGATGAAACCACAAAAGGAGAAAAAAATAGAGGGAAGAAGGTACCACAGTCATAGAAGGGTGGGTTTGAAAAGAAAATGTTTTTTTGACCCATGGACATTTGGGTAATTTAACCTCCTTTGATGACCTCATTAGGGTTAAAAAAAACTAGTTTTTTAAATTTAGGTCTATTTTATAAATACATAAACTTTTTGAGTTATTTCTGACAATTACCCAGACCCTTTGATGACAAAGATGATGTAAGTGTGGACTTAAAATTACTTGTATACTCTCAATGCAATAAATACCAATGTAATTAAGTTTCTTACCCACTTTTCACCAACCTTCTCAAAACATAATTAATTCATTACCTCTAACCCTCCAACTAAACACAATTTCAAAAAAAGAAAAAAATCATACAACACACCCAAACCCCTCATCTTCTCTCTTGAACCCACAACAAGTTTTCACCAAAAGTTCATTTGACCCACAACAAGTCTACATTTTTTTATCAAGGTACCTTAATCTGTTATTATTTTACTGTTTTTGTTTCAAAAATCAAATAGAATGTGGGTAAACGGTTTAGGAACTCCTAATCTGCATCGATCTTGAATCAATCCCAGTCGGACAGTCATTTTTCCCGGTCGGGACTCCTCTTGATAGCAGACCGACCGAACTGTATTTTACCCGGACTGAACCGTATTTTCCCGATCGAAACTGGACCGAGATTGACATTTTTTTTAAAAAAATGTGTCTAAATTTCCCGTGATTGCCTACATTTGTTTATATATATATATATATATATATATATATATATATATATATATATATATATATATATATATTTCTGCAGATGCCTCATGTTTGGGTCTGTTTTGGTGGTGTGTGGAATGAGAGTGAAAAAGAGTATGATAGTGGAGAGGTGAGGGGCTTAGATGTGGATGTTGAAATTACATATAACAAGTTCTTAGGTCGGGTGTATGAATTAAGTAGTATAAATCCGAATGAGAATGACATTGTATTGAGGTGTCTACTTCAACTTAGGTCTAAAGCTCTCGCTTTTGTGATAAGAAACGATGTAGACCTACATGGTTTTTTGACTTGGGAGGAAGTGTCAGTAATGTCCCTCTATGTATCCACCTTGCCTAAACCGTCCCGTCCACTAACCAAGGGTTTCACCCATATCCCATTCCATATACTGTACCAAATACCTCATATATGGGAGTGCAATACTTTTCATATATGGATCCACATCATCAACTGTATCATTACACATCTGTCCCACCATTTATCCCACATAATACGAGTCAAGGAAATATCATCCAGAGCCACACCGTTTCCACACAATGAAGATCATCATAATCCCTCAACGTCCACATCCTTCCCGTACAAAGAAGAGCAACACATTCCCTCCATTTCCACACACATGTCATTCACACCCATTTATAATTGTTGGGGTTTATGTCCTAAAACTCGTGGATAGTAAATGTAACAAAGTTAAATATAAAACGTTATTGAAATGATTCAATTTATAGTTGTTGAATGGTTATTTTAACTACGCATTAATTAACCCAAATCCAATGAACTAGAATCCTTGGCTATGATATGAAAACTTAAACTTTATGTAGTGACATAAAAGTGGATCAAGTTTAAGTAATAGCCTAAACGGTCTATAGTATAGGGATAAGACTGGGTACCTTATCCTAGGAAAAACTATGTGACGCGACCCACTTTATTTTAGTACAAACGATGTGATCCTAAATCGTTCATGTAGAGACATGCGAGTGGGGACGTCCTATGCAAAAGAAGTTTGTATAAGACCGGATCGCGAAATAAGTCACTTTCACTTTATAACGCCGTTTACTGTGAAACTAACTATTTCAAGCGATGACCTAGGTAACTCTATCTTAATCCTGAGCTAACTATGAACTCCTGTGTATTCAAGATTATCCTTTAATTTTCATAGGTGAGAGTGGCCAATTAGCGCCGCTCAATAAGCCTACCAATGAGAGGTTTTAGGTTTTTGTTCATTGGGGACTCAGTGGGGACTTAAGGAACAAGAAGTGCTATAGGGGTAAAACGGACTAATTGAAGGAATGAAAATCCTTTGCAGCGAAAGCATGTATCAGATCGTTTCGTTCTTAATTGGGTTTCATGGAAATACCAGTACATTGGCCTTATAATTTCAGAACAATTCTAAAACGAAAACACAAATTAAGCATGCTACCACCCCTAAACTATTTAGAGAAATCTGTACATACTTGTTGGAGACCAGGATTCACCACAGCACTATTCTCCAAACACGTACAGAGAGATTATCCCACCGAACACCACCAATTAGCGAACACCCGCTATATCTCTGAGATGCTGAAGTAGAGATTGTGGGATCTCATCTTGCCTTGAAAGGGAATAACAGCAAGAATGATTGTTGTGTGTATTCTTGGGGAGATGAGAGAGTTTGTGAGAGTTAGAGAGGAAAAATCTTTTTGAGATTGTGTTCAAGCAAAAACTGCAACCCCATTTTTCCACACGTTGGTTGGAAGTGAATGAGGGAAGGGGAGTTACAACCGTGTAACTCCCCAATGAGGTGTCAATCCCTCATTGCCCAATACATATTAATTTAACAATTAAATTAATATATATTAAAACTATATATTATGCACATGAAATTAATTTTAACGAAATCAAAATTTGATTAAATTAAATTTAACATATAGTTTTAAATTCAATTAAATCATATTTAATTGAATTAATTCAACCAACTAATTAAATATCATATATTTAATCAATTTTATATTAATCAAATTCAAATATCTCTCTCTATTAACCTATAGTTTTTTTTTTTTTTGAAAAAATACCTCATATTACGCCACATGGGCAAGAAAAAATTGGTCATTAAAGACCTCAGTACAGAGCCAACTTGGGACATGGTCAATCCAAATTTCAGTACACCTCATAACCTTGGCTATTTTTGCTGACACATGAGCAGCTTTATTACATTGTCTGGGCAAAAAAGTAAATGAAATATCACTAAAGAAAGGGATTAATTCCATTATCGATTCCACCATGGCTTCCACCTCTCCCCAGACCTCTGCCTTCTTCAAAATGAATTTAATTGCCAGCTCACAATCCGATTCCACCTTGAGATTAGTACAGCCCATCGAAATTGATCTTTTCAATCCCTCTTGAATAGCACTTAGCTCTGTGAGTAAAGGACTCATATGAGCTTCGATGAAAAGGGAGGAAACGACTTTTGAATTCCCATCCTTATCTCGCCACAGCAAGCCTAATCCGGTAGCTGGATCAGAAGTAGAGCAGGATGCATCCGTATTGAGCTTCCAATATCCATCTGGAGGAGGAGACCAACACGCTTGAGGGATTGATGACACGGCTTCTTGGCGGTGGAGATTTCGATCGCTCGAGGGATTCCCAGAATTTGCATGTCGATATGAAGACAGGTAATCCTTAATCCATTCGCTTTTAGTTGAGATTGGAGGGATTGTATCGCCATTGTTGAATTTGTTCCTGTCGTTCCAAATAGCCCAGCAAGTAACAACAACTTTCTCTAAATCCATTTGTGAAGATGTCGAGTCAATCCTGCTCCATCTGTCTGCGAAACTCCCATGGAAATTATCCTCCAAAAAAACAGAATTATGAGTTAGTTTCCATATTTCTTTAGCTCTATTCACTACAACAAATTTGGCTTTTAATGTCGGGCAATGGCCGACATTAAAAACACCGACATTAAAAGTTTTAATGTCGGTCGCTTTTAATGTCAGTCGCTTTTAATGTTGGTCATTGCCCGACATTAAAAGCTCTGTCCGACATTAATAGTACCCTTTTAATGTCGGTCATTGTCTGACATTAAAAGTGCACTTTTTATGTCGGTCAACCACTCGTTGTCCGACATTAAAAGTCCGGTCAGTTTTTTATGTCGGTCATTGCCTGACATTAAAAATGTCCGACATTAGATGTGCGACATTAAAAGTGTCTGACATTAAAAGCGCCCGACATTAAATGTGCGATATTAAATTAAAAAAAATTGTTGGTTGCACACGTTGCTAACCAACAATACTATTTCTTCCTTTTGTAAAAACCTGTAAACAAAATAAAATTTCAACATATACACAAAATAAAATCTCGAAAGTATTTTTACACAACAACTAACTCAACGAACATGGATTTAATTAATAAAATATAATAGTGTATATAATACATGAAACTTTCCGTCCATCCACAAATCACATTTCATCATTTGCCACATAATACAAAGAAAAAGTAAAATTATTAAACAAAATAAGTACACAACTCCTTCTACGCTCTTCCGGCCAAGTTCCTTTTCGAGCTCCTTTTCGAGAATATCCATTTCATCATCTACAACAGTTCTCGCTTAACAAGATGAATTCCAAACCTTATACAAAGCAAAAACGTAAGTAAAATACAATCGACACACATCTCCAATCAAATCCTTAAACTAAAACTAAAGCTCCAAGACATATGAGTAAAGTAGAGCTAATAACCAACAACATCTAAAGGATTATAGAACACTTGGTGTGCAGTAATATGCATTAGTGTAAAAGTAAATCCACAAATAATAACCACTATGAAATCTAAAGGAAAAAAGCAAATTGTAATTAGGTAACAAGGTCTTCGGCACCTGTAGCTTTTGCAGCAACCAAAATATATGTTAAATTTGAAACACACTAAGTACTCTAAAGGAAAATCAACACAACAAATGGTTGCAAACTATTTAACAGTACCATCTATGAAATCCAGACATTGGCAGACATCCAAAAGCCAAATATACATAAACCAATTTCACAAATCAATTTGACAGAGAGTCTCAATCTTAACTAACCCGAGGTAAAGCATAATAGTAATATGTCCATATATAATGATCATGGCTATACATATCCTCCAACTTGGTTAGGAACTCAAAAGACAAAATATATATACATATCAAAGTCAATGCAAATGCTCAATGGAAAAAATGGTCTAATTTAGTATTTGAATCCTAAATCCATTCTAAATCTCTCATCACAATATAATACAACATAATGAAACAACAATTACTAAACAAAGAAGAAGAAGGCAAACACACCAAGTTACTATTCATGGAACTAGTGAGAGTAATACATACCGAAAGAAGGCAGGCACACCATGTTACTATTCCTTCTGACTTAACCCTTGAACTCCAACATTCAGTTAGGGTAAAATGCAAACGCAACAGTAAATATGAACCCAGAATCCAAAATCCAAAACATAATGAAACAACAATTATTACTAAACAAATATGCATGCTCAAGCTATAGATGTTTCCAATAGAAGAACAATCGAAGATTCAACCAAAAAACAACTATAGATTTTAAAGCGAACTAAACCAAACCTGACGAGTAGCATCTTTATAACGTTGTGCCTTAAAGCGAGCCAATCCAAGAGCACAGTGTAGGCTCACATATCCAGTGCAGGCTCAACTTTTCAAACAACATCACAACTACCATTTCATTTTTCTCTAAATCATCTTTAATTCAAGACTAAAAACAAGAAATTGAACTATTGATGTTTACATATGTTCAACTACCAAACGAACTATTTATTTTTTCCTTAATTATTTTGGTAATTAACCAACAAAAACTACATACTTATCTGACTGCTTGTGACCTTTCTTTTTGTTTGTTGCTCCTCCACTTCGTTTAAGTTCAAGAGCCCATAATCTATTTGTGTAAGCAAGAGTTTTCTTGACCATCTCAATAGCCTACAGCATCAAGTGAATGATTCAGTAGATATAAACCACATAGTCTTTAAGCATGAGACAAATATAAAAGTTCTTAAACAACCAAAATACAGCAGCAAAATCAACCTACATTAAGTGCAAATAATAGCAAAATCAAACAGATCAACCTAAGCAACATGTTAAGATAAAAAAAAAAAGAGCATTTCATTTTTGTCTTCTTTCTTCTCTTATTCATTACAACCCTGGATAAAAGCATCATGAACCATAAACCATCATAATAGGTTTTAAGCAAGCTTTCGATAATTGCAAAGAGAGATGAGCAACTATCGAAAGAGGAAAATGAAATTATAATTTCAAATCAACCTATTGAAACCTCTGCATTTCCTTTGTCCATAAACAATAACTACTTTACCTAAAGAGTTAAGAAGAGAAGCTTTCTTTACTTAGAACATAGGAAAAAAACTTAGAACTATGAAGAACACAGTTGAAAAAATCCTTAACACCAGAAAGCATAACCAAATCTCAAGGTTTCTTGACATTTTTCTCTCACTCTTTGACCCATTTGCACTTTTTAGTTTTTCTAACTTCATATAATGGTGATTCTCTTTAAAATTCAGATATTCTCAAAGTCAATGCACAACTAAACCAACATTTTCCAAAGTAAAAACAAATTATAATGAAAACCACTTAAACAAAGAAACCTAAGTCAATGAAATGAACAACAAACAGTAATTAAAAAAAAGAATAACAAAGACATTCGCTCTCTATTTAAAGCCAATAATCCCAAATATTTCAATATTACATTTGAGATATTTCCAAAATGAAGCCCAACTTATCCAAGAAAAACCTAAGTCGATGAAACGAACAACAACAAACAGAAGATTTTCCATCTCACATAAAAAATCGAAGGTTTCTCAGCAACCAAACAAAGAGAGTAAATGAAAAAAGCAATGGAGGTCGTACCTTGATAGTGAAATCATAAACAAACAGAGTACTCTCCAACTGTGCAAGGATAAACTGAAAACAGACATTAAGGATCAACCAAAAGTCGAATACTGGTAAGAAGAATATGAAAAATCAATGAAGTTCATATTTAGACATATATATTAGGAACACCAGCAGGGGACCACACTCAAGCAAGCTGTATTGATTTTTGAAATAAGATTCTATATTTTAGTTTTATATACTAAGCCACTATCAATAGAATGAAAAAATGACATTTTTAAGGAGGGAGTAAAGATACTGATCTGATGTCTTGAGTTTCAACTAAAAGCAATCTGTTTTCTCTACATGGTAAATCATTTTGTACCAAAAAGAAAATCACCTTAAAAACGTCTCCCAAATCCCAACTTCCCCTCTGCTCTTACATAATCAACGATCACGGTAATCAAACAAACATAACACAACTTAAAAAAAAAACCATCCAAATTAAAGATAGACAGTAGAGGAACATTAGAATTAGAATCAAAAGCCAGAAAGAAACTTCTCAAAAACTACTTTTAAAATTCCAGTTTCAGAAAATGAAAAATAGGCTTTTGAATACTTCTTTTTCTTTAGTTTTTAAAATTTGGCTTCAAAGTACAAAGCTAGTAAATAAACACATGTTTTAAAAACAAAAAACAAAAAACCAAAATCATAAAGCGATTTCCCTCTTTCATTTTTCAAAACGAAGCAAAGCAAATCCTCCAAATTACAGCATCATTTTTCGTTTAAGAAGGCCCAAATTACTTAAAGTTCCTTTATTTGTGAGGAAAAATAAAAGATGCAAATGAAGAGTAAATACAAAGATTCAATGAGTACAGAGATGAAGTCATCCTTCTCCACTCCATAAAGGTAAATAAGTATATCAATCCCCATTCAAATCCTAAACCCATTTACAAATTACCTCATTTAAAGAAATGTAATTATCAGCAATCCTTGAGTATCTCCTATCCAGTCTCTTGCCATTATCAACGTTCCGATAACACTCTTGGGGAGATGTATAACTTGGGGTTTCATGTCCATATGATTGAGAATAGTATCTTCTATCCAATCTCCTACCATTAACTATCCAATCTCCGCAGCCTGAAGCTTCAGATCTACTCCCATGACAACAACCCACGACCTTGATGACTTCAGATCTACGGCCTACGACCTCCAATGGCTCAGATCTACCACCCACGGCGACGACCACGATGGTGACGACCCACTAGGAATCAGTCTCTCCGTCGACATATCAAATCAACGCATGAAATTAGTAGATCCAACGATGAGAGGCGAAGAAACTCACATTTGAGGGGAAGCAAACCATGTCGACAAGGAAGAAAAATCGTGTTGGGGAGGAAGAAAAATGTGCCAGTGAAGGAAAGAATTTGTGCCACAGGTTAAAGGAAGAAAACCAGGCTGGAGGTGAAGAAAATTGAATGGGTTAGAGGAAGAAAGCAGTCGCCATCGGTGAGAGACCTAAGGAGAAAAAGGGCTTTTTGTTGGGGAGAGAGACAATAAAAGGGTTGGTGGGTTTAAATTAAATGACACAACTACAATGTCGGGCATTGCCCGACATCGTAAGTCTAGTGAAATACCTAGCCTTCCAAACACGCCTTTTTTCAACGTCCGACATTATAGGCCATCTGCGTTTTTTTTCGTCCGACATTATAAGTCTATTTTGTAGTAGTGATTACAAACAAAGAGGCAATGATCTGTGTCTTCTCTTTCATGGTTACACATAGGGCCTAGGGTTTGGATATTTATTCCTCTTTTATGAAGATTTACATTGTTAGGCAGGGATTCTTTAAGGGCCTTCCAACAGAAATGCTTAATTTTTGTTGGGACTTCTAGATTCCATAGATTTTTCCATATTCTATTCATTTGACTATTACTAGCAGAGACCCCATCTATTTTAATCTTCATAAAAAGATTATAGCCGCTTTTAACTGTGTACTTGCCAGTCCTATCGTAATGCCATATGATTCTGTCCCTAAGGTTTAAGTTTATTGGAACACCTCTGATCATGTCACAATCGAAATTAATCACAACCTTATTTATTTCCTCCATATTCCAGCCCCCTGAATGTGTAATGAAATCCCCAACTTTCTTATCAACCATACTTTCATTGATACATATAGGCTTAAAGGATGTTTCTTTTGGAATCCATGGGTCCTTGAACATAAAGGTATTTTGCCCATCCCCTATTCTGTATCTAATTCCTTTTGTAATAAGTTCTCTGCCCCACAAAAAACTTTTCCATAGAAATGAAGGGGATCTTCCTGCTTCTGCCTCTAATATAGAAGAGTTTTGGAAGTATAGGCTTTTAAGAAATCTAGCTACTAAAGAATTAGGATTAGACATTATTCTCCAAATTTGTTTAGCAATTAAGGCTTTATTAAAACCCTCAATGTCCCTAAAATTAAGCCCCCCCATACTCTTAGGAAGACAAAGTGTATCCCACTTAAACCAATGCAGTTTCTTCTTTCTAGGACTTGATCCCCACCAAAATTTTGCAAAACTCTTAGTGATATCATCACAAAGATTTTTTGGAAACCTAAAAACGCTTATAGCATAGGTAGGAATGGCTTGGCCTATACTTTTAATGAAGATCTCCTTACCGGCAATTGAGAAAAATGAACCTTTCCACCCTTGAACCGACTTCCAAACCTTATCTAAGATTTAATTGAGATCCTTAGTTTTGTTCCTAGAAAACAACGAAGGCACTCCAAGATATTTCCCTAGATCACTAACATGTTTAACACCTAGGATTTAGCTAAGAAAATCTGTTCTATCATTATTTATTTTGGGGGGAAAATAGAATAGCAGACTTAGAGAAATTAATTGATTCACCTGAAGCACTTTCATAGATTTTAAGGAGATTCTTTACTGCCATTAATTCACGTTCCTCAGCTTTGCACAATATTAGGCTATCATCAGCAAATAGTAGGTGAGTTATTGTTGGACCATTAGGGCAAGACAATCCAGTGAGGCTGCCATTTATGTTAGCTTTTGAAATTAAATGAGATAACCCTTCTGTGACTAAAAGGAAAAGGTAAGGAGATAGAGGATCTCCTTGTCTAAGGCCTCTACTAGATTTGAAACTACCCTTTTTTCCCCATTTATCAAGATAGAAGTTAGGGGATGATATACAATTCATTATCAAAGCTACCCATCTCGGGTTAAAACCAAGTCTCAACATAATCTCCTTCAAGTAAGGCCATTCCACTCTATCGTAAGCTTTACTTATATCTAATTTAAGGGCTGCCATATTTTTACAATTAAATTTGTTGTTTTTTATTGCATTAATACATTCATGGCCGATTATGATGTTGTCGGTTATTAATTTCCCTTGTAAGAAAGCAGATTGAGCATCATAGATGATATCTTTAAGGATTAGTTTCATTCTATTGGCAATTGTTTTAGTGACTATCTTGTAATTCACATTATAGAGGCTTATAGGCCTAAATTCACCTACTTCTTTAGGGTTGGATATTTTAGGAATGAGAACTATGTTAGTGTTATTCCAATCACCTATGCTTCTGTTTTCATTCAGAATATTAAGACATTCACTGGTAGTTTTTGGACCCACAGTATTCCAATATTTTTGGTAAAATAGGGCTGGAAAACCGTCAGGCCCGGGAGCTTTAGTAGGGAACATCTGTTTTATGGCTGTGTTAACCTCATTGATTGTAAAAGGAGCTAAAAGTTTATTATTCATAGACTGACTGACTTTTGGAATAATTCCATCTAGTGCTATATTGATTTGAGAGGTCTCAGGGTTAGTTGATTTAAAAAGCTCTTCAAAATATGAAATAAACGTTTCTTCTACTTTAGATGGATCCTCAGTCCAGCACCCATTAGAGTCATTAATCCCTATTATTTCTTTTTTTTTTCTTCTCATGGTTGCTTTTTTGTGGAACCACTTAGAGTTTTTGTCCCCCCATTTCAACCACTCTTCCCTAGACCTTTGCCTCCAATAAATCTCTTCCTCTTCCAAAAGTCTATCTAATTCAAATTCGATTTTATGAATTTCATCAAAGTTTATGGAGGGGGATTTATTATAAGCCTCTTTTAGGATTTTTTTGCATTCTGAAATTTTGAACTTCCGATTAGAGTTTAAATTTTTTCCCCAGGAAGATAGAACCTCAGCACACGATTTCAAATTACTTGCTAAAGAAAGAGATTGAGTACTATCACCTTGCCAGCTTCCATTCTCTGAAATTAAAGTGCCACACTCCTCATATTTTGTCCAAAGTTCCTCGAATTTGAATTGGTTGTTTTGTCTCCGCTTTCTTCTGAACTCCCTACAGTTGACTTTGATTTCTATAGGCTTGTGGTCAGAGAAAATCCATTCTAAATTGTTAATTTATGAAAAGTTGAAAATGGAGTCAAAACTCATGTTACATAAGAATCGATCTAGCCTTTCCTTGATCTGGTGGCCCCTTCTATTTCCATGCCAAGTAAAGATATCTCCTTTTGGTTTCATGTCCCTTAGATTACAGTCATCAAGACATGTTTTGAATTCATCAATTAGCTTCCAATTCCTCTTTGGTCCACCTAATTTCTCATCATTGCTAAGTATTTCATTTAGATCACCTCCCAGAAGCCTAGGTAAATCCCCCGAATTGTTAAGTCTAAGGATCAAATCCCATGTCTGTGTCTTTTGGCCTGCCTCTGGAAAACCATATATCCCTGAGAATCTCCAAGATTTTCCTTCCCAAGTAATTCCACAGTCAATATGGTTATCCGAGAAATTATTGATTTGGACTAAATTTTGATCTTTCCAGAGAAAGCACATACCACCCTTAGCCCCGTGGCTTTTTACCGTGAAACAACCATCAAACTTGCAAGAAACTTTTATTTTCTTTGTTATCCTTTCGTCACACTTTGTTTTGCTTAGAAAAAGAATTTGGGGGTTTCTAGACTTAACTAAGTCATTCACTACTCGGAATGCTCTCGGGTTCCCCAAACCCCGAGCATTCCAACATATGATTTTCATGGCGAAAGGCAGGGCTGCTCACCAACCACTGCCAAATACAAGTTGTCACTCACGTCCCCTTCAGCTGATTCCATTCCCTTTACTTTTTTATTTCCATTCCCATCAAGAGCATCTCCCTTTCTTTTCTTTGAACCCTCATCTTCTTTTGAAATTTCCACAGACCTTTCAGAACGAGATCTTCTCTTCCATCTTGATTTTTTCTTGGCCTGAGCTGAAATTTCCATTTGTTCTATACCTGTCCCCTCTGTCATATCATACTGCTGCCTGTTTTCTGAATCTTCTTCTCCCCTCAGATCTAACAGCCAGTTGCTGTCTTCAGAATTTGTTTTCATGCTATCTTCAAGATAATCATTCACTCCTTCCACCAGGTTGTCTGTGCCATAGAAAATTGGACTGTCTTGGTTTAGATCAACATTGGTTCCTTCCCCACTTCTTTTTTCCTTTCCTGCATTTCCTTCATCATCATTCTCATGTTTTTCTGGCGTTTCCTCATCATTCTTGGAGAACTCATTTCCCTCAGCAATCCTCTTAAACCCCTGAAATTTCATCCATCCACCAAATTCAAAATCTTCCTTTTTTAAGCCTTTCCCCCAGTTTTTAATGGGCATCCAATGTACATTAATTATGAACTATAGAATTAATTTGATTAGATCGCATTTAATTAAATTAATTAATTAGAGAATTAATTAATTCATTAATTAAATATCATATATTTAATTAATTTACTATTTGAATCATATTCAAATAATTCTCTCATAAACTATAGTTTTAATATGAATCTTATTCACATTAAATATAACCTATAGTTCCAATATGAATCTAATTCATATTTAATATTTGAACCCCTTCAAATATTTAATTCTCTCATAAATTAATTTTGAATCACATCCAAAATTAATTTTATATCATAAAGTTTAATTCACTAATTAAACTTATATTACAATGTATCTACATACATTGTATTAATTGCATCAAATACAATTAAATAAAATTCCGTTAACGAATTCGAATACACTTCAAATTCTATTCAAGACTATTTAACCTCAGAACCCTTTACGAGTTAGTAGGTGGACCTAATGGACCTACAGATTAGAAGCTCTAACGATACGAGACTAATTGGCTAAACTCATTAACCAAATTAGTCAACATTCGTTAACTGTGGGTCATTCCACTAAAGACCCACAACTGCACTCTTCTCACTGTAGAATATTTCTGTGTCCACGGATATTGACCAATAACGATAAGTCAATCCTTCACGAGTGTTCTTAATGCCAATTGGGTCAAATTACCGTTTTACCCCTGGGTTACCTCTGGATCCTTAAGTACCACTGATTCCTCCAATGAACAATCTGTTTATGGTCCAACCAATAAACAGCAGTTCCTCTCAGACCAGGAGAGGATGGGCACCCTTGTTCAAGACTCGGAATCAGCTCTTAAGGGAACACACATCTGCTTACCCCAATAGGGGAAGAAGTGAATTCCATCTTGTAATGTTATGTTCCCAGCCCCCACTTGGTTTTGCCCCTGAAATGGTAGGCTTATTGAGTCGGCGAACTGACCACTCTCACCTATACAAATCTAAGGACAATCCCTCCTGAAAAGGGGTTCATAACATACTCAGAATTTAGATTTAGTTACCTAGGTCATCCTATTGAAATAGAAACCTAAACTAGTTAACTGTGTTACATCTAGTGGTTACTATTTCGCGGTCCGTTCTTATGCAAACTCATTGCACAGGATACCCCCACTCGCATGTCTCATACATGGATGCTTTGGATCATTGCATCTGTATCGAATACAAAGTGGGTCGTATCACATAGTGTCACCAGGATAAGGTACCCAACCTTATCCCTATACTATAGACCATTTAGGTTGTTACTTGAACACTGATCCCCGTATGTCCCCACATACTAGTCCAAGTTTCATCTAAACAACCAAGGATCTTAGTTTATTGGATTTGGGTCAAATTTGTGCAATTTTAGTAACAATAACTCTTTATTGTACAAACTTCAATAACAACGTATTGAGACAAGTGAACAATTTGTCATCATTCACTATATACGAGTTTTAGGGCATAAAACCCAACACTATTGACCTAGCTATAGTTACGAACAACTTGTGAAGGATTGACTTACTGATCACGGTTATATCAGGTGGACAGAAATATATCTACAGTGAGAGGACTGCAACTACGAGCTATAGTGGAGTGTCCCGTTAGTTAACGAATGTTGGTTAACTAGGTTAAAAGAGTTTGACCGGTTAATCTCGGATCGTTGGAGACCATAATCTTTAGGTCTATTAGGTCCCCCTGCTAGCTCATACGGAATAAACCTTAGAACAGAGTGATGAAAGAATTTGAAAACGTTCAAATTCGTATTAGGGAGCTGTCGTTAACTATATACGATATACTTAACGTATTGTAGTTTAAACTTTGGATTAAACTATGATTTGAGAGAGTTAGAATTATTTAAATATGATTTAAATAATGTATTCGATACATATTCAATTGGAATTTGAATAATGATTCATATTCATCGGGTTTTTGAGAGAAGTCGGGAATGGTGCATTATTCAATTTAATTTAATATTTTGATATTAAATTAAACAAATATATAATTAATTAAATTAGTTTAATTAATTTAGAAACTGATTTTTGATTAACTTTAAAAAGAATTTCAAAATTATTTTAAAGTTAATGGATTATTATATGAAAAATTGAAAATCAATTTTGAAATTGATTTCATGCAAAATTCAAAGTCAAGACACCTTCCCATGACTCACCTTCTTTCCTTTATTTGTTGTCTTCTTGTGAGGCAATTGGGGCAAGTTTGTTGCTCATATATAAACCAAGAAGAAGACTTAAAAAGGGATAAAAAAAATTGGTTCTGCTTGCTGGAGAATTCTCATGCAAACAGACTATAAATTCTCTCTCAAACACCATGGCTTCCAAGACACAAAACCCATGTGTTCTTCATTTGATTCATCACTCTCGGGTTCCCACAAGCCCATTCTAAGGCCGGAGAATAGCGGGGAAGACTCTAGCGGTAGTCCACGTCAAGATCGTAAAGAGAAACATCCAATGAAATGTTTGAATTCGGAGCTCCAAAAGGTATTTATATGTGCTCTGTTTTTGGGTTTATTTTTCATCATGCTTCCTTAATGAAATTTAATGAAAATCAAGGCCTAAGATCCGTAATCGCTTCCGCTCGAGTGTTCTTCACTCCTTCAATAATGAGCCAACATCACTGAGTCCATTCTGTGACAATGAGAGGGCATTAACCTTGGGGATGATGTTGACTACGTTACCATGCACAATAGTTTTCATGATTGGGAAGAATATGGAGACGATGTTACCCCGCATAATGATTTTCATGATTGGGGAGAATATGGAGATGATGAGTCGGGCACATATACAGATGGAGCAGGTGGGAGTGGTGAGGAATAGTTTAACGAAGACGATGTAACTGCCCACAAGATGGAGGAAAACATCGAGGTTCAATAGGTACTTAAAATTGCATAAAATGTGGATCCTCCTTCTATGCCGGATAATATGGCACTGGGCCCTTCTACGACCACTTGTGCATGTAATCCAATGATCATGTCAGGTTAGTATTCTAATTACAAAGATATAGAAGTGGGGGATATATTCTTGTCTAAGAAGGATTTGCAAATGAGACTGTCTGTTTTATTAATGAGATAGAACTTTGAATATAAGGTTAAGAAATCCAACAAGAAAAAATTCAAAGTTCGGTGTGTTGTGGAAGAATGTAAGTGGAGGCTTCGAGCTATGAAGCAGAAATGTTGTGATGTCCTTACAGTTACAAAGTATTCCAAGATTCACACGTGCAAACACTTGATGGTAACTCACGACCATAGACAGGCCAAAAGTTGGGTTTGTTGGTGAGATTGTGAAGTCAAATTTTGTTGAGGTTGGTCATTCCTATAGATCGAAGGACATCATAAGTGATATTCGACAAGAGTTCGGTGTGAATTTGAGTTACGATAAGGCATGAAGGGCTAGAGAACATGCCTTGGTTCTTGCCAGGGGGTCACCAGAAGAGTCATACAAATTGTTACCCCGATTTGGAGAAGTATTGAAAATTGAAAATCCTGGTACAATTTTTGACTTGGAAGTGGACGATGGTGGTTACTTCAAGCATGTGTTCATGGCATTGGGGTCTTTGATAAGAGGGTTTTTTAATTCTATTCGCCCGATGTTGGTAGTAGATGAGACCCACATGAGGGGAAAGTTTAGTGGGAAGCTTCTAATTGCAACTGGCATCAATGACAAGAACCAAATATACCCTCTAGGGTTTGGCATTGGGAGTGGAGAAACAGATGAATCGTGGACCTACTTTTTTTAGCAGATGAAGTGTGCTATTGGTCAACTTAATCCTCTAGTGATTGTATCAGATAGACACTCAAGCATATGTAAGGCAGTACAATTTGTGTTTCTTAATGCAGCCCATTGTTTTTGCATGAAACATCTAGAAGAGAACCTGAAAAACAAAGTTTAAGGACGCCAACTTTATTCCACTTTACCTTAAAGCAGCAAAGACATTTCGCGAATTAGAGTTCCGAGAATATTGGGACAAATTTCCAATAAATGCCAGAACATACTTGGAACAAGTCAGACTTGAACGGTAGTCCCGGGTTTTCCAGTGTGGAATGAGGTACAATCAGATGACCACGAACATTGCGAAATGTGTAAACTCCATATTGAAGGATGCATGAGAGTTACCAATCACGGAACTTCTTGATCACATTAGGGGGTGACTGCAAGCAAAGTACTATAAACGTCGTACCAAGGGCGCGAATCGTGAGGCACCGATATCGAAATATGGGGAGGAAATCGTTACACAAGCAAAGGAGAATGCGAGAAGACACGTCGTTAAACCAGTTGATCGAATGAATTCCAAGTCGACGATGGACACTTGGGTGGTCGAGTCAACATCCACACGAGGACGTGTAGTTGTCGTCAATTCGATTGCTTCAAACTTCCGTGCTCTCATGCAATTGTGACATGCATATACCGTAACATGTTGTACTTGGATCTCTGTTCTCCATGCTATCGCGTTGAAGCAGTGCTAGCCACATACGCAGAATGAGTACATTCACTAGGGCATGTGTCGGAGTAGAAAGCATCGAAAATTTTGTGGATTTCGAAGTCTTGCCTTCGAAAAGGGTTCCAAGAGTAGGTCGCCCGCAAACCTTGAGGATACCATCCACAGGAGAAGTTTAACAAGTCCACAAATGTACCCAATGTGGAAATAGGGGTTCATAATAGGAAAACATGTCGCCAACCACTCAACACTGCATAGTTCTCATTTTATTGAATGTAATTTTTTCCGATGTAGCTATCAATGCGTAACCTCATGTTTTGTAAACTTAGATGTATGAAGAAAACTGTACAAAGAACCATGAATTATGGATGTTGTTTGATATTTTTTGTGTGTAGGAAGATTCTTATGAATTCGGGATGGATTGGGAAGTTGTATTCATAATATGAATTGGATTCATATTTATAATTTAATAAAATCCCTAAAATTAAATATATGATATTTAATTTTGTAATTAATTAATTATGGAATTAATTAATTATTTATTAAAATTAGATATGAATAAGATAATAGATTTGATTAGATCTTATTCATGACCTTTTTCTATAAGGATTAGATCTTATGGCTTTTTCCTATAAATAGGACCCCTAGAGTGGGGTGAAAGACATCCCATTCATTCTTCTACTCTCAGATAATTCCCCTGAAGGCTCCCTAGACTCCCACCAGTCTCCTACCTCTAGAAGTCTCAGAGTCATATCGGTGTAGCCATAGTGGTGGTGTTCCAATTGTTGACGCTTGGTCCCTATGAAATCAAGAAAGGCGTTCTTGATATTTCAAAGACGACAACGACAGTATGTATGCTTCTCCCTCTTAGATTAGATCTAGGGTTGTATGCTTAGCCTTAATAAATATAAATCTAGAATAGTGCTATGTTTATTGCTAATGTATTGGTATTTTAGATTAAACAAAATTAACTGCAAATTGGTCCCAATTCGCTTCCGCTTAACGGAATTAGGGAATTCCAATCCAATAAGACTATTATTGATGCAGCTGCAGATGGGACTCTGTTGTCCAAGACAGTGGAGAATGCACGAACTTTACTGAAGGATGTGGCCACCAACAACTATCAGTGGCCATCTAAGCGTCTACACCAAAGAAAGTGACAGCTGGGGCGTGTTTGAAATTGACAATGTAAGCGCTTTACAAGCCCAGATGTCTACCCTTGCTAATGCTTTCTTGAAGTTTTTAGGTACAGGGAACGCACAACCCATTGAGTCAGCTGCAGCTATTACATCCCAGTCTCCGAAGGAGACCATAGAACAGGTTCAATACGTATCTAATTCTAATTTTAGGGGATATAATAACTCTACACTGACACATTATCACCCTAACAATAGGAACCATGAGAACTTTTCTTATGCTAATAATGTGTTAAATCCTCTTGGTTTTGCCCCTCAAAAGCAAGAAAATAAACAATTTCTTGAGGATCTTGTTGGAGCTTTGACGGGTCCGACTTGTCGAAGGTCGTGTGGGTCAAATAAAATTTATAATCCACAACACTACAACTATTTTGTAGAAATAGTGGCCCAGGTCGAACACAGGGAAGGGGACCTAGCAAGTGTAGAATTTCGTGCTTATGAAAATAGGGGGGATTTTGGAAAGTAAGTCAAAGCAAAGAAAATAAATGCAGAAATTAAAGGAGACAGAAATAAGCATGCGAGAAATAAGAAGGAAATCAATAACATGAAAGGGATCGTTGGATTGAGATTTCTTATGCTTGATTCTATTTCGTTTGGCTTCCTAGCTTTCTCTAATAATTATTCTATGCTGATTTCATTAGTCCGGTCGGCTTCTGGGTTACTCGGAGGACCCCCCTACACTAACTTGTGCTAATTAACTTGCTAACCGTGAATTCTGCAATTAACAAGATTAATTAATATATTCTTTATCGCTCGCCACCCCTCATACATAAAATAGCAACCATCCGAGACCTCAACGGTCACTAAATTATATCTAACTAGTTTTAGATTAAGCAATTTCACAATCACCTATTAAACTAGTCGCTTTGGGATCGTGGGTCCGGAATTGTATAAACTAAATTCAAATGCAATTCAAATCTAATTCATACAACCTTTAACATGCATCCTAGGCCTATCAAGGGCCGTCTCACATAGAGAGTGGTTTGCCTCAACCTAGTGGCTATCTAAAAATAACTGATTGAATACACAAGCGGTAATCACATAGGGTCGTCAATCCTAATAGACTAGCCTCATGTATTGGTTTAAACGGGATAACATGCAAAACTTAATGAAAAGACAGCAAGAACAGATCAGTAAATTCCAGAAAACTCAGCCAAACTTGAATAGAAATCAAAACATAATCCCAATCTAATGATCTACATACGATTAGCTATTCATAGATGAAGTAAAAACATAAATAGACATGAAAAAATCCATAAGATATGACCTAAAAAGGTCTACAACAGTACTGAAAAGTAAAAGAGGCAAAAGAAATCGTAAAAAGGACCAAATTTCTAACCTAACGACGGACTAAACTGATGCTACATATTTATAGAAAATTCGGCGGCGTCGAGACACCAAGGGCAGCATCTCGACGCCAGCCTTGATTCTCGACTTGTTGATTTATTTCTTGGTCTTTTCTCGTTTCTTCTTGGTACGGGGCTTCAATCTTTGGCTTTTGGTGTCGTTCTTCAAGCCCGCTTCAGCACAATTGGGTCTTTTCACCTCCTCGCCGTCCAAGACACCAAGATGGCTCAAAAACTCCGTAATTGGCTCGAATTAACACCAAATTAGCGTGATCGCTCCCGACATAGCCTAAGCTCAAAGATCCTGTAAATAAGACAAGTAAAGCATAAAATAACTCTAACAAGCTTAGATTAGAGGTGATACAATAGGACTATTTAGGTCCTATCAAGCTTTTATTGCAGAGTCGAGTAACAGGACCAATAAGCTTAAAGAGGTTGTGATCGCTATAAACACCACAGTGACTAGTCATAATTGATGCGTGTGTGGACTGAATGATGGATGTTAGGAAATATGGTAAATAAAGATTAAGAATAATTCAGCCAACCTAGTGCAAGTATACATTATCGCATGCAGTAATAAAATCTCTGAAAGTATTATATTCCAAAGGTATCGATCCCACAGGGACTAAATTGGAAACACAGATTTGAAGAAAAAATTGTTCAAAGATTGCTTAAATAAGGTAACCAAAGAAATAATTGATGATGGTTTTTGAAAAGCAAACAAAATAAACAAGTAAAGAATAACAATGATAAATAAGCGAGGTATTCAATATAGCTTCAACCCTCAGGCAAATAACTCTAATCATGGCTTATTTAACCTAAGTCTATTCATGCATTGGGTCAGATTTAACTTCTATTTGGCCTTGCTCCCAAGAACCGTTAGAAGACTAAGCGAGTACCGTTATGCACATTTCTGTGACTCGACTCCGACATAGATAGTTCGTGCATGCAATCTATAACCCTATAGTTGTTATAAGGCAGCATTTCCCCATAACACCGAATACACTCTCTCGAGCCATTTCTCCTATATCACCTTTATGAAAACAAGTATTGTTTGTCCCTTTCGAGATCAAACTCACATAGCATGCAAAGTCTAAGTGATCAATTTAAACTCAGCAAGATTCAGAATGATATTCAATAAAGAGTGACATGCAATGAATAGAGCTTAAGCAAATAAACACTTCCAAGCTATTTAAACCATAAGGGAATTCACTATATCGAACCCCTCAATGGAATTTAGCTACGCATGATGGAATAATGCAAAAGAATTACTTTTCATTGACATAATGAAGTAAAATATAGAAATAATGAAAAGAATAATTGCTGGAAATAAGGTGCAATAGCTAAAACTAGGGTTCTTTTCTTTTATCCAATCCTTCTAGAGTTCGCTTGACACTTTACTCTCCTTTACAAGTGGGAATAGGGTGAAAATCTCTACAAACACTCGGGTTTGATGTCTAACTAAAGGTTAGAATTCAGTCTTCTAAGAAGGACCTCGAGCATCCCTACTCATCATGGGCGTCTACTAGGGTTCTGTCACCACCCTCTTCTTCCCAGTGAGTTCTGCTTGAATTTCCCTTTGAATCGAGGTCTTATATAATGTGGGGAATAGTTGAGGAGCCACAAAAATGGTGCTGGTAGGTAGCCCAGCCAGTTTCGGAGTCGAAACAGCTGGTTAGGTGCGCAAAACACTAATTCAAAACGACCTGTGACGGACTCGGAACTGCCTTTATCTGCCCAGAAATGCGGTCGCATTTGGATTTTGCCTTGCCAGAAATAAGGTCACATTTCTGGAAAATTTCAGATATCTTCTGTTTTTCTGCAAAACACCAAACTAAGTCAAATTCTTATAAAAATGGGTCCTTTTAAGCACAAATAAGCATAATTTTGACATACATGACTCTCAACTCCCTAATTCATCAACTTTAACACTTTTTGAGCTTGAGAATAGTAAACTTGATCTAAAACATACAACTTTGACAAGATAATGAGCTAAATATAAGGGCAAAATAGGTATATTTTTTACCCTTATCAACAGTGCAGTCATAAAAAACATCGAGACTGAGCTGGGACAGTTGGTAAGTGTTGTCAACACAATGCAAAAAGGTAAGGCCCCGACTGAATTGGAGAGACCCCAGATGAAGTATTATAAGACCATCACTGTGCACCAGGAGGAGAAGATTGAATAAGTTGAGGAACCTGAGACTGATGAGTATGACACTCCCACTGGAGAAGCTGAGGAGGACACATCTTTAGACGAAGCTGAAAAGCTTGACCTGGAGCCCCCTATCCCTTCTCCTACTATTTTGGTTTCCAAAAGGAAGAAAAAGAAGAAGAAAACCAATCAGGTTAAGTTTGAAAAGTTTATGAATGCTTTTATGAATCTTAACATCAATATACCTTTTGCAGAAGCATTAGAGATGCCCCAGTACAATAGATTCATGAAGGAATGGCTTGCAAAGAAGAATAAGGAAAAACAGGTAGACACGATGTACCTCTCCTCGACTTGCAGTGCCTAAGTACAACAGAAGGTACCTGAGAAATTAGCAGATCCAGGGAGTTTTTCTGTTGTTTGTAGTTTTGGTACTTATTCTTTTAGAGCATTTTGTGATTTAGGTGCGAGCTTTAATATTATTCCTTTATCCTTATGCAAGAACTTAAATATAGGTGAGATTAAATCTACCGATGTTAGGCTCCAGTTGGCTAACCACATTGTGGTTGGTCCTTATATATGGAATTGTAGAGAATGTTTTAATCAAGGTAGGTAGATTTTTCCTCCCTATTGATTTATATGTAATGGATATTATGGAAAATCCTTTAGTACCTATCATTTTAGGGAGACCATTCCTCGCTACTGGGTAAGTTATTATTGACATTGAGCATAAGGAGCTCACTGTTACAATCCAACACGAAAAAGAAATATTCAAAGCTTTCGAAGACTCTAAAGATCGTTCAGAGGTGCTCGTGATAGGATATAGGAAAGGTGCGAGCAAGAGCACCTCTGGTGGATTCACTGAAAATAGACCTTCTTGATGCATTCACGGTCAACACGTCGAGCTAAAGACGTTAAACAAGCGCTTATGGGAGGCATCCCAAGTAAGTTGGTTTTTGTTTTTATGCTTTTGATTTGTTTGTTGTTTTTATTTTGTAGGTGTTCCTGTGACTCTTATCTTTGCTAGCCTTCATGAGAAGGTCATCATTCCAGGACAGAAGGTTCACCCCTTCCATTCCTTTCTTGTTCTCATGTTTATTTAGGCTTTAGTTTTCTATACATTGAGAACAATGCATGTTTTAAGTTTGGGGGTGGAATGCTTTGCTTGTTGAGCCCTTGAGCATCTGAGTTCGGGCTATATTTTTTTGAGCTTATTGTGAATTTGGCATGTGGTTGTTTTTCGATGCTATTTTTGCATGATTATGATTTCCTAGGATAGGCTTTCTTGTCAATTTTTAAGCTTTTAATGACTTGTATGCATGAGTGCCCCAAAAGGGAGACTTTTTAAAATTTTTCAAGCAGATATCTTGCATTGGTGGAGTGTTTTCCTTGGTTTAGAATTGGACTTGAATGCTTAGGAGCGAATTATTAGATTCATATGCTTATTTTCACCTCGATAGGTGTAGGGAGGAGCTAAAGAGTTAATATTTTTTCAAATTCGCATGTTTAATCTTGCCTGGGAGGAAAGAAAAGAATATATGCTTAGCATGATCATAAAGAAAAATCATTCTTGCTTTTACATTTGAAAGAAAAATAAAGTCATGACTTATGCGCGCGATGCAATGTTTAATAATGTTTTAGGCAAAAGGAGCTACTCCTGTTGTGATTAGTTAGGCCAACCAAGGGTTAAACTCGGGTTATGGGTCCCTGCAATAGGTGTGTCAAAGCTAGTGCCACTTAAAAATGCTTGATTCAATTTTAATTTAAAGCACCTAGGTATGGATAAAAACAAACTAATTTGTTCCATTGGCTCATTAGTAAATCCTTAGTTCAGTGTAGAGGGAAGATGAGTTGAGAGTTTAATAATCCAATCTTGAGCTAATAGAGTCTAATCTAAGTAAGTTAGATCTCTCTTATGCAAGTTAATTTTGGAAAAAATTCGATTTGTCTCCTTCATTGGGCCTTATGTGCATGTCTCTTAATGACTTAATTATTGACTTTTGAGCCTTGAGGAATGAGTTATGTTTGTTGCATCTATTTCTCAACCTATGCTTAATTTTTAGTTTGCTCGAGGACTAGCAAAAGCTTAAGTTTGGGGGTGTTTGATAGCGTATATAGTGAGCTACTTTTCCCGGTTATTTTAGTTAGTCTTTGAGAATTATTTGGCCATTTTAATGCACTTTAATGTTTCTTTTGTAGAAAATCCATTCTTAGAGAAAATTGGACCATTTGGAGTTGATTGGGTGTTCGGGACCTAAAAAAAGGCACGAGATCGAAAAGGAATCAAAACTGAGGCTTAAACAATAGTGAAGACCCGAGAGGTAGCGTCGAGATGCCACCTCCACAGCGTCTCGACGCTCCCAAACTTCCTTTTATAATTCAGGTGGCAAAAGAAGCAGCGTCTCGATGCTGCCTTAGAGCATCTCGACGCTGGCATGTTTTCCTTAATCAGAATGGCGGTAGAATGGATAGCATCGAGACGCTGTCTCTAGCGTACGTCTCGACGCTGTCAACAAAATTTCTATAAATATCATCTTATGTGCTACGACCAAAGGGAGTCCATTTGGTTAGATTTTAGCCCTAATTTTGACTAGAGGCCTTTGGTGGAGCTGAAATAAGGCCAAGAAGCGGGAATAAAGCGAAAAGACGTGGAGATCGTGACGGGGACGTGCGGTGTCAATGGATTCGAGTTTTTCCTTTTTCTTTCCCTTACCTCTTGTTGTTTTTATGGCTTTTCTTTCAACTAGTGTTTGTAGTTTCAAGACTATGAGTTGCTAATTGTTTTCCTTAGGGATTGATGTAGTTGTTTAGATTGTTGGATTCATTCATGGTATGAATGTGCTTTTATTTTATCTATGCAATTATGATTAAATGTTTTCAATTACTTGATCACTAGTTGAATGATTTAAGTGTTGAATCTTGCTTGGGAGAGGGGATTTAGCTTAGACTTTACTAATTGCATAACTAAAGTAGAAATTCTAAGATCGTGAGATTTAGAATAACTTTAGAAGTTGTTAGAAGAACTAAACTCAAAGTCTTGCACGTTAATGAACTTAGATAGGGATATGAAGTTTGTTGTATGTATGAGAATCAATTATGCTTGGGAGAGATAATTATGACTTACGGTTCCTAGACTTGTAAAATAATTGCACGCTAAATTCATTCTCATTAATTAATCCTCAATCTCAGATAATGAAATCAATTCCCTAAGAGTCTTTCCATTTGAATCTCCACTTTTATTTTATGCTTTTTGTCTTTAGATTTATCTTGTCATTAAGTTTTACTCTCTAAATAAAATTGGACAAGATTATTCACGGTAATTAACTCGCTAGAAAACCAATTCAGAGGACGACACTCGTTTTACACGAAAACACTATATTATTACTTGACCCGTACACTTGCGGTAAGCAAAATCGCGCATTAGAGTGGTGCCTATTCTGTATAGAGATTAGTTATGTAATTTCGTTTTTGGCTTTATCTTTGGGCCTATTCTGTTAGGGTTAAGAGTGGTGCCATATATAAAGCCTCTTAACCTAATTTGCTCTAATCTCTGTAATCTGTATCTGATTTCTCTTCACTAATAAAACTACTATCTCCCTTTTCCTGTGGATGTAGCTAACACACCGTTAGTGAACCACGTAAATCTGTGTTGTTCTTCTCTTTTTTCTATTCTTGATTTGTTGAATTTCGATTACTGTCATAACAGATATAGTATTCAAGTTATAAGATGTAAATACAAGGATAAAACAAACCTTTGACCCAACTATAATTACAAATAACTCATGAAGGATTGAGTTACATGTAGTGAGATTAATATCAATGGACATAACTTGTCCTACAATGTATAAGAGTGCAACTTTAAGTTTATAGTGGAGTGACATTAAGTTTAATGAATTAAAATTAATTAACTGTTGAGTTTAATTAATTAATTGCATATCATTGAAGCTTATAATTTGTAAGTCCATAAAGTACCATGGTTAGCTCGTGATTGAGAATATTACTACAACAATTGTGTTAAAGAAACATAAATAAAATTTGAAAGGTTCAAATTCATATATAGTGTGCTAGTATATTACAAGGAATATATATAAGAAAATATTTATGTATTAGATGAATTAAATATTAAAAGAAGGCTAAATTATAAAAAATACCCCTGAACTATGGGGTTTGTTTCAAAAATGCCCCTAAACTTTGAAAAGTTTCAAAAATACCCCCGAACTTTGAAAAATGTTTCAAAAATACCCTTGCCGTTAATTTTTGGATGGAAACCGTTAGAATTTACGGTGGGAGGAGGAAAAAAGAAGAAGCATTTTTCAATAAGGGTATTTTTTAAATTTTTTTGAAAGTTCAAGGGTAAGAATCTAATCACTATAAAATTGGCCAGATTCCATAGAGCATTACGAGCACCCACACAAATAATCAGTATAATGGACACAGAGATAGGCAATTAAAATAACAATTATCTATAATCTTTCATTCAAGACCCGCAATCGGGATTTAGCTATACATGAGTGTCAAAATGTCCCGAATATATATACATACTAGAAAGCATAAATGAGCAATTAAAGAATTTAGGAGATGAACTGTAGAGAGACCCCTTGCTTGCGCCTTGGATCCTCTCCGTTACAAGCTCCCGAGCACTCAAAAAAATGCCCAATACAATATTTCTCACTTTCCTCACAACTCGACCCTCAAGGGAGGCTCCAAGAGCCTTGAAAGGACTAAAGAAATGGATTGGAGAATTGATTGATGATGAAATGAGGAGGTGAGTCGCGCTATTTATAGGGCTGGGAATGGGACAGCTTCGCAATGCTGACGTCACAGCGTCGCGACGCTGTGACGTACTCATCTTGGATGACAAGTCATCCCAGCGTCGAGATGCTAAGGGGCAACGTCTCGACGCTGACCTTCGGCCAGAACTTCCAGCTTGCGTTTTTGGGCTGAATCTTGGGCTCTCCTCCATTATTTGGCCCAAATGTCTTCCATAATGGGTCTTGGACTATTTCATCTTGACCCAACTTGATCTTCTAAGATTAAGTTCAACAATTTGGGCTTCTTTTCTCTTCTTTTTCTCCAAATTTCCATAAAATCTCCTAGAGACCAAAATTACACAATTAAATAGATTTATATGATAAAAACACAATAAAAGCACAACAAAAGCTAATAAATCTAAGGACAAAATAGCAACATTTATGCTTGCTATCAGCCTAAACAATGGGCCTTGAACATATACAAAATAAATGGACTAAACACTGAATTTGTGGGCTACCTTAACACTGTGTACTGTGAACTTCTTGGATGTCTTGATTATGAATGTTGTAAAACTACGAATGCCATATGTTGTGAACTTTTGATTGTTCTGATTATGTATGTTGTAAAACTATGTGATGCTCTATGCTATGAACTTTTTGAATGTTCTAACTATGTATGTTGTAAAAGTATGTGATGCTCTATATGTTGTGAACTTTTGAATGTGCTGAAAAACTGGGATGCTCTATACTGTAAACTTTTTAATGTCCTGATTATGTATGCTATAAAACCATGGAATGCACTAGTTATGTAGGTCGAGAAATTAATATTGTTGAACGCTTTTATTAGGTATGCTATGAAAACGTTGATAATAATCGAAATATGAGTGTTTTGATAGTATCGAATACTTCGAATATGAGTACTCTAAATATATGGAATGGCTTGCATTTGCTGGATTAGATGTTGTGTAATTGTTCTTTAATTAGTTGTGAATGCTTGTTGTTTGGTTTGCACATCATGCTAGAATATGTTTTGGTGTTGGATCTAATACATGAAGAGGGATGAATCATATTTTAGAAAGGGGTTGTGAATATTAACTACCTAAAACTGTATTGATATATTATGACTGAGAACCTAGGTGAGTGGGACTTGACTTCATAAATTAGGCGCCAACTACTATCTAATGAAGTAGAATTCTACCTGAAACCCACTTATGGCACCTTAATGGGTGAGATTTGGCTTCGCTAACTGAGTGGCCACTAGCATCGGTTGGAATAGAGTTTCCTAGGATTCCCAGTTGTGTATCACTAATGAATTAGCACAGTTTATGAGGTAGTCATTGTCTACGTTGGTCAAAAGTGGAAAGTTGTAACAAAATGATTATTCGGTCCCCATGTTTGATGCTAGATCTATGTTGGGCTCGTGAAGGCATGTCTGATCCAAATAGTAGCATTACTTACTGAGTATTTTAATACTCACCATTTTCCAAAATTTGTTTTTAGGTTAGGCCAAAGATGACGTTCAAGGCACGTGACGGGTTGCTGCTGAATGAGCCCTCGAAACTGTGTCATCATGTGATATCCGCCATACCCAAATTTCACTCATTTTGCATTCATTCATTTTTCTTTTGTAAAACATGGTTTTCTTGAGGTTTTATCTTTGTTTCTAGGTTAACACATTAGAAAATCTAGTCCTTTAATAAAGTTCTCTACTTTTATTTTATTTGAGTTCCTAGACCAAAAGGTTTTCTTCTTTATTCTAAAGATGTTTTTTTAATCTATTCAATTCAGAAATAAAGGGCAAATTAGCATTCATATAGTAATAACCCTAGGTAGCAATTGTAGGAAAAGTTGGATCGTTACAATTCGTGTGACACATGAGTACAGAAGGGGTACACATTAACCAAAACCACATTCGAATGAGAGGGACCTTGAGGATATGAAAGTATGGTCAAGATAAGCTTAAAAAAATTTATAGTAACTATCTATACCAACAAAGTGCACCTCCCTTTTTGGTGGCTCAATCATAGGAATTCCAAAGTTAAGCCTGCTTAGTTTGGTGAAGTTCTATGTTGGATGACCTCTTGGAAATTTTCCTAGGAAGCATGTGAGTGAGGACAAAACATGCTAAAAGGACTCATGTTAGTCTGTGAGGACAATCCACTCTTAGAAGCAATTAAGACAAGTATGATGACGTGGGTAAGTTACAGGGGATGCAGGGGAATGTCGGTTTGGTCGGTTTCTGACCCTTTAGAACTCGTCAACTGACCGATGACGAGTTGGTTTTGCATACTGTAAAGCCGATCTCGATCGTCGGGTCGATCGCTTTTAGTTGGTCGACTTGGTTTTTTTGTCTCTTTTTGGATTGAAATTCTTCCAAGCTTAATTAACATGAACCTATTTTTTTATTTAATTCTAAGTAAATGTCATCCAATATTTGGTTTTTAAGATGTTTAGAAAATCAAAGACTTTTTGTTGCATTTGGTGAATTGTTATTTATTTATTTTTTTTAGTACATCAACATTTGGTGAATTGTTATTTCCTATCACTAAGGTGGTGACTTTTTACTAAAGATAAAATATTATTCCTCAATTAGAATTATTTTACCTCAAGAAATATACTATGGGCATGGTGTATCTTATGATTCTTACCTTTTTTTTTTTTTTGACAGACTCTTATGATTCTTACCTTTATTCACTCTTTATAAATCACATAATTAAATGAATTTGTCTCCTTTTTGTTGGTTTCAAAATTTTTCCTCTTTCCATTTTCACCGGTGATAAAGAAATTAGAAATTGACCCTAATTCTAAACTTTGACCAAGTTAAATAAATCAATACATCAACTTGTGCGATCCTGACTAATATTTCCATATACATACCAATTCACATTGGATATTTTTTTTAAAAAAAAAAGTCAACCATTTTACCTATCCAAAAGCCTTTTTAAAACAAAATAATAAAATAAAAACAATAATAACCAATTTGAGCATGACTCAATAGATAAAATCATCTATTATCTTGATATTAAAGATCCATCTCTTTGTTCTAGCATTATTACGCACACATGAAAGAAAAAAACAAAGAAAAAAAAAGAGAAGATTCAATAACTAAAATAATTTAATATTAGGGAAATTGCAATGGGTAGCAAAAAACATCACGATATTTGCAAATCTAGCCATGGTTTTTGAGATTTGCGAATATAGCAAAATTTTTTAAATCTAATTTCCGTTTTTTTATTATTTCAATTTTACCTTTGTTGGTGTATCAACTAATATATCAGATGGTATATAGTAGTATATCAGATATACTTTATATTTGTTAACTGATATACTTAAAATTTTGATATACTTGAAATTAGTCTAACCCATAAGAAAATTCCAAAAAGTACCGATTCATATCTTTTGATATATTCAAAACACTACTAAAATTATACACTCATATTTTACCTCAAATGAAAATTGATTGATGTATGATACATTGCTAATATATTCAAAATACTACTAAAATTATACATTCATGTTTTGCCTTAAAATGAATATAATAATCTATTCAATATATTGATATACCTCATTTGTTATATTAAGTATATCATTGGTGTATATATCAATATTATATCGATGCTTTCATTCAAAATTCATTTCAAGTATTTTTTTTTTTACAACATGTGGGGGTGGGAGGATTCGGACCACGGACCTGTCGGTTATTAGTACACGACTTATGCCAGTTGAGCTATACTCATGTTGGCAAATTCATTTCAAGTATAACATGTTTGATACACTAACAAGCTATATTATTAGTATATCAGTAGTATATTAGTAATATAACAATGTTATAATTGTTGGTGTATCATGAAGGTCATGGAATGCAAAATTATTTATATGTATATCAATAAGATGCATTTTCAAGTATATCATTAGTATATCAGTAGTATATGATCAGTACTAACTAAAAATGCAATTTCAAGTATATCATTAATGACTCAATAGTATATCATTAAGATGATATATAATATATCAATGATTTATTTGCCAACATGAGCATAACTCAATTGACACAAGACATGTACATTTGATCAAGAGGTTAGATGTTTCAATCTCCCACTATACATATTGTCCAAAAAAAATTAATATACCTAATTATTCATTAATGAATTATATAAAAAATATTAAAACTAATGAAAAACTCGTGTGTATACTTCATGAATAAAGTATATTATATTCACAAAATATACATCTAATATACTATACATTTAGTAGATCAATAGATTTTTATACAAAATTTAAAGTAGATCGGTTGTCTGATATATCAAATATATCAGACACACTAAATAAATGAATGATGTACCTGATATACGGTATATCAATAACACTATTGATATACTTCTTAAACCCCCGTATTTTTAACGTATTTTTCGTCTTTTCAACAATGTTTGGGCTGGGCCATGCTTTTTTTTTGCTATATTTGCAACATACAAAAACTGCTGCTGCAAATTCTCTTTTATTTTTTGCTTTGCTAGTGTTGCAATTGGCCCTTAATATTAGATGCCCTTTATAGATTATAAAACATATCAGATGTCACCTTCAAAACGACATCTTAAAATCTAAACATACAATCTTATAAACAAAAGTATGGAAATTAACTTAACATATTATTGCCTAGATTTTTTTAAGGAAAAAAAAACCAAGTTTGTTTTGAAATTGATACAAAAACAAATTAATATCTATTGATAGACCTAGTCATCAATGTTTAAGATATTGACAATATTTTTCTACCTAACGAATTTTTCAATTCTCACATCTCCCACATTGTTGTAGTATAATCTATAGTTTTGCGTGCATGGAGTTAGAGTCGTCAAGGGCGTTGGTCGGTGATTAGGCTGTGGCCGACGCCAGGGCTCGGGCCGGAGTCCTTGATACCACCAAGAGTATCGACATCAGTGAACTTGTGGCCATCGCCGCCGGGGCTTGGACCAGACTGCTTGATGGCTCCAAGAGATAATCTCGCCAAGAAATCATTTGTAGCTACTGCGCTGTCCATATGGAGAGGCCTTGCTTCAACAATTCCAAGTAAACTTTCATTACACATCATTGAAAAAATCAAAACGAAGCTCAAAATCTTCATCATCATAATGCCAACAGAATCAATACTAAACGAGAGAGAGAGAGAGAGGAGCATCAAATTGTTATGATATTTGAGCAAAGCAATGGCTTTGAAAGGAATATATTTATAGAGACAAAATTAAGGAAGGTGCCAAAACAGGATTTGGTTTCTTCTTTGTTGTTGTTCAATGGCGTAGTGGAGAAGGCAAATCATTATTCAAATAAGACTAGAGAAGCATCGAGGAAGGCTCTCGTGGGATTGATTATCCATGCAAGTTTTTACAAAATTAGAAAAGTGAGTTCTTTATTGTGTTTTTCAGCTTTGAATAAAAGAAAAATTAATGCAAGTATACAGAAAGAGATATTGAAAAAGAAAAATTTGTAACTCTCTTTAGATTATTTTGTTGTGTTTTTCTTTTTTAAATATTGGCAGCTGAGTGGGTCAGCAAGTGAATGCCAAGCCAGAAGACTGGATGATATGTTTATTATATATTTTCAAAATTTTCTCCAATTGGAAATCCATTGGTGTTTGACTGAATTTGTTGGACTTCCATGTTGAATGGTTCAAAGAGTTTGAAGAGAGAAATGGGAATTGCTTTTGATAGTGTGGTCAAGTTTCAAAATTTATGTTTGGAATATTTTTTTAAATGTTTTAAAACACTTTTTTTTTTTACCCTTAAAATATTTTTTTTTATATATTTAGAAATCATTCCAAACGAGCACTTAGTCATTGAGATAGGTTTGAACTTTTTTTTTTTTTTTTTCGGTTATGTATGTTTTAGTGTTTAATTAATATTTAAGTATTCTTTTGATTTAGTTTCTATTGCTTGAAGACTTTTAATTTAGGTACTTACACTTTTTTTTTATGCAAGTTACACATTTTATCCCTACTACTGTGAATGTTAAATGATGATTTATGGTAGTTCATATGACATGATACTTTAGAGAGTTGACAAAAATTTAGAGAAGAAACGTAACCATATTGAAAAATATTAAAACATAAGGGGGTGTTTGGGAGAAGGGTTTGGGTTTTGGAAGTGGGGGTTTTGGAAATAGGGTGATTTGGGAAATCTGGGGATTTTGGAAGTCTGTGTTTGGGGTGCTGATTTCTGAAATCTGATTTTGGAAGTCTGTGTTTGGGGTGCTGATTTCTGAAATCTGATTTTGGAAGTCTGTGTTTGGGGTGCTGATTTCTGAAGTCTGATTTTCTGATTTCTGTGTTTAGGGTGTTGATTTCTGAAGTCTGAGTTTCTGATTTTTTTTTTTTTAATTTTTTTTTATCAATGGTATACAATTGTTCTAAAATTAATAATTAAAAATTATCTTTCCACTAACTCTTGATTTGAGATTTTAACTCACAATTTTGATAAAAAAATCCAAATTCTAAAGAAGAAAAAAATCATTTTCTACTGTTCAATTTTTTCCCACACTTGTTACATTTTCTAGTTTTTTTTTTCAATGTTATACAATTCTTCTAAAATTAATAAATTAAAATGTTCTTTCCATTAATTGTAAATTTGGGATTTTAAGTCACAATTTTGATAAAAAATCCAGAGTTTAAAAAAAAAAAAATCATTTTCCATTCTTCAATTTTTTCCCACACTTGCCACTGCATGGTCAAAAACTTTGTTACATTACAAAAAAAAAAAAAATAAGTTTTACATATATTAATTTGCAAATCGATCATTGTTAAGTTGGTTAATTGACACATAATTATCTTAACTTAAAATTGATTAAATTCTTTTCTTTTTTTAATTAACTCTAAGTTCCATAGGTTTTTTTTTTTTTTTTTTTTTTTTTTTTTTTTTTTTTTTTTAATTTCAAATTAAGCCCAATGTTTATAAAGGAGTTAAACGCATTTGAATCTTATATTAACTTAACTATAGAAAACATTTTTTTTTAGTTTTCTTTATTTAACTTGAAAATTGATTACGTTGTAATTGTCTCAACGTTTTTTTATTTTTCTTATTACCTCACTGTTGGGAAATCGAGTTTGTTTTTATTTAATTGCCTCCTATTTGAAAACGCATTGGAAAATTGATTTTGAAGGTTGAATATTCTACCTTATGACTTCAATCATTTGAAATTAACTAAAATTGTTGGAAAATATTTTTAAACAACAAAACTTTATTATTCAACTAAGGAAGTAATAACAAAGAAAGCAAACAAATATTAAATCATGGAAATAATATCATATTAAAGAATAGTTAGTGTGCCAAATGTGAGAAGGAACGGTGCTGACGTGGCCGTTAAAAATAATATAATAATAATAAACTTAATAATTAAATAAAATAATAAAAATAATAAGGGTTAGTGGGGGTTCGGGAAATAGGATTTTTTCAAAAAAAAAAAAAAAGAAAAAGAAGTGATCTTGGAAAATGGAGAGAGAAAGGGGGAGTGATTTGTGAAGTGGGGGTTTAGAAAATAGGGGTTTCTAAAAATTAGAGCCCAAACACCAACTTCCAAAAATGGGGTGTTTTCCAAAACCCCCCACTTCCAAAAAAGGGGCCCAAACACCCCCTAAGAGATTTAGATTGAAAACTTTTTAAACTACTAGGAATATAATGAAAAATACCTAAATAATGATATTGAAACATTTTTTTGATAACATGTGAGCTAGGGGATTTGAACCTTTGATCTCTCTTGATTGAGAGAACGAGCTTTATGCCCATTGAAACTATGTTGTTGTTGACAATAATTCTAAAACATATCTTTACCATTTTTGTTATACACTTCAATTTGATTAATAATCCTACTTTAATTATATTTTTATCTCTATCTTTTAACTTTTAATTATAATTTATCCTTTATTTTTTAAATAAAAAATTATTAGATGGCTTTGTTGGGAAAAAACCCCAATTCTACTACAAGAATAAGTAGAAAAATAACAAAGAAATTTAAAGTAAAGCAACAAAATAAGAAACACAAGAATTTACGTGGAAAATCCAAAACGGAGAAAAAACCACGCCTCATAGAAAGAAGGAAAAAATTTGCCTGCATACCGGTATGTAGGAATCTCCCTGCATACCACCATTAAAACGTTGACAACTAAGAGAGATAACAAAAAATTCTCATTTTCTCCTTTCCTCTTTTTTACTTGTCAAGATTTTAATGGGGTATGTAGGGAGATCCCTACATACCGGTATGCAGGCAAATTCTGTTCTTACAAGAAACACTCTCTCAAAGCTTTATACCACTCACACTACTAGAGTACACCAACCTTAAAGTGATTCTAAATGGGATGCTTTGAAACTAAAGCCATAGGCTCCTTTTATAGTACTTGGAGCCCATCACTTTCTTGAACCTTTCCGATGTGGGACAAACTCACTCCTAATATTTTGCCAAAAACCTAACAAATTCCACCTTGGCAAGATATTTGAAGAATCCACAACTTTTGTTACAAACCATTGTCTTCACCGACAATCATAATTCTCATCTCAGAGAACTATAACCTACCCCACCATACAGAGTAGACCACTTGGAATATCACCTTCAAAGAATTTTCTTCTTGGAATATCACCTTCAAAGAATTTTCTTCTTTGTCACATGTCGATAAATCCTGCTAAAATTTATGGTGCAACTTCCACCTACTTGGCTCACCTGGAAGTTCTTCAGCCATCGACATAACTTCCACCACACACCTTGCATAACTACCAAGCCAATGCCCGTGTGCAAACTTGTGGAACCGCTAATATCACATCCTCTATCATGGCAAAGCGGACATACCATGAGGATGAATTCTGTCTTTCTTTAGAGGAATTCACTATCTCCCCTAACGAGAGAGACAACGTCAGCATCCGACCCGGAGCCCTTTGACAAACCTGCTCTGTTAGGACAATCCTTTTTCATGTGTCCAGACTGTCCGCATTCCCAGCAACCTTTCTTTTGCATGGACTCTTTCTTCTTCTTCCAATTGCTAGCTACTAGCATCGAATCCTCCTGTGAACTACGCCCTTCACTCTTCAGCCTTCCTTCTTCTGATAAGAGTTTACTAGTAAACTCAGCAAAACTTAAAGTTTCCTTCCCGTACATCAAGATTGGCTTCACGTGTTCATAAGAAGTTGGAAGTGACAAGATAAGCCTGAGTGCCTTATCCTCATCCTCTATCTTAAATTCGATCACCACCAGCTCTGAAATGATGCCATTGAGAACACTCAGATGATCTGAGATTTTCGTACCTTCCTCCATTCGCAGCGTGTAAAACTGCTCCTTCAGGTACAACCGATTCGAGATGTTCCTTGCCTGATACATTGCTTCAAGCTTCTCCCAAAGCTCTTTGGCTGTCGAAATTCCATGCACATTTGCAAGAATGTTCTTAGCCAAATTGAGTCTGATTGCACTTGCAGCTCTCAAATCCATTTCCTCCCAATCTTCATCACTCATGCTGGACTTCTTCGAACCTCTGCTAGAACTACCACTGGACTCCACTAGACCACCTTCACCGCTTAATCTTTTAGAAGCACCATCGCTTGGTCTTCCCTTCAAATTTATTTCTAGAATTCTTTTCTGATGTGGAAGGTCAGACAGTGCTGCAACCATAGAGCATACTCAGAAATCAAGAAACTACAAACCTAAAGCTCTGATACCACTTGTTGGGAAAAAAACCCCCAATTCTACCGCATGAATAAGCAGAAAAATAACAGAGAAATTTAAAATAAAGCAACAAAAATAAGAAACACAAGAATTTACGTGGAAACTCCAAAGCGGAGAAAAAACCACGACTCACAGAAAGAAATCCACTATGTGAAAAATTGTTACAATCACAAAGAATTCTCTCCCCGACCCCAATTACAAGAAACACTCTCTCAAAGCTTTATACCACTCACACTACTAGAGTATACCAAGCTTAAAGTGATTCTAAATGGGATGCTTTGAAACTAAAGCCACAGGCTCCTTTTATAGTACTTGGAGCCCATCACTTTCTTGAACCTTTCCGATGTGGGACAAACTCACTTCTAATATTTTGCCAAAAACCCCACAGGCTTGTCATTAGTCTATAGAGAATTCCAAGTATATTATTGGTTGCATTTTACTCCTGTCAGTTTTTTTTTTTCACAAACGTGAGTAACAACTAAAGTTATTTTAGTTTTTTCAAAAAAAAAAAAAAAAGTTATCTTAGCTATCTTTCCACTTTCTTAAGAGGTTATATATTCAAGATTTCACCTCGATGTAATATTATTCTAACAAAATAAATAAAGGGTGTGTTTGGTTTAACTTTTCAAGTGTTTAATTTTGAAAATAAATCATTTTGGAAAAATTTCTAGTGTTTGGCAACTTCTAAAAATGACTTATTAGAAAATGAGATTGACAAATAAATCATTTTGAGAGAAACACTTGAAACCAACTTTTTTAAAAAGACTTCTTAAGTAAACAATAATTTGGGTAGAAAAACATTTGTGAGGAAATGCAACCAAACATATGAGTGTTTAAATTATAAACAATTTTTATACAAAATGTTTTTAACAAAATGCATTATTGAAAAACATTTATATTACAATGTATTCCAAACGGATCCAAAATCTCTTATGGTGAACTCACCCCTACCTTTATTGAAAAAAAAAAAAGACTTTCTTTTCACAAATAAGGAGTAGAGATTTAATATAATGTCTAACCACACTGAAACTATTTTCAAGTTCAACATTGGTGGTAGAAACTTTTAAATACATCATATAGGTATCATTTCTTTTTCTGTTTGAGAGTGTTCAACGTCAATGTGGGTTGATGGTCAACTTTCAATCTTAAAAAAGGTAAGAGATGTCTTATCCACTAAATTAGACGTGACATTCTGATATCCAGTCGATCAACCATGCTCTTAAATGTGGCTTTGAGATCCATAATTCATCTTGGTTTCTTGATCCTCTTTTTGGCAAAGGTGGCCATGCCACTATTTTCTTGATAATCTCACCAAACCAAATTCAAATCTCACACTACATATGTGACTGTCATTTTTTTTCTTTTTTTGTTTAATTAGGCAAGATTCTTTTTTCACTTCAACTAACTTGAGGGTACTTAATTTTCAAAGTTATTCCCTGATATAGTACAATAATGTTACACTTCTAGCAAAGAGGTATTCAACCATACTCTTAATTAGAATAATGTCAGGAAAAGTTTCCATGATTGTATTATAACGGACTCATTGTGGCCTTACCTGATCAAGGATTTTCACCGCATACAAGAGACATTGTACATAAAATATGTTGCTTCTATTCGTGGTGGTAAATATACATTGATTGCTACATAACTTGAAAAATATTCTTCTTGATAGATAGGGGTTATTTGGTTGCAAAAATTGCTGGTTTAGGATTAGTTAAGAGAATTGAGTAAGCTAAGATAATAACATTAAACGGATAAATTACCATGATTGGCTTACTGACCTATGGTTACTTAGAATGTGTTGTTGTGGGGACTTTGAACAAAAAAATTTGATGGTAATGCACTTTTACTCGTATTGGTTATGGTGAGAATTTAAATTGGAATATCGCCAATAGCTTTTTTTGAGAAAATGTTTGGTAAAAATCCTCTTACAAAAGAACGTCTAACGTGGATTGCTGATCCAACATCTATTTTTTTATAACATATGGAGGATGGAGGATTCAAACTTCTAACCTCTTGGTCGAAGATATAGAAGCATAACTTCTGTTGACAAACATTTATTTCATTTTGCAATGCTTCTATGATCAAAGATGGATTTATTTTCATTGCTCATTATGTTTTAGTCTATAATGTTAGGGTATTTTTTTTTAGTTTAGTCAATGTTGTCTTTAAAAAGTTTCAATTATTAATCTTTTATATATTAATAATTTTTTAATTTAGTATCTTCGGTGATGGTGGGATCAAGAGATTCTTATTAGTGGAAAATACTCCTAGCTAGCTAAGGTTATGCAAAAATCGAGTCGAGACGAACCAAACCAACTGTTTGGTTCGATTTTTTTTTTAAAAAAGTGATTTTAGCTCGGTTCAGTAGTATAGAAAATCTAAGGTTTTGATTTTGTTCTCGGTTGATTATGTTAAAAATCGAAGAAAATCGAACCGAACCGCTATATATATATAACATGTTTATACCGCTCAATTTAGCCCATCGTTTAGTCCATCATTTCTTTCCTTCGGCCGAAAACTACATAGCCCTTATTTTATTTTCTTTGGACTTAGTAATTCGATTCAACCATTTAAAGTTACAACCCATCTTTTTCTATTAGTTTATTTTCTATCATTACTACAACAGGCTGACTTCCCCTCTCTCTAGATTCATCAACATCAAACAACATTTCTCTTTTCTCGGTCTAATCTCACCCTTCCCCCCACCCCCTCCCCCCCCACATGACTTATTCCTTCTTTTTTTTTTTTTCCTTTTACAAAATGTTAAAAAGGAGAAAAAAAATCGATTATAGCTGAACTGGCTTGAACCGGACTTCTAGGGAACATTCAGTTTAGTCGATAGTAATTAAGAACTGATATGTTTGGTTCGGTTATCAGTTTTGTGTCCAAAACCGAACCGGACCAAACCACGAACACCCCTAGTCCTAGTCAACGTGTTAAAAGTCGAGTTTATTTCGTCGACAAAATATCGTAGTTCGAAGGCAATAAATAGTAACAACTCTCTTCTAAAGTCCAAAGCCCAAAACTATTACAGCCCATTATACTCTTGGGGCCCAAAACTGCTTTTGATTCAGTACTTTAGAGGGATGCAAATACACTCATTTTGTTGCCTCCCTTGTGGATGTGGGACAAAAAAAAAAAAAAAAACTCTTCTATTCCATTTCATTTTATTTTTCTATTTTATTTATATTACAAATTTATTTATAGTTCATTATTAATTGTATAGTTACTCTGCATTATTTATTGACATTATATATTTATTGTCGTGTATGTTTATTGACGTATATACACCTTGCATTATTTATTTAAAATTAAAGTATTATTTTTGTTCTCAATTTATCCAAATTTAATGTTTTAGTTGTCGATTCAAATATAATTCTAGGGATTAAATATAGGTTAATTATAGTTTAATTAAGTCATCATAATAAAAGTTTCATTCATTTGATAATTCATATAATTTCTATCAATAGACATAATTTTTCCAAATTTTTGTTAATTAACATCGACGTTTTAATATAAATGTTATACATATATTTTAGATATGATTATTAAAATGATCAATATAATGTAATTAAATCAAAATTAAAGTTTCATTTAATAATTCAAACGATTTTCATCAATTTCCACATATATTTTTAAATTTTTTTGCGTGCATCGACATTTCAATAGACATTTCCATCTAAATATTATTTTAGTTTTGAGATATGATGATTAAAGTTGATCAATTATTGTCTAATTAAGTCACATTTAAAATTTCATTGACTAACTCAAACAATTTCCTTCAATTTCCATGATTTCCATAAATTTTCCTGAAATGTCCATCGACATCGAAACCTTGACATTTCCATCTACATCAACATTTCGATCATTGGTCTTAGCTAGATCCCTACCAGAGCCTTGCACACATTCGATTGATTTCTTCACAAATACTCTCGGGAAGCTTGAAACAATTCATTGTGTATGTGAGGATGACCTGAGCTATAGATTTAATAGGCACTTGATCTTTCTTTCCTATAGAATAAAGCTTCTCTTTCCAACCTTGCAAGGCTTTCCAACTCCTATCCCTAACTCTTTTAAATAAAACATTCTTATTTCTCCTAGATTGAGATGACATGCCAAGGTAACGGTTTTTGTAGTGAATCTTGTTGCACGATTTTACCGCAAGCGTACGGGTCGTCACAAGTAATATAGTGATTTTCAGTATAAGAGTATCGTCTCCACAGGGATTGGATTTATTCAATTAATTACCATGAATAATCATGCGATGCTTTATTTAGAGAACAAAATCTAATGTCGAAAAGATAAACTAACAAGCTAATCTAGAAAGCAAAAGATAAATGGAGACACACAATTTGGAGGGATAATTCTTAGAGGGTTGATTTCATCAATTGGACCTTTAATGCTTAATCAATTAACTAATATGGATTAACTAATCATTTGATTCATAAGTCTAGAAGCCTAATGACAAGGACTCTCCTGTCGGTTTCCTCCTATCTCATACCTTTCAATAAAGAATCTCCTTTCGGTTTCCTCTTTATTTACTTAGCATGGCATTACGACCCTTCAATACAACCTCTAACGTTATTTATCTTATCCCGTGTCACTCGGGTAAATAAACGTCAGTCATGCATTCAGTTCTAGTCTAAGCTTCTCTCCGTCGAGTTTTCACTTAGTAACGATTCATTTAATCAGTGATCAGTTGATTAAAAGCATTAAGGACAAAATGCACAAATGAACAATAATGACAATTAAACCAAATCAATTCATTAATTCAGCAAAGGTTCAACAACTAAATCAATCTTAAAGAATTTAGGAATTAACTACTCATAATCACTAAAATCCAATAATTCCTAATCACAACAATTCTAGAAACTAAAACATAAAGGAAAAGGGGAGAGAAATGCTCATAAAAGTGTCGATCTCCTCGATCCCGCGTCGACCTCCATCGATCCCGAGCTCCAAAGATCTTCAACAAAGCTCCAAAACTCTCCCAAAAATCCCCAATTTTAGTGTGGACTCTAGAATGGGGTGAAAACCCACAAATTGGCTCCCCAAACTTGGATGAAAATGACTCTATTTATAGGCTCCCAGCAGGCGCAGCATCGCGACACTCTGACGTCGCTTCTGTCTTGGGCTCCAAGTCGTCGCAGCGTCGCGACGCTACATGGACAGCGTCGCGGCGCTACCCACTTTCTAGATCTTTCCGCATAGCTGCCTAGCGTCGGGACGCTCAAGGCTTAGCGTCTCGACGCTAGGCCTTGAATCTTCTAGAATGACCCGATTTTGCATGGAATTTTGGGCCTCCTTCATTTCCTTTGGCCCAAATGCTTCATGTAATGGATCTTGGGCTCTTTTCTTGTCCCAACTTGATAATTAAGGCCTTGGAATTCATGAATTGGGGCTCCTAACTCATTCTTTTTGGGCTTTTGGACTTAGATCTACAATGGACTTCTCCAAATTGCTCAAAAAGTCTCCAAAATCATCCAAATTCTCTCAAAATTTTGGTTTTGCTTCCTTGGCTCGGTTTTCTGAAACTTAAACATAAAATAGCATTAAAGTACACAATTCATGCACAAAACTAGCTAAAAATAATAGGGAAATAATAGCATTTATGCATGCTATCAAATCTCAATCTCTCTAAGTATAAGTTTAATTGGAGTTAATTTGTGGAAATATATATATATATATATATATATATATATATTTGAGTAGGTCTTTGATGGTTTTTCCTAAATTTAAAGTTGGAATGGCAGTTTCGTAAATAAGAGAAACTTTGAGCCAAACCAACCCTAATTTTTTAATTAGTCTTGTAGCAGCCCAATATGTTTTTCTCATCTCCTTCCTCTCTCACGGTTGAGTCGTTTTCTTCCTCTTCTTCAAATTTTTTCCTCTTTTTCTTTTCGTTCATTACTCTCCATTGTCGAGCAACAGGAACACCAACACCACCTCCCTTGTCGCTGCTGTCGTCTCCCTTAACCTCCGGCGAACGTCTCCGACTGATTAACTCCATTCCCTCGTGCCTCTGGCCATCACCGGCGACAGCAACTGCAACGGTGTAATGCTCCTACGGCAAGCAGCAGTAGGCCACGACGTCTTCTTCTCCGACGAGTTGCAGCAGCCTCTAGTCGGCGTGTTTGGCAGCGTGGGTTTTGCTTCTTCTTCGTGCCCGCTCAGTTTCCCTCTCTCTCTGGGTTTTTTTTCCTCTCTCTCACACTCAATTTCAGGTTGTTTTCGCAAGCAAGATCTCTGGTTCGCGGGCTGGGCATTCAGTGAGTTTCTCTGGCGAGTGGCGGCACGAACATCATGTTTTTGGGCGTTTTAGCAGGGTTTTGAGCGAATTTGTCCTTGGGTAAGTTGGATTTAAGGTTATTTTGGTTGATTATAGCATTTAATCGAATACCCACTAACTTTTGGGTTCGTTCAACAAGCTCTTCTTTTAAATTCCGACGATTTGAGTAGTGGGTCTTCGAGTTTCAGCATCTTTGAGCAATTTTGGCATTGGGTAAGTGTTTTACATCAAGTATTGAGGTTGATTTTGATGTTTAATCAATTACCCATTGATTCTTGTTGTTGGATTCAAGGTACTCTTAGCATTTGGAGGCTTAATCGTCAATTTGGAGCGGAATTGAGAGCTCGGACAACAAGTATTAGTTTCTGTTTTGGGATAAGTTTGGTGAAATTTGTCCCAAAATTATTTGGCCCTAATCGTTGTAAGTCTATGGATTTTAAGAATGTTTTTCCCTTTTGTGTAGCTTGGTTAAAGGCTTTGAGAGCTTAGGAGTTATTTTGGATTGTATCAAGTATTTGATATGCTAAGGTAAGTAGCCATTCAGATTAAAGCTCTAAGTTTTGCCCATGGATCTATTCAAGCACAATTGGTTAATTGTAGCATGTTGAGTTAGCCTTTATGTAAGTAGCTATTTAGATTAAGTTCCCATGTATTTGGACCCATTTAAATTAGAAATTTAATATATGCTAGCATGAATCGAATTTAAGCCTTGAGTTTTGCTTTTGGATTTAAATAAGCTTGTTGAGTTTCATTGTGAAGCATGATGTCTGAATGAGAATTGTTTTAGTTAATGGTAGCATGATGAGATTGCTTTTAACTGGACTAGTATCTTTGGGTTTATTTTAAAGCATGTTTGGGTTGGATAGCCTATGGTTTACGCTGGGTGTCTGTATATGATATTGGAGGATGGGCTGATTGTTTGTTGAAGTTGTGGTTGAATTGGGGATGCGAGATCTGACTCGCATTGGTTATAGGAGTGTATTATCTTATTTCCAGGTGATAAGAAAAATTTGGGTTTTTCTATTCGTATGTCGTTATGCTGTCGAATTTTCGGTAGCACTACAGTGAGTAAAAAGGCTAAGTTTGGAAGTATCCCTTGGGCAGTGAAGGGTTGAAATTGGCTGGCTAATTAGTTTAGACCACGAGTTCTCCAGGCATGCTTTAGTATGACTTATTGAGATAACCATACGAATGAGTGAGAATAGAATCTAAATAGGGACCTTAATCATGTTTTAGGGCCTCAAGTAGACTTAAAGGATCCTTAAGTCTTATGTTAGCTAAGGTTATTTCTTTCCCCATCTCAGGACTGATGGAATCAGTTTTCAGGCACGGGATCGTTCATTTTATCATTGACTGGTAGATTCAAGTTTTCATGCACGGTATCGTGCATTCCATCAGTCGACTGTTAGAGCCCAATTTTTAGGCACGAGATCATGCGCTCTATCAGTCTCAGGACGGTGTTGAGCCCAGGCACGGGATCGTGTGCCAGATGGCACTCATGCATGTTTTCATGCACCAGATTGCTCCACCGTATTTCATGATTCAAGGGTGTTGTGTTGGGATAGGTGTAGTTTTGCTAGAGGTTGCCAGCTAGTCTCTAGTTTACTTGCCTTACCCGACTAACCCACACAACACTCTAGTTGGCACAGGTTGGGGATAGGTAGTCACCCTAGACAGAACATTTCATGAAGTTAGTTATGGCCCAGGGTTAGAAGCCCGAAGGACTGTTCCAGTTAGGTCCCTCTGATGTTAAGACCCAAATTTAAGTTTCATGCTATTAAATTTCATGTTATCAGATCTCATGGTTTCAGTTTCAACTCTTAAGTGGGCTACTTACTGAGTATATTCTTATATACTCACCCATGCTACATGACTTTCCTTTTCAGGTGGTACTTGATGACATCAGGCGGGCGGCGAGAGCAGTGACTTGGCTAGGCTATGGGGTGCAACTACAAATCATGTCTCTAGAAGTCTAGGATCGAGCTTCCTAGTCTCATGTTTTCAAATGTTTTTAATGTTCAATTTTATGAAAATTGTCTATCGTGTTTTGACTAGTCTAATATTGTAAAATGACTTATGGTTTTGGGCCCCGTTTAATTAATAAAAGATTTTTACTTATGATCTCTTCTGCTTTAAACTTCAAAATTTTACGTTTTCATTGTTGGGATTTATGTCCTAAAACTCGTAGATAGTGAATGTAAACAAATTGTATACTTGTTTCAATAAAGTGTTATTGAGTTTCTACAATAAAGTGTTATTGTTAAATATTGCACAATTTGACCCAAATCCAATAAACTAAGATCCAAGGTTATTTGTATGTAACTTGAACTAGTGTGTGGGGACATACGGGGATCGATGTTTGAGTAACAACCTAAAAGGTCTATAGTACAAGGATAAGATTGGGTACCTTATCCTGGTAACACTATGAGATACGGCCCGCTTTGTATTTGATACAGATGTATTGATCCAAAGCGTCCATGTAATAGACATGCAAGCGGGGGTATCCTATGTAATGAGTTTTCATAAGACCGGACCATGAAATAGTAAACCACTAGATATAACACCGTTAACTAGTTAGGTTACTGTTTCAGTAGGATGACTTAGGTAACTCAGTCTTAATCCTAAGTGTGTCATGAACTCCTTCTCATGAGGGATTGTCCTTTGATTAGCATGGGTGAGAGTGGCCAATACGCCGACTCAATATGCCTTCCTTTTTGGGGACAAAACCGAGAGGGAGGCTGGGGACATGACAACACATGAAGGAATTCACTCCTTCCCACTTCTAGGAGAAGTAGATGAGTGCTCCCTTAAGTGGTGACTCCGAGATTTGAACAAAGGGATCCCACCCTCTCACTGGCCCAAGAGGGACTTTCTGTTTATTGGTTGGACCATAAACAGGTTGTTCATTAGAGGAGCACTGGTTCTTAAGGAGACAGATGTAACACAGGGGTAAAACGATAATTTGACCCAACTGTGGTTACGGACACTCGTGAATGATTGACTTACCGGTATAGGTCTATATCCCTTGACACAGAAATGTTCTACAGTGAGAAGAGTTCAGCTGTGGGTCTTTAGTGGAATGACCCACAGTTAATGAATATTGGTTAACCCGATTAATGAGTTTAATTAGTTAACCTCATATCATTGGAGCTTCTGATCTGTAGGTCCATTAGGTCCCTCTGCTAGCTCGTAAAGAGTAATTAGGAACAATTATATCTTGAGAGAATTTGAATAGGTCAAATTCATATTGGGAATTAAGTTAATTGTACGATATACAAATTAATATAATGTATAGTGATACATTAAAATATAAAGTTTAATTTGGAATTAAACTTTATTATTATGAGAGAAATAAATATTTGAAGAAGTTCAAATATTAATATGAATTTGATTCATATTAAATTTATAGGATATAAGAGAATTTGAATGAGTTCAAATTTTAATATGAATTTGATTCATATTATAGAATTAATTAATTGAAGGCCTGAAATTAAATATATGATATTTAATTGGGTAATTAATTAATTAACTAATAGAAGGTCTGAAATTAAATATATGATATTTAATTGGTGATTAATTAATTGGAAATTAATCAATTATGGAAATGATTGATCATCACTTATGGAAGTAATTAATCATTTATGGAAATGATTTAATAATTTACGGAAATGATTTAATCACTTATGGAAGTGATCAATCATTTATGGAAAAGATTAATCAATTATGGAATTGATTGGTTATGGAATTGGTTAATTATGGAAAAGATTAAATCAGTTATGGAAATAATTGATTTTAAATGAATATATTATTCATGGTCTTTCTCTTATAATAGAACACTAAACCTAGGGTTTAGATATTACAACATAAGGCCACAAGAATGCACTCTTGCATCCTCTCTAGCCTCCCTCTCATATTCTCTCAACTCAAGAACTCTAGGGAGAATTTTCTCTCTAGAGTTTTTCTCATTCAAGATTAGGTAGTCCCACAACTACGTTCCTATACTCAGAGTTATAGCGAGGAAAATCAATTGGTGGTGTCCAATTGTGGACGCTTGGTCCAAAAGCAAGAAAGGCGTTCTTGATATTTCAGAGACGACAACGACGATATGTTTGCTTCTCCCTATTATATTTAGATCTAATAATTTTTGTATGCTTAGCCTTAAATTTCTGTAGAATATGTTCTGCAAAGTTTTGTCAATGTAATGGTATTTTAGAGAAATAAAATTAACTGCGAATCGGTCCGAATTTCGCTTCCGCTTTATGGAATTCGGGACTTCCAATCCTACAATTGGTATCAGAGTTGTTCGTAGATCTAATCTTGTTTCTCTGAAATTTACATTGGCTTTTGCCGATTCCGCCCGATTTTGCTTCAGGAAACCATGTTGCATCAAAATTGAGTTTCCAACAGCCACTTGGAGGGGGAGACCACCAGTCCGGATTCAGATGGCTCTTTGTTGCCGCTTCTTTCAGGTTCGGATCCTTGCTTTTCTCGAGCTCTTTAATACTTCTTTCAATTGATCTTTTCAGCTCCTGGATATTCGGTTTTCCCCCATTGATAGAGGCTTTGTTCCTGCTAGACCACACGTTCTATAGAATTAGGGTTGCCAATTCCAGATCCTCGTCTTTCAGTAACCTGCCCATCTTGTCCCAAAAATCTGCAGCGCTCCAATCCTCCCTACAATGGACAAACAAACTAGTAAGCTTAGGGAGAAATTCAATCCAAATCCTCCTGGTAGGCTTACACATCCAAAGCAGATGAACCGAGCTCTCTCTCGAAGACCTACAAAAAACACAGCTAGGATTAATGTCCATCCCTTTTTTAATAAGATTTTCTTTAGAGGGGATGAACTCATTTAACATCCTCCAGATGCAGATCTTTGCTCTTGGAATGATTTTCATTTTCCATAATCTCCTCCATTTATCTTTCTTGGCTAGGGGATCTAATGTAGAAGCTTCACTCTTTTTTTCCTCCTGACAAGCTAGATGGTATGCACTTTTTACATTGAACACACCTTTAGGATCGAGATCCCAAATAATTTCATCACTGACATTATTGCTTCCAATGGGAATCTTAAGGATTTCCTCACCATCCTCCTCGAGGAAGCTACTTTTGATGAAGTCCTCGTCCCATTCTCCATTGCTTTTAATTAAGACCTCGACCCTTTTACCTTTTAGGTGCTCGGGAACAATCACAGGGGAACGACATCCTTTCCTGATCAGCCACGGATCACTATCTATATAGATATATCTGCCATCCCCCACCCTCCATCTGTATCCCTTTTGAAAAAGCTCCCTGCCCCAAGCTATGCTTCTCCACGCCTGCGAAGCATTTCTACCCACAGGAGCATTGAAGAAATCACCATTCCTGAAATATCTTCCTCTTAGGACTTTAAACAGGATGCCGGCAGGGTTCCTTAGAATTCTCCAGCTTTGCTTGACTAACATGGCTTTATTGAATAGGTGGAGGTCTCTGAATCCCATTCCCCCCCCCCCCCCTCGCGTCTTTTCCCTTGCTTAGTCTTTTCCAGCTTGCTCAATGAATCTTCCTCCTATCCCCTACATCACCCCACCAGAACCTCGCACACTTTTTATTAATCTCATCACACAGGCCCTTAGGAATTCTGAAGCAACTCATTGTGTACGTTGGGATGGCTTGCACAATTGCCTTTATAAGCACCTCCTTTCCTCCGGTCGAGAATAATTTCTCTTTCCATCCTTGAAGGGCTTTATCCACTTTGTTCAGAATTTTCGAGAAGCAACTCTTCCTGCTTCGGCCAATTTGGGAGGGCATCCCCAAATACACCCCCAGAGACTCCTCCCGTGTCACTTCAAGGATCTCACTACAGTTCTTAGCCCTTTTCTTCATTAACATTCTTATTGACCATTAGTCTTGACTTATCAAAATTGATCTTTTGCCCGGAAGCTCTCTCATATAGCTGGCACGCTCTTTTAATCGATGTGCACTCCTCCATCGTTGCCCTGCAAAAAATGAGACTATCGTCAGCAAAAAATAGGTGGGATAAAGGGGGACAAAAGTTGTTAATGCAAAAACCTTGAAGGTTTCGATTTTCAACTTCCCAATTTAGAATGTTGGAGAAGCCTTCAGCGCATATGAGGAAAGATACGGCGATAGAGGATCTCCTTGTCTGATTCCTCTGCCTGGGGAGAATTCATTCTGGGGATATCCGTTTACCAAAATCGAAAAAGACACTGGTTCAACACACCTCATAATCAAATTAACCCACTTCTCACTGAACCCCATCTTCGCTAGCATGCTCCTAATAAACACCCATTCGACCCTGTCATATGCCTTGTTCATGTCTAGCTTTATGGCTATCTGACCCTCTTTCCCTTTTCTTCTACTGTTGATCGCATGAATACATTCGAATCCGACCAGGACATTGTCTGAGATTTGTCTGCCTGGCACGAATGCTGCTTGGGTAGGGGAGATGATCTTGTCAAGGACTCTTTTTAGCCTATTCGCAATGGTTTTGGCTATAATCTTATAGCTGACATTGCATAGACTAATCGGTCCGAAATCGCTCATTAACTTTGGGTCTTTGACCTTGGAGATTAGTGCTATCTGCGTTTTGTTCAGAGGGGCAATATCTCCTTCTTGGTTTAAAATTTGTAAGCACATACTAACGGTATCATCCCCTACAATGCTCCAGTAATTCTGGTAGAAGGCCGCATGCATCCCATCTATACCGGGGGCTTTGCTGGGGTTCATCATCTTGATAGCTTTTTCAACTTCCCCACGAGTAAACTGCCTCTCCAGCTCCCTAACATCCGGAACCGATAAGCAATTATTTATCCCTTCTGTTGTTGAGGCAATAGCTTCCAAGTCAGGATAGGATGATTGGAAGAGTTCTCTAAAGTACTCAGAGGCAGTCTCACCGATTTCATCTTCATCCTCAACCCATTGACCTTCCCTGTTCAATATCCCCCTTATCTCATTTCGTTTCTTCCTTTGGTTAGCCTTGGAGTGGAACCACTTTGTGTTCTTGTCACCATGTTGTAACCAAGCTTCCCTGGATCTACTTCTCCAGTAGTCCTCTACTCCTCTTCCCTTAGGAGGTCATCCAGCTCCTCTTCCATAGTAGATATCATTTCACAATTCTCCTGTTCCCCCTCCTCGTATAGCCTTTATTTCCTTTTCTCTTCTGCCAATGGCCGCTTTCAGACTTCCTTCCAGCCTTCTTTTACTCCAATTGTGAAGGGTTTTAATGCATCTGTCCATGTTGGTCGTGAACTGTTTTGCATCACTTATGGCCCCATTCCCCCAACTTTCTGCTATTATCTTCCTTGTGTCTTTTATCTTTATCCACCCTTCTTCGAAACGTAATCTTTTGCTCCTTCCTTTTTTCCTTTTTGTGACTATTTCCCATTCCAACTCAGCCGAGATTGACCTATGATCCGAACTCAAGTATCCAAGATGGACTATTTTCAACCTCGCAGAAGCCAAATCCATTGCATGATTGATCAAAAATCTATCAAGCCTCTCCCGAATTTGGTTCCTTTTGGACTTACCTCTCCTCTAGGTGAACATATTACCAGAGTAGTCAACCTCCATCAAACCGCATATGTCAATAGCTTCACGAAACCGAGCTATCTAGGCTGGATCTCTCTGGGCTCCCCCAACTTTTTCTTCATCAGACAAGATCTCGTTGAAGTCCCCCCTAGGATCCACGGCTCATTCACACTATCATTCAGCCTTTCGAGAAGCTCCCAGGAATCAACTCTTCTCTCGACCTTCGGATTCCCATAAAAACCGTGAACCGCCAACTTTTATTGTTCGCTTGAATTCTCGCGTCTATATGACCCTTAGAGAAGGATCGAATATTAACCAAACAATCATCATTCCATAATAACATAAGACCGCCACTTTTTCCCGCACTCGGGACACTCAAACCAAAGTCAAAATTCAGATTCCTCCTAATACAATCTCCTCTTCTAGCATCGCACTTTGTTTTAGATATGAAGACTAGCTGGGGTTTTTCCTTCCTAATCAAATGACGGAGGGCTCAGACCGCTCGAGGATTCCCCAGACCTCAAGCGTTCCAACATAGGATTTTCATTGCATCCAATGGCAGCCTCCGCCGATATCCCCTCGATTCCATCAAGGTAGTTGTTATTTTTCATCTTCTTAACTGAGTCCCTCAATTCAATTTCCTCCATAGCTGCTCTCTTCTTGTCCCCTGTATCTGTATCTAACTCGTATGCTTGACTGTTTATATTTTCCCTTGCTCTCATTTTCCATTTTTTCCCCAACGGGCTGATAGATACTTTTTTATCCTACGATTTTTCCTTCCCACTACTAACTGTTTCTTCTTTTTCCTGTCTCGTTGCAGCTATAGTTTTTTCGGTTCCTTCATCAGTTCCCTTATCACTACTTGGGTTGGGAGCACTTGGCCCAATTGTTTTAATTTCGTTTTTTGTAATGCCACTGTCAGCTATCTCACCGCTTACTTTTTCAGTTTTTCCCTCGGTATAAGCATCTTTTCCTTTGTCCTTTTCCTGACTTGTCAACACAACGACTCTTTTTTCTGCCTCTTCTGACACCTCAGTTTTGTCTTTTGTACTTTTTCCTGTTCCATCTTTCCGAGCAATCCTACTTTCCGATCGCCGCTGGCAATCTTCCGGCGAGTTTCTTGGACTGTTTGTCATTGGGTTATCCTCTTCTGAGTCTGTCCTCTCTTCTTCCGATTCTCCCTCTTCTCCGTCACTATCGTCTGAATTTTTGGCTTCATTTCTTCTTTTCCTCTCTTTGTTTTCCCTTTTCTCTTTTTTCTTTTTGATCTCGTTTTGGAAGTTGTGATTTCTTCTCATCCATGGCCCATATTGATATTCCTCCAATTCAAGGTCTTCGCAGTCCTCCTCTTCACATTCTCGAACTACATGCCCGATCTTCCCACAGTAGTAGCAAAAGTCTGGGAGTTTCTCTATTGAGACTAGGATCCAGACGTCCTCTGCCATCGAACCAACCCGAAGATTTGTTCCTCTCTTAAGAGGCTTGTTGATGTTTATTTTTATTTTCACCCGAAGAGTCTCTCCCCACTCCTGCTCATTCTCCTTCAGATCAACTTTGACAAATGTTCCTATAGCATTCCCTAAAGTTGTTGCATATTTCTGCTAAAACAAACAGCAGGTAAGTCATGAAAATGGAACCAAAATTGCGCGTACCTGAAGTCCAGAGCTTTGATTTTGCTGTTTCCTTTTGGTTCCTCCCTCAACTATTCTGTTTCTCTCTTTTGTTTTTGAACTTGCATATGTATATATTCTTTCCCGCTTTTTTCATTTGCACTTTGTCATAAACTCCCCAAATTTTTGGCATCAATTTCATGAAGAACTCTGGCACTATTCCCTTCGATGTGAGAATCTTGCATACTATCGTTCTCTCTCTGTAGGTCCTTCTCAGTATTGTCAATGTCATTATCCTCTACCTCTACCCTTCCTCCACTTTCCTCCTCCGTTAACCGCATTTTCCCCATTTGCTTCAGGATTTTCGCCTCTTCCTCCGCTCTGGAGGTGCCGTCGACCCTGGAGGTACCAGCCTCCCCCAAGTGATCATCCATGGATCCCTTTTGCAGACCAGTGGCTGCCCAAATGCTCATGAGTTTTGCTTCGCCACCGCGAGAGCACTCAGAGCCCTAATTACCCATTCCTTTCAAAACATCTAAAATTTGTTTCTGGTTCTATAATGAAAGCATCACATGATCCGGATTTATAATTTAAATGCTAATATGCAAATCAAGTTTTCTATAAATGAATCAACAACAAAAATTTCCAAGGACAAATGATACACAATATATTGAAATAAATTATCACTTCTTTAAAAAAATTCTACCCAAATTACAAAATGACGAGCAGAAAGACATCCTCTATATTTATTTATTTTTGACAAATAATGACATCCTAGTTTGTATCTCTACATTTAACTCCTCTACAGTACATCGAATGAGCTTTGATAAGAAAAATCTCTATATTACAAAATCTTAAATCAACAGATGGCTTGTATCATCTCAAAGCCAGTTAGATTCCTCCGCATACATATTCAAAAATCACTACACTATCCAAAATCTATATACTAGCAAGTTCTTGTAACACAATTACGTTAATTATCTATAAATGGTCGAGAGGCATTTACAAGCTTAGCCTGTCGAGTTTTTGGATCCACCTCAACTCGAAGACCAAGTTCAGCAATCTCAGGCACATCTGCAGAACCTTGAACCTCCAATTCAGCAACTAATTTTTTATTTTCTAAGTTCCCTTCCAGTAAGTTCCTCACAGCCCAGATGCCCCATTCCCTCAAAAAGGGATTGTTTTCATCAGCAACACACTGCTGCAACAGCACAAACACACCATGCTTCTTTCTAATGTCATATTGTACATCCTTCCTTCTAAATAAGCAATTTGCAATGACAGCAACAATATCTCTTCGAAACCCTTTATACGGACATGGTTTTAATGAGTTTGGAAGGCTTGTTCTATCCTCGTTCTCTGCTTGTTGAAGTGCTTTCTTGAGTATGGCTGGAGGTTCAATATCACGAAGTATGCCCAAAAGCAGATCTATAAGTCCAAGAGAGAGAAGCACATCAACTGCATCCTCAGAGACATCTTTATGTCCTCCTTCCTTACCATCCTGAGCACAAATATCTCTTAAAATAGTGAGCGAGTACCCAAGAACATCTACTGCAATTGTGCCTGTCGGGAGACCACACTTGCATATTGGGGTGGAATCGATAATAGAAATGGAGCTCTGAAATATTTTATATACACAGGATGCAAAATCCTTGGGAACAGTAATATCTCCAATTCGCTCATTCAGTATCTCTGATATGATTGTCAAAAGAAATGTTTGTTCTGATGAAAAAGAAACTTCTTTATGTTCAGCCTTGTCTGCAACTTTAGAAGTGTCAATAGGGCGTAATTTTGAGAAAAGAAGAGGAAAATAACGTTCTTCTAAGCAGATTCTTGAAAGAAGCAACTTCACCCACTCTTCGTCAAAACCAACCGTAAAAACACCAAAAAGGAGTGTGAAACACACGAGGCGTTCCAAAGAAAAGATATACCAAAAAGTTCAAGAAAATCTTAGAGGTTACCTGAAGATGCAGTCCTCGTAATCTCTTCAATTATAGGCAAACCCGAGTCACCACAAAGTGATGTGACCAGCTCAGAATGTCTACTACATAGATTGTAGATAATCATACTCAAAGGATCAGAAATCTGACAGTACCGAATACGAGCAAGTAAAACAAACTTGTCAGGGAACAATTCACTCCAAATTGCTTGTTGATGCTCTTCTCCAGCAAGTGAAACATTTGCTAGAACCTGTAGTCCTAGTCTAATGATCATGCGATCAGGATCATACATAAGCATAACATATTGCAAAATGCTTGAAACAACTCCAACTCCATTTTGTTCAATAAAACCGTTCTGATTTCTAATTTCTCCAGCACATAGGTTTCTAAGGAGTTTCAAGGATGACAATAGAAGCACATCACTAGAAGTGTAAATGAGACATTGAATCAGCTCAAGCACACAACGAAGGATATCCTTAGAAGCTAAATTTGATTGACCCTCAATACTTTTGGAAGCTTCAATAAGGGTTTCTAAGGTTGCTTCTAGAGTGCAACAGTTTGATACACAAAACAATTGCTGAATAATTCTTTCAGGCATAGACTGCTCAAATGATGAATTCTTCATTGGCTGACAAAACTAGGCCACAAACAAGGCTGCTTCTGAATGGCAAAGGTTGAGAAATTTTTGTAGAAATCTGAAATTCAAGTGTAGGCAACAATGATTAACCACCTAAGAATGGGAGACAAGTTTTCCTGAATAAAGCAAAATAACTTTAGTATATGTAGTTCTTATATAAAAAAAAATTAGTATATGCCGTGAAAGCTATCCAAACATCTACCAAAAGTTCCTGATAAGAACACACACTTTTTTATGTCCAGGATAACCGATCAACAAACTCCACTCTTCAACTACAGAGAACTAAACTCATTGTAATGCCCCAGGTTTTTTATAAACTACTAACCTAGCGACATTACTGACTCATTACGAAACTAACCGAATGCTCCGAAAATTTTGACAACATAACGACATACAACGGACTAACCCAATTTTTTTTAAACACCTGCTAGAACAAAAACAGCACTTCTATATAACATTTTCAACTGCACCATCCTACTACAACATAAAAGAACTCCACAGAACAAGCAGCGAGTTAGGTCTCGCATTATCAACTACTATCTAACCAGAAACACGACTTTAACAAAGTTTATAACATTAGTTTTATTCGGAACAAACTTAATTATAATTAACTACATGAGAAGATAAAGTTTATTAAAACCAACATAACTCAGCCTAGAGTTTCAACAAGAATAAATTCAGAACTTAAACAAGTAAGACAAATAACTGTCTAACAAATGAAATCAACACTACCCTATCCAAGATAAAAATGAAGGGAAAAGAACGCTATCTAGCTACGGTCCTTCCTCATGAGTCTCCTCTGCATCATCAGGCTCATAGCAGTCTTCATAACCTGCATAATCTAAAATGTTGGGGAAAAGGAGGGGAGGGGGTCAGTACAACCACAGTACTGGTAAGCAGCCCCTACCTGAAAAGCCATCAACCACAACCATGCAAACAACATACTTTTTATGCGCAAACAACATGCTTCTTTAAGCGATAACATAACGACATGCTCAAAAGCTAATAAAGTGAGTGACTCTCCTAAGCCATAACTCATGCAACCCTCTAAGCAACTCACAACTGCTCATCAAACTCATTTAGAACTCACTTGGTTCTCCAAGACTAACCCTTCGAGCTGCACTGTCCCCTGACCATTTGTACCCAGGGCCACAATGCTCTGCTTCTCTACGGAGCTCGGTGTTCGACCCTTGACCATTTGCACCCAAGGCCTCGAACTGTGCATCGCCCCTTGGCCATTTGTACCCAAGGTGCACCGATGACTTAAACGTATTGGCCCTTCCCCAAGCATCCAATACCTGCTTTCTAGACTCATCACACCGACCCTTGACCATTTGTACCCAAGGCCTCGATGCTCCTCTTAAAACCACCCCTCGACCATTTGTACCCGAGGTGCACTGACATTCACCTAACTTTCCTTTCTTTCACATTCAGGTCCCTGACCTCTTTCTTATAACTATCTAGAATGCATATACCCTGCAACATGCTTCTAGACTCACGTATTATGCCCTCCAAGCATATACATACAACAACATGCTCTCGACTCATGCTAACTCATGAATGCACAAGAAATCTAGCATGCTTAACAACCAATCGTCACACGACAACAGTTCATGCTATTCGGAGATTTCATATATACATAAACGTAATAGCAAAAAGCACTTTACATGTATATGAGCATAGAAGCAATAAGCAAGAAAAAAGAGAATAGTTATAAGGCGAGTAAACAAACAACGTGCATCATGCAATTAAACAGACTTCGGGAGGTAAGAACTACTTACATATAACGCTCCTAAGATATCCTAAAAGACCGACAGGACAAACCAGAAGAGCCTAAGGAGCCCGAACTACAAACAACAACTTCTAAAGGTTAGGAATTAATTTAAATTTTAAGGCACCTAAAAGATTTAATAAAGGAATTAAGGTGTGTTGGAATTTACCGTTCAGCAAACGAATAACCCCGAACACGTGCTGTCCAGCAAACAAAGAGGTTTAAAACCACTTGCTTAGAGTCCCTAAACTGTGGGTGTTCGAGTTTAAGGCCAAACGGATGATGGGTCACGAGGCACGGTTGATTTCGAGTCCAAGACGGAACTGCACAATGCTGGAAAATCAAGAAATCAATCCTAAAACCCAATTCTAAGGCTGAACAAGAATGGGTAAGCTGAATTTCAATTAAACAAAGTATGGGTAACGACGAACTTACCAAGAGAACCCGAACACGCTGAAACAGACCTTAAATCAGCCCGGACGCGCCCAAAACGCCAGAAAAACGAAGATTTAGCCTTCTACTCAATAATCTGGCCGAAAACAAGAGGAAGGAAAGGAGATTAACACGTTGCCCGCTGAACTCGAATGAAATAGAGGGAAAAAGGAAGTCTTATGCACGAAACAGAGGGGAAAATGGAGACTCACCCGCTGAGGCTGACGGAAACACGAGAGGAGAAGACGACTGCCGACGAACCAAGGGAGAACGAACCGACACCGGAGGAGGACGAGCTCTGACGAAAACCCACGGCCGCGACAACTACCCGCGCGAAAGAGAGAACGAAAATTGGAGGAGTGACGGCGCGCGGGAGACGAGCTTCACGAATCTCTGACTGTCGACGGAGAAGACGAACAAGGGAGGAAGAGAGAGCTGCGAACGCCAGAGAAGACGACCTTCGGGTGGCTGGCGGCGGAAGTGAAGAAGAGAAAAAAACGGGAACTTGAGATAGGGGCGGCGGCTGACAACGTAAAGAGAGGAGAAAGAATTTTTTAGGGCTTTCCTTCTCTTTTTCTTGATTTAAATTTTGAATTAAAATATTAACTTAATCTCACATTTAAAGACTCAATTAAGGTTAAGTCCAAATCCACTCTTAAAATATCTATAAGGATTTAGGCCAAATTTTAATTTTAATTTTCGAAGGAAAAAAAAAATTTGACTTAAATAAAATTAACCCACTCCAAGCAACCACAAAAAAAAAAAAAACAATTAAAATGAAAGCAGCTAACCACAAACAAAAACTCCAAATTCCAAATTAAATTTAACGAAGTTATTCGTACCTGAAAATGTAGGGCGTTACACTCATCCTCATAAAATCATAACAATACTCATTCAATAGAGTAAGCGTCTTAAAAGTACATTACAATTTTTTTTTAATGAACTGAGCTTTCATTGAGAAAAAAAAAATGAAAGAATACACAAGGGCATCCAAAAAAACCAAGCCCCAACGAAGGAACCCAACTATAGAAAGGGTTCCCAATCGATCAAAATAAGACCTAGCAGGTAATTACAAAAAACATTGGCAACCGAGGCCCATAAAGAAATAGAAAATCTAATATTAGCCCAAACCTCACAAGGATGTCTCTCAGTCCCTCTAAAAATACTATTATATTTTCCCCCCATAAACCATACAGAATAGCACAAATGTAAGCATACTAAAGAAACTTTCTCTTCTCCCGAAACGGCGAATGGAGGAAGAACTCCTCGATCATCTCCCTACAACATTGTTGGCCAACAATCTGAAACTCGAAAACCTGAAAGAAAAGGCTCCAGACTGAACAAGTAAAATCACAACCCTATAACAAATGATCAAGATCTTCTTTTGCCCTTTCGAGTTTCGACAAAGAATGTGACAGAGAGGGCCAACCACAGGGGCCTTCACTCTCGATAGCCTCTCAAAAGTGTTAACACGACCCAGGATGACCTATCAAACGAAGAACAAAACTTTTTTTTTTTTGGAGCTTTAACCTTCCATAGACGCGAAAAAACAGACTCTCTAACTGAGGTGGGATTAACCAAAAACTGAAAGAACGAGCTGCAAGAAAAGCACCTAGAGGGGGCTTAGACTCCAAAAGCGAACACCACTTCTTTTCGGTCTAAGGCTACCCCCTCTAGCAAAGGCCAAGATGTTCGTGGTCTTTCTATCAGATAACGGACGATGAAAACCAAAAGAAAACGAAGTGGAGCTTCCCACAGAGCCAAGGACGTCAGCCACAATGTGATTTTTCATCTAAAAGTGCATTACAACTATTCAGTGAAAAAGGACAATATAACCAACTAGAATAAGTCAACAATCATCTCTAATAGACTTTTAAGAACAATTCAAACTTCTAGCAATTCCAATATCTTTTAAAGCTAAGTTCAAATCAAACTTAAATAATGAATTGAGAAGATTCAGATAACATCCAAACTCAACTACTAAAGGACAAGTATCGATTGAAAATAGAACAACTATCTAATGGTCTTTCATTAGCCTCCTCACCATCGAGCTCTCCGAAGATCCTACAAAGCTCACACCTAGTGAGCAATCAAGCATCAAACAATTCAAATATCATGCTTCATGTGTTCGCAAGTTGCTTCTCACACACATCCAACATGTTTTTGAAACCAACAACACAAGCATTATATTTAACAGTCTCAACAGGCAAAACTATAAGGGCGTGTTTGGGCCTTAGTTTTTGGAAGCTCAGGGTTTCAAAAAACCCCAACTCAGCATTTGGGGCCCCATTTTTCCAAAACACCAATTTTCCAAACCCCCACTTCACAAATCATCTCCCCTTCGTTTCTCTCTCCGTGTTGCCAGATCGCTCCCCCTTTTCTTCGTTTCTCTCCTCTCCTCTTCAGTGTTTGGCAGCTGATGTTTCTCTCCCCCTTTCAGATCTAGGGTTTTGTCGCTGATGTTTCTCTCCTTGCTTTCTCGTCGTCATCTGCTCACACGGTTTCATCTTTCTTCCCTCTATCTTTTGGTATTCTCCCTGGACTTACTCTTCTCACAATCGAATTGATTCGCCTTTTTTCCTCGTGTGGTTCATTTTCGGTTTCTAGATCGATGTTTTTCATCAGATCTGAAACCCTTTTCCTCTACTCTCCCTCGCCGCTTCGAATAGGCTCCCCTCTTTCCGCATGCTTCTCATTTCTTCATGTCTTTGATGGTGCATGTTGCATTTGATGGGTTAATTTGCTTGGTAGGGGCTAAATGGAGTCTATTCATGAGCCTGGTGGGGGAAGGTAATTCGAAGGTGAGTCTTCTATCCCTATGGCCGGCTGATGATGAACGTTTGCTATGATTTTTTTTATATATATACACACGTTCTTTGATTTTCGAAGGATTTGTATCTGATGTGTTCTCTGTGTACCTGTACACAATTTTCATTGTGGTATCTGTACTTCCAGTTTGGTGGTATCTGTACTTTTTTGTTTGCCAAGGTGAACTCCAAAATAAAATTCTTTTGCTTCTTTCTGGTATTTTGTTCCTGTGAATTTTCCAATCAGAATCTTTGTTCAAAATATATGAAATTCAATTTCCATGAATGAATTTCAACTTTCCTGAGGCCGGTCAATTTTTATATATATGTTCTGCAATGTCCTATTTTTTTTTACCTATTCTCAGACCTTGAGGCAGCCCTCTACTTCTCTCCAGCTTGGTGAGTCTCCTCACTATATAGTAATGCATTCTAGATTTAATTTTATATGTTTTGTGTGTCCTACACCCTAATTTTCTAAGTTTAGGCTCTAAGATTTAGTTGGAATATGTAGATAAAAAAAAAAAAACAGATTTTGAACTTGCTAGTTGCATTTGAATTGGAATGCTCGAACCAGAGAGCTCTAAAATCAGGAAAAGAAGCTCATGCACACATGATTCTATCTAGGTTCCAGTGGTCTTTGTAACCAATTGTTTAATCCAAATGTATGGCAAATGTTGCGTCTTGGAGTATGCAGTTATGGTGTTTGAAAAAATGCCGCAGAGGACAGTGTATCTTGGAACACCATGATTTTTGGATGTGCAGGGGCTGGAAAGATGGTGGCTGCAAAATTGGTGTTTGATTCGATGCCTTATCATGGAGATGTGGTTTCATAGAGGGATGTTGAATTTCTTAATTTTCCGTTGGTTCTAAATAGTTTGTAACAATAAACTTGTGAATTATGTGTATATATATAATGTATAGGATTATTTCAGTTGGATTGCAACTCTTCTTTGGTTACATGTTACTTTAAATCAGTTTTGAACCACAAACAACTCAATTGAATTACAAATGAACAAAACATAACAAACTCAAATGCAAAATTATTGGGATTTGAAGGCATGAATTTGAGTTTAAGGAAGGTACAATGAAAGGGAGCAAGAAATCTTTAGCATAACTCAATTAGTTAAAGAAATCAGTTCCCATGCTGCACAATTTTGACCTCCCATGTCGTCAATTGGCTATCAAAAATTGTATCTACTCAAGCATAACTCAATTAGTTAAAGAAATTAACACAATTGAAACTTGCATGGATGGTAGAAGCGTGGGAACATATTTATTTGTTGAAGTCGGAAATTTTGTTTTTTCTCTTTTTTTCTGTGTGTTTTCTTTTGTTTGTGCTGATATGATGGTTTTTGCATTAATGGAGGGAAAAGGAAGTTGCTGAATTGGTTCTTTCTTTATACTATGAATGTAATGGAAGCTCTGAATATTTTTTTTAATGGTGTTTTGAGGGAAGGATTTTGTATCTTATCCCTTGAAATGTTAAGTATGAGGGTTAAGTTTGTAGAGTTTAAGAAGTCTGGATTTAGAAAATGTGTGTTTGGGATCTAGGTTAAAGCGGGTTTAGAAACTAGATTTAGATATTGTTGAAATCTATGAGTCTGTTCGATAAACAGGGTGTGAGTTTAACATCCTAAGCCTAAAAATGTTAACCAAGTGTAAGTGACGTTTGAGTTTAGAAAATTTAGGTTTAGGAAATTTTTGTGTTTGGAGTTCAGGTTTAAAAAAATTGAAGAATGGAAAATGATTTTTTTTTTAATTTTGGATTTTTAATCAAAATTGTGACTTAAAATCCCAATTTTACAATTAATGGAAAGAACATTTTGATTTATTAATTTTAGCAGAATTGTATAACATTAAAAAAAATAATAATAAAAAATCAGAAACTCAGACTTCAGAACTCAGTACCCCAAACACAGACTTCATAACTCAAACTTCAGAACTCAGCACCCCAAACACAGACTTCATAACTCAAACTTCAAAACTCAGCACCCCAAACACAAACTTCCTAACTCAGACTTCAGAACTCAGCACTCCAAACACAGACTTCACAACTCCACAGATTTCACAACTCACCATTTTTCACAACTCCCCACTTCCTAAACCCACATCCTTGCCCCAAACACCCCCTAAACTTGTTAACACGTGAATTCACGCATGATGGTATCCCGAATATAAACTTGCCTTTTAGGATACTTTTGCTCCTTGAAGTTGGTCGAAAATTATACCTGTAAGGAGAGAATACTTGTTCATTACTACCATTTATTCTATGTCAACCAAAGCATAGTCACAATGGATCCATCTTTGTTCTTATGAACAAAACTATTTGCCCCAGGCGAAGTACTAGTTCCTATGAAGTCTTTGTCTTGTTGTTGACCGCAAAGTGCACGGGCCGCAAGTAATATAAAACGGAAAGTATTCCGAGTATCGAATCCTCAGGGAGTTTGAATTATTTCCATTAAGTACCAAGAACCATCATGTTTTAATTTTATTTAGAATTTCAACTTGAATTGGTAAAGCGAACATAAAAAAAAACTAACAAAAAGAAACATGCAAGTAAAAAGGAATTTTCCTATCAAAGGGGGCTCGACCTAGGGTGTTAACTAGCTTTCTTGGATTTGTAGCTCCATCACATGGATGTATGTAACTAATAATCTTCAATTTCATAAATCTAGAAGTGATTATAAGCGGATTTCTCTTTCAAGCTCCTCCGCATCTCATACTAACATAACTAATTTATGTGTCCATCTCCTTAGTTAATCATAGTATGGCATTAAGCAACTTCATTATCAATTTCTAACAATTCTCTTTCACTCTCGTGTTCCAAGCAATTATTAGCCATGCAATTTGGATCTAATCTAATTTCTCTCTGTCGAGTATCAATTTAGACCAACAAATCAATTAATCCGTGATCAAGAGATTAAAAGCATTAAGAATGAATTGCATAGATGAAATATGAAGAAATTCATTACATAATCCAAGTAATTGCGCTACAATATCCAATTAGCTAGAGTAACGACCCTAGGTCTCAAGATCTACTCACAATTGGGAATAATTTTGCCAAAATGATCTTGATCCATGGGCCTAACTCAAATTAAAATAAGAAATTACAAAGAAGTAAGGAAGAAATAACCGATAAGTTGATCCCAAGCTCCCGCTGCAATCATCTCGAATCCGAGCCTTGGAATCTCGCTCAATTCCTCCTTTTTCCTCACAACTCTTCTCTCTTTTTCTCTCTATTGAGCTAGGGGAGAGCTCCCCAAAAATGGGATGATTTTCACCTTGGGAGAGGGGGCTTTTTATAGGGAAAGGGGTTGGACATTTCTTGCTGAACAAGTCGGTAGCGTCGAGACGCTACGTCACAGCGTCGCGACGCTCTGACGTCATACTTTCTTGGAGCAGAAGTTGTCGCAGCGTCGCGACGCTACCGCGATTCTGGATTTTTCCTCGCTGATCACCTAGCGTCGAGACGCTACAGTCCTAGCGTCTCGACGCTAGGCCTTCTAGAAGCCTTAAACACGGATTTTGGCCTCCTTTCTTCTTTCTTTTGGGCTTTTTAGGCCTCTACTTCAAATGTCTTCTTTTCTTTTCTTCTTTTATGGCCCAAAGACTTCTTTTTATGCCCAAAATTTGGTAAAATTCTTGGTTTTTCTTCTCAAGCTCGGTTTTCTACAAAATCAACATAAAAATACATTAAAGCTCACAATTCATGCATAAAACTAGCTAAAATTAATGGGAAAATGATGACATTTTTGCATGTCATCACTTGTCATTCTTATATCCGTGATTTGGGCTTCTTCAACTCTGCTGAAGCCACTCTATATGAGTTCTTAGGAATGGGAGTTGTTCCCAACTCAAGATTTATGACGAGATCTACCTCCTGTGCCCGTGGTAAACTTGGAAGGTCCAACCCACTTTATCCAATACTAGCAGATCTCTTCCATTCATTTCAAACTTGCTTAATTTCTCCGTCCAATCAAATTGATGGCTTCATTAGTTCCTTGTACTAATTTGAACCCAAAGTCAAATTCTCTCAAATCTTGTCAGCAAGTCTAACAATCTACATGTTCACCTATAAAGCCTCAGAGTTCCCTTTCAATAGTTCCTTGCCAACTACTGCTAACAGTCACACTTATTAAAAGTTGTTTCCTCCAACTCCTATGCAAATTTAAGATAGATGCTTATCAAAGAATTCTTCCAAGTTCCAATATCTAGTTTGTCCTAGCTTGATCCTTTGTTTTTGGAGGAAAATTCTCAAACTAAAGTTGAGTTTCATATCCAATGTCTCTTATACAATTGCTTTCAATCTAAACATACAAGGGTTCTAACTTTCTAATAGTAACAAGATTCCTTGTACCCATTTTAAGGACTCCTAAACACAAATCATATTATAAAAATCAAGTCATACTCATGTATGTACTTGGAGTCTAAACATATTAATTTCTTTTGTCTCCCAGGATAGCAAAACTTTTTCATACTACTTTTCCTTTTCTCATATATATATACATATATAAAGTCATTAAACTTAAGATGTCATCCTTCACTTTTCGAGTGAGAAATACTTTCAACACCAAAAAGCATGTCTCCACTTATAATATTCTCATAGATCTTTCATTTGGAGTTCCAAAATGAATCTATGGGGAGATTTTGCTTAATCATGTGGGCTTGCTTAAACTCCAAAAATTTTCTCTTGGTCCGATTGAACCAGGGTCTCTTTCATCATAACAACGGAACGACTAGAATCAAGCAACTTGAAATACCTTGAAAAATGACTTTTCAACTCAAACCCACAACACACTTTTCATTTTGAATCTCATGTCTTGTTCAAGCTATTTAACTTTCTTTGTCGATTTTCCTCTTAAAGAAAAAAAAATCTTTGTCGACCACACCAACAAAGCTAGGTAACCTAAAAGAATTGTTCATATTATCATTTATACTTCGTTTCTTCACTTTTCATTCTTTTAGGACTTAAGAGTGTCTCATAAACATCCAACAATACCTTACAAGTTCGCCAAACATTGAATTCCACAAGAGTAGTCATGATGTATTGCTCCTTTTAAGGTTTTACTCAAGAGACACCATCTTAGATATTTATAATTAGTGACCTTTGAAAAGTTTTACTCTTTTAAGGTTTTCTCTTCCTTGTCCATACTGACAACTTTAATCTCACACTTAAGCATATACTTCATGTTGGTAAAGCTTCCTTCAAGCACTAAACACTTTCATTTCCACAATAATACATAACATTAAACATTTAACAAAACATCACATTCATAAAGCCATGCATGAATCCTCCTTTTTTTCCTTACTACACATAACATAAACATTGACATATCTGGCGGTGACCAATTGCTTGCTGATAAGCCATGGACATACTTAAGGTTTACGATGTAAACCAGTCTATAGAACCTATAACCTAGAGCTCTAATACAACCTGTAACGACCCCACTTCTCGTGACTTATTCCTAGGACCGTTACCGCATGCATGCCTGATTACTTTTAGGAAAAAAATTGTTCATAAATAAAACATTAACACAAAAACATTTGACATTTTAAAGAAAGGAAGTCTTTCAGCCTGGGATCCCAAATAAAACAAGAAAACTTGCAAAAACTTCATTAAAATAAAGGTTTCCTAAGGACAACATAGACACATATTTAAAACCTTAAGAACCACCATTTACAAAACTGACTAAACAAAAAAATGAGAAAACTAGACTACGCGGAAGTCATGATCACATATTCTCATGGCTTATCAGCAGCAATCCATCACACGCTCTGTATGTCCTTGCGAAACATTTTGAAAATAACGAGTATTAAAAATACTTAGTAAGTTACGCTACTACTTGGTGCGTCGTCAGCTGAATGGATGAAATGTGAGATAAGATGAATAATAATAATAAAGAATAATTCAGCTAACCCTAGTGCAAGTATACATTGTCGCACGTAGTAATAAAAAACCTTAGAAGTATTCCAAGGGTATCGATCCCAAAAGGACTAAATTGGAAATTTAGATTTGAATAAGAAACTGCTCAAATGATTGCTTTTGAAAAGGTAACCAAAGAAATAAGTTTGATTGATTGGTTTTTAGAAAAGATAAATAAAACAAGCAATAAAGAATAAAGAATAACAATAAGAAATAAACGAGGTATTCAACATGGATTCATACCAAATGCAATAACCATAATCATGTAGTATTTAACTTAAGCCTATTCAATGCATTGGGTCAGATTTAACTCTTATTTGGCCTTGCTCCCAAGAACCGTTAGAAGGCTAAGCGAGTACCGTTATGCACATTTCTGTGACTCGACTTCGACATAGATAATTCACGAATGCAACCTATAACCCTATAGTCGATATAGGGTGCCTTAGGCAGCCTGCCCTATACCGCCGAACAATCTCTTTCGAGCTTTTTCTCCTATATCACCTTTATGAGAACCGATATCGTCTGTCCCTTTCGAGATCAAACTCACATAGCATGCAAAGTCTAAGTGATCAAGTTAAACTCAGCAAGATTAGAATGATTTGAACAAAACTTAAGCAAATAAAACACTTTCAAGCTATTGAACCATAAGGGAATTCACCATATTGAATCCCTCAATGGAATTTAGCTACTCATGGTGAGATAAAGAGCAAATGAATACATTTTCATTGAAATAAGAATGTAAAGAATACAGAATAATGAAAAGTATCAAGAGCTGGAAATAATGGAGATAACTAAATATTATGGGTTTTCTATTTACTCAATCCTTCTAGAGTTCGCTTAGACACTCCACGCTCTCGCTTTTACAAGTGGGAATGGGTGAAAATCCCTACAAACCCTAAGGTTTGATGTCTAACTCAGGTTAGAATTCAGTCATCTAAGAAGGACCCAGGCATCCCTACTCATAGGCGTCAACTAGGGTTCTGTCACCACTCTCTTCTTCCAAATGAGTTCTGCTTGAATTTGACTTCGAATCTCGAGCTGATATAGTGTGAAAAACGGTTGAGAAGCTGTGAAATAGGTGCTGGTAGGTAGCCCAGTCGGTTTCGGGGTCAAAACGGCCGGTTAGGTGCGAAGAATACTCATCAACAACGACCCGCGGATGACTCGGAACTGTCTCAATTTTTCCAGAAATGCGATCGCATTTCATTTTGCCTTCCCAGAAATGCGGCGCATTTCTGGGCAGATTCCAGCATTACCTCTGTTTTCCTGCAAGGCAATAAAGTTAGTCAAATTCTCTTAAAATCAAGTCTTTTTAAGCACAAATGAGCATAAATTGACAAAAGTGAATCTCAACACCGTAACTTATCAACTTTAACACATTTTGAGCTTGGGAATAGTAAAATTGATCTAATCATGCAATATTTGACAAAGAAATGAGCTAAATATAAGGGCAAAATAGGTATATTTTTTACCCTTATCACACCTCCAAACTTAACTCATTGCTTGTCCTCAAGCAATTGCCAATCGAAATGTTAGAGATCAACTTTTTAATTGCAAATCAGCGTGTAAGAGCTCAATATCAATTGCAAATCAAAATGTTAAAGTTCATGTATAGTAATCAATCATGGTACTAGTATCAACTTTCAATTTCAAATCAAGTGACATGGAAACATGTTTTTCAAGATCGTTTTCTAAGAAGTTTGCCTTTCAGGAGAGGGTTCTACTCTAGTGCCAGTCACAACGTCTGAGTTTGCTAGGCATGAAGATTTCTATTGTTCTTTTTTCAAAGCAAAACTCTCCCTAATCCATCCTAACCAATGTGCTTAAACTACCTAACTTCTACTCATAGAGCCTAGTGTAGTCCTTTTAGTTTAGAAAAACAATCTTGAGGTAAAAATGAGCATAAATGAGTTACTAGTCCTTTTCTATCTCCCCCAAACTTATTTGACTGCTGGTGCTCTTTTTATTCAACTTCTTTTTCTCCCAAGAGTATCCTTGTTGTCATCTTTACCTTCGTTTTAGCTTATCGACACTTTGTGGTGAAGATATCTAGCTACGAGCAAAGTTCACAAGCTCGGAATGATACTCACTTCCCTAAGTAGACCTTTCATGCAGTGGCAAACCATGGGTGTCATGAATGCCCCTGGTTACTCAGTAAACTCTAGGAAGGAGGAGTAACTCTCGGTTTTTCATTTTTTTTTTAACTACATACTGAGCACATACTCTTTTTCAGCAGAACAAATTTACATCAAGCATAAATATTTACAAAGTAAAGCATAAAGCACCCCCCCAAACTTAAAGTTAGACAATGTTCTCATTGGCTTTGTTTTTTAGGCATGGGCTTAACATGAGGCTTTTTATTTTCCAAAACTTCAAGGCTAAACTCTCCTAGAATGTTAGAAAGGTTAAACACGAGGAAGTTTAGACTTAAGAAAATCTTGTAAAGAAAAAAAACTAATGGAAAACCTATGACTAGAAAACAATTCAGTTGTGACGGTGGCACTTTTGAGATAGAACAAAACTCTAGTTTTCATCATCAAGGGCTTAAAAGAAAACTCCTTTGAAAACATGCTTTTTTCTTCCAAAACATTTTTTAAAGCAATTTTTTGTTTTAAAGTTGATTTTTTCTTCAAAAAGTTCTTAGGTAAGCTCAAAAACAGCAAGCAGATTTTTTCAAGAAAAGATCTAAAACCCAAGTTCATCTAGCCTAAACTATCCACAAGCTACCTAAACTACCCTATGATCAAAACTATTAACAGCTAAACAATTAAAGCAATTAAAAACAGCAACTAAACAACTAAAAACAGAATTTAACATGCTAAAAACTAAAAAAAAACAGCAAGCACAAAAACATAATTATATACAAAAACATCAAGTAAAGGGGTCAGAAAACTCCCCTAGTCCTCGTTCGAGGAACTCTCTTTCTCTTCATTCTCTTATTCATCATTCTCATCATCCTCTTCATCAGAATCCTTGTCTTCTTGGGGTAGCAGCGACTGAGGGAAATTGGGAAAGACTGGAGCAATACTCGGGGCAATAGAGAGATAGAACTCTCTAATGGTCTCATCCCTCTCCTTTGCATATGTCCAATAAGTCTTCAGGTTCTCCCTGATTTGATCTAGCTGGCGGTAGGCAATGGCTAGGGCTTCCGATGACGGTGAGGGCCCTATAAAAGGAGTGTGCTGGGACGGAGAAGCCATGCTCGGCCCTGAAGGTGGAGTGGCCTGAGATGTGGAGGCTTTATCTTTCCTCTGGATACTGTTCTGTTGGAGCTTCCTGATCAAGGACAGGTCAATGGTCGGCTTGAAGAAATGACGCTCCTAGTCCTTGCCCGGAACAATCTTCACCCTTTGGCGGAGCTGGGTGATGAGTGATCCAAAGAAAAGTTTACCTGCTCTTTTTCTTCCACAGGCTAAAATCTCATCCCTGATTATGCTCCCAATGTTGATCTCCAACCCCTTCATGATACAATAGAGTAGCATCACTCTATTTACTGAGATTGTGCTATTGTGGGTGGTTGGCATCAAGCGATTCTTCAGAAAGTGAAGCCAAACTGTCGATTCTGGCTTTAGGTCGCTTGGCACTAGAGTCTTCACCTTCGTCTATGACTCTTTCCACTGAAAACCCTTGTTGGCCACAAGTTTTAATGCTTCCTTCATCTGTTTGGCCGAGGTGGTTCCTAATAACATCATTCCCTCTTGGATTCAGGGGTGCTTTGAGTCTGTACACCCTGTTAATGTCTACGGAAGAGTAGCTGACCATTTTGCCTCTCACAATCGCCATACTGATACTTTCCTCCCTCAGGCCGGCGTAAAATTCACGAACTAAAGGCACTACAGCCTCCTGAGGGTGAGCACAGAACTCCTGCCACTTGTAATGTGAGATAACTCTACTTATGAATTCTGGCAGTGCTCCTGCTCTGTTAGAGAATCCCTTCTCATTGAGGAAATCCCTTTTCTTCATGATCTCCATCCGTTCCTGAAAATTAACATCTTTGAATACCTCAGGGAATGGATTTTTAGGAGATGCAGCCTTAGGTGATTTGTCCTTTGGCTTGGCGAGTGAGATGGTAGGAGGAACTGCAGGAGGCAGTCCATGGACCTAGTCCTCGTCCTCTTGGCAAATATCTGGTCATTCTTATTCTTGGTCCTCCTTTCAGCTTTAATCTCTCTCTTTCTCTTTCTCCTCAATGCCGCAGAGATAGGAACTTGGTCATCATCCAATTCCTTGATCTCTGAGTCGAATTCTGTCTCTGAGTCAGTGGAGGTCTCGGCCTCCTTGCTTTCTTTTTCCTCTTCATCCCTCTTCTCTCCCAAAGAGATGCTATCAGCTGCTGGTGGGTCATCCTTGAATAGAGGTTCGAAAACCTCATCAGCTGGTTGATCAATGGTGGCCTCGGCTAGGCCTTCTTCAGAATGCGGCCCAGATGCGGTCGCATTCTAGCCTTCATCCTCTACTTCTCTTTCTTTTTCTTTTTCTAAATTTCCTTCACTTGGCCCCGGTTGGGCCTCTTCTTCTACCTTCCCTTGCAGCAATTTAGCTTTACTTTGAGCCTTGTGGAGTGGCTCAAAGGCTGCAAGGAAGTCTTCCGCTTCCTTCCTTCTTTTTTCATCTTCTTTCAATTCTTCTCTTCTCTTTTTCTCTTCCTCAAGGAGTTGCAAATCAATGGCTGCCCTCCTGAGGATTTCACCTAATTTTCTCTCTTCTTCCTCAGCTAACTTGGTCCTCTCGGCCTCTTGCCTTTCCTCTTCTTCAAGATCTCTTTTCTCGCAGACTCATCCTCCTCCATCATGTGCTGATTTTCCATCTCTCTCTCAGCCTCAACCTCCTTCAAAGCTTCTTGTTCAGTCCTGTATCCTTCAGCAATCACGAAAGCCTTCGCCACAGCTTGGCGGATGATGCCTTCAAAAACGTCCGGTGGCATTCTTGCTACTTTGAGTGGCTCGATAACAAGCGGCTTTTCGGGCACATTTTTCTTAGGACTTCTCTTCCTTGCACTATAGGTAACGAATGGTTTGTTCCTGCAAGATGAAGAGGGGTTAGTTGAAGGTTCAAAATGTTTACCCGTTGATGTTCCCTCTTACCGAGAGCTTCCTGCTGTCTTGGCGGCTTCTTCTTCATCTCGCCTATTCGCTTCCTCTTCAAGAACAACACGTCTCTGAGCTCCCATTGCTCGGATCATTGCCAACCACTCCCGCGAGCGTTTTCTAAACTGTTGAGTGGCGGGTTTTTGGGTTTGGCAGACGGCAGCGGCGTGCGTGGACCTTCTCGGTGTAGAAAAACTCTGATTCTCCCTCAACGTGGTCGGCATTGTCGAAGAGGAGGGAGTTTGAGCATTGGGTTCTTGGTTCACGATCGCCGGCGAGAATCCCGTGGGTCTCGTTCTTCTCGTGCCGTGCATGGGTATTTCGGGGCTCTCCTCTTGCTGTCGCATGCTTGCTTCAGCTTCGTGGGCGATTGGATTACTCTGGGAACGAGTAATCTTGCGTGATGATGATGGCTTTTGCGTGTTCTTCATGGTTTCTTGATGTGGGTTTTTGCGTGTTCTTCATGGTTTCTTGATGTGGGTTTTTCGGTTTCAAGATGAGAGAATATGAAGAGTTGAGGTTTTGACTTGATTGCAAAAGACTTGAGTGGTTGGTAAAGAGGGAAAAACTATAAGTCAGCTATTTATACTTTTCCAATTAGGTCATGTGCAGGTAAAAAACTTTCGTGACTTCCCTCTCATTTGGACAAATGCGGTCGCATTTCCAAATACAATAGGGAGGAATGCGATCGCATTTCACCCAGTTTCTGCCTTCTCTTTTTTTTTTCTGACTTTTTCACTTTCCTTTGCTTTTTCTTCTTTGCTGAAACACTCATAAACATGTTAGAAAGTTCACATGCTTAATTATGATTTATTTATTATTTATTATTATTTTTATTATTATCTTTCTTCTTTTTTTTTTCTTTAAAGAGAAATTAAAATGTTTTGATCAATTCAACTTCCAGGTAAGTCCCCAGGTAGAGGTGTTCCCTATGGTCAACTTAAATACCTCAGCCTAGGCAGGACTTACCTTAGACAAAGTTCCCTCTTGATCAAAAATCTTTTATTCTAAACCTACAAATTTTTCATTTGCCTCTTGTCTTCTTTTTCAAAATAGATAGGGTACCAAATAATCTGGACTTTTCAAACTCCCAAGTAAATCCCCAGGAAAAGGTGTTCCCTTCGGTCAACTTAAATACCTTTTCCTAGACAGGATTTTCCTAGACAGAGTTTTTACTCTTGTCCAGATATTTTTAAGTCCCTGTCTGAATTATTATTTCACTATAGATCCAGATAATATACAAGAATTAATCTTTCAACGTGTAGAAGTCATACCAGGTCAATTACGAAAACATGGGCTTCCTCATCCTCGAAGCCTTTCCCCCAATATGGCTTGATTCTTTGTCCATTTACCTTGAAGTGCATGTCCTGACTATCTGTCAGTACCACAATTCCATAATCGAAGATTTTCACGATCTTAAAAGGCCCTGACCACCTTGATTTGAGTTTTCCTAGAAATAACTTGAGCCTAGAGTTAAAAAGTAGCACTTTCTGGCCTTTATAGAACTCCTTTGGGTGGATTCTTCTGTCGTGTCATCGCTAGACCTTCTCCTTGTAAAGTTTTGCATTTTCGTAGGAGAAATGTCGGAGTTCTTCTAGCTCATTAAGTTGCAACTTCCTTTTGATCCCTGCTTTGTCCATGTTGAAGTTAAAATTTTTCAGTGCCAAATAAGCTTGGTGTTCTAACTCGAGTGGCAAGTGGCAGGCTTTTCCAAATATGAGACGATATGGTGACATCCCTAAGGGAGCTTTATATGCAGTTCTGTGAGCCCATAGTGCTTCGTCAAGCCGTAACGACCAATCTTTACGGGAAGGGTCCACTGTCTTTTCTAAAATAGCCTTGATTTCCCTATTAGAGAGCTCTACTTGTCCATTAGTTTGAGGATGGTAAGCAGTAGCCACTCTATGCCTGATGTTGTACTTGGAAAATAAATTGGCTATCATTTTGTTCAAGAAATGAGATCATTCGTCACTTATGATGAAGCGAGTTGTTCCATATATCGTGAAGATATTTCTCAGAAAAAATTTCTTCACCACCTTTGCATCATTTGTTGCAGTAGCTATTGCCTCAATCCATTTCGATACATAATCAACTGCGAGCAAGATGTAGATGTTTCCAAAGGATGGCGGGAACGGTCCTATAAAGTCTATCCCCCATACGTCGAAGATTTCCACTTCGAGTATGAAGTGTAGAGGCATTTCGCTTTTGGCTGTCAGGTTTCCTGTCCTTTGGCATTGATCACAGTTTTTTGTGAAGAGGTGCGCATCTTTGAAGAGACTTGGCCAAAAATAGCCAGATTGGAGGACTTTGGCCGTTGTCTTTAGTCCTGCGAAATGTCCTCTGTATGGAGCTGCATGACAGGCTCCCAATATCAACGGTATCTCCTCTTCCGATACACATCGTCTTAGTATTTGATCAGGCCCTAGCTTATACAAATACGGTTCATCCCAGTAGTAGTCTTTGACATCTTTTAAGAACTTCTTGAGTTGTTGAGCGGTTCCCTCTGGTGGTTTTAGTCCACTGACTAGATAGTTTACATAATCTGCAAACCATGGAAGTTCAATAGTTTTGACTGCCAGAATTTGCTCATCCGCAAACTTCTCTTGAATGTCCATCCCTTTTTCTATTTGTGCTTCCTCTCCAAGTCTTGATAGATGATCCGCTACCTGATTCTCTGTTCCTTTTCTATCTAGGATCTCAATGTCAAACTCCTGCAAAAGCAAAATCCATCGAATTAAGCGGGGTTTGGCATCTTTTTTAGAAAGCAAATGTTTAAGGGCTGAATGATCTGTATGGACTATGACTTTAGTTCCCACGAGGTAGGATCTAAATTTGTCAAAGCCAAATACTACTGCAAGTAGTTCCTTCTCTGTGACTGTATAGTTCAGTTGAGCCTCATTGAGTGTTTTGCTTGCGAAGTAAATAGGCTGAACGATCTTTCCTCTTTTCTGACATAGGACTGCACCAACTGCAAAGTCGCTAGCGTCGCACATCAACTCAAATGGTTGGGTCCAGTCTGGTTCAATTATGATTGGTGATGTGCTGAGTGCCTTCTTTAAAGTCTTGAATGCTTGTTTGCAATCTTCATTGAAGTCGAACGGTCTATCTACCTCTAGTAACCTGCACAAAGGTTTGGAAATTTTAGAAAAGTCTTTAATAAATCTTCTATAGAAACCTTCATGGCCTAGAAAGCTTCTTATATCTCGCACTGTTTTCGGGAAAGGCAACTTGGATATGATCTCGATCTTTGCCTTGTCCACCTCAATTCCCTTCCTAGAGATGCGATGTCCAAGGACTATGCCTCTTCGTACCATAAAATGGCACTTCTCCCAGTTCAGTACCAAATTGGTTCCTTCACATCTTTCTAGCACTTGGTCTAAATTTCGTAAGCATGTTGCAAATGATTCACCGAATACAGAGAAGTCATCCATGAATACTTCCACGATTCGTTCTACCATGTCAGAGAATATAGCCATCATACACCTTTTGGAAGGTGGCTGGTGCATTGCATAAACCAAATGGCATTCTCCGGAAGGCAAACGTCCTGTATGGACATGTGAACGTAGTCTTCTCTTGGTCTTCGAGGGCTATTGTTATCTGATTGTAACCGGAGTAACCGTCTAAGAAGCAATAATAGTCTTTCCCTGCAAGCCTGTCCAGCATATGATCTATGAATGGCAATGGGAAGTGGTCTTTCCTGGTTACTTTATTAAGGCGACGATAGTCTATGTAGACTCGTCATCCTATAACCGTCCTTGTTGGGATCAATTCATTTTTCTCGTTCTCCACTACGGTCATCCCACCTTTTTTGGAAAGCATTGCACTGGGCTAACCCAACTACTGTCTGAAATTGGGTAGATGACTCCTACGTCCAGCCACTTTAAGATTTCCTTCCTAACAACTTCCTTCATGATGGGACTTAATCTCGTCTGACTCTCAATGGAATTCTTAGCTCCTTCTTCAAGGTTTATCCTGTGCATTTAAAATGAGGGGTTGATTCCTTGAATGTCTGCAATTGTCCATCCTATTGCTTTTTTATGTTTAGAGAGGACCTGCAACAAAGAAATTTCATCTTGTTCAGTAAGGTAGGCTCAGATAATGACGGGTAATGTCTTGTTTTCACCAAGAAAGCTATATTTAAGATGCTCTGGCAGAGGCTTGAGTTCCAATTCATAAGGGTTGATCAGAGATGGTTGCAACGGTCTGATTTCTTCTTGGTCTGATGAATCTTTTAATGTCTCTATCCTTGCTTCCGTAGAATCATTTGTGACTGGTACTTCCATTTCTTCAATCCCTTTTTCTTCTAGTTCCTCTTTTTCGAACTTGTTCCCTTTTAGTGGTTCTCCCTTTAATGTTTCCTGCAAAACAGATACAGAGAGTTTGTCAACTTCTTCAATCATAGAACATCTCTCAAGGTATCCTGGATATTGCATTGCTTTCATCACATTAAAAGTGACTTGCTGATCATTAACCTTCATGGTCAATTCTCCTTTCTGCACATCTATTAAGGTTCTGCCAGTGGCTAGGAACGGTCGTCCTAAGATGATTGACACATCCTTGTCAGCTTCACAGTCTAAAATGATGAAATCTGCAGGGAAGACAAACTTATCAACTTTGACCAATACGTCTTCAATCTTTCCAATGAGATGTGTAAATGATCTATCCGCTAACTGTAAGGTTACAGTTGTCGGTCGTGCTTCTCCAATCCCTAACTGTTTAAAAACCGAGTATGACATTAAGTTGATGCTTGCTCCTAAGTCGCACAAAGCTCTGCCTACATCCCTGCCTCCAATGGAGCATGGAATGGTGAAACTTCCTGGGTCTTTAAGCTTAGGAGGGATCTCATTCTTGACCAGTGCACTGGAACATTCAGTGAGTGCAACAGTTTCGTATTCTCCCAACCTTCTCTTTTTTGATAGAATACCTTTTAGGAACTTCACATAGGTAGGCATCTTTTTAAGTGCTTCTACCAATGGGATATTGATGTGTAACTGCTTTAATACATCTAAAAACTTCTTGAACTGTACATCCTGTGAGGCATGTTTGAATCTCTGAGGGTATGGAGGAGGTGGTCTGTATTCTGGATCTATTACAAATTTTTGGGGTTTTACGGTCGCATTTGCGATCGCATTCCCCTGTTTTTTTTTCTAACTTTTATTTTTCTTCTTTTTCTACCAAGGCTTCATGCTCCTTGGTCTTTTCTACTTTATCTTCTTTATTTTGTAAAACATCTGAGGTAATGTCTGACTCCTTTTCAAAAATCTTTTCTCGAGCTTCTTCTGGGATTCCTGCTTCTTGATTTACTGGAAACTTTGGACCATCGTATTCTAATCCACTTCTTAAGGTCAATGCCTTGCATTGCTCCTTTCCTTCTCTGTGAGGGATCTCGGTCTTGCTAGGCAACATCCCCTGTGGTCGGTTCTTAATCTCCTGAGCAATTTGTCCAAGCTGAACTTCCAAATTCCTGACTGCAGCATCGTTTCTTGCCATTTACTCCTTCATAAGAGTCTCTAGATTTGACTCTTGACTTTTCACCTGGACTTGTTGAAAGTTTTCTGCGGCTGTTGTTGTGCAGGAGGTTTCCCAAATTGATTGTTGTTGGAATTACTTGACCTGGCTTGTCCTCCCCAAGAGAAGTTTGGATGTTGTCTCCAACCTGGGTTGTACGTGGCCGAATATGGATTCCATCTATTCTGGTTCTGGTTCCCCTGTTGACCTATATAAAAGATAGATGCAGGGTTCAGTGGACAATTATCAGCAATGTGTTCCTCACCACAAATTTCACAGCAGGGAGAAGAAATAACATTGGCAGGGGCTATGTTGGCTTGATTGTTCATGGTCATGCCCATCATCATGCTATGGATAGCCTTGATCTGGGCTTGCATCGTAGAATTAGCCTCTGTTTCCACTGCTTTAACTGGATTCTTCAAGATTGTTGTTGGCTCAGTCTCTCCCCAATGTCTATTGTTGGTGGCTATGGTGTCCAAGATAGCATGTGCCTCATTTGTAGACTTCTTCAAGAAAGATCCATTTGCAAATGCATTGACTAGTGCCTTCGAAGCTTGATCTAATCCACTATAAAAATGCTCCAAGATAATGCAAGCAGGCAATCCGTGGTGTGGACACTTCCAAACCAGCCTTTGAAATCTTTCCCAAGCTGAATCCAAAGGTTCATTGTAAGATTGTCTGAAAGCAATGATTTCAGCTCTATACTTGGCATTTTTATTTGAAGGAAAAAACTTCTCTAAGAATTTCTCAGCCAAATCACTCCAAGAAGTGATGGAGTTTGGAAGGAATGAATCCAACCAAGCTTCAGCATCTCCCTGCAAAGAAAATGGAAAAAACTTTAGCTTCAAAGTATCTTCAGGCACTCCTGTAACTTTAAAAGAATTGCAAACTCTTAAAAATAGCTTAATATGTTTGTGTGGATCTTCATTTGGAAGTCCATAGAATTGACCCATGGTATTCAACATTTGGAACATCACTGGTTTGAGTTCAAACTGTGGAGCATCAATCGGTGGCTCCAAAATTCCTGGATTTAATGTCTGGAAAACTAGTAAAGCGTAGTCCCTTATTGCTCTATTGCGGTCTTCTGCAATATAAATTGGGTTTTCTTGTTGTGGCATCGGTGGAACTGGAGGAAACAGGAGGAATTCTCCCACCATTTTGCTCCCTTCCACAATTCTGTGGATCAACTTGAGGCTCGATTCCAGGAGGTTCCATTGGAAACTCTTGTATATAAGAAGCTTCTTCTAGAGGTTCCTGTGTGCTCAACTCTTGTTGTTCCCTTCTCTTTCGTCTTTGTTCATTCCTTCGACAACGGAAGGTTCTTTCTATCTCATGATCAATGTCAAGGAGTGGATACCTCTTGTTCATGCACTAACTTCAACCTGCAAAAGAAAAACAAATGCAAACCGAAGTCAAATTCCCTTTGAGACAGAAATGCGGTCGCAATCTGATCGCAATTTCAAAAACAAAACTGGTTTCACTTTTGGTCCTCGGCAACGGCGCCAAAAACTTGGTGCGTCGTCAGCTGAATGGATGGAATGTGAGATAAGATGAATAATATTAATAAAGAATAATTCAACTAACCCTAGTGCAAGTATACACTGCCGCACGTAGTAATAAAAAACCTTAGAAGTATTCCAAGGGTATCGATCCCATGATAACTAAATTGGAAATTCAGATTTGAATAAGAAACTACTCAAATGATTGCTTTTGAAAAGGTAACCAAAGAAATATGTTTGATTGATTGGTTTTTAGAAAAGATAAATAAACAAGCAATAAATAATAAAGAATAACAATAAGAAATAAACGAGGTATTCAACATGGATTCATCCCAAAGGCAATAACCATAATTATGTAGTATTTAACTTAAGCCTATTCAATGCATTGGGTCAGATTTAACTCTTATTTGGCCTTGCTCCCAAGAACCGTTAGAAGGCTAAGCGAGTACCGTTATGCACATTTTTGTGACTCGACTTCGACATAGATAATTCACGAATGCAACCTATAACCCTATAGTCGATATAGGGTGCCTTAGGCAGCTTGCCCTATACCGCCGAACAATCTCTTTCGAGCTTTTTCTCCTATATCACCTTTATGAGAACCGATATCGTCTTTCCCTTTCGAGATCAAACTCACATAGCATGCAAAGTCTAAGTGATCAAGTTAAACTCAGCAAGATCAGAATGATAATCAATAAAGAATGACATGCATTGAACAAAACTTAAGCAAATAAAACACTTTCAAGCTATTGAACCCATAAGGGAACTCACCATATTGAATCCCTCAACAGAATTTAGCTACTCATGGTGAGATAAAGAGCAAATGAATACATTTTCATTGAAATAAGAATGTAAAGAATACAGAATAATGAAAAGTATCAAGAGTTGGAAATAATGGAGATAGCTAAATATTATGGGTTTTCTATTTACTCAATCCTTCTAGAGTTCGCTTAGACACTCCACTCTCTCGCTTTTACAAGTGGGAATGGGTGAAAATCCCTACAAACCCTAAGGTTTGATGTCTAAGTCAAGTTAGAATTCAGTCATCTAAGAAGGACCTCGGGCATCCCTACTCATAGGCGTCAACTAGGGTTCTGTCACCACCCTTTTCTTCCAAATGAGTTCTGCTTGAAATTGACTTCGAATCTCGAGCTTATATAGTGTGAAAAATGGTTGAGGAGTTGCAAAATAGGTGCTGGTAGGTAGCCCAGTTGGTTTCGAGGTCAAAACGACCGGTTAGGTGCGAAGAAGACTCGTCAACAACGACCCGCAGACGACTCGAAACTGTCTCAATTTTTTCAGAAATGCGGTCGCATTTCATTTTGCCTTAGTCAAATTAGTCAAATTCTCTTAAAATCAAATCTTTTTAAGCACAAATGAGCTTAAATTGACAAAAGTGAATCTCAACACCCTAACTTATCAACTGTAACACATTTTGAGCTCGGCAATAGTAAAATTGATCTAATCATGCAATATTTGACAAAGAAATGAACTAAATATAAGGGCAAAATAGATATATTTTTTAACTAACCCACAAGACCCCTAATCTAAACTTGACTGGAATACACGCTCAAGTAATCCAACAGATGATGACTACTCACTCTTCATTTCATACCCATCACAATGACCCTTCAACAACCCCATATTCAGAGTATTCAATCACCAAACAAAACAAAACATGGCTCCAAAATCTAGTGCTCAAGACAATCCAAGCATTCGAGATTCAACCAATACAGAACATCCTATTTTCTCCAACACAGAGCATTCAAGGTTTATCCAAACAGAATATTCTATACTTACCAACACAAAGCACTTGGAGCATTCAGAGCATTCAACAAATGTAGACTATTCCTCATAATCAGAGCGTTTGATACTTTTTAAACCAACACTATTCAGATTATCAATATAGTCAAACACACATAACCAAAAGGTTCAGTATCGCCACAACACACAATATCCAACATTCCATATTCCAACCATACAAAATCAAGGCCTCCTGTTTTATGACATTCAAAAAGCATGTAACAGTTCATACTAAGTAGCCCAGCCCAGCCAAGCCAAGAGCTTGAAAAATCTTTAATCAAATTCCTCAACACCAAGACCTTAGTCAAAACTACACAAAAAGTTCCCAAGATCACATAGAGCATGCATGAACAATTTCCAATACATCCATCATATTGAAAACATGCCAACACTCAACAATTTTACACATAACTTATGGGTTAAAGAATCGAATTGCCTAATCCCTTTTTAAATCGATCCTCTGCCCAACATATAACCATAATTTTCCAGATAGTCATTCGACAAATAAAACTTTGGGAAAAATACACTTTTGGTCCCTAAGGTTTGAGTTAGATTTCATTTTAGTCCCTGAGTTTTCAAACTCAACAATTTAGTCCCTAAGGTTTAGTTTTAGTTTCATTTTGGTCCCTCCATCCATTTTTCCATTAATACTTAACGGATTGCTGATGTGGCGTAATTTTTTTATTAAAAAAAATATGTTTTTGAATTTTTTAAATAAAATAATATAATAAATATTTTTTTTATCTTTATCTTTATCTTTTTCCTTTTCTTTTCTCCATCTTCTCTTTTTCCTTTTCTTCTCCCCTTTCTTCTTCTTCCAACCAGTGCCGCCACCCACCGTCGCTGGCCACCATCGCCGGCCGCCATCACCGACCCGTTGTCACCGGCCGCCACTTACCGGAAATTTTTTCTTTTTCTTTTTTTTTCCTCTTCCATTCTTCCTTCTCCTTTCTCTTCTTTCTTTTCTTTCTTCTTCTTCTCCTACTGATTTAAAAAAAAAAAGAAAAAAACAAAAGGGGGAAACCCCCTTCGATTATGGCACCGGAGATGGAGGAGGGACTCCCTCCTCCGTCTCCGACGCCGGAAAAAATAGAAGCTCAGTGGACTGTTTAAAAAAATATCGAAGGGGGAAGAAAAAGCCCCAGATCTGGAACGAAAAACCCGAAGAAAACGGCCGGAACGCGAAGAAAACGCCCCAGATCTTGAAAAAAAATAGAAGCCCAGTTGACTGTTTTCACTGGAACGCATCGGAATAGAGTTCTATTGTCGTCGCACGCTCACTATTGCCGGAAACGAATCGAACTGCTTTTCGACGCGCGCTACTGTATCGTTGTTGTGCGCGAAGAAATTGCCGGAGACAAAGCAACTCATTGTGTTCGAAGAAACCGTCGGAAGGAGGGATGAGATGAAGATAGGGAGAGATGAGAGAGGGAGAATTGTGCGCGAAGAAACTGTCGGAGGGAGGGATGAGATGAAGAGAGTGAGAGATGAGAGAGAGAGAGAGAAAGAAAGAAGGAAACAAAAAAAGAGAAAAAGAAAAAAAAAACTCTGGCGACCGGCGGCGTCGACAGCTGTGGTCGGTGCCGGCAGCTATGGTGATGGTGGCTATGGTGATGGTTTAGGGTTTGAAGAAGAAGGACAAAGAGGAAGAAGAAAGAAGGAAGAAAGAAAGAAGAAAGAAATTTAAAATAATAATAATAATAATATTTTTATTATTTTTATTTTAAAAAATTAAAAAAAAAAAGAATTTTTTTTAATAAAAAAATTATGCCACGTTAGCAATCCGTTAAGTATTAACGGAAAAATGGATGGAGGGACCAAAATGAAACTAAAACTAAACCTCAGGGACTAAATTGTTGAGTTTGAAAACTCAGGGACCAAAATGATGAAGGTGTTCATATAACACATGCGGAAGCAATTGAAGATCGGAAGCACTTAACTCATTCAATTTTACTCCTAAAGCATGCATGTTCTAGAAAAGACAGAACAGAGAGTTTAGAGAACACCAACCTTTGTAGCTCACTAATGAGGAACTCCTTGTGGTGTTTTCTTCTCCTATGCTCCTTGGACAACCTCTAGAGTCTTCCCTACTATCCTCCGGGCCAAGAACGACTTGTGGGAGTCTATATAAGATAGGGAATGGGAAGGGAATGCTTGAAGGATCAAGCTATGGAGAAGTATGAGAGATGAGAGAGCTTGAGTGTAAATTCCAGCAGCATAACAGTATGGAAAATCACTCTTATGACTTGAATCTGATTCATAACCCTTATATAGTCATTCTCCATGCAAGGAGTAGCCTCAAGACACAAGACACATGGTAGTCTTGCAAGCCAAAGTGGATTCTAAGTGTCCATTTTACAAGACATGCAACTATTGCATGAGGTGAGTTGTTTTCCACTTTGTATCTTCATGCAAGAGTGGGAATCCAACTTAATCCACTAATTACATCTTTGAAATCTGATTTCAAGCTTGCAATTTAATGTTAATTTCAATTCCAAATTGAATTTAACATTAGGAAATTGATTTTGAGACATTTCAAAATGATTTCTTATGATTAATCCAATTAATCATACTAATCTTGTGCAATATATGATTCCTAATCCATATATATGGTATTCAAAACACTTTTAAATACTCCATCTCTCATTTTCTAATTTAATTCATAATTAAATTATTGTGTCAAACACAATTTACGATAATACCCTTTTTTCCGATTTTGAACGATTCAAAGCTTCCTATCTTTTTGTTCTAGGCTTTATTCCGATATGAGCTAGTAGGGGGACCTAATGGACCTATAGATCATGGGCTCCAACGATTCGAGGCTAACCGACTAATCTCATTATCTAAGCTAGCCAACATTTGTTAACTACCGAGACACTCCACTATAGCCCGATAGTTGCACTCCCCTCACTATAGATGTATTTCCGTCCACTTGATTTAACCATGATAAGTAAGTCGATCCTTCACAGGTTGTTCGTAGCTATAGCTAGGTTAAATGATCGTTTTACCCCTATAGTACTTCTAGTTCCTTAAGTCCCACTGATCCTCTAATGAACAATTGGTTTATGGTCCAACCAATAAACCGAGTCCCTCTCGGGCCAATGAGAGGGCGGGATCCCTTTGTTCAAGCCCCGGAGTCAGCACTTAAGGGAACAACCTCTCTACTGTCCCTAATTTGGGTAGGAGTGAATTCCTTCTTGCACGACTATGTCCCCAGCTATCTACCCGTTCCTATCCCTGAAATGGGAGGCTTATTGAGTCGGCGATACTGAGCCACTCTCACCTATGCAGATCTAAGGATAAGCCCGAATAAACAGGAGTTCATAGTTAGCTCAGGATTAAGATCGAGTTACCTAGGTCATCACATGAAATAGTCAGTCTCGTCAGTAAACGGTGTTATAAAGCGAGAGTGACTTATTTCTCGGTCCTGGTCTTATGCAAACTCATTGCATAGGACGCCCCCACTCACATGTCTCTACATGGACGATTTAGGATCACATCGTCTATACTATCTATAAAGTGGGCCGCGTCTCATAGTGTCCCCAGAATAAGGTACCCAGCCCTATTCTTATACTATAGACCGTTTAGGCTATAACTCGAGCTTGATCCACTTTTATGTCTCTACATAAAGCTCAAGTGTTCAACCTATAGCCATGGATCTTGGTTTATTGGATTTGGGTTATCTAATATGCAATTTACTTATTCAGTTATGACTTTACTGAATTAATCTCGATAACAACTTTATCGAACAAGTATATAATATTTGTTTAACATTCACTATCTACGAGTTTTAGGGCACCAATCCCAACAAATGAAACCTAACTCAAACCTCAGGGACCAAAAGTGTATTTTTCCCTAAAACTTTAGGCTAAATGGTTCACTTACCCAATTGAGACCGAAAAATTTAACCCATCAACTCTTTATTTAAGACTCCAAAAACTTCACTTACAAATTAGAGGAATTCTAGAATAACTCTTACCTACAAAATCCAATACCAACCACTCAAAAGCTTGTTGGACAGTACTTTAAATTAGCGAAATTTTGTGAAGTCGAGGCTAATACCAAGTGGGCAACTCCAAAATTAATAAACCCCTCAGCTAGATAGCAACTTAAATGGTCAAGTACTCAAATTCGAATGGCATAAACGTGCTATCAAACCTGGAATCGAATTGGGAAATCTATAGGTTATTCTATCCCTAAGATATTTTCTAAAAAAGAAACATGAACCGAACTTGAAATTCACTGAAGCTTACCCAAACAACAACCAAATGCGACTACGGACTGCGACCCTTCACGATTGACGGCGAGAGACAAACCACGGCGACGCAGCTGAACGTGCAGGTAGGAATCGGGGTTGCAACGGTTTTGGCCAGAGGGATGGCGACACGAGGAAGGAGCCAGCTGCGTTCCGAGAGAGGGGAAGAGATCAGCGGCAGCGGCTCACGGCTAGGGTTGGGATCGATCTCCGGCAGCGGCGAGCTGTGAAACGGTGACAACGTTGCAGTGGTGGCTGGACGGTGGCATGAGTTGCAGGGTCGTGAGTGAGAGGAAGAGCAGATGAGCGAGTGAGAGAGTGAGAGCGTGAGGGATGCGAGAGAGACGAACCCTTTTTTTTTTAACAGAAACCCCAAATTCGTGGGGAAGTGGACTAGCGTGAATAGTGTCAGCCCTCTCCCCCTCCTTTTGATCATTTTTTTATGCTAAATTATATATACAAAAAAATACTCTTCAGCTATGGACTTTTTTTCAAAAATGTCTATACTTTGAAAAGTTTCAAAAATACCTCTGAATTTTAAAAAATATTTCAAAAATACTCTTTCCGTTAATTTTTTGATGGAAACCGTTAAAGTTTCAATTTAAAAAATACCCTTGAACTTTCAAAAAAATTTCAAAAATACCCTTATTGAAAAATGCTTCTTCTTTTTTCCTTCTCTCACCGTAAATTCTTCCTCCATGAAAACTAATGCAAAACTTTGCTAATAAAGGTTGTGTGCAATACAATACCAAATGAAAACAAATTTTGAAATTGAGTTCTCTTTTAAAAGGTGTAAAAAAGATAAGTGTGAGAAAACAACATATATATATATATATATATATATATATATATATATTATTTCCTTTTTTCTCTCTCTACTTGTGTATGTTAGTGAAGTGATAAAAATAAGAAGTGTTTTTAAGACTGTGGGTTTGGTCCAGTTAAAAGATTAATTATTCAAAAGTTTTATATATGATTTTGTTCTTATTAATATTTAAAAATTGTTAGAACTTGTATACAACAATAGTTTCATTTATTTTTCATAAAATGAATATAGAGAAAGCTAATGGGTAATAGTTGGTGAGGAAATAATATTGAAAATGCTACCAACAAATGAAGTCAAGCACACGTAGAATTTCAAGAACAAAACAAAAGTCATCTTGAAGTTTCAACACGAAAATCTAGTCAAGCTCTTGGGATGATGTGTTAAAAGAGAAGAAAAGTTCCTAGACTATGAATACATGACAAATGAGTAAAGTTTTGCATTAATTTTCATGGAGGAAGAATTTACGGTGAGAGGAGGAAAAAAGAAGAAGCATTTTTCAATAAGGATATTTTTGAAATTTTCTGAAAGTTCAAGGGTATTTTTTAAACTGAAACTTTAACGGTTTTCATCCAAAAATTAATGGCAGAGGTAGTTTTGAAACATTTTTTTAAAGTTCAGGGGTATTTTTGAAACTTTTCAAAGTTCAGGGGCATTTTTGAAACAAGCCCCATAGTTCAAGAGTATTTTTTATAATGTAGCATTTTTTTAATTCATCATTTAAAAAAAAAAAAACGAGGTTGTTACAAGTTTCCATCTTTGGCAACCTCGTGTTTAAACAGGGATGTTTTCTATTCTTATGTCCCTTAGTTTGCATATGCAACGTTTAGGTTGGAGGTGGAGGTAGTAGCTTGCATGCTAGATTTTTGTTGAGTCTTGGTGCACAGACTATATTTTATATGCATGTTTGATTTATTTGATTGCTTTGTGTTTATTGGACTGAGGCCATGCACCTGAGCATTTGACCTATTTTTTAGCACAAACTTTTTAAGCTTTAATGTTAAGATTGATTGTTTTGCCTTAAGATTGATGACGACATTTCTATGAATAGCTTGCATGAGTATATATTTTGCTTTTCGTTGAATTCAAGCATGTTTAGTATATTTAGAGCCTCCATTATAATTTTTAAAAAAAATTTCTTGTCTAAATTGAGCTAATGCCCTTTCTAGTAAAGTTGTGTGGGTTTTAGATAGCCTTATAGGATTCAGATTTTTGTTGTCACCTCGATAGGCGTAAGAAGTGCTTGATAGTAATTTTGAGCTTGATTGCTTCTAATGTTTTGCTTTGGAAGTATGAAAGAAAGAAAATATATGTTGTGCTTTAAAAGAAAATTCATTCTTGATAAGAAAAAGAAAAAGATTATGAAAAAGAGAACTCTCCCATATGCACCTTGTAATATGCTTAATTTCTAAGGTAAAGGGAGCTACCCCTATTGTGATCAGTTAGGTCGTCCAAGGGTTAAACTTGGGATATGAGATCCTACAATGGGTGTGTGAAAGCTAGTACCACCTAGAAATGCAAGAATTAAGAAAATTTGGATTGTTTTCGGGCACCTAGTAATGTATTACTTGATTGTTTGAGTTGCTTGATTGCATTGTAGGAGTGTATAACACTCATGCGGAAGCGATTTGGATCAAAAGTACTTCAATTTCATTCATTTTAGTGAGTTAAAAGCATGTTTATAATAAACCGAAAACAGAGCGTTAACACCAACCTGTTTGTAGCTCCAAATTCAGCAACTTTGTGGGACAATTTGAATCACGATCAATGTGTGGACGACCGCTAGAGCCTTCCCCGCTATCCTCCGACCTTAGAACGGCTAGTGGGAGCCCGAGATGTGATGAATTGAAGGAGAATTGAGAGAGTTTAAGCAAAGACTATGGTTTTTATTTTTGAGAGAAATTCTAACCCAATTCCAGAATCATCCACCACATGCTTCAGTTTTTCTTCTTCTCATAAAGCAGAAGAACATGCAATGCCCTTTCACTCAAAAAGGACAGCAATTAAACACAAAACAAGCAAACTTTTTTTTTTTTTAATAAAAAACAAGCAAACTTAAGGTGTCAAATGTTGGTGATTTGGAAACTCAAGAGTCATGGGCGTATGTGGCATAATGAGGGAATTAACCTCCTGATTTAATTTTAATCAAAATTAAAATTAAAATAATATTTCTAAATTAATTTTAAATAAAATTAATTTAAAAATTTTAATTAATTAATTTTATATCAAATATTAAATTAATGTTTTGCACCAACCCCGATTTCTCTCAATCTCGGTTTCAAATATGAATCCCTATTCATACCCAAACTCAAATATGTATCACATACACATTTATAATATTTAAATCATATTTAAATATTTCCAACTCTCTCAAATTATAGTTTAATTCATAATTAAACTATTACACGTTATGTATATCGCATATAATTAACGTTTATTCCCTAAACTGAATTTGAACGATTCAAATTCTTTCATCACATTGTTCTAAGGTTTAGTCCATATGAGCTAGAAGGGGGACTGATATACGTTGTCGAGGGTCATATCAAATAAATTTATAATTCCACGGCACTACAACTATTTTTGCAGAAATAGTGGTCGGGGTCGAACGCAGGGAGCAACCGAATTAATTAAATTAACCTAAGATTTTTCAATTAGTAATTAGAGGGGGGTGGGATTTGGCATGGAAGAAGATTCGAGGATGAAAAATTAAAATACAAGAAATTAAATTGCCAAAATTTAAAATAACAGGAAAATAAAAGGATGGACTGACTAATCTTACCTCGGGATCGTGCAATTGGTTATCCGAATTCAGTTTGGCAATTCCAAATCATAGACTCTCTTTATTAACGAATTACTAGCTAATTGTCTAACCTCCCACTGAAAAAGCCAACGAGGTTAATGATCCCAATTATTTCTAACCCGACCAATGCATCGAAGCCAAAACCTAATTAAAAATCTAACTAATGACGTCTCACTAATTAGATTTTAATCAAATTAAGAACAATGGATTGTTAGATAGAATGCATAAACTAGGAAAAGCCGAAATTCATACAATTCTAAGCCTTAACTCCTAAATCTATCATGCAATTTTGATCAATTGGGATAAAACGCCTTTTAATCAAGATTAACAATAGATTTATTTGCTACAAATTCTAGCAAAGCAATTGATTCAAACAAAATAGGTTGTCAATCTATAGATTTAAGCCAATTGTGATACAAACTGGAATTAAGAACACAATTAGACAATAATTCTATGAAATCTAAAATATGAAAGGTCTCAAAGGAATGCCAAACTTACATTCGGAATCCCCAATTACGACGATCTACACTTAGCCGGACATTGCAATGCTCCAACTAAGCGCCAGGGCTCGATTAGCCATTCCTATATCTAAAAACTAATCTAATCTAATGTAAATACAATGAAAACTGGAAAAATACAGAGAAAGACGAGGTGCTGCGACGAAAATCGGATGAAAAACGAGCATGAATGACCTAAAATGCGAAAAGGTTCCTTTTATAAAAACGCGACAGCGTCGAGACGCCGTGGCCAGCGTTTCGACGCTGACGCTAAATTGGTCGCGTCTTGCATTCGTAGCGTCAAGACGCCGTGAGGTAGCGTCGAGTCGCTACCTCTCAAGAAAATTGGTCAATTCTTTGCTCCGGTTGACTTTTTGGTTGACTTTCGAGAAAGGCGCAAAGAATGTCGAGACCTTAAAAGAATATGCTCAGAGATGGAGAGAAAGGCACAACCTAAGTGCAACCCTCATTGGCAGATAGAGAAATGTCGGCAATGCTCATAAACAAGCAAAGAGCTCCATATTATGGCGAGATGATTGGAAATGCTTCAACGAACTTCTCTGACATTATATCAATCAGAGAGAGAATTGAACATGGAGTTAAAATGGGGGGGATTACATATGTAGAAGAAAATGCAAAAGCCACTGAGAAGGGTAAAAAATATACCTATTTTATCCTTATATCTAGCTCATTTATTTGTCAAAAGTTGCATGTTTAGATCAATTTTACTATTCCCGAGCTCAAAATATGTTAAAGTTGATGAATTAGGGAGTTGAGAGTCACATTTGTCAAATTATGCTTATTTGTGCTTAAAAAGACTCAATTTGATGTGAATTTGACCCAATTTGGTGTTGTGCAGGAAACACAAAGGAAAACTGGAATTTACTCAGAAATGCGACCACATTTCTGGGAAGGCCAATTTCAAATGCAACCGCATTTCTGGAAAAACAGAGGTCGTTCTGAGTCTGTCGCGGGTCGTTTTGAACAAGACTTTTGCGCACCTAACCGGCCGTTTTGATCCCGAAAATGACTGGGCTACCTACCAGCACCTATTTCGTGGCTCCTCAACCACTCACCACACTATATAAGCTCGTGATTCGAATGTCAAATTCAAGCAGAACTCACTGGGAAGAAGAGGGTGGTGACAGAACCCTAGTAAACGCCCATGAGTAGGGATGTCTGAGGTCCTTCTTAGATGACTGAATTCTAACCTTAGTTAGACATCAAACCTTAGGGTTTGTAGGGATTTTCACCCCATTCTCGCTTGTAAAAAAGAGAGAGTGGAGTGTCGAGCGAACTCTAGAAGGATTGGATAAAAGAAAAAACTCTAGTATTTAGCTACTGTCATTATTTCCAGCACTTGTCACTTTTCATTCATTTGTATTCTTTATATTTTATTTTCAATGGAAAGTTGTTCATTTGCACTTTATCCCACCATGCTTAGCTAAATTCCATTGAGGGGTTCAATATAGTGAATTCCCTTATGGTTCAATAACTTGAAAGTGTTTATTTGCTTAAGTTTTTATTCAATGCATGTCATTCTTTATTGATTATCATTCTGATCTTGCTGAATTTAAATTGATCACTTAGACTTTGCATGCTATGTGAGTTTGATCTCGAAAGGGACAAACGATATCGGTTCTCATAAAGGTGATATAGGAGAAAAAGCTTGAAAGAGATTGTTTGGTGTTATAGGGCAAACTGCCTAAGGCACCCTATAACAACTATAGGGTTATAGATTGCATTCGTGAATTATCTATGTCGGAGTCGAGTCACAGAAATATGCATAACGGTACTCGTTTAGCCTTCTAACGGTTCTTGGGAGCAAGACCAAATAGAAGTTAAATCTGACCCAATGCATTGAATAGACTTAAGTTGAATAATCTATGATTAAAGTTATTTGCCTTTGGGATGAAACTATATTGAATACCTCGTTTTATTTATTATTGTTATTTCTTTATTTAATTGTTTTATTTATCTTCCACAAATCAATCATCAATTATTTGTTTGGTTACCTATTTTAAGCAATCATTTGAGCAGTTTCTTCTTCAAATTTGTGTTTCCAATTTAGTCCTCGTGGGATCGATACCCTTGGAATACTTCTAAGGTTTTTATTACTACATGCGATAGTGTATACTTGCACTAAGGTTGGCTGAATTTATCATTATTATTATTCATCATCTGTTTCTCACATCCACATTTCAGCCTCTGCCGCACCAGCCACCACCCTAAAAAGTATGGAAAAATAAGGAGTGGATGAGATTATTTTGGGGAAAATTAAGAATTATTAGCCACCTTTCATCACCAATATTTGAACTAGTGAGCTACACTCAAAGTCCTCGGCAAGATGGACAAAATCAATCAAATGCACCAAATCAACAAGGTGCTAAGAATAGCTGGAGATTGAATGCAATTTAATCTCATGGCATGCATTGATCTCTTGACATAATTTCTAGAGGAAGATCTCATACGACCTCCATATCCTAAGTGGAGATACAAACACGCAATGTGAGAACCATGCAGGGACATTGGAAAACTCTTCAGAGATTTGCCTCCCACTGAAATTTGAGGTGCAAAGTTTAATCAAAGCAGGATGGTTGAAGACTGAAAAAGCAAAGGAAGAGCAAAATATTTTTTTTTTAAATGATTAGAATTCTACTATAAATTTGATTGAAGTAGATCATTGAAGAACTTCAAGAATAATTATACTTTGGTTATGCCTAAGACCATAAAGATGTCTTTGTAACAGGGGCAATTGAATCTTGGTGGAGCATTAATTCCTTATACATAATTTGTGGAGTGAAATGGATTGATGCCTTTCATTATTCAATTATACTCATGATTACATTTCTCCTCTTCTATTTACCCATCATAAAGGATAACACGTGAATAGTAAGGAGGATATTAAGAATGAAAATTATGTTAAGAGTTGGTTCCAATGTTCCACATTTAATCTTGAGCAAGGTATGATTTTTTGAACCATTTAGTCCTACTTCATGAGTATAAGGATGCTTTTGCAGAATTATATCAGATGTGTTTGGCTCGGATACGTAGATTGTGACAAATTGTCTATGACTTGAAGCTATACAGTGCAGTGGAAGCTCCAAATGAAATATCAAGAGGATCATGACACTTTTTTTCTTCCTCAAGCAGTCGTGGTAAACTAACACAAAATATTGTCATTTGCTTGCACATCAACTGGGGCAGTCCTAGTTTCTTTAATATATAGCCTGAAGGTTATGTTGCCTGAAGCTAAAGTATCATCTTTTAGAGTATGGCTACACTAAGTAGGAGGCGAGAAAATTTTGTCAACATTTCTCGTGAGAAGGGAATTTAATATTAAAAAGGATCCTCCTGTAGGATTGGAATTCCCTAATTCCGTAAAGTGGAAGTGAATTGGGACCAATTCGTAGTTAATATTGTTTCCACCAAAATGTCAATACATTGGAAAAATTTTAGAAAACTATTCTAAATCAATTATTAAGGCTAAACATACAACCTTAGAACTAATTCTAATGGGGAGAAGCAAACATATTGTCGTTGTCGTCTCTGAAATATCAAGAATGTCTTTCTTTCTTTTGGACCAAGCGTCAACAATTGGGACACCACCAATTGGTCTTTCCCACTATAACTCTGAGATTAGGAACGTAGTTGTGGGACTACCTAATCTTGAATGGGAAAAACTCTTAAAGAGAAAAAATCTCTCTACAGTTCTTGAGTTGAGAGAATATGAGAGGGATGCTAACTAGAATGAGACCTTAGGGTTAGAGTTCTCATAACATTTCCTTTTATAAGAGAGGAAACCCTAATGTGAGGTTAGGAAACAATCTTGACCGTTAGATCAAGATCAATTAATTAAATGCTAATTAATTAATCTCATGCACATTTAAATCTTATTTAAATGCAATTCCCTCACATAATATATAGTTTAATTAAACTTAATTAAATCACATTTAATTAATTCAATTAAACTAATCAATTAATTAATTCCAATAATTAATTAATTTCATAATTAAATATCGCTCATATTTAATTAATTACACATTAGAATCATATTCTAATAATTCCCTCATAGACTATAGTTTAATTAAATCTCATTTAATTTAAACTAAATTGAATAATTACTTAATTCATCTTCTAATTAAATACCATATATTTAATTAGACATATATTTGAACTCTTTCAAATATATTAATCTCTCAATTTAATAAAATTTAACTCAAATTAGACTTTATATTTTAATGCATCACTATACATTATATTAATTTGTATCTCATACAATTAACTTAATTCCCAATATGAATTTGAACTATTCAAATTCTTTCAAGATATAATTGTTCATAATTACTCTTTACGAGCTAGCAGGGGGACCTAATGAACCTACAGATCAAAAGCTCCAGTGATATGAGGTTAACCGATTAACCTCATTAATCAGGTTAACCAATATTTATTAACTGTGGGTCATTCCACTAAAGACCCACAGTTGAACTCTTCTCACCGTAGAACAGTTTTGTGTCCACGAATATAGACCTATACCGGTAAATCAATCCTTCACGAGTGTCCGTAATCACAGTTAGGTCAAATTACCGTTTTACCCATATGTTACATCTGTCTCCTTAAGTACCAGTGCTCCTCTAATGAACAACTTGTTTATGGTCCAACCAATAAACAGAAAGTCCCTCTCGGGCCAGTGAGAGGGCGAGATCCCTTTGTTTAAGTCCCGGAGTCACCACTTAAGGGAACACTCCTCTACTTCTCCTAGAAGTGGGAAGGAGTGAATTATTTCTTGTGTTGTCATGTCCCCAGCCTCCCACTCGGTCTTGTCCCCAAAAAGGAAGGCATATTGAGTCGGCGTATTGGCCACTCTCACCCATGTTAATCAAAGGACAATCCCTCATGAGAAGGAGTTCATGACACACTCAGGATTAATACTGAGTTACCTAGGTCATCCTATTGAAACAGTAACCTAACTAGTTAACGGTGTTATATCTAATGGTTTACTATTCCATGGTCCGGTCTTATGCAAACTCATTGCATAAGATACCCCCGCTTGCATGTCTACTACATGGACGCTTTGGATCAATACGTCTGTATCAAATACAAAGTGGGTCGTATCTCATAGTGTTACCAAGATAAGGTACCCAACCTTATCCTTGTACTATAGACCTTTTAGGTTGTTACTCGAACATCGATCTTCATATGTCCCCACATACTAGTTCAAGTTACATACAAACAACCTTGGATCTCAGTTTATTGGATTTGGGTCAAATTGTGCAATATTTAACAATAACACTTTATTGTAGAAACTCAATAACACTTTATTGAAATAAGTATACAATTTGTTTACATTCACTATCTACGCGTTTTAGGGCATAAATCCCAACACCTTCTACTTTATAAGGACCATCAATGAAAGTGGACACAAAATTATGAAGAAGCCTATGTAAATAAATGGTCTCATTTGGTAGAATATTTACAAGGGAATGAATTATCCAACTTGGCAAATGCAGAGCTTGTCAAGGAGTTATTATGAGGTTTTATGGATCAATTGACTTTCATTGCATCCACCATTTTATCATCAATTCCAAAGTCTTGAAATGACATTTATTTGGAAGTCGTGAGAATTCTTGAGAGATTTAGGGACTCCCAGTTGAAGCATTGCCATTAATTATAAGTCAAGACAAAAGTCAGTTCATAGTTCAAAGATCATGGTACCTAACCAAGCTATATGGAGAAGTATCGATGAGTTGTTTTGTACACTTTAACCTTTTCTTCTTTTCAAAAGAATAAGAGAATAATAAAAGTTAATAGTAAAATAAACACATATATCATATACATTCATCCATCCATCCATGAATGTCATTTATCTATATTTCTTTCTTTGTGTCATATGGTGCTTGTTTATCTCTGGCTCTTGACACATTTGTTGTGATGGTGCTTGTTTATCCCTGGCCTCCAACTTTTTCATCTTTTGTTGTAGTGGCGCTTGTTTATCCCTAGCCCTCAGCATATTTCTTTCTGTGTCATGTGGTGCTTGTTTATCTCTGGCCCTTGACACATTTGTTGTGATGGTGTTTGTTTATCCCTAGCCTCCAGATTTTTCATCTTTTGCTGCAGTGGCGCTTGATTATCCCTGGCCCTCAGCATATTTCTTTCTTTTTGTCATGTGGCGCTTGTTTATCCTTGGCCCTTGACACATTTGCTGTGATGGCGCTTGTTTATCCTTGGCCTCCAGCTTTTCATCTTTTTGCTGCAGTGACACTTGTTTATTCCTGGCCTTCAACGTTCTCTCTCGTAATGTCATGTGGTACTTGTTTATCCCTAGACCTTGACACCTTTGCTGTGGTGGTGTTGTATCCCTGACCCCCAGCATTTATCTTATCTCTATTAAGTCTAGTATTGGTTTTGTCCTTGATTTTCTAGAGACAACCCTTTGCTTGCACTTTTATAATTTGCTTGAGTTATTCAAATGCCTCTAAGCTTTAACCGAGCAAAATAGTGTCTATACCTTCGTCCACCTTCTATTTGTACAAGGATGTACGAAGGGGGCATACTGTAGAGCCACCTATTTTTGCCTGAGTTATTAAATTAATTGCTAATTTAATCATTAAAATATATAATTATGTTTGCCAATTTGGTTTGATTTTTAATTGATTATCTTTAATCTCCATTAAAATTTTCAAACTTCTTAGTTTGCTAGTGTAGTTGGAGGAATTAAATTGTTGGAGTAAAATTTAGAAAAAAAAAACCCAAAAGAGTAAAATTTTGAATTTTTGAGCTGTTGGCAAAATATCTATTCCATTTTGGTGTTAGCTCCCATTTTTGGCATGATTTTCAAATTAAAAAAAAATAGCCAATAATTTCATACCCAAAGAGGAAAAGGGTTTTAGCTTATAAAAATCATTCTTGTTGAGAGAAAAAAAGGGAGTTCTTCAACCAAAAAAAAACCCTTGAAACAACATTCAGCCTCATCAACCCTAGAGATACCATCAACCACATCCAACAACAAAAAAAAAAAAAAACAAACAAAAAAAGCATCATAGTGAATCTTCCCATAAGAAAAATAGCCAAAAACAAGAAAACCTCTTCCAAACCAAAAAAAGAACACAAAGAAACTAAAACTTTGTTGGAGGTTGCACTTGGTAGGGGCTTTGTCCCAAGGATCCGCACCTCGTTTAACAAGTTAGTTTAGGGGTGAGCAAAAAGAATCCGAAAGCCGAGCCGACCGACCGAAACCGACCGAACCGACGTCGGTCGGTCGGTTTTTCTATAGGATCGGTCGGGGTCGATTGATCGGTTCACCCAAAATGGGCGAAAACCGACTGAACCGACCGAAATTAAAATATACATATATATATATATATATATATATATATGATGACACATCATATCAGATTGCTGCCAGCATTAATGCTGGCAGCTTTGGTGGTGCTTTGGGAAGACCATCAGCTGATGGTCTTCCCAAGGTTTTATTAAAAAATAAAAAAAAAATTATTTTTTTTTTTTTTCAAATTTCAAAACTTAATTTTTCATTTCTCTTCATTTTCTTTCTTTTCATCCATTCTCCATCTCTGCAACATGGTTTCTTCTTCTTTTTTTTTTCTTTTTCGTTTCTTAGCAACCTCGTTTCTTCTTCTTTTTTTTTTTTCTTTTCATTTCTTTCTTTTTCGTTTCTTGCATGGTTTCTTCTTCCTTTTTTTTTTTTCTTTTTCGTTTCTCAACAACTTCGTTTCTTCTTCTTTTTTTTTTCTTTTCGTTTCTTTCTTTTTCGTTTCTTGCTTTCTTCTTCTGTTTATGGCTTTCTTCTTTTATCCCTTTTTTCTTTCTTTTTTTCATTTTTATCTTCTTCTTGTCTTCCTTTTTCTTCTTTCTTTCTTTTTTCCTTCTTCGTTGTTTTCATTTCTTTTTCCCTTCTTTCTCTGTTTTTTTTTCTTCTTGGGTTTCATTTCTTTCCTTCTTTCTTCTTCTTATCTTCTTCTTATGTTCTTTTGGGCAGATTTGAACGTTTTTTTCTTCATCTTCTTCTTTCTGTTTGTTGGAGTTTTTAAACCGACTATACCGACCGACCGCCAGTGTAGTCGGTCGGCCGGCGCAACTGACGTCTTCCAAACCGATGAAAACCGACCGCCGGAAACCGACATGTCGGTGGTCGGCGTCGGTTTTAGCCCAAAACCGACTCTGACCGACCGATGATCACCCCTAAGTTAGTTTAGTGTTCTTAACTTTTTTTTTCTCTTTTTTCCCTTCTTCGAGCTCCCCTGAAAAAAGAAAGAAATTAGAGTAGGTATTTGAAGTTGCTTATGTATTCTTTTTCTTTCTAGTTTTTTTTTTCTTTTACTTGCTATTATGTAGGTTATTGTTTATCTTTATTTATTTCATGCTTCATTTTTGGATTTGGGTTCTTGTTTTCATCTCACCTTCTCTAGCGTTTTCTTTTCAAAGACTTCATAGTTTATTTAAATAATAATAATAATAATAATGAAAAAGGTGAAAACAAGTTAGCAAACCTTAGGTTTAGGATGAAGGAGCTTTGACTTTGTTCTTGAAAAAAATAGCAACAATGTAATGGTTGTGGGAGAGAAAAGTTAAAGAAGAAGAGAAGAAAACCAAAATGAGCTTAGAAAAAGAGAAAGGCAATGAGTATGAGAAGAGAAAGAAAAGAAGAGAGAAATGAGGGGATGGGAGAGGCTATTAGTTTTAAAAGAGTTTATTTTTTAAAAAAAATGGTTAGTTTAAAATTTTTTTAAAAAAATTAAAATAATTTTGGATGGGCGGCAAATCGGCCGCCCATCACATCTCTTTCTTTTATTTTATTTTATTTTATTTTATTGTGCTTATTTATCTTTTCTTTTATGTGTTGTCACTTCATGCCGGTGATTCATCTTTTTTCAAGTACTACCTTTACTTCTCTTTTTTTCAATTCTGTTTTCTAGTTTTTTTTTTTTTTTTAATGTGTTGGTATTTAGTTGTTTATTTTAGGTTATTTCTTTTGTTTAGTTTTCTTCTTTTTTTTAGAAATGTTTGCTTTATTTTCCGAATTTGTTATTTATATTTACATGTTTTTATCCACTTTATTCAAGAATTACATTCAATTATGCTATTTTACTAATAGGTACTTCAATATTGTCTTGGTGTGATTTAAATATTTTTTTATCTAGCATGTCTCCAATTTGATATATTCCCATTATATTTATTGATTTTATGGTACTAATTTCTTTTTAATCTCATGCTTTATTTTGTTAAAAACATCCGGCAACGAAATTTAGAAATATTTGGAAGTCCGATTTTCTAATTTTTTCGAGGTGAGGGGTCGATCTTTGGGAGTCCGAGATCGATTCCAATATGTTTTCTTAAAATTTAACATAATATACTATTGGTTGTTTATTTATCGCATTAATTATTATGTTAATTTACTTGTTTCATAATTGCAATTTGTTGTCTATTGTGCTTGTATATAAATGTTGTATATCATATATATTTTTTTAAATGTTTTCAAATTATTTTTTTTCAAACTTTCCTTTAATTTATTTTAAATTCATTTCTAAACTTATTTTCTATTTTCTTTGCTCTTTTGAGCTTATAAAGGTTTTATCATTAAAATTTTATTTTCAAAGGTTTTTATAATCTTTTCTTAAAAATAATTTTTTTTAGACCGTTTTTCCTAAAAAAATCCTATGATGGAATCTAGAAATATTTGGAAGTCCGGTTTTCTAGAATTCTTAAGGTGAGTGATCTTAATCTTTGGGAGTCCGAGATTTTGATCCCAAGAAAAATGAATTTAATTTAAATTTTTTTTTTTTAAAAAAAAATATTTCCCTTTTGGAATGCTATCCTATGATGGAATTAGGGAATGGTAAAATTCTCTCATATTCTTGAGGTGAAAAATTTTAATTCTAATATAGCAAAATCAATGGATAATTTTTCCACTTATTTTATGGGATCATTACTTCAAATATTGAGTAATGAGGGGCAAAATAAGACATTGTTTTAAAAATATATTTTTTTCTAAATATGTCATATTTTCTAATTTTTCTTCAATTCAAGATAAAATTTTGGCCACCGTTTTTAACGGGTGTTGTGGGGTGCTAACACCTTCCCCATACACAAACAACTCTCAAACCCAAATCTGATTTTTGTAGACCATTTTTTTATTATTTTTCTTCAAATGATAGTTTTATCTTATTTTGGTATCCAATCACACCATAAAAAAGATTGGTGGCAACTCCTTTAATTTTACCCCTTTTTTAGGACGTCGGCCACTCCGCGTCGCATGCACATGGCGACAACTTGGCGACTCCACTAGGGAAGTGAGATTTCATCTCGAGAGTTTGGCCATTTTTGTTATCTTGAATTTTTTTTTTTATTATTATTGTTCTTATTATATATATGTTGCTTTGGTTATTTTATTATTTCACACACCCTCACAAGCCTCCTACCCAAGCTTTACCTATTAGGTTTAGATTTGAGGATGAAGTAGTGTCGACCTTCGAGAAGCTTATGCTTCCGTGTAGGCACACGAAAAAATCCTCACTCAATTTGGTCGTGTGATCGTATATGATTTATTGACCATTTTGAGGGTTTTTTTTTTTTTTTTTGATCTTATAACCAACTTCACTTGCTCTAAGCCTCTATATTGGTTATTTTATTAATTCACACACTATCACGACCCTCCTGCCCGACTCTTCCCAATAGGACTAGAATCGAGGACGAAGTAGTGTCGACCTTCAAAAAGCTTATTGCTTCCGTGCAGGCACACGAAAAATCCTCACTCAACTTGGTCATTTCATCATATACGATTTTGTGACCAATATGAGGGCCTTTGTCATTTAGGATCTTAGAATTAACCACACTAATTTAGAGCATTTATGTTACATATCTTGTTAACAAGATCATTTTGGCTCTAGCTTTGTTTTCGTCTTTGATCTTTTGCTATTTATTTCATTCTTTGTTTTCGTTTTTATTATTTTTCTTAAAATGATAGTTTTATCTTATTTTGGTGTCCAATCACACCATAAAAAAATTGGTGGCGACTCCTTTAATTTTACCCTTTTCGAGGACGTCGGCCACTCCGCGTTGCATGCACGTGGCGACAGGGGGTTATTTGATAACATCAAATTTTTGCATATTAATTTCGCTAAATTTTGCTTGTCTTTATGTTATTATATGTGAAAAATGATGAATTTTGACTATGATATTGTTATAGGTCATTTCGGAGCCTCTAGAGTCAAAACCGAAGGTCAAACTCAAAAAGCAAACTGTGAGCACATAATCACGCTGGAAACCCGAGGCTTTAGTGTCGAGATGCTGCTCGACGCCACAAGACAGTAGTCTAGTGTCGAGAGCTGTGGGTCTAGTGTCTCGACACTAGGCAGATTCTAGATCTGCGATTTCCTTATTTGCACAACGATTTTTCCTTGTTTGAGCCAATGATTCAGTGCCAAAATCACACGATTTCAAGGCCAAAGTGTTGGGTTTTATACCTTAAAACTCGTAAATAGTGAATGTAAATAAATTGTATACTTGTTTCAATAAACTATTATTGAGTTTATACAATAAAATGTTATTGTTAAGTATTGCACAATATGACTCAAATCCAATAAACTAAGATCTAATGTTGTTTGTATGTAACTTGAACTAGTATGTGGGGACATACGGGGATTGATGTTCAAGTAACAACCTAAAAGCTCTATAGTACAGGGATAAGGCTGGGTACCTTATCCTCGTAACACTATGTGATACGGCCTGCTTTGTATTTAATACAGACGTATTGATCCAAAGCGTCCATGTAGTAGACATGCAAGCGGCGGTATCCTATGCAATGAATTTGCATAAGACTGGACCACGAAATAGTCAACCACTAGTTGTAACACCGTTAACTAGTTCGGTTACTATTTTAATAGGATGACCTAGGTAACTCAGTCTTAATCCTGAGTGTGTCATGAACTCCTTCTCACGAGGGATTATCCTTTAATTAGCATGGGTGAGAATGGCCTGTACGCCGACTCAAAAAGCTTTCCTTTTTGGGGACAAGACCAAGTGGGAGACAGGGGACATGACAACACAAGAAAGAATTCACTCATTCTCACTTCTAGGAGAAGTAGATGAATGTTCCCTTAAGTGGTGACTCCGGGAGTTCAACAAAGGGATCTCACCCTCTCACTGGCTCGAGAGGGACTTTCTGTTTAATGGTTGGACCATAAACAGGTTGTTCATTAGAGGAGCACTGGTACTTAAGGAGACAGATGTAACACAGGGGTAAAACGATAATTTGACCCAACTGTGATTATAGACACTCATGAAGGATCGACTTATCGGTATAGGTCTATATCCGTGGACACAGAAATATTTTACAGTGAAAAGAGTTCACTTGTGGGTCTTTAGTGGAATGACCCACTATTAATGAATATTGGTTAATCTGATTAATGAGTTAAATTAGTTAACCTCATATCATTGGAGCTTAAGATCTGTAGATTCATTAGGTCCCCTTGCTAGCTCGTAAAGAGTAATTAGGAACAATTATATCTTGAGAAAATTTGAATAGTTCAAATTCATATTGGGAATTAAGTTAATTGTATGAGATACAAATGTATAGTGATACATTGAAATATAAAGTCTAATTTGAGATTAAATTTTATTATATTTGAAAGAATGATATATTTGAAAGAGTTCAAATATATGACTAATTAAATATATGATATTTAATTAGAAGATGAATTAATTAATTATTCAATTTAGTTTAAATTAAATGAGATTTAATTAAACTATAGTCTATGAGGGAATTATTACAATATGATTCTAATGTGTAATTAATTAAATATGAGTGATATTTAATTATAAAAATAATTAATTATTGGAATTAATTGATTTATTAGTTTAATTGAATTAATTAAATGTGATTTAATTAAGTTTAATTAAACTATATATTATGTGAGGGAATTACATTTAAATAAGATTTAAATGTACATGAGATTAATTAATTAACATTTAATTAATTAATTAAATTAATTAATTGATTTTGATCTAACGGTCAAGATTGTTTTCTAACCTCACATTAGGTTTCCTCACTTATAAAAGGAAAGGTTATGAGAACCCTAACCCTAAGACCAATGGTCTCATTGAGCCTCCCTCTCATATTCTCTCAACTCAAGAAAATGAAGGGAGAATTTTCCCTCTAGAGTTTTTCCCATTCAAGATGAGGTAGTCCCACAACTACGTTCCTAATCTCAGAGTCATAGTCAGAAAGATCAATTGGTGGTGTCCCAATTATTGACGCTTGGTCCCTATGAAATCAAGAAAGACGTTCTTGATATTTCATAGACGACAACGATGGTATGTATGCTTCTCCGCTTTAGATTAGATCTAAGGTTGTATGCTTAGCCTTAATAAATAGATTATATTTAAAATAGTTTTCTGAATCTTTGTCAATGTATTGGTATTTTGGTAGAAACAAAGTTAATTACGAATCGGTCTCAATTCGCTTCCGCTAACGGAATTAGGGAATTCCAATCCTAGACAAAGACCCCTATAAATATGTAACATTGTATTAGGGTTAAATCATCCTTGTATCATCTCAAATTCTCTCAATTGTAGCCGCTTTTCCTCTCATTTTTCAAGCTCTCTTTTGAGTTTTCTTAGTCTAAGGGTTGGTTGATCAAGCCTTGAGCTTGGAGTGTACTGTTATATGGCCAACTAAGCTCGAATTACTGTCATTGGGACCTCGGTGTGTAAGTTTGATTTAATATTATGAGATTTCTATTCTTAATCTTTTAGTTAATTGTCTTTCTGATTCTAGCTCTATGCATACAAATTTAGTAAATGTTAGGAGAGATTGACAACCTTGACCGCGACTTTGCTAAATTTATTTACTGACAAAAAAGTAGTAAAATAGGATTGCATGCAACTATGTTTAGGAGTAATTTTTTAGATCAAATAACTAGGAGATTTAGTTATTCTAATTAAGGCGTTAATTCCCCTGATTGCATGCATGACTAATCTAACTAGTTCTCAATGCAGCTTAAATTTAATTAATTATTGCACAGTTAATTAGATTTAGGCTAGAATCGGACTGAGTGTGTTGGCTTGTCCGTGATAGTAGAACATGAGCTCTTGGTAACTCTAGAGTACGCTAGACTTAGATAGTTAATTAAAATCAACTGATAATCAATGAATGAAATTAATCAAACTAAACACCGAGTGCAACCCCGACTACAATAATCCTTGTGATAAGATCAATTAACCCAACCTTTTACTTTTATTCCATTTATTTCTTTATTTTTATGTCTTATTCTTTTATGCATAAACCCCCTTTTTCGGTTATCTCAAAACACAAAAGAATTAAAAAAAAAAAAATGGGTTGTTCCCTGTGTTCGACCCCGACCACTATCGCTACAAGTTAGTTTTGGGTGTCATGGACTATAAATTTTATTTGATCCGAAGTCTCGACAACTTCAGTCCATCACATGTTAAATAAGAAAATAATTAAAAAGTCATTTTTTTTAAAAGATCATGATTGTTTTTGAAGGAAAAAAAACATCAGGAAAAAGAAGAGGCCATGTTTAGATCACATTACATGTGAATTTTATGTTGCATGCTCTTCCAGATTTAATCCATGTTAGCGAGTAGATTTGATGTGGTGATCATTGAAGGATAAATTGTTACTATTCATGTGTCAAAAGCTGTTTTGACTCCTCATTGGTATAAAAAATGGATTGGATAAAGAATAAAGGAAATGTTTAGGCCCCGTTTGATAACCATTTGGTTTTGGGTTTTTGGTTTTTGGAAATTAAGCTTATACACACCTATTCCTACCTATAGTTTCTTTGTTTTAGTATCTACCTTGTTCTTTGTTTTCAAAAACCAAGTCAAATTTTGAAAACCAAAAAAAGTAGTTTCCAAAAACTTGTTTTTGTTTTTGAAATTTGGCAAGGAATTCAAATGGTTCCTTAACAAAGATGAAAACCATTGTAGGGAATTTTGGAGAAAAACAAGCATAATTTTCAAAAACCAAAAACTAAAAATCAAATGGTTATCAAACGGGGCCTTAATTTTTAGCATTGAATTGTGCCCTAAAGGAAAATTTATTAATGGCTAATAAGCAAATTGTAACCAAGTGATAGATTATTGGAATTAATTTAATAATTAATTCATATGAATTCAATGACAATTATATTTAAACTATTTAATAACATTCTTTCTATCCTGTATTTTTCTATGTGTAATAATGCGAAAGGGCCGAATAAGACTACATATTTTTGCAGCCTGTCAGTTGCTTTTGTATTGGGCAAAAAGAATCTTGTGTGTTTTTCACTCGAGAGTTGAAACGCTTCATTCTTCAACCAGATCAATTTTAATAAAAGAATATTTGGAACCTTTTTACTGTGAATATCACAAACCAGAGGGTGGAATTTATTCTAATTAAATCATTGATATTTTAATTTATTCTCTGATTAGTTACATAATTTTGCATCCACCAACTTAAGAATATAAGCAAATTGACTGAAAAGGAACTAATTTGGTGACAGCCCTAAATTGATTCTAAGCAGAAGATGAGGAGACAGAATTTCAACCCCAACATTATCGTTTTATCACAAATCAACGTGTGTACACTTTCTTTTTTTTTTCTTTTTTTTTTTAATATTTTTATATCGTCTCCCTTTGTCGTTCCTTTTCTATCAATTCAAATATATATTTAAAAATTTATCAATTTTTTCCCGTAAAATGACAAAGAATCTTTAAACTCCATTTAAGTGAGTTTGAGATGACTGTTACGGAAAAATTTCTAGTGTTACAGTGGTATGGAAGATTTTTTGGAAGATTTTCATACTACCCATTCATTGTTTGCCATGTAAGAAATATTTAAGAATGATGTGGGACCCATGGAATAAAATATTATATCATTAAATGATGTGTCAAATGCTGAATGGAAGGAGTATGTACTACCATAGTACTAGAAACTTTCCCGACTTTTACATACTCATGATTTTAAATTGAATATTTTAAAACACTTTTAAAAATTACTAATTAAATATTTCTTTAAAAGTAATTGAGAGTGCACTAATTGTTTTTAGACTTCTATAAATCATTTTAACTATATAACTCAATAACATGAATTTTTGTTTGTTAAATTCTAAATTTAGTCTCAATAATTTGGAAAAAGTTAGAATTTTAGTTTTATATAATTGAAAAGGTTAGAATTTTATCTCCATCGTTTGATGAAATGTCATAAATAGTTCCTACCGTTAGAAGATACTAACGGATTGAGTAGGTGTCAAGATAGCTCACTTTCATGCACTCAATCTGTTAGTGATTTCTAATGGTACATACTATTTATGAGGTTTTATCATTATAGAGACTGAATTCTAATTTTTAAAATTATAGGGACAAAATTCTAACTTTCTCCAAAATCATAGGGATCAAATTTGTAATTTAACCTTTCTTTTAAGATTTTTAGCTGTGTTGTAAAACCTTAAAAAAATCTATTTATATTTTTTAATTTAATTACTGTTCTAAATTTTTTTCTATGGCATGAAGTTTCTTTTTCTTTCTTTTTTTCTTTTTAATTTTACATACAAGTAAATAAAATTATTACCAAAAAGGGCCTGATTTATAAACTCACTTGATTCTAAAATAAGGTGAATATAAAGAAAAAAAGTTGTCAAAACTATTTAATTATTATGCATTAAGATCTGAAAAAGATAATGAATTTCAACATCAGATTATGCCATCATCCCTACAAAAATTAGAATAGGAACTTTAACAACTTTCAATTACCATTGAGCATCCAACTAAACAAAGCACCACAAAGATCCACTCTTTTTCGTTGGGTTATGCTTTGTAACCTTCAATTTTTGGTAAACAATACTTTAGAATCAATAACAAAAGAAAAATTCTCAATTGACAAAAACATGAAATTCTCAATCGCTAAAATGTCCCAAAAGTGGAGAAATTATTAGGTGCTCCTAGTGAAATGAGGCGGGTAGTTTTGTACCGTTGGATGTATAAAAGAGAAATTGTAAAAGTATCTGGATTTTGTATCCAACGATTGTTAGGGACAGATAAATTTGAAGATATACATCCAACGATTTTAAAGAGAGAGCCTCAATGCATTGGAGCACGCCCCAAAAGTGGCTTTTTGAGTCAAACACCCTCTTCGTAAAAGTGTCCCACTTCAAGAAAAAGGCTTCTTCTTTCAACCATCCATTGGCCATCCTAAAGAAATTCACCCAACACTTAATATAAAGAACCAGAAATTCAAAGCTAAGAGAGATGCCAAAGCAACCCTTTTTGGCTCTTCATTATTGATTCTTTTTGCTCTGGCAAATGTCCAAGATGAGAAGCTTTTGCTTAGTTCTTATTATGATGCTAATGGTTGTCCCACAGTTCACCCTTCTGATCGTTGATTGTAGAGTTCTCCGATCAGCAACCGAGCGCGACGGTGTCGATGGCCGTAATGTCGCTGAAAAGCCTGATAGCCTAGCACCACGATCAAAGGGTTCTGGCAAAAGTGGTGATCAAGTTTCTACACTGGCTTCGGGACCAAGCAGGAAGGGCGCTGGCCATTAGTCACACATGTTCTTTACCAAGTTCATTATTTTGCCTAATTGATCGCTCAGATTTATTTTTTCTTTTTTGGGGTTGTGTATATGATTGTAGAGAAATTGTTTTCCTCTTTCTTTTCGTTTAATTTAATTGGGTAATTTCGATAGATTTCATTTTGTTAATCCATCATGAGAGACACATTTAATGGTCGACTTAGGTCATATACTTGAATCCCACCTTTCAATTTTTTTGAATCAAATATAAACATGAAGCATTAGAACTCTTATATTATGTATTTACCTATTGTTTAATATATGAGTAAAAAAAAAATACTTGTCAAATATATACTTTTTCCATTTATTGTTAAAAAAAAAAAAAAAAAAAAAAAAAAAAAAAACTAGGGAATAAAGAACCAGAAATAGTTATTAAATATGTATTTATTTGCTTCCTTAAATAATAAAAAAAAAGTAAATAAATAACTATCAAGAAGAAGTAAGAGTTAAGAATTAGAAACATTACCAAAGGCTTGAGTAACCAACAATCTAGTTTTTGACGAACTCAATAATCGATTAATTTTCGTTGTATTTCAAAAAAAAAAAAACTAATCAATTAATTTTTTTTTTTATTTCAAAACAAACAAAAAAACGTGGTTTTGGTTTGAGAGTAAATAGGTTAGAATATAGGATAATTGCAGTGGGTGGCAAGTTGGACCAAATTAATAGCAAATATAGCACAATGTAAAAAAAATTGCAAATATAGCAAAATCTATCAGAGTATATTACAGATAGACACTGATAGACTTCGATTAATCAAAATCTATCAGTGACTATCACTGATAGACTTTGATTCAAAGTCTATCAGTGATAGTTACTGATAGATTTTGATTAATTGAAGTCTATCGACGATAGACACTGATATACTTTGAACAATCAGAGTCTATCAGTGATAGACACAGATAGAATCTGACAACAACTATTTGGTCTTGTACAATTAATTTTTCTATATTTGCAATTAGTTTACAATTGTGCTATATTTGCTATTAATTTGGTCCAATTTGCCATCTATGCAACTGCTCCTATGATTCTCTGTTTTTGCAAAAAAAAAAAAAAAAAAAAAAAAAAAAAAAAAAAAAAAAAAAATTCAAGGAACGAGTGAAACATCCTATTGGTGTGGCATTTTAGTGATGAAAATGTGATAAGTTTTAGATGGTTCCATTTCAAAACCAATTTGCTTTGAGATGGAACCATTGTTATCTAATAATAAGTCCAATTTGGACAAAACTCTAACAAAAACTTACCCTTTGTTTGGGAGCATAAAAGTTTAAGAAATGATTTTAAATCTTATGATTTGAAATTTGAGAAATGATTTAAAATTATTAGTCTTGTTTGGAACATGAAAGATTTATAATGAATGTATTTAAAATTTTGTGTTTGGATGGTAATTGGAAAAGAAAAGAAAGTAAAAGAATTTACTGATATAGGTTTTTAATTTTAGTTATTAATAGAAAATTAAAATATGATAAGGATAAATTTAGTAATGTAACTCACATCTCCCTGAAATCCTGCAAAATCCGATAGTTTTAGTTAGGAAAATTTTTAACGTAAAAACACGATTTCAAATCATTTTAGATTTCAAATCATTCTATTTCATGAGATACCAAACAACAGAATTCATTTCAAAGCTCTCCTGATTTGAAATCCTTCAAAATCAAGAGGTTCCAAACACAACATTAGGAATGTTTTGTCATCACGTTTAGTTAGTATATGAATCTAGCACTCCGGTTATTTCTCTTGAAGTGAAAAGAAACCCCTTGTTTCGATGGGTTCTTCAAAGATGCTTGAGATGCTCAATTAAAGGTTCAATTTCATTGTAGTGTGGTGATATCTTCATCGTGTAATAGATTCCAAACAATTTTGAGGTCTACTTTCCCTTAAAGAGCTAGGTGTGAGTCCCACATCTAATGTTAATTGAATACCTTCATTAAGAGCCCTTGCTTCTGCCTATTCCACAAAAGAACACGTTCGAGCTTAGTGAAAAATTCTCCACCGCCACCATTTTTTCACCATTGTGATTTGGGATAATCACGTTGAGGACTGCTTCTGCCTATTGAACCATTGCATTTCACGTTCAATTTGTAATGATGTTGAAGTGACAAAATCCATTTGCCATTACTATCGAGAAGGTTGTTTGGTAGCAGAAGCAGTAACAAAGTGATTCAGAACTTTATGTTAGGGCACAACTTCAAATAAGATCAAATACGTTTAGTCCATGAAATTTTAGATATGTGTTCATATAGTCCATAAAATTTAAAAATTGTTTAATAGGTTCATTTTGTGTCTAATAGATCACCTAAACTTCAATTTTGTATTCAATAGGTCTTTTACATATTCGAAATTTTTAAAAATTAAATGGTATATTAGATATAAATTTTAATTTTGTGTCTAATAGGTCTTATTGGACAAATTTTAAAATTAACGTATATATTAATTACAAAACAAAAAATCCTAATGTCAAATTCGACACAAAATTCAATTTTATGTCTAATAAAACAATTAATTTTAATTTTTTTTAGTTCAACAATTGAGGGGACTAAGTGATTGAATCATAAACCTTTTAAGATGATAATTTGTGTCTTCATCCACTAAACTAAGCTTGGATTAGCTAATTTTAAAAAAATTTGAATGTCACAGGGGCCTTCTTATTACGGCCGGGATAAGGAAGAAAGACAACCTAGATATTTTTCATGGTCCACTACTATTTGTTAGCATATTTAATTAACTGTAGTTGTTCTTTAATTTGTTGGTTATGTCTCTTTATTCTACAACATCTTTTCTGTTATTTCCTTTTCTATTGTAATGCTACACGTGTCCATATCTTTGCTATTTATGCCAATGATTGAGCTTAGTACTGTGCTGAAATATTTCTTGAAATTCTTTGCTCTGTATATTGTCTATATGGTATCAAAGCTTAGGTTGCTTTCTCCTTAAAGTTTTTTTCGTCTCTGCTTTATTTGTCATGGTGTCATCCTCAAGCTCCTCGTCTGCAGATAATAGCCGGTTTTCGGTCTTGACCAATACCTCTATGATTCAAACTCCAGTTGTCTCTTCCACAATTTCATCTCCTCAAACAACACCTGTCACCTCCCAACACCCTACTCTAAATACCTCCACTGTCCCGTCGAACACTCCAAATAGACCTTTAAACCCTAATATCCCTCCTTTCCAATCTACATTTCCCAATCCCCAAAACTTCTCCCAGTTTCTCCCAGTGAATCCCTCTGTCATAGCTGGATTTCAGTATCCCCCAGCTCCATCTTCAAATTTACCCTTCTTCCCAAACTTTAATCCTGCTGCCCCATTTTACCCGACAACTCAACCCTTTCCCTCCCCTTATCCCACTCTCACTCCACCGCTGAATATCAAGCTTATCGACTCCAACTATCTCTTGTGGAAGAATCAACTCCTTAATCACATCATCGCTTTTGATATGGAGAATTTCATCAACGAGATGCCTGCTCCACCGAAGTATACTTGGATGTAGCTCAAACACAGGTAAATCCGCAATTTACGATTTGGCAAAAGTTTAATCGAACCTTGATGAGTTGGATATATTCATCTCTGAATGAAGATAAACTAGGAGAGATTATAGGTTGCTCTTCTGCTTTTTAAATTTGGGAGCATCTTCGTGTTGTGTATGAATCGTCTTCTACTATTAGAATAATGGGACTTCGGTCTCAACTTCAAAAGATTAGGAAGGATGGTCTCTCTGTTTCTCAGGTACTTTCCGCAGATTAAAGATGTTGCGGATAAGTTCTCGGCCATAGGAGAGCCTTTGTCCTATCGTGATCACTTGGGCTATATTCTCGAGGGTCTTGGCACTGAATACAATCCTTTCGTCACCTCCATTCAAAATCGCACCGATCCCTCATCCCTCGTCGATGTCCGCAGCCTTCTCCTAGCTTATGAGGCGCGTCTTGAAAAACAAACTTCTGTCAACAGCTTCAATCTTGTTCAAGCCAACTTAGAAAACCTTTCGGTCAACTCTAATAAAAAACGATTCCTGAAGCAACAAACCAATCCCAAGCAAAATTTTTATCCTGTATCTCTTTCTCCCTTTCCATTTCCTCAACCTTTCCAAGCTCATTTTCCTTGTCCGGGTGTTCTTGGTCATCCTCAATCATCTCCTCGACCTTCTAAATGGCCCTCCACCAATCTGAATCGCCCCCAATGTCAAATTTGCAGCAAGCTTGGACACACAACTTTGGTTTGCTACAATCGCCACAATCCCATGTATCAAGCACCATCTAATACCTTATCTCCTCAGGTTTTCTTTAACCAGTTTTCTCAGCCTATCCAACCTTTTCCAGTCCCTTTCCCTGCACCTTCGGATCCTAATCTTTCAATGCCTACTTCCTCTTATCCGGATAAGGCTCGGTTTATGGATTCGGAGGCTACTCACCATATGACTTCGGATGTGAGCAATCTTCAGCAATCTTCTCCATATTTCGGTGGTGAGCAGGTGGTTGTTGGCAATGGTAAGTGACGGGACCGCCAGGAGGGTGTCGAATTCTCCCTAAGTCGTCAAATAAAATTTATAATCCACGGCATTACTACTATTTTGTAGCAATAGTGACCGGGGTCGAACACAGAGAAGGGGGATCTAGCAAGTGTAGAATTTCGTGCTTATGAAAACAGGGGGGATTTTTTATGATGAAAGACAAGCAAGAAAAATAAAATAAAATAAAATAACTAAATGTTGAATTTTAAATGGCACAAAACTAAACATGCAAAGGAGAAATTAGACGGGATCAATAACATAAAAAGGGACCGTTGGATTGGGATTTATTATGCTTGATTCTAATTCGTTGGCTTCCTAGTTTTCTCTAATAATCGTTCTAAACTAATTTTATTAGTCTGGTCGGCTTCTAGGTTACTCGGAGGACCCCCCTACACTAACATGTGCTAATTAACTAGCTAATCGAGAATTCGGCAATTAACAAGATTAATTAATATAGACTCTATCGCTCGCCACCCCTTATGCATAATGTAGCAACCATCCGAGACCTCTGCAACGATTATTACTTATATCTAACTAGTTTATTAACAAGCAATTTTCCAACCACCTATTAAATCTAGCCGCTTTGGGATCGTGGGTCTGGAATCATAAGAACTAAATTCAAATATAATTTAAATCTAATTCCTACAACCTTTAACATGCATCCTAGGCCTATCAAGGGTCGTCTCGCGTAGAGAGTGACTTGCCTCAACCTAGTGGCTATCTAAAAATATCTGATAAAATACACAAGCGGTAATCGCATAAGGCGTCAATCCTAATTGACTAGCCTCATGTATTGGTTTAAACGGGATAACATGCAAAACTCAATAAAAACTCAGCAAGAACAGCAAGTATAAACCAGAAAACTCAGCCAATATTATTTAGAATGAAGACATAAATCCAATCCAACGATTTAAACGAGTTTAGCTACGCATAGATGAAGTAAAATCAACAAATAACATAAAAGAATCCATAGAATATGACCAACAATGGTCTACAGGAGTGTTGGAATGTAAAAGAGGCAAAGAAATCGTAAAAGGACCAAAATTCTAACCTAACGGCGGACTAAAACCGAGGCTACATATATATAGAAAATACGCTGGCGTCGAGATGTCAAGGGTAGCGTCTCGACGCCACGAACATTACACTTTGGCTCGAATTCACGTTGGCGTCTCGACGCCAGCCTCATATCCCAACTTGTTGCTCAATTTCTCGGTTTTGACTCGCTTCTTCTCGGTTCGGGGCTTCAATCTTCGGCTTTCGGTGTCATTCTTCAGGCCCGCTTTAGCACAATTGGGTCTCTTCACCTCCTCGCTGTCCAAGACATCGAGATGGCTCCAAAACTCCTTAATTGGCTCGAATTAACACCAATTAGCGTGATCGACTTCCGACATATCCTAAGCTCAATTAACCTGTAAATAGGACAAGTAAAGCATAAAATTACTCTAACAAGCTTAGATTAGAGGCGATAAAATAGAACTATTTAGGTCCTATCAAATACCCACAACCTAAATCTTGCTAGTTCTCGAGCAAGGCACACACAAACCAAAGAGAAAGACGTTGTGCATATAATTGAAAAGTGATTTAATCCTCAAGACTCAAACGCTCAAAAAACTAAAGCAATCAAGAGACATTCGCAAGAGAGACAAATGAGGAGACAAATCAAAATTTTTCAAAGATTATCTTGCACAAGAGAGCTCCATCTCACCTAAAGAAGACTTTACTAGCCCGAGATTGGTTTACTCAACTCTCATCTTATCTTCCCCCTACACTGGCACTAAGGTCTTGTTAAAAGGCCCAAATGGAGCAAACTAGGTTGCTTTCTCTTGCTTAGGCGCCTGATCAAGGAATTCCTTTTTCTTTTCTCTCTTCTTTTTTTTTCTTTCTTTCTTTTTCTTTTTGCATTTATTTTGGATAGGGCACTAGCTTTCACACTACAGCGCAGGGACCCATTGTTGGGTTTTATGCCCTAAAACTCGTAGATAGTGAATGTAACCGTTGACCGAATATTAATGAAATAATGTTGATATATTTTTCCACTAAATGTTATTAGTTATTTTATATTTGTCTTTGCGTAAAAGCTAATCCAATAAACTATACATCCTAGGCTGTAATATGAGTCTTGAACTATATGTAACGACATATGGGGATCACTGTTCAAGAAACAACCTAAAGGGTCTATAGTATAGGGATAAGACTGGGTGTCTTATCCTGGTGACACTATGGATACGACCCACTTTGTATTTGATACAAACTCTATGATCCAATGCGTTCGTGTAGGAGACATGCGAGTGGGGGTATCCTATGCAATGAGTTTGCATAAGACCGGACCGCGAAACAGTAACCACTGGTTATAACACCGTTAACTAGTTGGTTTTCTATTTCACTAGGACGACCTAGACAACTTGGTCTTAATCCTGAGTTGATTATGGACTCCTGCTCATGAGGGATTGTCCTTTGATTTGTATGGGTGAGAGTGGCCAATACGCCGACTCAATAAGCCTACCATTCTAGGGACAAGACCGAGTGGGGAGCTGGGAACATAATCGTACAAGATGGAATTCACTCCTTCCCGACTTTAGGGAAGCAGATGAGTGTTCCCTCAAGTGGTGACTTCGAGTCTTGAACAAAGGGCCCTACCCTCTCAATGGCACGGGAGAGTTTTCTGTTTGATGGTTGAACCACAAACAGGTTGTTCATTAGATGAGAACTGGTACTTAAGGAAATAGAAGTAACTCAGGGGTAAAACGGTAATTTGACCCAGCTGGTGTTACGGACACTCGTGAAGGACTAACTAGTCGTTATTGGTCTATATCTGTGGACACAGAAAATATGTCTGTAGTGAGAAGAGTGCAACTATGAGTCTATAGTGGAACGTACACACAGTTAATGAATATTGATTAATTTGGTTAATGAGTTTGACCAATTAATCTCACATCATTGGAGCTTCTGATCTGCAAGTCCATTAGGTCCCACTGATAGCTCATAAAGTAATTTGAGGCAACTAAGTAATAAATGTAAATTGAAAGTGTTCAATTTACTAAGGGAAACAATATAATATATATTGATATATTATTATGAGAGAAATTAATATTTGAAGAAATTCAAATATTAATATAAATTTGAGTCACATTAAATTTATGGAGGTTTGAAATAGTTCAAATATGAATTAATTAATTTTAAGGCCTAAAATCTATTTGGGCAATTAATTAATTCAAGGTCGGAAATTAAATATGTGATATTTAATTGGTGGTTAATTAATTAAAGAATTAATTAATTGGGAATTAATCACTTAAGGAAGTGATTAATCATTTATGAAAATGATCTAATCACTTATGGAAGTAATTAGTCATTTGTGGAAAAGATTAATCAATTATAGAATTGATTGATCTTGGATTGATTAAATAAGGAATAAGATTGAATCAATTTTGGAAAAGATTGATTTAATTGAATATTTTATTCGTGCCCACTCTTCTATAAATAGAACACTAGACCTAATTGGTTTAAGAGCCCTCTTGCTCTTAGACTCACAAGACAAGACCCTAGAATTCTCTCTAGCCTCCCTCTTAGAGAAAGACTCCCACAAGTCTTTTGCCTCCTAGACTTAGAGACATATAGGTGTAACCTCTGTGGTTATTGTGTCTTCGAAGAAAATTTTCAGCAAAGAAATCAAGAAAGAGAAGCTGCGTTTTCGTTCGTTGGAGCATCGTTGGCAAAGAACGGTCAAGTCTACAACGAAGGTTTGTAACAGTTCTTTCCCCTTTTCTTTAGAAAAGCATGAGAATAAAAATAGTTTTATTTTCAAACCTTTTTCAGCATGTTTATAGCGTTTTCAGCGGCTTTAAAGTGTGTTTAAAGTTTTATTTTACCTTTTCGTAACGGTATTTTAATATTAATTAATAAACGGCGTAAGGTTCTTTTGATGCGCTTCCGCTGCGCCGGGGCTTTCATCCCCTTCACCCATAACCCAAGTTTTACTCTTGGTTGGCCTAACTAATCACACTGCAGGTAGCTCTTTTTACCCTTAAGTGTTTAAGCTCAATGCAAGCATGCTTTTTTTTTCCTTTTTTTTTTCTCAAAGTAAAGATGGCGAGCATATGATTTTTTTTTCTTTTGCCTCGCCACCACTAACTTATTTTTCCACTCTTTTTTTTTATTGCAGGAATATTTTCTTTTTCTCTCCTAGGCAAGACTCCACACACTATTTTGCAAAGAATTTAGACTTTCTTGCTTAACCTTACACCTATGGAGGTGACAATAGGAATATGAACTAAGTAATTTGCTCCTAAGCATTCAAGTCCTACTTTAAAGCAAAATAGATACCCAACAGATGCAAGACATATCCAAGAAAAGTTTTGAAAAGGCTCCAACACTCTCGGTCACAACTCATCGAAAGCAATAAATTTTCGAAAAATTTTGAGTCAATCCCAGGAAATCATCATCACTTAAACAAGCATATACACAACAAGCATGCAAGACATTCATTAAGCACAAGCGTTGGCCTGACGCTCAGATGCTCAAGGCCCAACAGAAGTGTAAAGTAAATTCCCCACCCGCAACCTAAAATTTACATTGCCCTCGATGTAATAAATCATGTAGAATAAGACAATGCATAGGGAAAGAATAGAACTTCCCTGAATGCTGCGCTCATGGGTGGTGAATCACGTTTCTCTATAAACATGAAAGCATCGCTTTGGTACCGCCAATCCTAAAAGACAGACAAAAACAAGGAAACAGACATAAAAGCAACTGATAAAAAATAAACCTATCTAAGAATTTGAAATAACAGAAAGAAGTAAAATTATAGGGTGCAATTGTTTAAGGTCGTTTGCTTGACCACGCTCTCCTCTATTTCTTCTTAGGGAGGCTTCTCTCCACAGGTCCAGAATACATTGTTTTTAGAAATTTCTTGTTTCAGTACTTTCGGGGCCTGTAAGGAAGGATCAGTAGAAGCAGAAAAAATATCGGAAGCAGAGGTGGGCTGACAGAAAATGCGCTCAGCCCTAATTCTAGAAGATGAACACTTGGTGACTCCACCAGATTTATCAGTAAGCGTTATCTGGTGTTCATCAACTACATCAATCAATTCTCCATCTAAGTCAAGGCGTCTAACAGCAGAAGAATGCATCTCATTATTGGTGACCATGCATGATTTAGAATTTAAAGTGCGATCATTCACTGGGTCAGGTTCAAGCATATAGTATTCAATAGAAGATGCATGAGGATTTTCAATGTCATAAAAAATTTTAAAGTACAGGGCTTTATCCTGAAATCCTACTGATACAACACCCTCATCTACATCAATAACAGTCTTGGCAGTCTTCATAAAGGGATGACCAAGAAGTATCTGAAGGATTGGAATTCCGTAATTCCGTAAAGCAGAAGCGTGATTGAGACCGATTCGTAATTAATTTTGTTTAATCTAAAATACCAATACATTGGCAATAATCTTAGAACTATTCTAAATTTATATTAAGGCTAAGCATACAAAAATATTAGATCTAAATCTAATTTATATAGTAACAAATTACTTACTCTCGTTGACGACTCAGATTAAATTCACCAACTGCTTGTGAAATAATCACGAACTACTGCGAACATCACCACTATGGCTACACCGGTATGACTCTAAGACTTCTAGAGGCAGGAGATTGGTGGGAGTCTAAAGGGAGCCTTCAGGGGAATTCTCTGAGAGTATAAGAATGAATGAGATGCCTTTCACCCCACCCTAGGGGTCCTATTTATAGGTAAAGGCCAAGACCATTTCCTAATAGGAAAAGGTCATGAATAAGATCAAATCTATTATCTTATTCATATCTAATTTTAATAAATAATTAATTAATTCCATAATTAATTAATTACCCAATTAAATATCACATATTTAATCTTAGGGATTTTATTAAATTATTTATATTAATATGAATCCAATTCATATTAATTATTTGAACTCTTTCAAATATTTTCTCTCAAGAATTAATTTTGAAATTAATTCAAAATTATATTATAAAGTTTCATAAACTTTATATTATAATGTATCAATATACATTATATGATTCCCCTAAATAAATTGAACACTTTCAATTTACAATTTATACTTAATTGCCTCAAGTCTCTTTACGAGCTACCAGTGGGACCTAATGGACCTACAGATCAGAAGCTCCAACGATATGAGACTAATTGGCTAAACTCATTAACCAAGTTAGTCAACATTCGTTAACTGTGGGTCACTCCACTAAAGACACACAGCTGCACTCTTCTCACTGTAGAATATTTCTGTGTCCACGAATATCGACCAATGCAGTAAATCAATCCTTCACGTGTGTTCGTAACACCAGCTGGGTCAAATTACCGTTTTACCCCTGGGTTACCTCTGGTTCCTTAAGTACCACTGATCCCTCTAATGAACAAGTTGTTTAAGGTCCAACCACTAAACAGGAGTTCCTCTCGGGTTAGGAGAGGACGACGCACCTTTGTTCAAGCCTCGGAATCAGTCCTTAAGGGAACACACATCTACTTATCCCAATAAGGGAAGAAGTGAATTTCATCTTGTACTGTTATGTTCCCAGCCCCCATTTGGTCTTGCCCCTGAAATGGTAGGATTATTGAGTCGACGAACTGGTCACTCTCACCCATACAAATCTAAGGACAATCTCTCTTGAAAAGGAGTTCATAACAGACTCGGGATTGAGATTGAGTTACCTAGGTCATCCTATTGAAATAGAAACCTAAACTAGTTAACGGTGTTACATCTAGTGGTTACTATTTCGCGGTCCGGTCTTATGCAAACTCATTGCATAGGATACCCCCACCCGCATGTCTCCTACATGGATGCTTTGGATCATTGCATCTGTATCAAATACAAGGTGAGTCGTATCACATAGTGTCACCAGGATAAGGTACCCAGCCTTATCCCTATACTTTAGATCTTTTAGGTTGTTACTTGGACACCAATCTCCGTATGTTCCCATATACTAGTCCAAGTTTCATTTAACCAACCTTGGATCTTAGTTTATTGGATTTAGGGTTTATTAATGCAAACTCGATTATTCAATAACCAAATTACTTAATCACTCAAATAACGCTTTATTGAGATCGATTAATTTGTTTCATTTACTATCTACGAGTTTTAGGGCATAAAACCCAACAGTATCGTAGCAGAAGATGGATTGTAATCAGGGTTAGGAGTATCTAAAACATAGAAATCAGCAGGAAAAACCAAATCCTCCACCCTAACTAAAACATTTTCAACTATTCCTAGAGGTTTCATGCAAGACTTATTTGCTAGCTGAATGACTATGCCAGATGTTTTAATATCAGTTAAATTTAATCTTTTATAGACAGACACATGCATAACATTAATCGATGCTCCTAGATCTAACATGGCATATTTTATCTTGCAATTTCCGATCATACACGGTAAAGTAAACATGTCCGGATTAGAACACTTAACAGGTAAGTTTTCAGAAAGTAACGCACTTAGATTTTCACTAACCCCTTCTTTACCTGAGGACTTTTCCTTACCTTCATACCAAGTCTTTAAGAACTCAGCATAGGTCGGGATTTTCAGGATTGCCTCAAGCAATGGAATGTTCACCTTAACTTTTCTAAAAACATCTAAATCATCCTGCATACTTGGAGTAGCAGGGTCAATGAAGTTCACAGGTGAAGTAAGAAAAGAATCTTTATCATTTAAGTTTAAAGAAGAAAATTCGCCAGAAGAAATAGAAAACTTATCAAAGAAAGCGGGGAAACCAGGGGGACAGTCAAGTGTGGCCATTCCACTCCACATTGCATTCACGTTCGCCTTAGGATTTACCTCAGGTTGGGCAGGTAGCTTACCAGAACTTTTGTTGTTCATCTTACTGACTTGGGTTGCCAGCTGAGTAATTTGGTCTCCCAGATTCTGAATGGCGTTCATGGTCTCTTGCTGGAACTGTAAAGAGCTGTCAGTAAGCGTCTTAAGTGCCTCATCGAAGGATGTCCCTGAAGTTAAGGTGGAAGCCTGATTTTGCTTGAACATCAGTGGCTTCTGTTGGTTCCCATAACTGAAATTTGGATGGTCTCTCCATCCTGGATTGTAAGTGTTGTTGTATGGGTTGTACTGCCTTTGATTTCCATTGAATCCACCAATGGCATTCACCTCTCCATTGTCTTGAATCTCAGGGCAGGCATCGGTAGTATGGGTAGTCATTGAGCAAAGTCCACAGGCTTTCGCCTGCACATGTCCTGAACACAAAGAGCGAACAAGTTTAGTTAACTCACTCATTTCAGAGCGCATTTCGCTTACCTCACTTTTTGTGGCGGCTTGAACAACTGCAGGTGGTCCTCTCGTCCCGAATTGCTGAGAGTTCTCAACCATACTTGAAATTAGTTGTCTAGCCTCAACAGGGGTCTTGTTGACTAATGCTCCTCCACTAGCTGCATCCACCATACTACGATCCATTGGAAGTAGCTCTTCATAAAAATATTGGATCAACAACTAATCCGAGATCTGGTGATATGGAAAACTGGCGCACAGACGCTTGAATCTTTCCCAATATTCATGGAGAGTCTCCCTAGTGATCTGCGAAATTTCATAAATCTCCTTTATGATGTTTGTAGCTCTACTAGCAGGAAAGAATTTCTCCAGGAATTGCTTCTTCATCTCGTTCCACGTACTGATAGAGTCGAAGGGAAGGTAATAGAGCCAATCTTTCGCTGAATCCTTTAGCGAAAAGGGGAATGCCCTCAGGTCAGCACTTCCTCTGTCACTCCATGAGGTCTCATACCAGAACATACTATGTGAAATTCCTGCAAATGTTTGTGCGGGTCCTCTCCTACACTACCACGAAAAACAGAAAGTAAGTGTATTAAACCTGACTTTAATTCAAAAGTACCTGCCATCTCGGGGTAGGTAATACAGAGTGGTTGATGGTTCAGATCTGGCACTACCAGCTGCCTTAGTGTTCTTTCAGCCATGGTTGGTGCTTCAACCTCGTCGAGATTATTAACTCCTCCTTCTTGCTTGCCTTCTAAATCTCGTCTCTGCTCTAGAAATTTCATGTTCAAATCTAAGATCGTTTCCCTGCGAAGAACGTGTGATCATAAACTACGCAAACAAGAATTAAAAACACAAAATACTAAAAATACTAGAAAAATGCCCTTCCCCGACAACGGCGCCAACTTGACGGGACCGCCAGGAGGGTGTCGAATTCTCCCTAAGTCATCAAATAAAATTTATAATTCACGACACTACTACTATTTTTGTAGCAATAGCGACCGGGGTCGAACACAGGGAAAGGGGATCTAGCAAGTGTAGAATTTCGTGCTTATGAAAACAGGGGGGATTTTTTATGATGAAAGACAAGCAAGAAAAATAAAATAAAATAAAATAACTGAATGTTGAATTTTAAATGGCACAAAACTAAACATGCAAAGGAGAAATTAGACGGGATCAATAACATAAAAAAGGACCGTTGGATTGGGATTTATTATGCTTGATTCTAATTCATTGGCTTCCTAGTTTTCTCTAATAATCGTTCTAAACTAATTTTATTAGTCCGGTCGGCTTCTGGGTTACTCGGAGGACCCCCCTACACTAACATGTGCTAATTAACTAGCTAATCGAGAATTCGGCAATTAACAAGATTAATTAATATAGACTCTATCGCTCGCCACCCCTTATGCATAATGTAGCAACCATCCGAGACCTCTGCAACGATTACTACTTATATCTAACTAGTTTATTAACAAGCAATTTTCCAACCACCTATTAAATCTAGCCGCTTTGGGATCGTGGGTCTGGAATCATAAGAACTAAATTCAAATATAATTTAAATCTAATTCCTACAATCTTTAACATGCATCCTAGGCCTATCAAGGGTCGTCTCGCGTAGAGAGTGACTTGCCTCAACCTAGTGGCTATCTAAAAATATATGATAGAATACACAAGCGGTAATCGCATAAGGCGTCAATCCTAATTGACTAGCCTCATGTATTGGTTTAAACGGGATAACATGCAAAACTCAATAAAAACTCAGCAAGAACAGCAAGTATAAACCAGAAAACTCAGCCAATATTATTTAGAATGAAGACATAAATCCAATCCAACGATTTAAACGAGTTTAGCTACGCATAGATGAAGTAAAATCAACAAATAACATAAAAGAATCCATAGAATATGACCAACAATGGTCTACAAGAGTGTTGGAATGTAAAAGAGGCAAAGAAATCGTAAAATGACCAAAATTCTAACCTAACAGCGGACAAAAACCGAGGCTACATATATATAGAAAATACGCTGGCGTCGAGATGCCAAGGGCAGCGTCTCGACGCCACGAACATTACACTTCGGCCCGAATTCGCGTTGGCGTCGAGACGCCAGCCTCATATCCCAACTTGCTGCTCAATTTCTCGGTTTTGACTTGCTTCTTCTCAGTTCAGGGCTTCAATCTTCAGCTTTCGGTGTCATTCTTCAGGCCCGCTTCAGCACAATAGGGTCTCTTCACCTCCTCGTCGTCCAAGACATCGAGATGGCTCGAAAACTCCTTAATAACTTCGCGACGCTACCCAGCTTTCCAGAATTGGATTTTTCCTTATTTGCTCTACGAATTTCCCATATTTGGAGGATCCCTTCAGCACCAAATTTCCACGAATGGAAGGCCAAGAAGTCCTATAAATAGAGTGTCTTGGTTTAGGTTTAGAATCATCCCACAATCATCCCCTCATTACAATTTTGTAGCCACTTTTCTCTCTAGTTTCAAGCTTTTCTTTAAGTTTTCTTAGTCTAGGGGTCGGTTGATCAAGCTTCGAGCTTGGAGGTGCTTGTCTATGGCCAACTAAGCTCGGATTGTTGTAATCGGGACTCGGTAATGTAAGTTTTGGTATTCTTGAGACCTCATAATTAGTTTATTGAATTATTGTCGGTTGTGTTCTAAATTTTCATTTTAATTACAATTAAATTGATAGAATAGATTGACAACCTATTTGCTTGACTTAGTTTAATTGTTATGCTAAATTGGTTAGTAATAGTTTATTGTGTTAATTGTGTTGAAAGGCGCGTGATATCCCAATTGGTCAATTGATGATAAATCTAGAAATTTAGACTTAGAATTGTATAAACCCAGGTTGTTCCTAGTTTATACGAGTCTATCTAATGATCCACTTTTACTTAATGCAATTAGATTCTTATTAATGAGACGTCATTGGTTAGTAATCTAATTGGGCTTCGGCTTCGATGCATTGGTCGGGTTGGAAATATTAGAGATTTTTAATCACTGGTTCCAGTGAAGGTTAGACAATTTGTTAAATAATTCAATTAATTAAGAGAGTCAAGGATTGAATTACCAAACTTACATCCTGAGAACTGATTACATAATCTTCATGGTAAGATCAACTAACCCCGCCTTTACTTTCCTTGCATTTAATTTTCCTTATTTATTTTTCCGCATTTACTTTATGTCTTAATCTTTTCAAAAAAAAAAAAAAAAATCTTTTATCCATAAATCCCCCCCTTTTTGGTTACCTCAAAAACACAAAAGAATTTAGAAATAAATCAATTGTTCCCTGTGATCGACCCCGACCACTACCGTTACAAGTTAGCTTTAGGAATCGTGGATTATAAATTTATTTGACACGACCCTCGACAAGTCGTTCCGTCAGACCTTTTCCTTCATCTTGTGGCTTTGCATACATATTATTAAGCTATGTTTGGGAGTGATGATTGGATTATTGATTTAGGAAAAGATATTTTATAAAATTGATTTTCATACAATCATATTTATGTTTGGTTCCAAACTTTAAAAAGTGATTTTCATGTATTTAAAAGTGATTTTGAAATATTATGTTTGGTTTCAAATGTTATTTTAGGATTCCCAAATTACTAAAAGGCATTTTACATTCAATAAATTATTTAACTTAATAATATAGAATAAATATGTTGAAGTTTAGTCTTATGTAAACCCATTGCATATATAATATATCTCTACACATGTTTCACTAAATGAACCATTCAAATAAAACTATTGTAAAAGATGAGACACTCAACCTTATCTATTTATCTATCTATCTATCTATCTATCTATCTATCTATATATATATATAAAAATCTTTAATTAAGTTCTTAAAGATGATGATCGTTTTATTAGGTCAATATCAACTATATACATATATTAGATGACTAATTCTTCTAATAAATCATGGAATATTTTTTGAAAGGGTGGTGTTATGACTTATGTCAAGGCAACCTTTGCTAAGGTAGAGACTCCCATATTACAATTTCTTGACCATAAAATAGTCTGGGCGAAGCCGCATAATTTTTTTTTTTAACAAAATTGCAACGTTTGCTTACGTTAATTGTTTATATAGACGCACATATAATCTTTTCATTTTACAAACTAGATAGGGTTGAAACTAGAAGAAAACTGATGAAATCTTAATTATTCTACGTATACTTTTTGAATTATGACAAACTAAGACCTTTCTATTTTTCACTCCATTTAAAAGGTAACATGTATGTCATGACTCCTTACAAATTTATGGAGAAATCATATATATTTATAATGAAATATCTACATTTTTGGAAACCAAGAAATGCACAATTGGCCCCTCATGGTAATAGAATATAATAAAATTGGAGAGAAATTATGAAAGAGTCTTTAGAAACCACCAATACTAACAAATTTTACTGAAAAATAATAAATGAATAATAAATGATGGAAAAGAAAAAGGCAAAAAAAAAAAAAACAAATGCAGTGTACTCGGAATAGAATCCACAAGCACCCATTAAAGTTGGGAGGTGATTCCCGGTCAATCACCATACCAAAAATCACCTCCCAGCAAATTTCTCAAAAAATCAATTTAAATTGATTCTAGAATTTTTAAAAATCAATTTATCTATTTGCCAAACATGTTAATTTTAGAGGAAATTGATTTTGGCATTGGTAAAATTGATTTTGACCATGCTAAAATCACTCCCAAACATAGCCTTAGCTATGGACTATGTCTCCAAATGGGTGGAGGCAAAGGCCACGAAGACTGATGATTCTAAAGTTGTTGTAGGTTTCTTAAAATCTCGGGGCGTCACAGATGAGTTTACATTTTGGGGGTTGTGGGGGGAGAAAAATGCACGGGGCATCACAGATGAGTTCCTTCCCCATCCTCCTTTTCGGGACCAGGGAAACTTCTTATGGCAAGCTGGGATTTGTGCTATTATTTGGGGGTTGTGGGGGTTGTGGGGGGACAGAAATAACAGAATTTTTAGAGGGAATGAGAGGAATGCGGAGGAATATGTTTGGGACCTTATTAAATATTATGTCTCGTTATGGGCGTCGGTGACGCGTTTGTTTTGTAATTATTCTTTAGGTCTTATTTTATTAGATTGGCGTCCCTTTATCTAAACGGATTTTCTTTTGGGGGCTTGGTTTTTTTGTATGCCCTTGTATTCTTTCATTTTTTTTCCCAATGAAAGGTTGGTTCTCTATTAAAAAAAAAAAATGTTTCCATTACTTTTTTACATTTAGTTTTCGTCCTTCTTATTTTTGGTTTTAGTTTCTTAATTTTATTTATTTTTATTAATGTATTGTAGAAAATCGAAATCTAAATGGGGAGATAGTATAAAAGAAAATTGATTGGGTCATCATCTCCATTGAAAAAAAGTAATAATAGCTCTCGTAGAAATTTCACAGAAGTAAATTTATAAAAGAAAATTGATAGTCTTATAACATACATTAAGAAGGATTTATTCGATAAGATAGGTAATGAAGTTATTATGCAACGATCTCATAATATGAAATCTCGTAGAGGACAATTATGATTTATGAAATTAACAGTTTAGTTCATTTATGAAATTTTGAAATTTCTTACTTGTAAGTTTATTTATTGAATTTTAAGTAACCCCTAAAAAATTCTTGATCCGCCACTGATGCCTTTCAGGTGAAAGGCATTAAAAAAAAGAAAAGAAAAGAAAAAGAAAAGGAGAAAAAGAAATGAAGGAAAATAAAATAAAAATAGTCACATTTCCTCTTGCTAATAAGTAAATTTAAATTATTTAAAAATGGTGAAATTCTTCTTTGTCAATTTAAATATTTTGTTTATGAATTTTTAATATTTATAGTTTTTCTAGAAATATCTATCGACATTGACATTTTATCAATATTTCTATAAAATTGAGACATTGACATTTTTGTCGATATCGACGTTTAAAACCTTGCTTTCGACGCACATTTTCAGCCTGTAATTTTTCTTTTCTTTTCTTCTTTTACTCTTTTACTTTTATTTGTTTCCTACGTTTATTCTTTTTTTTTTTTTTTTTTTTGATAAAATCGTACATTTATTCTTTTCTTTTCTTTGTACATACGTTTGATTTTGATAAATGATTAGAGTGGAAGACAACAAAGGGGTCTATAGTCCACACTTGTAGTTGATGTGCAAATAAACGGAATAAAATGAACATCTCATACAGTTAGCGTCAATTATGAAAATTTGATTTTATCGAGAAAAAAGAATATCTTTAATTTTTCTATGGACAGAAATAAGTGATTATTTGATATTTTTTAAAATTTACTAATATTTAAAATTTATATCTAATAAGCGATTAAATTTTAATAGTTGTCTAATAGACGAGGGATTGATTTAAAACAAAAATAAAAAGTCATAGATTTACTAACAATTTTTTAAGGTTTGACTGACATATCGTCATTTCTATCAATATTTACACATGTCCATAGGTTCAACATGATCATGAAGGGTGAATTGACATTTCCATTCTATCACAAAAAAATCAATGAAATATAACTAATATATAACAAAATATTATTGTAGACCTAATACTAATAATTAAATCAAAATTATTTAAAAATGGTGAAATTCTTCATTGTTATTTTAAATATTTTTTTTTTTATCAATTTTTAATATTTATAGCTTTTCCAAAAATATCTATCGACATAGACATTTTATCGATATTTCCATCGACATTTCTATAAAATTGAAACTTCAACATTTTTGTTGATATCGACATTAAAACCTTGCTTTCGACGAACGTTTTCAACCCATAATTTTTCTTTTCTTTTAATATTTTTACTCTTTTACTTTTATTTTCGTTTCATACGTTTATTTTTTTTTTTTTCTTTTTTTTCTTTTTTTTCTTTTTTTTTGATAAAAACGTACCTTTATACTTTTCTTTTCTTTGGACATGTGTTTGAATTTGATAAAGGTTTATAGTGGAAGACAGCAAATGGGTCTATAGTCCAAAATGGAATAAAGTGAACATCTCATGCAGTCAATTTCAATTATGAAAAATTGATTTTATCGGCAAAAGAGAATCTCTTTGATTTTTCTGTAGGTAGAACTAAATGATTCTTTTATATTTTTAAAATTTTACTAACATTTCAAATTTATAATCTAATAAGCCATTAGATTTTAATAGATGTCTAATAGACGAGGAACTGATTTAATACAAAAGTAGAAAATCATAAACTTAACTAACAATTTTGTAAGGATCAACTGATATATCGTCATTTCTATCGATATTTCCACATGTCCATAGGTTCAACATCATCTCATAAAGAGTGAATCGACATTTTCGTTATATCACAAAAAAAAAAATCAATAAAATGTAACTAATATATAGCAAAATATCACTATTGTAGACCTAATACTAATAAGAAAATTAAAATTATTTAAAAATGGTGAAATTCTTCTTTGTTAAATTCAAATATTTTTTTATTAATTTTTTATATTTATAATTTTTCTAGAAATATCTATTGACATCGACATTTTATCGATATTTCCACCAACATTTCTATAACATTGAGACCTCGAGATTTAAAATCTTGCTTCTAATGCACGTTTTCAGCCTGTAATTTTTCTGTTATTTTATTCTTTTACTCTTTTACTTTTATTCGTTTTCTAGTTCTATTCTTTTTTTTTTTTTTTTTTTTTTGATAAAGTCGTACGTTTATTCTTTTCTTTTCTTTGGACATACGTTTAATTTGATAAATGGTTAAAGTGGAAGACAACAAACGAGTCTATAGTCCACACTATAGTTGATATGCAAATAAATGGAATAAAGTGAACATCTCACGCAATTAATGTCAATTATGAAAATTTGATTTTATCGACACAAAAGAATCTGTTTAATTTTTTTTGGGCAAAATTAAGTGATTATTTGATATTGTTTTTATAATTTACTAATATTTCAAATTTATATCTAATAAGGTATTAAATTTTGATAAATGTCTAATAGATGAGGGACTGATTTAATACAAAAATAAAAAATCATAGACTTAACTGACAATTCTTTAAGTTAGGAGATCTAATGGATACAACATTAAAATGTCAAGGGTTGAATACAATATTTAAAGTGTACAAACTATATTTGTTTTTCATTCTCTCTCCACTTTTCATTTATAAATAAATAATATGTCTAAACTAAATGAATCAAACGTGGCATAATTAACTATGAGTTATTCCGTTGAAAAAAAAAAAAGAAAAAGAAAAGAAAAAAGTAAAATCTATGAGTTATTCCTCTTCCCACCATTATAAATATAATATTATCACCAAATTTTCTCACTAAAACACCATTTCCTTTCCCTTTTCACATATCTTTCTCTCTTTTCTTTTTTACTCACACAAAGAGTGTATTCTTCTCCCCATTTTAGGTGAGCAAATGTTAGTTTCGTTTTGAAACTTCTTTATTATGAAGATATACTTAGAATTTACATCTTTATTTTGCAGTCACGACACTTTGTAGAATATTGCCAACGATGATTCTCATAGAGATTTGGTGAATGTTGGATTATCATTTGTAGAGGACTCTTCCAATATAAGTTTGAAGTTCGATAAGTTAAGGTACGTTCGGTTAGTGATATGAAATTAAAGATTTGAAACCAAAGAATATAAAGAAAAGTATACAGTTGTATCTCACATACACTGATGTATTCAAACATGTGTTTAGTAGAAGATTTATAAATTAGATCTCAATCTAAAAAGTTCAAAAATAGTTGAAAGAAAAATCTACTAAATCAATGTATATGGAATCCATTTGATTCAATAAATCTGAAAAACATACTCATTTTTATAGTACTTGTGATCCATTAAGCATCATAATTGATGGTAATAATTCTTCAAGATGGTTGTCAACCTCCCTTAGGGCGTGTTTGGGCCGGCGGTTTTGGAAGCCTAGTGTTTCCAAAATAGGGAAAACTGCGTTTGGACCTCAGGTTTTGGAAACCGGCATTTAGTCAATTTGAACATATGTAAGATCTTTACTTTGTTTAGCTTATCATCAAAGAAAAGTCAGTTCGAATAATTGGTTACTTTGAGTTTGAAGGTTAGGTATAGTTCTAAAAACTAAGAAAACTTTTAAATACTATTTGATGATAATTTTAGGTCATTTTAATAACCAATTTCATTTTATTGTTTTGGTTTTTTTAAGGCTCCTTTTGCTAACCATTTAGTTTTTGGATTTTATATTGTTTTCTCCCAATTTCCTTACCATGGTTTTCACCTTTGTTAAGGACACATTTGAATTTCTAGTCAAATTTAAAAAACAAAAACAAGTTTCTTGAAAACTATGGCTTCGTTTGACAACCATTTGGGCCCCGTTTGATAACCATTTGGTTTTTTGTTTTTTGTTTTTGGTTTTTAAGCTTATAAACATCACTTCCAACTTTAAGTTTCTTTGGCTTTTCACCTACCTTCTTCCCATGTTTTCAAAAACCAAGCTAATTTTTGAAAACTTAAGGCCCCGTTTGATAACCATTTGGTTTTTGGTTTTTGGTTTTTCAAAATTATGCTTATTTTCTTTCAATTTCCTCACCATGGTTTTCATTTTTGTTAAGGAGACATTAGAGTTCTTTGTCAAATTCTAAAAACAAAAACAAGTTTTTGAAAACTACTTTTTTTGGTTTCCAAAAATTGACTTGGTTTTTGAAAACATGAGAAAGATGTAAATAACAACCAAAAGAAATGTATGGGTGAAAAGAGTGTTTATAAGCTAAATTTTCAAAAACCAAAAACCAAAAACGAAATGGTTATCAAACGGGGCCTAAAAAAGTAGTTTTCAAAAACTTGTTTTTGTTTTTAGAATTTGGTTAGGAATTCAAGTGTGTTTTTAACAAAAATGAAAACCATGGTGAGGAAATTTAAAGAAAACAAGCCTAATTTTCAAAAACCAAAAACCAAAAACCAAATGGTTATCAAACGGAGCCTTGATTTTTTGTTTTTGGTTTTTGAAAACTAAGCTTATAGACACTATTTTCACCCACTTTCTTTGTTTTGTTATCTACATTCTTCCCATGTTTCTAAAAACAAGTCAAATTTTGAAAAAAAAAAAAAAAAAAAAAAGTAGTTTTCAAAAAGTAGTTTTTGTTTTTAGAATTTTGTTAAGAACTCAAATGTCTCCTTGACAAAAATGAAAATCATGGTAAGAAAATTGAGGAAAATACAAGCATAATTTTCAAAAACCAAATAGTTATCAACAAATAGAGCCTATTTTTTTAGTTTTCAAAAATTTGACTTGGTTTTTGAAAACATGGATAGAAGTTAGATAAACACTCAAGGGTCATTTGGCCCTTTTTGGATTGGATTCCAAACCCATGTTTGGGGCAAAGGATCGGGTTTCCAATCCAAACCCATGGTTAGGGGTGTGCAAGAATCGAAGAAATTCGAAGAACCAAACCGGACCGACTCAAACCGACTGGTTCGACCCGGGTTTTTCCGCAAAATTGGTTTATCCATTTTACCTTTTAAAAAAACCAAGTTTTTCGGTTCGGTCTTCGATTCAACTGCTTAAAAAAATTAAATAAGTCGAACCGAACCGAAATCTTTATAACTTAAAAGAGAACCGGTCCAATTCGCCCAAGTCCATTATAAATCCACCCAAAGAAGTCCAACCCATATGATTTTAGTGTTTCCATCTTAATCAGCCGTATTCTTCCCCTTTTCTCTCTCCTCCGTCATTGTTTTTTCCCTCCTCCTTTCTCTCCCTCCCTCCTTCCCTTACTCCTCTCTTATTTTCACAGATTGCGCACACTTCCATTCTCTATTGCCGTCGTCACCTTTCTCCCTAGCCGCCCATCCCCTCTCCATTATATTGATGTCGTCGAAGCCGTTGCCACCCTTCCTCGTCGTCATCGCCTTCTTCTGTGGGCAATCCCTCTCTTTCTCTCAACATTTTCTTTGGATGTCTGGGTTTTTTTTAATAATGATGATTGGGTTTTTCTTTGGAGAAGTTTTTCCTTTTCAAGCTTTTTCAAGAACAATAATACTTTAGGAAAAAAAAATCGGTTTAAAACCGAACCGACCCATTTAGAATTGAAACCAACTGATTCGGTTTAAAGTTGAAACCGAATTTAATTCGGTTTTTTCGGTTCAAAACTTTCCAGAACTGAGAGGTTCGGTTCGGTCATTGGTTTCGGTCAAAACCGGACCAAACCGAACCATGCCCACCCCTACCCATGGTATCCCACTCCAAACCCATCCAAAACCCATCATTTCTCTTTCTTTCATAAGGTTTGTGAGACCCACATTTCTCTTTCTATTTTTTCTCATAATTTTAGTGGGACTCACTATTTTTCTTTCTATTTTCTTATAATTTTAGTGGGACTCACTATTTTTCTCTCTATTTTCTTATAATTTTAGTGGGTCTCACTATTTTTCTCTCTATTATGGGTTCTACCATTTTTTCTCATAATTTTTTTCGTTGGACATTTTTTATTAATATTATATTTTTAAAAACTTACTAGTAAAATAGGGTAGTTTTGAAACTTATTATTATATTTTTTTTTTTGAAAATGAAACTTATTATTATATTATTGTGGTTTAAAATCCATCGTCTCGACCTGCTAATGTGGCAACAAATTTGAAATTAGAAAAACGCGTTAAAAAAAGAAAAAAAATGGAGACGACCTACGTTTGTTACAAAACAATTCATTATCATATTGGAAGTCTGGCAACACTAATATCTATCAGTTCCCAAGTTTGAGTTGGACATAATGTAGTTTTTTATTTTTTATTTTTCTTTTTTCTTTTCCTACATTTTCCTTCCTTTTTTTCCTTTCCCAAATTTCCAATATGGCAACGCAACAGTATGCTAAAAAAATATGGATAGGACATCTCTTGAAGATACGACATACGTTAATAGACATATTTTTTTTAAAGAGCGCGTTTTTCTAATTTCAAATTTGTTGTCACGTCAACAAGTCGTCTCTTGTAAACGTGGTTTTAAACCACAATATTATAATAATAAGTTTCAAAACTACTCTATTTTAGGGTCCGTTTGGAATACATTCTAATTTAAATGGTTTTCAAGAATGCATTTTTTAAAAAAACATTTTGTATAAAAATGTTTAGAATTTAAACACTCATATGTTTGGTTGCATTTCCTCGTAGGTATTTTTATACACAAGTTATTGTATACTAAAGACTATTTTTTAAAAAGTTGGTTTCAAGTGTTTTCCTCAAAATGGTTTATTTATCAATCTCATTTTCTAATAAGTCATTTTTAGTGGTTGCCAAACACTAGATTTTTTTTCAAAATTAAACACTTGAAAAGTTAAACCAAACACACCCCTAGTAATAAGTTTTAAAAATATAATATGAAGGAGTGTACGAGACACATGCGGAAGCAATTCGGATCTAAGCACTCAAAATTCTTTTAATTCTAGTTATGAAAACATGCATAATAAGAACCGAAAACAGAGTTTCGAGTTTACCAACCTTTTTGGACGAAATTCTTCAAAACCGTGGATGATATCTTTGCACGAAACGGTTGTAGACGACCACGAGAGTCTTCCCCGCTATTCTCCGGCCTTAGAACGGTTTGTGGGAACCTTTTGTGTGATCAAATTTGGGAGAGAAATAAAGAGAGAAACTATGAGTTTTCTTAGAGAATTTTTCCAGCAAGCTTCACAAAAAAAAAACCCAACCATTGTCTTGTGTTTTCTTTTTCCTTTTAAAGGTGAAAACCATGCATTTTGAAGTCTTAGATCATGACAACAAATTGCCAACAAAATAATGGGATTCCAGTCAATTTGAGAGGCATTCTTTAGATTACAAGTTAATCCACTACACCTCCAAAAAATGAAATTAATTTTCATTTTATTTAATTGATCAAAATTGAATCTCAATTCAATTTTCTGATTTGAATTTAATTTCAAATTAATTTTATATAAAACTATTTTTATATAAAATTTCAATTAATTAAACTATTTAATTATTAATTCAATATCCAATATTGAATTATTCACCAATCCCGTTATCTTTCAATCCCGGTAAATACGAATCCCTATTCGTATGATAAATATTTAAATTTAATTTAAATATTTCCAATCTCTCTAAATATTAGTTTAATTCACAAATTAAACTATAGCGTTAAATATAATGAACATAATTTAACGACAACTCCCTTAATATTAGTTTGAACGTTTCAAACTTTTTCATCACATATGTTCTAAGGTTTATTCCGTATGAGCTAGTAGGGGGACCTAATGGACCTACAGATCATGGGCTCCAACGATCCGAGATTAACTGATTAAACTCTTTTAATTCAGTTAACCAACATTCGTTAACTATCGGGACACTCCACTATAGTCCGATAGTTGAACTCCCCTCACTGTAGATATATTTCTGTCCACCCGATATAACCATGATTAGTAAGTCGACCCTCCACAGGTTGTTCGTAACTAAAGCTGGGTCAAAAGTCCGTTTTACCCCTGAAGTTACATCTTGATCCTTAAGTCTCCAACTGAGTCCCTGATGAACAATTGGTTTGTGGTCCCACCACTAAACCTAAAACCTCTCGGGCCAATGAGAGGGCGGGATCCCTTTGTTCACGTTCCGGAGTCAGTCACTTAAGGGAACAACCTCTCTACTATCCCTAAAATCGGGTAGGAGTGAATTCCATTTTGCAAGACTATGTCCCCAGCTATCTACTCGTTCCTATCCCTGAAATGGGGGGTTTATTGAGTCGGCGATGTTGAGCCACTCTCACCCATGCAGATCTAAGTATAAGCCCGAATAAACAGGAGTTCTTAGTTAGCTCAGGATTAAGATCAAGTTACCTAGGTCATCGTATTGAAATAGTCAATCTTGTCAGTAAACGGCATTATAAAGCAAGAGTGACTTTTCTTGGTCCTGGTCTTATGCAAACTCATTTGCATAGGACGCCCCCACTCGCATGTCTATACATGAACGATCCAGGATCACGTCGTTTGTACTCAAAACAAAGTGGGTCGCATCGCATCGCTTTCCTAGGATTAAGGTACCCAGCCTTATCCCTATACTATAGACCGTTTAGGCTATTACTTGAACTTGATCCATATTTATGTTACAACATATAGTTCAAGCACTCATGTCATAGCCAAGGATACTAGTTTATTGGATTTGGGTTGTTTAACGTGCAATTCACTCATTTAATAACTTGAGTGAACAAAAACTCCATAACGACTTTATCGAACAAGTATATAACTATTTGTTTCATTCACTATCTACGAGTTTTTGGGCACCAACTCCAACATAATATTAATAAAAAACATCTCCCTTTTTCATTTACCTATATTTAATTAACAAGAATCCAAATTTATGTAAAAAAAAATCCAAATTTATATATATAATTTATAATTTTAGAATAAAGAAAGTATATTTTAGACAAATTACTCATATAAATATTTTACATTTAATTTTAAGTTAACATATCCACATTAAGAAAATATTCTTTATTTCCAAATTAACACAATATTCCAAGTAACAACGCTATGAAACTCTTTTCCAATATGAAACAATTTTAATACTACTATATCAATTTAATTATAGAAAATCAATACTTTCTTATGTTGGTACTTTTTTTTAATTCATGTTTTTTTTAATATAAAGAATTCAAGTGTCTAGCTTTTTTTAATAGTAAGTATGACTCAAAATTAGACAAATTTCTCCGATCACAATATTAATAAACTTGTAATTTTTCTTTTTTAATTATGAGGTTTTTCTTTTATAATTTTTTTATTTCTTTATCCCTATTTAGTAGTTACAAAATTATGATACAATTTTTCTTTTCCAATTCATGACAATTAAGAAAACCTAGGAAGAGTTTGAAATTACAAAATTCAGTTTGTATGGTACTTGATTGCTATAAGCAAGTTTCTTATTCATTTTTTCCTTGGGTGTGAACATAAAAAATGAATGAAATTAGATAAAAATTCTGTTAAATATTATTCTATATACACCAAGGATCACAATTCACAAATAACCTAAACCTTGAAAACATAAATAATTAAAGACAAAAAAAAAAAAAATTGCTTAAACCTGGGATTCAAAATCCTGCACCCCAAACACAAGCTTATGGTTCCCAGGCTTTCAAATTCAGCATCCCAAATACCATATTCTGATTTCCAAGCATAAAAAATCCTTCAAATAAGCTTAACTTTAAAAAACCAACAACCAAAAATCAAATAGGTATCAAGTTGTGACCTAAATAATCACTCCAATTTTCAAGTTTTAGATTTTGGAAAAATTTTTGAAATTATAGGTAAATTTCAAAAACAGAGCAAAAGGATATATTCTTAATGAATAGGTTTCTGTTTTTTTTTTTCTTTTTTTGAAAAATATAGGTTTCTGTTTTTAAAATATCACCTTAATTAATTTTTCATTCTGTTCTATTTCTAACTCTTTGTCCCTCTCCAACTTGTGTTTCTGGATTACAAATTCTCGCTCTCCTCTCTCAAAAAAAAAAAAAAAAAAAAATTATATTTATTAAAGTTCTTATTTTTTTCAATTTAATTATGCATTTTAAAATTTTAAATTCAAAATCGGAATATATTGAAAAGATAAAAATGTTGTTTTAAGAATTTCCACGGTTTGGATCACAAAATTCCAACACAATTTTTATAAACACAACTACCAGACTCATATTCACTAAATTTAGTAAATCTGAAAACATAAAACAGAATCTAGATGGTCTAGACCCTTGTTTTCTTCCAGCTTTTTCTCTCTCTAACCTATCAAATATTTCTCTCTGAACTCTCCCTTACAACTTTTTTCCCTCTCTCTAATTCATTAATTGTTCTATGCAACATATATCCATCTTTCCCTTTCTCTTTTTAAAATTTTTCTCTATAACTTTGTGTCTCCCTTGAATATCTTTCTTTAACATATCTCTCGTTCTTTGACTTTATTTTTCTCTCTAAAATTTCTCTCTCGCCCTCTAAATTTTTGTGATTTCTCTTTTATCTCTCTAATTTTTATCTTTCTCAAATTTCTCTCTTTGTTAACTTTTCTCTCTTATGCTCCGTTTGAGATTACGGTAGCTTTTAAAATAATTGTTGGCAGCTGTGCTTTTATGAAAATCAAGTGTTGTACGAAGAAAATTAGTGTTTGGTAAATTTCAATTTTAAACACGAAAAAGTTGTTTATAGCGTTTGGTAAATTCAAATGAAATTGTTGTGGTTTAGTTATAATGACCAAAGTAGACATATTATTTTAGTTATTTATATTTTGATTTTCAGTATATTAATTTTAATAAGTTGATTATTTATAATTTTTTTAAAATTAAAAATTATATTTTCTTATTACTTTCTTTAAAAATAATTTTCTTATTACTCTAAATTATATGATAAAAGGCTAAAGAGAATAGTTGTTGTATACTATTATAACGAACAAATGTTATTCCAGTGTAATTAAGTACCAACAAAATGTAAGACAAAAATAAAAATAATATTATCTATTTTGTTCTCATAAAACTTGTAGTTGTATTTTACATTAGAGCATACAATTCTTGAATATGAAAATAATTATTTATATGACCAAAGTAGACATATTATTTTAATTATTGATAAGTTGATATTCAATCGGAATTGCAATAAGTTAATTATTTAGAATTTTTTATAGTTTAAATTATAAATTACATTTTCTAATTTTTAATATTTTTGCTTGGATTTGCTTGAAATTGTAGAAGTTTTGATAAAGAATCTATATATCGGAGAAGCTTCAATATGTTAAAGAAAAATTGGGGAAAAAAAATATGGAAGGATATAATGGACAATTTGAAAAATTATTAAAAAATACGTCAGATTATTTGGAAAGTTAAAATCAGAAGCGACACTTGAGGAGATTTTAGAAATCAAAGGATTTAAAAAGTGATTATCTATAATTTTTAAAAACATTTGTATTACTAAACACATAAAACGATCAGGATTGTTTCAAAATAGATTTTAGGAGTTGCAACTGCAATCCCAAACGCAACCATTCTCTCTAACATCTCTTGCCATTCTAGATTTTTTTTATCAATCTAATTTTATTCTCTCTAAAATTTATTCTCCAACTTTTTCTTTATAACTTTTTTTCCATCTCTCTGTAATTTTTCTTTTCCTACCTCTACATATTTTCTCTCCCTTACAAGGTGCTCTATCTCGGTAACTTTCCTCATTTTTCTCTCTAACTTCTTAAAAAATAGTTATCATACATGTTTGATATTTTATTTGTGAAAATTAAGCTTATAAACATTACTTCTATCCTGAGATTCATTGTTTTATTATCTACGTTTTACAAATATTTTCAAAATTCAAGTCAAGTTTTGATAACCTAAGACTCCGTTTTATAATCACTTGGAGACCATTTGATAACCATTTCGTTTTCTATTTTCTAATTTTGTTTTTCATTTTAAAAAAACACATTGTTATCTGATAACTATTTCAGTCTTTTGTTTTTTAAAAACGTTTTGAAATTATAAGATTTTTTTTTTTATAAAAAAAATAGTTTGTAAAAACAGATTTCTGCTTTTCAAAAACTTATTTTTCTTTTAATGCTTACTTTTTTTTCTTCTTTTACCTATCTCTTTTCAACAAATTCTTTTTTCTATTTTTTTCTTTCTAATATGTTTTTCTCTCTACAAAATTTCCTTTTCTCTCCCTCTAAAATTTTCTTTCTCAAATTTTTTTTTCCCTCTATAACTTATCTAGTTCTAAAAAATTATTCATAACTTTTCTCTCCCTAATAAACATATTCTAACTTTTCCTTTAAAAAAAAACTTCCAAAATTTTCTCTTGCTACAAATTTTCTTTATTTTTCTAATTTATCGTATTTCTTTAGCATATCTTTTACTCTTAACCTTACTATCTTTCTAGAATTTCTCTTTTTATTTAATTTTTCTATCTAAAATTTATCTCTTCTACTCTAACTTTTTTCCTTTTTTTTCTCTAACTAATATCTTTTAGGGATTCTAACTAATAATTTCTTTTTTCTATGTTCAACTTTTCTCTCCAAAACATTTATATTCGTGTCTCTAAATTTTTGTTTCCATGTCTCTACACATTTTTCTCTCTCTAAAACATCTTTTCATCTCTCTAATTGTTTAAAAACTTGAAACAAAAAACAGTTACCAAATAAGTTTGGTTTTCAGTTTTTTTAAAATAGGAAACAAAAAACAGTTATCCCATTTGATAACCATTTGGTTTTTTTTTTTTTAATCTACATTCTTCCCATGTTTTCAAAAATCAAGTCAATTTTTTAAAACTAAAAAAATTAGTGTTAAAAAACTTATTTTTGTTTTTGGAATTTGGCTTGAAATATATTCGTATGTGTTCTTAACAAAGATGACGAAAACCATGGTAAGATGGAAGAAAACAAGCATAAATTTCAAAAACCAAAAACTAAAAACCAAATGGTTATCAAACGGAGCCATAAGCCCTGTTTGAAAACCATAGGAACTAAATTCTAACTTTCTCTAAATCATAAGAACCAAATTTGTAATTTAACCAAAAAATATTTTATAATTGATAGAATTAGCAGTTCAACAAAAAAAAAAAAGATGTTATTTAGAGTGCTTTATAAAAAAAATGTAGGATGAGAAAACCTCTCACTTTGTTTTCCCAAAAATAAGTGGAGTACGATTACTCTACAAAATCTTAGAAAAGCTTGGATGCCAATGGAGCTACCTTCATGTTGGTGCATGATAAATCTTTTAAAAAATTTAGAAATAAGAGCATTTTCATCGCATTCAATTTATAGAATTTCTTTTAGTTCAATAATTGTGGGATTAAGATGAACCATTCATCTTTTATAATGATAATATTAGTACTTTATCCACTAAAAAATGTTCGGATTGACTCAGAATATTTTGATTGCTTAAATATTATTTCAACGTTCTTGTGGCTCATGTTGGCCTAGTATTTAATGGCCAATTGTACTCAAGTCGAACTTTATTGGCATGTTTGAATACGACTCTGTTTTAGTTTTTTATTTTAATTTTATGTTGCCTATTTTGTGAAGTAGACCTAGTTCCTAAATATTCTTAAATTTTAATATTTGAAAAATATTTATGCGAGAGTTGCTCTAGTTTAATCTATTATATTGAAAATAATAAATTTGCCATTTCTGAACTATTTAGATGATTTGACCAACTACAGGGAGAAGCATGCAAGAGTTTGAAGGAAGAAAAGAATAGTAAGATAATGGATATTTTAATCACGATTGCAAGTAAAGTTGCAGAGTGTGCACTGACATCCATCGGACATCAATTAGGTTACCTCGTTTTCTACGACAGAAACATTAAGGATGTTGGAGAGAAAGTCAAAGATCTAGAGGCTACTAGAAGGGAGGTGGAACGAAGGATTAAGGATGCAGAAAGCAATGGAAATGAAATTCTTAAAGAAGTTTCAAAGTGGGTGGAGAAAGTGAATGATGAACTACCCAGCAGTACTGCACATGAAAATGAAGGTGGATCAAATGGGGAGGCTCCTTCCAATCCATCATGCTTTAACTTGCTCCAACGATACCAACTAAGTAGACGAGCAAAGAAGAGGGTGGAAGTAATTCTTGAGCTTATAGAGAAAGGAAACAGCTTCCACCAAGTTGGTTTTCCTGCCCCTCTTCCGATTACCAAAAGGTTTACTCCCTCCGATGATTATCAAGTTTTAGAATCAAGAACACTCATAGCCAAACAAATCAAGGATGCACTTGCAGATCCTAATATCAACAAGGTTGGAATTCATGGCATGGGAGGTGTTGGAAAAACTAAGTTGCTCGATGAAGTCAAGAAATTAGTGTTGGAAGATAGATTGTTTGATCGAGTGATTGAAGTTACGGTAGGTCAATCTATTGGTGAAATAGAAATACAAGAACAAATTGCAAATAAGTTAAATATACAACTTTCACAAAAAAGTAAAGAGGGAAGAGCATCCTTTCTACACAATAAGTTGACCAAAATGAAAGATAATATCCTCGTTATGTTGGATGATTTGTGGAAGGAATATGATCTTATAAAAGAGGTTGGAATTCCTTGTCATTCAAAATTAAGTAAAGAAGGATGTAAGATACTTATGACAAGTCGATCTCGAGATAAATTAACCAATATGGGCTCACAAATTTTTTTAGTGAAGTCTCTAAGTGAAGAAGAGGCTTGGAAGTTTTTTATGACAATTATTGGTGATAAGTTTGATAGAAATCGAATGGAACACGTAGCAAAGGAGGTGGTAAAAAAATGTGGAGGGTTACCAATTGCACTTAAAATTATTGCAAAAGCATTGAAGGGAAAAGATTTACCTATTTGGAAGGATGCTTTGAAGCAATTAGAGAACCCTATTTCAGTGAATATTGACGGAGTGAGTGACCAACTTTATTCTTTACTTAAATTGAGCTACAATTGGATAACCAGTGAAGCTCAATCACTATTTCTTCTATGTAGTGTATTTCCAGATGATGCAAAGATTTCTGTTGAAGACTTGCAAATGTATGCTATGGGTATGAGATTGCTAAATAATGACATTAGTACTTGGCAAGAAGCTAGAAATAGGGTAATTCAGTTGGTTGATTATCTTATATCTTCCTCTTTACTTCTAGAGTTAAGGGACAATTATGTTCAAATGCATGATGTGGTTTGCGATGTTGCCAAATACATTGCATATACAGATGAAGGTAAAATGTCCACATTGAGCTATACGTATAGACAACGTGAAAGGCAAGAGAAGGATAGATATGGACCTTATAATGCAATATTTATAGAATGTATTGACAACTTCCGCAACCTTCTCCAAAATTGGAAGTCTCCAAAACTTGAGTTGTTAATACTAAGATCGCTTGCTATGGTTGAAGGTCTTGAAAATCCGAATGCTTTTTTTGAAGGAATGGAAGAACTTAAAGTTTTGGATTGGAGAAAGATGCATTTTCAACCATTAATATGGACATCATTAACTATCTCATTAAAGAACCTTCGTACGTTATGTATGTTCGATTGTGAATTTAGTGATATTGAAACAATTGGTCAGCTAAAGGAACTTGAAATTTTGAGGATGGTTAACTGTTACAAACTCATAGAGCTACCTGTGACTATGAGTCAGTTGACACAACTTAAGGTGCTAGAAGTGTTAAATTGCAGTCAGTTGGAAGTGATTCCTGCCAACCTTATTTCAAGTATGACAAAATTAGAGGTGTTGAATTTACTGTTGAGCTTCAAAAGATGGGGAGAGAAAGTATGGTACAAAAATAAATGGATGGAGAATGCTAAACTCTCAGAATTGAATGGTTTGTCCAATCTTTTCAAGTTAGTGCTCCAAATTGAGAATATTATTGAGATTCTATCAGATGATTTGAGTTTAAAAACTTGGAAATTGGAAGAGTTCAATATCTTTGTTGGTACTATTTATTGTAGTTTAGATTTTGAAATATGGCGCGAGTATGCAACAACCTTGATGCTTGTTATGGAATCAAAAATTGATTCAATTGATGGGGTACTTGAAATATTATTGCATGGATGTGAATATTTGCATATAATAGATGCAAGTGGATTTTGCAAATGATCTTTTCAAACCATATGGAAATTGTTCTGATTATCAGCATTTGAAATACCTCACGATTGGTGGAACTTCAAACATGTCACATCTGATTGAAGATATTCATTTTAGTTACTTCACTTCTTTAGAGTCATTGACTCTCATTGAAATGAAGAGCTTGGAGAACATAGTTCCCATGCATGCTCTAACAATTCCTTTCGAGAAGCTTCAAACCATAGAATTATCATATTGTGAGCAGTTGAAGAATCTTTTCTCATTCTCCATTTTTAAAGGCCTTTCAAATCTTCAAGAGATCAAGATTAGTGGATGTGGCATGATGGATGAGATTGTTTTCGTGGAAAATGAAGAGCCAACCAATCAAATTGAGTGCAGCCATTTAAATTCTTTAATCCTTTATGACGTGGAACGGCTTACAAGTTTCTGCAGCAAACAATCCATCCACAAAAATTCAGACAGTATCATCCCCTTTTTTGATGATCAGGTAGCATAAAAGTACACATTCACAATTTTTTTTTTCATTTTATTTACTTTCAAATTCTTGTTTTAAATTATTATGTGATCTAGTCACTCTTATTTGGTAATCCACCCACACATTTTGAGAATAATTTTATTTAAAAGTTCTAGCAAATTTTGTTAGGAAAAAAATAGATTTTATTTATTTTAAAAATTGGCAATGCTTCAAAAAGAAAATTAAGAACTTGTTAGTAAACTAAGTATTGTTTTTCAAATTAGTATCAAACGATGGAACCTATAAATTGCAACTTATGTTTAGTTTTTTTAAGACAATATTTTTGCTCTTCTTCTTCTTCTTCTTTTTTTTTTTAACTAAAGGATTATAAAATTGCAGGTGTCATTCCCTAACTTGAAGGTTTTATCGATTCAAAGAGGAGCGAATTTCGAGATATTATGGCATAAAAATGGACTGGTTGCAAATTCCTTTTGCAAACTCCAAAACATACACCTTGACAATTGCAATAAATTAAGATATGTGTTTCCTTCAACTATGATGACATCACTTGTTTCATTAAAAACATTAAATATTGAATCTTGTAATTTATTAGAAAGAATATTTGAAATTGAAAAGCCGACTTTTCAACAAAATGATGACACAAAAATAGTGCCATTAACAAAGTTAGAATTATTTAATCTACCAAATTTAAAGTACGTGTGGGACAAAGATCCAGATGAATTTCTAATCTTTCCAAATCTAAATGAAGTCGATGTGGATAAGTGTCCTCAACTTAGAAATCTTTTTCCAGCTTCCTTCATCAAATATCTTCAACAAGTTAGAAATTTAAGAGCACATGATGTAGCTGAATTGTTTCCAGAGGACACAACATCAAATTTAGTGTCGTTTCCTGAGGTATGCATGTTCATCATCATTATTAATTATAACCTATCTATATATGCAACCATTTATGTTTGTATTTGGTACTTGACCTTGAATTCATTTATATTTTAGTTCAACTGGTCACAATTTCTTAATTTTAGAAAGTGTGTTTGTTTTCAGATATTCCCAAGCTTGATAAGTTTGGCAATGGATTGCAAGCTTGCAGTGAAGGCAAGCTTTTGGGTTAGATCAGAGTTATTTGTCAAACTGGAAAGTCTTGTATTGACTGGTTCTGACGATGATAACATGATTACTTTTCCATTGGAACTGAGTGGAGCATTATATAATACTAAAGAATTGGGAATAAGAAATACGTATCAGTTGGTACACATATTTGGAAATGAAGAAGAAAATAATCAAAGACATGGGAATTTGAAGAGGTTATATCTAGAAAATATTCCTAAGCTTACATATGTGTGGAGGGACAGCAACGAAATGACGACAAGGTTTGATAGATTGGAAATCATTGAAGTAATGAATTGTGATAATTTGAAGTGTTTGCTGCCATCATCTATCACGTTCTTAAATGTGAAGGAGATTGACGTCAGTGCTTGCAATGGAATGATGAATTTGTTTAGCTCGTCAGTGGCAAAGAGGCTGGTGAATCTCATGTTGATTAAAATACATGATTGTGGAGGAATGAATTCCATAGTTGCAGAAGTAGAGGGAGAAGAAGAAAAGGATGAAATTATTTTCAACAACCTGACTGAACTGCACATTATACATTTGTCAAGTCTAGTAAGCTTTTACTCTGGAAAATGCATGCTTAAGTTTCCAAGCTTGACGGAGTTGATCATAGATGGATGCCCTAAAATGAAGACATTTTCATATGGAGTAATAAGCACACCAATATTGCATTCCATGAAGATAGAAGGTACAAAACTTCGAGTATCGCCAGTATGCAGTATAAATGTCAGTATCCAAAATTTGTTCGCACAACTGGTATGTATTTTTACTGTTTCAACCATTTTTCTTATTCTTTCACCCCAATTTAGATCAAAGATTTTAGTAACCATTTCTTTTTTCATTTTTCTGTTTTATTCGTCTGTGTAGTTGCTCAAGACCGTAAGAGCTTTTAAATGAATCTTTTTATTATGATTTGAAAAGGAAATTACTCAACAAAATGATTTGATTTTACAAGATTTCATGGAATTTCGAGCTGAATTATTTATTTTATTTTGTAATATTTTAATTTTCTACTCATAATATAATTCAAGATTAAAAGCATATATTCAACCTGTAGTTTTCTTGGTTTTTACCTTCAAACATAAAATTTTAATTACATTCATTTCAAATACTTCTTATAGCAAACAAGGTAAATAATTTTAAATTATTTCTTGGATTTTTTTTTTTTTTTTTTTTTTTAGTACATCAACATTTGAAGTGGGGGATTTCAAATTATACATATATATTTTTGAGTACAGGGGATTTCAAATTATAGGATTTAAATCAATTCTTGAACTTTCTTGATTTCAGAGGGAGGATATCACGCTAGTTTACTAACTAATTTATTTATTTATTTTTATTTTTTTTTTATTCTATTCTTAAAAGTATTTTCAAATCTTAGCGAAATTTTAAAAATAAAAAAAAATAAAAAAAAAAGTTTCCAATTTTCTTTTGAGAAAATGGCTAAGATATAAAAGCACTTTCGAAAACAAACACTTAATGGAAAAACTATTAATAAACAAGTTATCAAAATAGAAAACGCGAGACGAGATCTCGATTTATATAGTTTTCATTTATTATGTTTTCAAATTATTCCTTTGTCTTCGTTTTCTCAAAAAGTTTTCTTCTTATACAGGGCGAAGACTCAGAGGGAAACTAATGTGCATGCATGTTTGTCAATCATAAATGTAAGACCTCTAAATTAATTATAATTAACATTCACATACAATACACTTTTACATGAGTTTGAGAATAAATTTCTAAAGTTTTTCAACACTGATAATTTGGTCCCTCACTTATACAAATTAGTTCTAAAAGGCGTCCTTGGATTGGATTGTTGGAAGTGTCTAATGGACACTCGCAAAGTAGAATCAAATAGAAAATATTTGAGAAGAAACAATCCACTTGTATTAAAATTAAAAAAAAAAAAAATTATATCTTCAAGAAAGCCACAAACTTGATTCATACTTTTTCTTTCCAACTCTTTTTGTGTTTTTTTCTCCACACACCTGCTTCAACACATTCTAAAGACATCCTATTTATAAGATTACATGGAAGATTCTAAATCTACAAACTCTCATCCTAATTCATGAACTTGCTATACTTAATGAACATAGGCTCCACTGACTGAGTGCCTTCTACTATCAGTAGGAGTATAAATCTCCCAAAATACCCACCTGAGCACCTTCAGTGAGTTGGCAAACTTAAGTAGGTGAATTAATTGATCACGAGATCCAAACTACAGAATGAATGAAATGAAATGGAATGGAACGAGATGACATAACCTTTAGGCCCTTAGCCCAAATAACCTCTTGAAATCTTGGTTGTTGCAAGTTTAGCAATATTGTTACTTACTGAGTATTTTCCTTAAATACTCATTTTTTTTCCTAATATGTAATTGCAGGTAAAGGCAAAGGTGTACAGAACGCGTGACGGAGTGTTGCTGGACGAGCCATGGATTTCCTTAGGATAGACTTTTGATTATTATGTTTTCGAACTTCTTCTTTTTGCATTTGTTATGTGATGTTTTAGGACTTATCCCGGTTTGAGATTTTTGTTGAAATGACTAAAATTTCTTCTTGTTCTGTTTTAACTGGGATCCCAGGCTGAAAAGTTTCACTGATTTTCTAAGTATGTTTTACTCTAAATGTTGTTTCATCATCATTCTTTGAAAGTAAAACGAAATGCATGTGGTAATGACCCTTGGATCTAGACATGAAATGTAGGGTGGTTACAAGTATAATACATCAATCAACATTCATTTGAGGTAAAACATGAGGATATCATTTTAGTTGTATTTTGAGTATATATCACATGTATACTAAACATCAATCAAGACTTTTTGGACTTTTGTCATGAGTTGGACCAATATTGTATTATATTTGTAAATAGTTTTAAAATGTGATATATTTGTTGTTGCGCCTTAGTTCTAGTTGTGTATGTTCACTAATAAATTTGGTATATATCATCGGTATAATTTTGCATATTAGTTGTATAACTGATATACTTGTTGATACATTAATAATGGTAAAATTGAAATAATCTATATTATATATAAAAGGGGATAAGAGGGGAGAATTTTTACATACCTATTTTACCCTTACAATTTTATTTAATTCCTATTTTGCCCTTCACTATTTGTTGATGGGACACAACTCTTTGGTTTAGGTGTCCGTTGAGAGAAATTTGTATAAGAGAGGTGATTCTTCCATCTTTGGGATGTGACTCTTCGAGTATAGGTGTCCGTTGAGAGATGTTAGGACAATGAAGTTGGTTCTTAAAAATTTGACTCTACAAAATATATTTAAAAATTAAAATTTTAAGTCGAATAGGTGTAATTTATGCAGATAGAATAGAACTATTTGGACAGAGGTAACACATTGAATTAGTGTATTCATTCATATATAAGTGCAATCCATGTATAAAAATAAATAAACATAGTTATCAATATATATTGTCTATTTTTTCATACCAAATTGTCAAGCCATGAGAATGAGAACTTTAAAGGTTTTTTTTTTTTTTTTTTTTTTTTTTTTTTTTTTTTTTTTTTTTGAAATCAAGTGTTTGTTCTTTGTAAAGAAAACACTGAATTGTATCACAACGAAGCTTTGAGACGAATTAAGAAACTTTTGTTTTAGGAATTGAAACAAGGGGGATTTCAACTATTCTCAAGACCAAGCTTTTGATTTTTACTCATGAGCACTAAGGTAAAACTCAAACTTGCTTTTTTTTTTTTTTTTTTTTGCCCCCATTTTTAGCATAAAAATTCTCCAACAATTAAATTTAAATTGGAAAGCACAATTATTGGTTGAAAACAAAGAAGTTTCACATATACTTTCATTTGCACATTTATAAATGAAATATCTATATTACAATTTTAAATTATAACACAATATATATATTTTTTTTTATAAAAAATGAGATGAGTTGCGTAGAAAAATATATAATAATAACCAATATTTTTTTTTTCAAAAAAGTAAAATTTCACATAATTTTAAAATATAGATTCTATGAAATCTTTGGAACAAAATCTTTGAATCCTAATTTGTGAGTAATTGTCATAAGTTGAATCGAAAATTTTGATCATACATATTTGGATTATGAACAAACTTGATTATATAATATCAATATAACTTTTTAGTTATTTTAGTGCACATAATTTTTAAATTTTCTACGTATTATTCATCCGTAATTTCATGTATACTTTTTTTAAGTTCTAAAGATTTTTAACCACATGCATTGCATGTGTCTTTTAAGAGGGGATTCTAGCAATCATTGTTTTAATTTTACGAGGGGAGGCTTTTTTGCATTCCTATTTTGCCCTTACTTTTTTTAATAAATTCCCATTTACCCTTCAATCTTTGTTGATGGGACACAACTCTTCGAGTTGAGGTGTCCGTTGAGAGAAATGTCGAATAGTTGCAATGTATACTGATGAAACATAAGTACTATTCAAATTAAGGTAATTATATATTGAATTGGTGCATCTATTATGTGTATGGCAAATCCAATCGTAGATGTAAAACATCACCATATAATAGTAAAAATGTGTTTAAAAATGTTGTTTATAAAGAGATTCTCTTAATAATGACCAATTTATTAAATACATCTTTCTTTCTTTCTTTTCTCCACAAATCAATCTCCTTTGGAGAATACTAAAAAAATAATTATGAGGTAATAAACTATCTTTATGTCACTTTTTTTTTTAAAATCAATTTCAATTTATAATTTTTTTATTTTAATTCCATGGTATGTATTTTACTTTTAAGTTTTAACATCCATGTGTTCTTTATAATATCGATCTCTTTCATTACTTTTTAATTTCACGGGGTTATAGTGGAGAATCTTTACTTCTCTTTTTTGTCCGTACAAATTTTACAAATTCTTATTTTATTCATTCAATATTTGCTGGCAGTATGCGACTCTTCGAGATGATGTATCCATTGAGAGAAGGGTTGAATGGTTGCAATTTATGCTCGAGGGACACAACTATTTAGTGGTGGTAGTTACACATTGAAACCACACGTCCATTCGCCAATGGGTGTGATTCAAACCGTAACATTGTTCATAAAATGTTGTTAATCAAGGTTCAATTTGATAAAAATTTATTTGTTTCTTTCTTTTTTTTTTTTTTTTTCTAGAAACCAATCTATTTGAAGAACATCACACAAATATTCGTGAGATGAATAAACTATCTTATTATATCAGTTTTTTTTTTATTATCAATTTCAATTTATATTTTGTCGTTCAATCTTTGTTGGCAGTACGCTACTCTTCAAATTGAGGCGTCCATTGAGAGAATGATTTCAATTAAAACAGTAAGCTTTCACGTGCCTTGCACGTGTTTTTTAACTAGTATAATAAAAAAAATAGAATTCAGATTTAAAATATTTTGCTATATTTGCAAATCTCAAAAGTCAGATTTGCAAATATCCTAATGTTTTATGCTACCCATTACACATTTCTATAATATTTTTCAATAACTTTAACCAATGCTAAAATTCAATCTACAAAAGTTGATAATATTAAAATTGTTTTTTTTATGTTGCTAGTATTAATACTCATGGTAATTATTGCAAGTGATTGAGTTGGTTTGAGAGAAGCATGACTTAAAAAGATGGTCTCTCCAATGATGCATCAATAGTATTTCTGTATCACATTCTTTTTTAATGAAAAATTGCAATGGGTAACAAAAAATATTGGGATATTTGCAAATCTAGTTATGATTTTTTAGATTTGCAAACATAGCAAAATTTTAAAAATCTGATTTCTGTTTTTTTTTTTATTATTCCAGTTTTACCCTTGTTGGTATATCAACATGTATATTAGTAGTATATCTGATATACTTTATATTTACTAATATACGAAATATAAAGTATATCAGTTAACTGATATACCAAATTTGATATACTCAAATGAATACAATGATATACCTAATATATACTTGATTTGATAAGCATAACATTTGATATACCTAATTAAATGTCGATATACCAATGATATACTTGATATGTTACTTTCTTTCCTTATATTTGTTATGTTTTTTTTCTCTTTATTGAATTATGTTGTGTTATTTACATATTTTAAATGAAATGTTTATCTTTTATAACATAAATGTTTGTCTTCTATACCTATTATGAACGTTGATATACCTCATTTGCTTTTTTTTTTTTTTTTGAACTTACCTCATTTTTTATACTACTGAAATAATTAATAACATTGATATATTTGGTTATGAGTAGCTAAATACATCAATGATAGACTTGTTATTAAAAAAAATCACTGATATATATTTTTAAATTGTTGGTGTATTATGAAGGTCATGAAATGCGAAATTTGTTCTAAGTATATCAATAAGTTGCAATTTTAAGTATATCATTAGTGTATTAGTACTCACTAAAAATGTAATTTCAAGTATATCATTTGTGTATCAGTAGTATATTATTAAGATGATGTATAGTATATTGATGACATATTTGTCAACATGAGCATAGCTCAACTAGCATAAGATATACACATTCAACCAAAAGGTTAGAGGTTAATTTAAATTCCCTACCACGCATATTGTCCCAAAATAAAGCTAATATATCTAATTCTTTATTGATGAAGTATATCAAAAATATCTAAACTAATGAAATCTCAAGTGTATACTTCATAAAATGAAGTATACTATATTCACGAAATATATATATCTGATATACTATATATTTAGTATATCAGTTGACTGATATACCAAATATCTAGTATATCCGTACACTAAATAAATGAATGATGTACCTGATACACAGTATATCAATAACATCATTGGTATATTTTTTAAACTTCCAACTTCCCGCATGGTTTAAGGTTTTTTTTTTTTTTACTTTTCAACTGTAATGTTTAGGCAGACCCACATTTTTTTTTTTTTTTGCTATATTTGCAACATTAAAAAATTGATGACATGGTTGCAAATTCCATTTTATTTTTTGCTATTCTTGCAAGTGCCCCTTTTTTTAATCAACTTAGGATATGTTTGGTTCTAACTTTTCAAATGTTTAATTTTGGAAAAAAAATCATATTAAAAAAAATTCTAATGTTTGGCAACCGTACTAAAAATGACTTATTAAAAAATGAGATTGAGAAATAAACTTATTTTTTAGAGAAACACTCGAAAACTTTTTTTTTAAAAAAAAAGCTTTTAATTATATAACAACTTGGGTATTAAAACGGTTACGAGGAAATGTAACCAAACATATGAGTGCTTAAAGTCTAAACAATTTTTATATAAAATGTATTCTTGAAAAACATTTAAACTAAAAGGTACTTCAAATGGGACCTTAATCAATTCAAAATGTTATAGGTAAATTTGGACCACTCCGAAACGTAAAGAACTGACGAGGACAACACAACACCAACCCAAAAACACGACCAGGAAGTGGACGTCAGAGGAGAGATAGGTCGAAGGGATTAGGCTAATAAGGCGGCCTTGGCCCAATCCCATGCTTGGCCTCGACCTTAGTCGACCCTCGATCCACTTGTGTGGGTCGAGTTTCTCTCCCTCCGCTCGGTTCTTGGTGTCCTCGATCAACCAGAATCTATCTTCAGACGTCTAGAAATCCTAAATACAGAAAAAGGTATATAAACTCTTCTTCAACCTTGAAGAAGGGATCCGAAACTCATTCTCTAAACTCTCTCTTCTCTTACTCTTGCTCTCCACTTGCTTCCCATCTATCTCCTTGGACTCAAGCATCGGAGGCGGTGTGACACTTTTTTTGTCTTGTAGGCCACATGTTCCCCACTCAAACAAATTTACCGTTGGTGTCACGTGAAAGTGTGTTCCCCTGTCTGGATTTGGCCATCAACACAAAACATCCTTCATTAAAATAAAGACACTCTTAATAAAGTGCCAAATCAAACATCAAAATAATTTATAGCTAAAGTAATTATAATTAAAATAATATTTGATAGTGTATCCATGGGATCCTCCGGAAGATCCCACCGACATGGAGCCAAGTATTCTTCTTACTTATAATTATAGGTAAATTGGCAACTAAAAACTTTTATTCTAAAATCAATAAATATTAATTACGGTTCAAAAAAGTAAAATAAATAAATAAGGGAAAAGATTTTGGGAAAACATGTTTTCACAACCAAACAGCTTGGATTCACACAGCCCAATCGAATTGACGCGTTTCCCTGACAATCCCATTTTATTTCCCCCAATTTCTTTTTTGAGAATTAATATTTTAATTACATGCTTTTCTGTTCATTAGTCATCATGCTTCCCATTCACTTTTCTTTTCTTTTTTTTTTTTTTCAACATCAACTTGCACATGCAACGCAAGAATATCGGAATATTCATACTATAATAATAATAATTTATCTTCCCTTTTCCTAGTACGATGAAATAATATTTTAGAAGTTAAATCTTTAAAAAATTGAGATAACATATATAGTAATATAGATGTGTATTTATAAATCAATTTGAATGCTAGTTTATTGTGTTTATTTTTTTAAAATGGTAATATGTCAGTATTTTTTTAATACAATATGTCAGTAATTGAATGTTTTTTTTTTTTTTTTTGGTATCCAGTAATTAAATGATCTTAAAAGTTAAAAAGTGCATAATTTTTTTTTTTTTTTTTTTTAAATTCCATTCCACAACCCAGAGTCCCATAAAGATTGCATGCAAAAGATAAAGAGAACAAAGAAAGCGGCATTACACTTTTTGAATGTTTCTGTTTCTCAACATAAATGATAAACAAACATTTATCTATATTATATATAAAATCTATACTATATATAAAAGGGGCTAAGAGGGAAGAATATTTGTATTCCTATTATGCCCTTACATTTTTAATAAATTTCCATTTTGCCCTTCATTGATGGGACAGAACTCTTCGAGTTGAGGTGTCCGTTGAGAGAAAGATTGAATAGTTGCAATGTACACTGGTAGAACATGACTGTTCAAATGACGATGTGACTCTTTGAGTGTATGTGTCTATTCATTCAAATGTGTGCAATTAATATCGATAAAACACGACTATTGGGTGGAGGTAGTTATACATCAATAGTTGCATCCATTCGCGTATGAATGTAATGCATGTATAAAAGCATTGAACTATGTTATATACTTAGTTTTTTCGAGTTAGTTCTTCATTTATTGGCTTTCATGCGTTCTTCATAAATAAGTGATTTTTTGCAAATCATGTTGTTGTTGTTGAGATTCATGAATTTCGTAATTATATTATTTGTATCTTTATATTCAAAAGTTGTTATTTCATGAAATTCTCTTTATTTCATAAGTATATTATCCCTTTCTTCTGTTTTTTTTTTCACTCAGACAACCGGCCGGTTCCACCATTTGAACTTTTCAATCACTTGTTTCGAAATAAATGAGAAAGGCTAGTCAATTATTATATTTCTTCTCCCTTTTATTTTTATGTGGTTGGTTATTTGATTTTACTTAAAGATTTGTATATGAAATCGTAATAAATTTCTCTCTAAAAAACTGTGGTTTGAAACTAAAAGTTAAAATTTCACTACATTTTTCATTCTTCATTCATAATTGAATTACATTTCTTTCATGTGTAAAAATGGTAAATACTTTACAATAAAATTGTAGATTGCAATTAATTTTTGTCTTTTACTATTGTGTATGTTGCCCAAAACACACTGCACTTCTTTATTTTTGTGTAAAATTCACTTCATCATGGAATTTTGATGAAATATTTTTTTTTCAGTTGCATGAAATTTCATGTTGAGATTGTCTTTTTTATCGTTGATTTTACCGGTTGTGTTTGTTATTTGATGGATTTTATACTATTTGTAAGTGATTTTTTTATGATTAATTTTTTCTTTGACATGCATGTTCAACCGTGTACATGAATTTTTAAGCATATAATATGACTTTTCTTATAAATAATTACTTTATCTCACAATTAGCAATCATCATTAGTGTACAATTTTTATTTCTTTTTCACTTATTTGATGGAAGTTTCTTTTTCATTAGTGTAATTTTTTTAACTTTTATCATAAAAAATTATGTTCCAAAGATTTCAAACCATGTGCAAAGTATTTCATATTCATTCTAAATGACCCTAGAACAAAATAATATATAGTTTTAGACTTCTAGGTATTTTTTTTTTTCTATTTTCAATTAAAACAGTGAAATTTAACGTGCGCTGCACGTGTCTTTAAACTAGTTGTATTAAAATTTGAAAAAATTCCATAGGGAAATAAAAATAAATAATAATAATAAAAGTCCACCGGTCACCTTCCTTCCTTGCAATTTTAATTTTACCAAATCCAATCCATGTTATGTGTTTGTCGTTTGGTGTGTTTAAAAGTCAAAATTTCTGTCCATATTGTCCACACCACAATTAAAGAATTAAAGCAACTTTTTACACGGCCTAGGCTTCATCCTGTATTTTAAATTTTAATCTGGAAAATCCAATTGGGTCGAAGCCGAATCAAACTAGTGTTTCTTAAATTGCAAAAACAGAGCATCAGCTGCCTCACTCAGACAAGTTTCTTCTGATTTTGGGACTTCATTTGATTTTGTGTATAAAATAATTTGGGAATGGAATAATTCCTTGGAATCATGGTCAATTAGTGCTGGCAATGTGTCACGACTAAGTCTTATTTTTCTTCTCTTTAATTTTGCCCTTCAATCATGGCCTCTTAGTCCTCCTCACGATCCACCCATCTTTCTCCTTTTCTCTCTTTTGGGCCAACAAATTTCAATGTTCCAGTTTTAGGTTGCTGCCATTGCCAACTGGGTTTCTTCTGCTCTTCGCCGAGGAGGTATGTCTTTACGACTCCTTTTTTTGTTGCTCTGTTTTTCTTTGTTCAATGGATGATTTTATTTTTCCGAAATAACTATGTCCTTTTACTTATTCTACAAAGACTCTCCTGTGTATCATTCATCTATTGCATTTGCTTTATGATTTTCACTTCGCTTCCACTACCAAGTTTTTTGGATTATTGTGATGGGTAACAATTTGAGGCTTTTAACATGCTAATATAACAATTTTTTAAAAAATTTGCAAATATGACAAATGTACGCCTAGTTCATGAACTTCTATCACTAATAGATTTTAGTTTGCGAATAATTTTGGTAAATCTATCTATCACTAATAGACTTCAATTACAATGCATGTAATCTATGTATAGACTTCAATTTTGCTATATTTACAAATAGTTTAGATTTTGCTATGTTTACAATTTTTTTAGTTTATTTTGCTATTTGTTCAAACAACCCAAAAAATGTCGACTTCTGTTTGGTTGTCGTTTTCTACACGTTTGTGGTCGTCGAACTTTCCTGATTGGATTGTTCAACAAGCTCAATATGAGCTTCAGTATTTTGTATCCCTTAGGGGAAGTCTTTCGAGTTAATATGAGATCTCTCTTTTCTCAAAAAAAAAAAAAAGAAAAAAAAAAGAAAAAATAGTCCGTCCGATCCAAACAGTGCCTTAATCATGTTGTAAAAAAAAAAAAAAAAACAGTGCCTTAATTATAATTAATTAATTTTGTAAAAGGGTTAATTTGTTATAAATTATTTTAATATAAAATTGATTTTGGAATCATCAAATTACTAAAAACAGTATTAAATTTAAGATTAAAAAAATTAGAAGGTGGTAGACAGAGAAATTTAAATTTAAGAGAGAAAAAATAGAAAGTTAAAGAAAGTTTTAAAGAGAGAAAAAAAATATTAGAGAAATGGAGGGATAAAAGTTTAGAAAGAAAATGGGAGAGATTGGTAAAATTAGAGATGAATAAAATTGGAGACAGAAAGAAAGAAAAAAAAAAAAAAAAAACAAAACTTTTCCTAAAAAAATTTAGGATAAAAATAAAATGAAATAGGAGGAAACCTTTTTTAACATGAAATAATAGTCTTTTTAAAAATAAAATCATTTACAATCAGTGGACAAAAACCACTCAAGAATCATTTTCAAATGATTGATGAAAAATCACTCTTACTTATTGCCAAAAGTGATTTTGGAAATTTCAAATTCACTTCCTAAAACAATCCAAAATACTTTTAATTAAAATAAAAACAATCTTAAAAAGTGGAGAGCCGAACATTAAAATAATTTAATAAGAAGAGAAATAGTTATAATAATAAGTAAAATAAAAATAAATAGGTAAATAAGGGCGAGGATCGCGGGAAAGCATGTTTTCACGACAAAACAGCTTGGATTTACACAGCCCAATGCCCAATGGAATCCACGCGTTTTCCTCACAACTGACAATCTCATTCTATTCCCCTCTCTTTCTTTTCCGAAAAATAATATTTTAATAACATCAAATTCAGCACATCCTATGCCAGAATGGAAAAATTTCTATTACTACGTACTATCTATTTCCTCCATTCAGTATTTCACACGTCATTTAGTGATATAATATTTTATTTTATGGATCTCACACTATTCTTAAATATTTCTCTAATGATAAACAATGAATGAAATTCTATATTACCGTAGTACTAGAAATTTTTCCTGTAAGAATATACATACTATAATAATAATTTATTTTCTATTTTTCTAAAACAATAATAGTTTACAATTCTTTCTAAAAAAAAATAATAGTTTAGAATTTAAATCTCTTCCAAAAATTGAGATAACATATATAGTAATATAGATGTGCATTTATAAATCAATTTTAATGCTAGTTTTGTGTTTATTTTATTTTACATTCTACTATGTTCCAATTAGTTTTAACTAGAACTCAACCTACCTATTCTTTTGCTAACATGAGCATAACTTAATTGACATAAATATTGTATTTATGATCAAAAGGTATATGGTTCGAATCCCTCCATCATTAAAACTGTCACTCAATATTCTTAAAAGTTAAAAAGTGCATAAAGTTCAAAAATATTTTTCCATTCCACGACCCAAAGTCCCTTAAATTACAGGTAACAAATATGAACTAAAATAGAAAACAAACAAAGTGACATTACACTCCTTACCCAAAAAGGAAAAAAGATAATAATAATAATAAAGTTAACATTTATTCTATTCAAATTTGAAAATTTTCCACAGGCACATATAAAAATAAATAAAAACTCACCGCTCACCTTCTTTATTTGCATATTACCAAATCCAACCCATCCTTTTTCCTTTCCTCTGTTTCTCCCTCCGCGTAGTAAAAGTCCACTTTTCTCTCCATGCTCTGTTAAACCTACCATTGAGTCACTGACAGAGAAAGCTCCAAGACTTTTTCCATGGCCTCCGCCGCCTCATCCTCTAGTTTAATATTGAAAGCCAATTCCAAATGGGTCGAAGCCGAACCAAACTCATCGCCCATGACTGTTTCTTAGTTGGAAAAAAACAGAGCATCAGCTTCCTCACTCGGGGAAGTTTCTTCTGATCTTGGGATTTCATTTTTTTGTATATTAAATTGTTTGGGGAATGGAATAATTCATGGGTATCCTCGAATCGTGGTCAGTTAGTGCTGGCATTCTTCCCCACGAGTCATGACTGAGTCTTGTTTTTCTTCCTTTTTCCCCTTCAATCATGGCCTCTTAGTGCTGTAGTCCTCCTCACGATCAACCCTCTTTCTCTTTTTCTCCCCTTTCCCATTTTCTTCTCCATTCTCAATGGGGGAAAGCTGAGAGCGTTCAGTTCAATCCATTTGGGGTAACAACTTTCTGCCTTTCAGTTTTAGGCTGCTGTCAACTGAGTAGGTATGTTTACAACCCCTTTTTCTAACCCCGTGTTTCGTTTTCGGTTCGGACATTGTTCGATTGGTGATTTTTTCTGAGAATGTTCTTCAATCCATCGTCCTTTCGGCTTCCAAAAGGATGATTTAAAGGGTTTTTGCATGTTTGGTTTTGAATGCTTTTCACTTTCTTCTCAATCTTCATTTCCATTTATATATTTGAAGCCTGCGTTGTTGCTCTGTTCGCTTTGGAATTGGTAATCTTTCACTTGCATGATCCTAATCAAATAGTCCATCTCAATTGATCCAAACAGTGCATTAAATTTATGGTGAGAGATAATACTGTTATGCTGTTTTTGTTCTGCAGTTGCTGGATATAACTTAAGAACTTGTACTGAGTTTGACAATGGCATCAAAGTCATTCAAACCGACGCGTTCGAATTTGTCAACGGCTTCTGATGCATCTGAAGCACAGAAGCCTCCACTTCCACCAACCGTGACATTCGGAAGGAGAACTTCCTCAGGTCGCTACATTAGCTACTCGAGGGATGATCTCGACAGTGAGCTTGGGAATGGTGACTATATGAACTATACCGTACACATTCCTCCAACACCTGATAATCAACCAATGGATCCATCTATCTCACAGAAGGTTGAAGAGCAATACGTGTCGAATTCGTTGTTTACCGGTGGATTCAACAGCGTCACACGAGCTCATTTGATGGACAAGGTGATTGAATCTGAAGCAACACATCCCCAAATGGCGGGTTCGAAAGGATCTTCATGTGCTATACCTGGCTGTGATGCAAAGGTCATGAGCGATGAACGTGGAAATGACATACTCCCCTGTGAGTGTGATTTCAAGATATGTCGAGATTGCTATGTAGATGCAGTTAAAACGGGAGGTGGGATTTGTCCCGGTTGCAAAGAGCCTTATAAGAACACTGATCTAGATGAAGTTGCTGTTGAACATGGAAGGCCACTTCCACTTCCTCCACCAGCTGCCACAATGTCAAAGATGGAGAGAAGGTTGTCGTTGATGAAGTCAACTAAATCTGCATTGATGAGAAGCCAAACTGGGGTTGGAGAATTTGATCACAATAGGTGGTTGTTTGAAACTAGGGGAACTTATGGATATGGGAATGCTATATGGCCAAAGGATGAGGGTTTTGGAAATGGGAGTACAGATGAAGTTGAGCCCATGGAGTTTATGAACAAACCATGGCGGCCACTTACACGAAAACTGAAAATTCCTGCTGCTATTCTCAGCCCATATAGGTATGTTCTCTGTTTCTCACTAGTATATAGTTCTATCATTCTAACATGTTATGTCATTGTTATGTTTTCATTTAGGATCTCTTCTAACTTTGAATAACATTGTTGTAACAGGCTTTTGATTGTTGTTCGAATGGTTGTTCTTGGGTTCTTCTTGGCCTGGAGAGTGAGTCATCCAAATACTGATGCATACTGGCTATGGGCCATGTCTGTGGTTTGTGAAATTTGGTTTGCTTTTTCTTGGCTTCTTGATCAACTACCAAAGTTGTGCCCTATAAATAGAGCTACTGATCTTAATGTGTTGAAGGAGAAATTCGAAACACCTAGTCCGAGTAATCCTACTGGGAAATCTGATCTCCCAGGCATAGATATCTTTGTCTCCACTGCAGATCCCGAAAAGGAACCGCCTCTTGTGACTGCAAACACGATCCTTTCCATTCTAGCTGCTGACTACCCAGTTGAAAAACTTGCTTGCTATGTTTCTGATGATGGAGGTGCGCTCTTAACCTTTGAGGCCATGGCTGAAGCTGCAAGCTTTGCTAATATTTGGGTTCCTTTCTGTCGAAAACATGGCATCGAACCCCGCAATCCCGAGTCTTATTTTAGTTTGAAAAGAGACCCTTTCAAGAACAAAGTAAAGCCAGATTTTGTCAAGGATCGCAGACGTGTCAAGCGTGAGTATGATGAGTTCAAAGTTCGTATAAATGGACTTCCTGACTCTATTCGACGCCGCTCAGATGCTTATCATGCAAGAGAGGAAATCAAAGCTATGAAGCTTCAAAGGCAGAACCTTGGTGCTGATGAACCAATAGAGAGTGTGAAAATCCCTAAAGCAACATGGATGGCTGATGGAACCCATTGGCCAGGGACTTGGTTGCAACCATCATCTGAGCACTCAAAGGGTGACCATGCTGGTATAATACAGGTACATCATTGAACCCACTCGAAGATTACAGCTTAAATACTCAGGAATTCATTGAATATAAATTATCATTTGAGATTTCAATTTCCATTTTTCACTAACATGTCTATCATGTTTTGATGTAGGTGATGTTGAAGCCACCTAGTGATGAACCTCTTCATGGAACCGTTGAAGATGAGAAACTTATTGACCTTTCTGAGGTTGATATTCGTCTTCCATTGCTTGTTTATGTTTCTCGAGAGAAACGACCAGGTTATGATCACAACAAGAAGGCAGGAGCAATGAATGCTCTAGTTCGAGCCTCAGCTATCATGTCCAATGGTCCCTTCATTCTCAACCTTGATTGTGACCACTATATCTACAACTCTCAGGCAATGAGAGAAGGAATGTGTTTCATGATGGATCGTGGAGGTGATCGCCTTTGCTATGTCCAGTTCCCTCAAAGATTTGAGGGCATTGATCCTTCTGATCGGTATGCAAACCACAACACTGTTTTCTTTGATGTTAACATGCGAGCTCTTGATGGACTTCAAGGACCAGTTTACGTGGGAACAGGATGTCTCTTTAGAAGGGTTGCCCTATATGGTTTCGATCCACCTCGATCAAAAGAGCATAACCCTGGTTGTTGTAGTTGCTGCTTTGGCCAACGCAAAACGCATACATCAGTTGCAAGTACCCCTGAAGAGAGCAGAGCATTGAGAATGGGTGATTCTGATGATGAAGAAATGAATCTCTCTTTGTTTCCTAAAAGATTTGGGAACTCTACTTTCCTTATTGATTCAATCCCAGTTGCAGAATTTCAAGGCCGCCCCTTGGCAGACCACCCAGCTGTAAAAAACGGACGGCCGCCGGGTGCTCTTACCATCCCTCGTGATCTCCTTGATGCTTCAACAGTTGCAGAGGCAATCAGTGTCATTTCTTGTTGGTATGAAGATAAAACTGAATGGGGTAACCGTGTCGGGTGGATTTATGGATCTGTTACTGAAGATGTGGTCACTGGATATAGGATGCATAATAGAGGATGGAAATCGGTTTACTGCGTAACGAAACGAGACGCTTTCCGTGGGACAGCTCCGATCAACCTCACCGATAGGCTCCATCAAGTCCTTCGATGGGCTACCGGATCGGTCGAAATCTTCTTCTCCCGTAACAATGCCTTCCTTGCCAGTCCAAGAATGAAAGTTTTACAAAGAATAGCATACTTAAACGTGGGAATCTACCCATTCACTTCAATCTTCCTGATTGTGTACTGCTTTCTACCAGCACTTTCCCTGTTCTCAGGCCAATTCATCGTCCAAACGCTTAACGTCACATTTCTCACATATCTTCTGGTCATCACCCTGACATTGTGCATGCTTGCCGTGCTTGAGATCCGATGGTCTGGTATTGAATTAGAAGAGTGGTGGAGGAACGAGCAGTTCTGGTTGATTGGTGGTACAAGTGCTCATCTTGCTGCTGTACTTCAGGGTCTGCTAAAAGTTATTGCTGGGATTGAAATATCCTTCACCTTGACATCGAAATCGGCCGGCGATGATGTAGACGACGAGTTTGCTGATCTCTACATTGTGAAATGGACATCTCTAATGATACCTCCAATCACCATCATGATCACCAACTTAATCGCAATAGCAGTCGGATTTAGCCGAACAATATACAGCGTGATACCGCAGTGGAGTCGATTGATCGGAGGCGTTTTCTTCAGCTTCTGGGTACTGGCTCATCTCTACCCTTTTGCCAAAGGATTGATGGGAAGAAGAGGGAGGACACCCACCATTGTTTTTGTCTGGTCAGGCCTTATTGCAATCACTATATCTCTTCTTTGGGTAGCCATCAGTCCTCCAGCAGGGACTAACCAAATTGGAGGTTCATTCACTTTTCCTTGAGAGTTCATTCATTTTTTTTGTCACCCAAAATTCTTTTTTTTTTTTTTCTTTTTGGTTGAATTCTTTCTCTACACAAAGATTTTACTCATAAACTCAAATTAGGTACATACTTCTTTTGTAATTCTTGGAGATTTACTATCAAATTTTATAGAACCTTTTTATTTCATTTTCAATTTTCCTTGGAGCAGTTCACAATCTTTATTGTTTGAACTTTGAAGTGTAACTTCCTTCCCTAGCAGACTACATGGCTTTTTTTTTTGTTTGTTGTTTGGATTCTTTAGGTTATATTCTATAACCGATCGTCATTCCATTAGTCAAATGAGTTAACATGTCATCGTCACTCCATTAACAGTGTTGACAACAAAGACAAAATATAAGTACAATCTAAAATTCAAGCACGTATCCAAAACTTATTTAACTATTATATTTGTAAATATTTTGATCTAAACACATATTTATAAATATTCTTAAAGATAACATATTACCGAATTAACATTTTCTTTTTATTTTTGAAATGTAAGATGTGTGGGAGAATATAGTTGAGAAGTAAATGGAAAAAATCTTGATAATTATTTTGAGAATGGAAAGATGCTGCAATTCAATAAAATATATCAATGAAATATTAAATATTAACCAAAACTAGAAAATTCCGAGTATTGAAGGAAAGACAGCTATTTCTTGAAAAAAAAAAAAAAAAAAAAAGGAAAGACAGCTTGTGGTGTCTTGTTTTTTATTTTGTAATGAATAAAAAGGTTTATTCACATTTCACGCACCTAAGAAAAAAAAATGGACAGCAATATAACAACTGGCATTTAGGCGCCAAATTTTAACGTCAAAATTGTCGCAAGCAACCGATTCAGCTTTCACGCGTTGGCGTTCTCATGATCTAATTCATTCTCTCTCCACGTCTTTGAATTTCAACTTTCATTCCCTATTCAATCACTTTACTTTAAATTTTATTGTTTTTTTTTAGCTTTTATATTTATTTTAGTTTCATTTGAACTTTTAATTATGTTTTATTTTGATTCCCATATTTTTAAAACGTTCATTTTTATATGGTTCATAAACCGTTAAATGGTGATCATTTTGGTCTTGGTCTTTAAATTGTCGTTAATATATTTGTTTTAGTGCTAACATAGACTTACGTATTCTAAATAAGGGGTTAAATAGAAATGAGTCAAATCATCCATCGAAAATCACACTTAATCTTGAACCAAGTCACAACACACTACTTATTCGCCACTCAGTTCAACGATGAGTTATCAAATTCATGATTAGAACTATCCAAACTTAGATGGCAAATCTGGCAATGTAGTTTGGCAGGTCCTCAACCAAATCTTGCAATTGTGGATCCTTCCCAATTGTGTGACAAGCTGATGTATTTCGATCCCAATTGATGGTAGCAAGGGAGCCACATTTGATGTTATTGAGAGGAAAAGAAAATTTGGGGGCTTTGGCTAAGGGTAATTTTGGAAGGACAATTCAACCCCTTATAGAGAGCGCATAAGTCCATGTCAGCACTGATTCATGTCTACACAGTAGCCACGTCATTAATCTGATAGTTTATTAACAACAAGGACCGAAAGGATCTTACTTTTTTAAAAGTTGAGGGATCAAAATAAATGTTTTAAATGTATAGGGACCAAAATCAAACATAGAAAGTTCAGAGACCAAAATACACTGGATTTAAACCAAAAATTAGTTAATGCACCTAAAAATGAATTATGAGATTGTTTTGTAAACTATTAAGTTAAAGAGCCTAGTTGACATAAAGGTATACATAGACTGTGGTGTGCGTATAGTTTAGTTTGGCATGTTAAAGCTAGTGTCATGGTTCCAAAGCATTCAACCACTCAGGTCAAAATGACATGTTTCACACGTCCATTATATGTATGTAAAAGATCAAAATGTTACCGAGCTAAAGCACACAAACTAAACTATATTTTAACCCTAAAAAAAGAGTATTTACGTATATGGCAAAACATGTCCACTTAATTACAAATATAGCAACAACGTTTTGGGTTTCACATACTTAGCAAAACAAAATTCTAACTCAAACTCGCCCATGGAAAAGAGACTAAAATAGCTTTGAAATTGGCAACTCTCCCATGGTGTCTCTATTGGGTTTTATGCCATAAAACTCGTAGATAGTAAATGTAACATTTGATCGAGCATTAATAAAATGTTATTGATGTATTATTCAATAAAGAATTGTTGTTTGTATTATGTTTGTCTTGCCTAAATAACCCTAATATAATAAACTAACATCTTGGGTTGTTATATGTGTAACGCCCCGTACACTTCTGGTGTTAATTAAATTCCATAGATATAGTCGAATTTTATAAAATTATTATTTGGCTTGTATTGTGGGAATTTTAATTATAAACTAAGGTGTTTAGGAGAATTAGCGTGTTTAAATCTCTCCCTAAAACTCGTTGGATTTGGTCTGAGTTGGTTGAGAAGTTTAAGCGTTATAATTTAATTATACGCTGAATGTTGGGTTCGGTTGAGGGAAAATCCTATTCTTGGGCTTTTTGAATTATTCATTGGAATAAAGAAAAGAATTCAAGAGATTAAAGAAAAAAAAAAAAGAAAACCCTAGAGCTCTCTCTCCATCTCTCTTTTCTCTCTTATCGTGTGAAGCAGCCCCCTAGCCGAATCTGAGCAGCCGTCGTCGCGCCTGAGCGTGAGTCGCCGTCTCCCTCCTTTCGCGATCTCTCCCTCTCTCCGCGGATCTCTCTCCCTCTGGTGCTGTCGTGAGCCGTGAAGCTCGTCCCCGTGAGTAGCGCCACCGCCGCCCAGCTCGCGCCGACGCCTTCCCCCGTCCAGCCGCCGCCGCATTCCCTCTGTTCGTGGGTTTCGTGGTTCAAGCCTCTCTGTCTCCGCGTTTTTCAGCCTAAATCTCGTGGGTAAGTCTTTTCCCTTCTCATTCCTTGAGGTTTAAGGTCGATCTAAGTCCCTTTGCATCTGTTTTGGTCAGATCTCGCGTCCTAGCAGCTCGAAGTATCGTTCCTCGCTTTTTTGCCTCTGTCCAGCAGCTATTTCGGGCGTTTTCGAGGTCGTTTGGTATTTTTGGTAAGTCTAATCTTTTACCCATGCTTTCTTTAGGCCTTTAGCTTAGTTTAAGCAAATGCCCAAACGTTATGGATTCCGTATTTCAGGATTTAAGTCTGTTTAGTTGCTGTCCAGTGTCGTCTTTGCTCAGTTCGTGAGTGTTTCGACATCAATTAGCGTTTCCGGTAAGTCCAGCCCTCACCCACTCTTGTTTGGAGCTTTTAGTAGGCTGCCCATTCGTTTTAGGTGCTGGAAATTTAAGCTTGTGTTGATATTCTGATCTGCAGCGCCGTCTAGGTGATCGTTTGGAGTTCGAATCACTTCAACTTGAACACCCACTACCCAAGGAGCGTTTTGAATTGCTGGTTGTGGTTTGTATAGCCCGTCTAGCGTTGAAACGGGACCGTTTGGGTAAGATTTGCTGCTGTCTTCAGTTTTTAGTATTGAGGTTTTTGGGTCGCTAAGTGTTTTAGCCTTAGAATCATGATCTTGTTGTTACCCATTGCATATTTAGGCTCGTAGGAGTTGCCTATGTAGGAAATAAAAGTCCCCACGCAGCGAAAGCGCATCGAAAGGACCTCACGCCGTATATTAATTAACATTAAAATACCGTTACGAAAAGGCAAAATAAACTTTAAACATGCTTTAAAGTTGCTGGAAAATAGCTATAAACATGCTGAAAAATAAATCTAAATTTATTTTCATGCTTTTCTAGAGAAACGGGAAAGAACCGTTACAAACCTTCGTTGTAGACTTGACCGTTCTTCGCCAACGATGCTCCAACGACCGAAAACGCAGCAACTCCCTCTTGATTTCTTTGCTGGAAATTTCTTCTTCAAAGACACAATAACCACAGAGGTTACACCGGTATGTCTCTAAGTCTAGGAGGCAAAAAACTTGTGGGAGTCTTTCTCTAAGAGGGAGGCTAGAGAGAATTCTATGGTCTTGTCTTGTGAGTCTAAGAGCAAGAGAAGAGCACTTAACCAATTAGGTCTAGTGTTCTATTTATAGAAGAGAGGCCATGAATAAAATATTCAATTAAATCAATCTTTTCCAAAATTGATTCAATCTTTATTCCTTTTTAATCAATCCAAGATCAATCAATTCCATAATTGATTAATCTTTTCCACAAATGACTAATTACTTCCATAAGTGATTAGATCATTTCCATAAATGATTAATCACTTCTTTAAGTGATTAATTATTTCCATAATTGATTAATTCCCGGCTAATGAATTCTTTAATTAATTAACCACCAATTAAATATCACATATTTAATTTCCGGCCTTGAATTAATTAATTTTGCCCAAATAGATTTTAGGCCTTAAAATTAATTAATTCATATTTGAACTCTTTCAAACTTCCATAAATTTATTGTGACTCAAATTTATATTAATATTCGAATTTCTTCAAATATTAATTTCTCTCATAATAATATATCAATATATATTATATTGTTTCCCTTAGTAAATTGAACACTTTCAATTTACATTTATTAGTTAGTTGCCTCAAATTACTTTATGAGCTACCAGTGGGACCTAATGGACCTACAGATCAGAAGCTCCAACGATGTGAGATTAATTGGTCAAACTCATTAACCAAATTAATCAATATTCGTTAATTGTGTGTACATTCCACTATAGACTATAGACTCACAGTTACACTCTTCTCACTGCAGACATATTTTCTGTGTCCACGGATATAGACCAATATCGACTAGTTAGTCCTTCACGAGTGTCCGTAACACCAGCTGGGTCAAATTACCATTTTACCCCTGGGTTACTTCTATTTCCTTAAGTATCAGTTCTCCTCTAATGAACAATCTGTTTGTGGTCCAACCATCAAACAGAAAACCCTCTCGTGCCATTGAGAAGGTAGGGCCCTTTGTTCAAGACTCGGAGTGACCACTTAAGGGAACACTCATCTGCTTCCCTAAAGTCGGGAAGGAGTGAATTCCATCTTGTACGATTATGTCCCAGCTCCCCACTCGGTCTCCCTAAAATGGTAGGCTTATTGAGTCGGCGTATTGGTCACTCTCACCCATACAAATCAAAGGACAATCCCTCATGAGCAGGAGTCCATAATCAACTCAGGATTAAGACCAAGTTGTCTAGGTCGTCCTAGTGAAATAGAAAACCAACTAGTTAACGGTGTTATAACAAGTGGTTACTATTTTGCGGTCCGGTCTTATGCAAACTCATTGCATAGGATACCCCCACTCGCATGTCTCCTACACGAACGCGTTGGATCATAGCGTTTGTATCAAATACAAAGTGGGTCGTATCCATAGTGTCACCAGGATAAGGCACCCAGTCTTATCCCTATACTATAGACCCTTTAGGCTGTTTCTTGAACAATGATCCCCATATGTCGCTACATATAGTTCAAGACTCATATTACAGCCTAGGATGTCTAGTTTATTGGATTAGGGTTATTTTAGGCAAAGACAAATATAAAATAACTAATAACATTTAATGGAAAAATATATCAATATTATTTCATTAATATCCAGTCAACGGTTACATTCACTATCTACGAGTTTTAGGGCATAAAACCCAACAGCCCAATCTTTATAGGTCCTAGTTTATGCATTTAAATGGTTCATCGTGACTGTTTTGGGTAAAAATCAAGTAGTTCTTCAATGCCCATTAAGCTTCATTGCCTTAAAATGTTTCCCGACCCTTTGTAGGTTCTTAAAGCGTGAACTTATGAGCTTTTGCTTGCTGTCCATAGTTTAAAAAGCTTGCTAAATAGGTTTCCAATAATTACCTAGGCCTTTTTGCATTGCCTAAGCTCTAGGAGCTCTTAGAATGTCGTTCATGTGTTTTAGGTGGTTGTTGCTTGCTGTCCAGTGGCTGTATAGCCTTAATATCGTCAACTAACGAATACCCACCGCCCGTAACGCCTTAGACGTGGTTGCCCATGGTTTAATGGCGTTGGGTTTTCAATTTGGGTTATGTTTAGGTGCTGTCCAAAAAGGAAAGACTCCAGTATTGGTTAAGTTTGGGGCCTTAGCATCTTGTTTTAGGGTGTTATTCTCTAGCCTAGACTTTCTTTAATGGTTGGTAGTTTATTTGTAGCTGGAAGCTCGTTTTGGAGCGTGATTGTGCAGTTCCAGCTAGCATTGGTATTTAAAAGCGATTTGTAAGTAGTTTCTACTTACTGGGTTGTGATTGATTGCATGAAGCATGTCTGCTTGTTCTCTTGCTTTATCTTTATACTTGCGAAAAATATGATCTACTGTGTTGTTCTGTGCTGTATTGCTCGAGATGAGCTTGGATTGTGTTTGTCTTGTGATGAGCATGTTTTTCTGTGTTGGATGTACTGCAAAGCTTGAGATGAGCATGTTCTGTTTAGTTACTTGAGATAAGCATGTCTTGTTGTGTTATTGTTAAAGCATGTTGTGTTTGGGTCAAACATGTTTGGTTAGGCTAGCATGTGTCACGGGAAGTGTAGCATGAGTCTAGCGGTAGCGTTGCATGACACGTAATTCATGTGTAGGTGCGCAGCGTGGCCCGTAATTCACGTGTTTAGTTTTGCGTAGCATGGTGCGTAATGCATGCGAGTGGTTTTGCGTAGCATGGCGCGTAATGCATCCGAGTGGTTTTGCGCAGCATGGCGCGTAATGCATGCGATTGGTTTGCGCAGCGTGGCGCGTAATTCACGTGTTGGTTTGTGCAGCATGGCGCAGAATTCATGCGTTAGGTGCAGAGCATGACGCGTAAATCATGTGTGGTCTAGCAGAGTCGGGGTGCATAGTGTGGGAAGCATATGCATGATGTGGTTTTAGTGCTTTGTGAGTATGATGTGTTTTTTTATTGCTTTGTGAGCATGTTGAATGCGTGTGAGAAGCATGATGTTTGCCTTTGATTGATGCTTGTGATCTAGCTCGTGTGAGCTACTTACCGGTACCGCGGTTGTACTGATACCCCCTTCCCCACCTTCCCCCCAACATTTTAGATGTTGCAGGTATCGAGGATGACCCGGACCTTGGTGGCGAGGAGGAGAACTACGAGGATCCCTAGAGTGTTGGGTTTTTCTTTCGTTGTTATGTGGATTTTAGCTGCTTTTGTGTTGCTTTCATTTTGTAGTTCTGTGATGGTGAAGGATTCACCTGAGGAAGGTTTTGTTTTCGAGTTTATGAACTAGACTTGTTAGTTTCGGATAAGTTTGATAATTTGTTTTAGCTAGTGGACTAGCTTTTTTTGTCAATAAAATGTATTTAAGTTCTGCTGCATGGTTTTAGTTTATTGTATGATGCCTTAAGGTCTGTCTCGTCTAGAGGAGATAGGTTTGTGAAATCTGGCTGAAGTTTGGTGGAGTTTGGCTTTTTGCATATTTAGAAGTGTTAAATGTCTTTAGCAGGTGTTGTAAAATTTTGGGATAACCAGTTTACGCCGTTATGCTGCCGAAATTTTCGGTACATTCGGTTTAAAGAGAGTTATCTTAGATTCTTAAGAGTCTAGAGTAAGTAGTAACGTCGCTAGGCTAGAGGTTGGAGAACCTGGGGCGTTACAATATGAGTCTTGAACTATATGTGGGGACATCGGGGATCACTGTTTAAGATACAGCCTAAAGGGTCTATAATATAGGGATAAGACTGAGTACCTTATCCTGGTGACACTATGGATACGATCTGCTTTGTATTTGATATAAACGCAATCATCTAACGCGTTCATGTAGGGGGCATGCGAGTGGGGTATCCTATGCAATGAGTTTGAATAAGATCAGACCGCGAAATAGTAACCACTAGTTGTAACACCGTTGACTAGTTAGGTTTCTATTTCATAGGATGACCTAGGCAACTTAGTCTCAATCCTGAGTGGGTTATGGACTCATGTTCACGAGGGATTGTCCTTTGATTTGTATGGGTGAGAGTGGCCTGTACGCCGACTCAATAAGCCTACCATTTTTTGGACAAGACCAAGTGGGGAGCTAAGAACATAATCACACAAGATGAAATTCACTCCTTCTCAAGTTTAGGGTCTTAAACAAAGGGTCCTATCCTCTCTATGGCATGAGAGGGATTTCTGTTTGTTGGTTGAACCTCAAACAAGTTGTTCATTAGAGGAACACTGATATTTAAGGATGTAGAGGTAACCCAGGGGTAAAACAGTAATTTGACCCAACTGGTGTTACGAACACTCGTGAAGGACTAACTTTCTGCTATTGGTCAATATCTATGGATATAGAAATATATATGCAGTGAGAAGAGTGCAACTGTGGGTCCATAGTGGAGTGTACCCACAGTTAACGAATATTGATTAACTTGGTTAATGAGTTTAGTCAATTAGTCCCATATCGTTGGAGCTTCTAATCTGTGGTTCATTAGATCCCACTGGTAGCTCATAAAGAGTATTGAGGTAAATTTTCTAAGGGAAATAATATAATATATGGAGATACATTAAAATATAAAGTTTATATTTTTATTAAATTTTATTATATAAATCTATTTTGAATATTGATTCAAAATTAATTTATGGAAGAATCAAATATTTGAAAGAATTCAAATATTAAATTTAATATGAATTGGATTCATATTAAAACTATAGGTTAAAATTAATACGTATTAGATGCACATTGAAACTATAGGTTATTTGAGAAAAAGATAATTGAATATAATTCAATTTTAGGTTAAACTAAATATGTGGTATTTAATTTAATAATTAATTGATTGGTGAATTAATTAATTATATAATTTAATTTAATTTAGTTTAATTTGATTTGATTTAGTTAAATGAATTGAATTAAAACTCTAGGTTATGTGAGACTTATTCACTTAAATATGATTTAAATGAATTAATTAATTATATATTGATTTAATTAATTATTATTATTATTATAATTAATTAATTATTAATTATACTTTATTTTAATTTATTTAAAACTAAATCAGGTAAATCGTTATCTGATACATGTTGTGTGTGACACGTGCCCCTCTGTATAACCAATTGTCCTGATTGGGAGGTTACTCCTTTCTCCCTTATTCAGGCATGAAGGGAGTGAGTTCTCTCTTCTCTTTCTCTCTACAATTTCTCTCTCTCTCTTAAAAAAAAAAAAAAAAAAAAAAAAAAAAAAAAAAAAAAAAAAAACCTCTCCCAAGAAATCTTCCTTACAACAAAAGAAAGGATCCCACCTCCTTGCTTAAAATCCCCTGAGTCATACCAATGCTATCATAGTGGTGGTGTCCCCTTTGGTAAGTCAAGATCGTGGTGATTTGCTGAATATTTTCAGAGGAGATCATGAATCAATGAGTTGGTGATCTGATCAAGTCGTCAAAGTAGGTTCGTACTTTGAAATTCTTTTTCTCTATATGTAATCTAGGATTAGATCTTAGATATATTTTTCTAGCCTAGTAATTTTACAGTAGTATAATTGTGATTATGTATGCTGTAAATTATTTTGCTAACGTACAGTATTTTAATCCTAATTAAAAACTGAGTTAATGGTCTGATTTAATTTCATTGCGGCTTTAATTCCTGCAATCTTAACCCCACACATCAATCGGTGATAGAAGTTCTATCACTAATTTTCGCCAGTAAGTAATAAACATAAATCAGTGATAGGCACTTATCACTAATTTTTGCCTATCAATTTATCACTAATTTACAACAATCAGTCTATTAGTGATAAACACTTTACTAATAAACATTCATATATCTACCATACTTAATTTGCTTTTGATTAAAATACTATAATAAAGTAAACATTTGTTTTAGAGATCTAAAATTAGTTCATGTGCACCTCCAATTAGTCCATTAATGATATATAAAGGTAATTTTAAAAAAAAAAAATACATTAAAAAAAATGTCTATATAGCCCGCATAATGTTTAAAAAAGAAAAACTCAGACCCCATTTGATAACTATTTCGTTGTTGGTTTTGTTTTTGAAAATTGTACTTGTTTTCTCTCAATCTTCTTACAATGGTTTTCATTTTTGTTAAGGAGACATTTGAGTTCCTAGCCAAATTCCAAAAACAAAAACAAATTTTTTAAAACTATTTTTTTTTTTGTTTTCAAAATTTGGCTTGGTTTTTGAAAACATGAAAAAGGATGTAAATAAAAAAAACCAAAGAAGCTTGTGGGTAAAAATAGTGTTTATAGGCTTAATTTTCAAAAACTAAAAACCAAAAACCAAATAGTTATCAAACGGGGCCTCAATATTCACAGTATCAAAACTCTAGTCTTATATACACAAATATTTTAGAAAAAAAAGCTTTACCAACTCAAATTGTCTAGTCAACACGAGCATAGCTCAACTCGCATAAGGCTTGTACTAATGACCCACATGTTGTTATATAAAAAATTAAAAAAAAAAACACACAAATTGTCAACCCATCAACGTGTAAGATGCTTAAATGTCCTGGATTTTTTTTTTACAGCATATGGGAGATTTGAACCACAAACTTTTTGATCATTAGTATAAGTTTTATGTCAGTTGAGTTATGTCATATTGGTGAAATGTCTTAGATTTCTAACAAAAACAAAAGTAGGCCAAGAAATTTAGATATCCATCTAATGAACATTTTACATTCACTCAAAATGATTGACATCGCCAACATGAACATAGCTCAACTAATATAAAATTTGTATTACTAATCGAAATGTCTATGCTTCAAATCTCCTACCCCAAATGTTGTAAAAAATAATAATAATAATAATTGACATCAAGAGAGATACAACTCCTATAGGGAAATCCGGAGAAAATTTGAAATTTGAAAAAAAAAAAAGGGAAGATGGAGAGGTAGGCTGGCTAGCCTACTCGGCCTCGGCCAATGGCCAAGGCCGAGCGTGTCTGTTGCCTCTGTAGTAGGCACGCGGCATGGCAAGCCGAGGCAGCCCGCCTCGGCCCCCGCTCCCTTTTGTCCTTTTCTGTTTCGTCCTCTTATACTAACCAGATTCTAACCGTCCATTTACTTCTTCTGGTCCTAAGGCAAATATATCATTTCCTTCAAGAACTCCAAGCTAACAAAATTTTCTATCATTTAGAAAGAATTAAAACGCCTCTCTTGAAGGTGTTCATATAACACATGCGGAAGCAATCGAAGATCAAAATCACTTAACTCTATTAATTTTACTCCTAAAGCATGCTTGTTCTAGAAAAACAGAACAGAGAGATAGTAAACACCAACCTTTTTGTAGCTCAACTATGTGATGCTCCTTGTAGTGTTTTCTTCTCCAACCTTTCTTGGACAACCTCTAGAGCCTTTCCTACTATTTTCCAGGCCAAGAACGACTTGTGGGAGTCTATAGTGATAAGGAATGGGAAAGGAATGCTTGAAGGATCAAGCTCTATGGAGATATCAAGATGGGAGAGTGATTGAGGAAGAATTTCAGCAGCATAACATTAAGGTAAATACTGTAACTCTCCACAATCTGATTCTTCCTCTACTTATAGAGAGAATCCATGCAAGAAGGAGCCCCAAGATGCAAGACACATGGTGGTCTTTATGGTGAAAGTGGAAGCTAGGTGTTCAAACAATACTACATGCACTATTGCATGAATGTGGTATAATTCCACTTTGAGTCTTCATGCAAGAGTGGAGTTTCACCATTTTCCACTAACTTATGATTCAAAATCAGATTTCAAATTAGCATTATTGATATTAATTTCAATTCTAAATTGAAATTAATCATAATAATCAATCTTGAAGCTTGCCCCACTAATTATGCATGACTAAACAAATTAATTATCTTAATTTTGTGCATCAATTATACATGAATCTTAATTCATGTGTATAGTATTTAAAACTCTTTTAAATACTTTATCTCTCATTTTCTAATTTAATTCATAATTAAATCATTGTATCAAACACAATTTTACGATAATACCCTTATTCCCGATTTTGAACGATTCAAAGAATCCTATCAATTTGTTCTAGGCTTTATTCCGATATGAGCTAGTAGGGGGACCTAATGGACCTATAGATCGTGGGCTCCAATGATTCGAGGCTAACCGACTAATCTCATTATCTAAGCTAGCCAACATTCGTTAACTACCGGGACACTCCACTATAGCCCGATAGTTGCACTCCCCTCACCATAGATATATTTCCGTCCACTTGATTTAACCATGTTCAGTAAGTCGATCCTTCACAGGTTGTTCGTAGCTATAGCTAGGTCAAATGACCGTTTTACCCCTATAGTACTTCTTGTTCCTTAAGTTCCACTAATCCTCTAATGAACAATCGGTTTGTGGTCCAACCATCAAACCTAAGTCCCTCTCGATCCAACAAGAGGGTGGGGCCCCTTGTTCAAGTCCTGGAGTTAGTACTTAAGGGAACAACCTCTCTACTTTCCCTGAAATGGGTAGGAGCGAATTCCGTCTTGCGAGACTATGTCCCCAACTATTTATTCGATCTTATCCCCAAAATGGTAGGCTTGTTGAGTCGGCGATGCTGGCCACTCTCACCCATGCAGATCAAAGGATAATCTCGTATAAACAGGAGTTCATAGTTAGCTCAAGATTAAGAACGAGTTACCTAGGTCATCTATGAGAAATAGTCAATTTCTTCAGTAAACGACGTTAGTAAAGAGAAAGTGACTTATTTCGTGGTCCAGTCTTATGCAAACTCATTGCATAGGACGCCCCCACTCGCATGTCTCCACATGAACGACTTAGGATCTCATCGTTTGCACTTAATACAAAGTGGGTCGCGTCCATAGTGTCCCCAGGATAAGACACCCAACCGTATCCTTATACTATAGACTATTTTGACTATAAACTTGAACTTGATCCTACGATATGTCCCTACATATAGTTCGAGTATTCATTTTTATAGCCAAGGATCTTAGTTTATTGGATTTAGATTAATCATTCGCAATTTATATATTCAATAACATCTTTTACTAAATAACCTCAATAACGACTTTATTAAAAATAGAATATGTTTAATGATTTACAAACTACGAGTTTATAGGACATTAAACCCAACATCTCTTTGATACGGGTAAAACCACCTCTGAAGCACCAAAGGAAGGAGAAAATCTCTTCCATCCTAGACAGACTGCGGGTAATAAATCAACTCTCTAATGGAGACCAAAGCAAGCTCATGGTCTCCACCAGAGAGTGTGGGCTTAATGTTATGGGTAAAAAATCGCCGATGATTATTTGGTTCGGAAGACCCGGAATTATCAGGCCCAGTTGACAGAGAGCGGCCCAATACAACCGGAAGAGGGTTGGGGCCCTTCCCCCCTTTCATCTCCTCGGCCTCGGCCCAATCATGAGGCCGAGGAGATAGTCGGCCTTGGCCCAATGCCGAGGTTGACCAGGAGAATGGGCCCGAGCCCATCCTCGATGTTCACAGGCGCGGTCTCCCAAGGCCCGAGGGGAACCCTAAGAGGGAAAAGAGATAAATACACGAGGGGCGACCGGAGAAAGGATGGAATTCCAGAGTTTTCACACGCACAAGTACGACCCGAGAACTTCGATTACGTTCTGCTATTTTCGTCCAAAACTGACTTAAGCATCAGAGTGTGTGTGGCCTACACTAGGGCTGTAAATTTTTCGGGTCAGGTCGGGTGTACGGACAAATCGACCCAAACCGATCTAGATCGCTTGTACGGACAAAACCGACCCGACCCGACCCGACCCGACCTGACTCAAGACTGACCCGAATCGGGTCGAGCCATCCACGTTTTTTTTTTGCCCAAACCACACCCCCTTCAGCGTCTTCCATCGAGGGGGGAATAACCAAAAACAGAGGGAGGGGGGAGAAAAAACAAGGCAAAACAAGCTGACTTTGACAATTGAATGGAAGTAAATTAAAGCTAAAAAATAGTACTGAACCAATCAGTCTAGTTTGTTCTTCAAGATCAAAGGAAATAGAGCAACAAAAATGAAAGTTCAGAGAGAGAAAGCTTGATTCATCCACACCCACAAAGTAAATTAATTTCCAAAAACAGTGAACTCATCATCAGTCTAGTGTCTTATATTCAAGATCAAAGGAAATACTAAAGAAAGACTAACAAAATTGGCAGTTTAGTCACACCCAGAAAGCAAATCAAAGTTAAGAAGTGGTGATCTAATGGCAAAAACCTTTCTCCACAAAATCTGCATCCAAAAACCTGGAAATAAACGCCCAAAGCCTGTAAACATCTTCAAAATTCGTCAAAAATCCAAGACCAACTGTGACCACGGAGATCCATGGCTCAACGATATGTTGCTCCGATCGGCCAGCTTCTGAACCAGAGCTGGATCCACCTTCTCCCCTTTCCAATCGAATACGTTGAATGCCACGGCGGGTCCTCGATTGATTTCGATTTTGGGGCCGTAGATTCTGACTAGGGCTTGGCCAACCCCTTCTTCTGCATCTGGGGTGCTGAAGATTCCTCAATGCATTTGTGAGCCAATTGATCAAGTACCGTGCAGAAGATGTCAAGTACCGAGGGAGGATTTGATGCCGGAGATGGAACTAACGGGGAGCGATCGAGATATTGTTGTAGAGCGTCGGCAGAATCGAAGAAGAGAGAACTTAAGACAGCAAAACGACGAGATGAGAGAATTGAGAAAGCCCAAAGTGAGAAGAGGAACGGCGGATGAAACCTAAGCGTGTAAGGAAAAGGAGAGAACTGAGAAGAGAGAAACAGCGAGAGAAGAGGAGAGAAACGGCGTACGCGTAAGGAAGATGTGAGGACCGAATAAACCCTAAGCGCGTACGCGTAAAGAAGCTGTGCGGTTCGGGCAAAGAAAACGTGAGGACTGAACCGAACCTATCGGTTCGGTTCGATCAGAAATAAAGTGAAAAATTGAACCGAATCAAATCAGTTCAGTTCGGTTTGGGTTTTTACACCCCTAGCCTACACTGCACCAGTGTGCAGCGTTTGCTTGTCTTGTAGGTCACGTCTTCCCCCTCTTCTCAACAAATTCACTGTTGGTGTCATGTGGAGTGGAGGCAGTTTGTCTAAGCAAAATTTTACCATCAACATAAGTTGTATTCTTACTTTTTTTTTCTTTTTGAGATACACATATTTACAAGTTTAAAAGTTGAGACAAGTATCGTTCATTCTTATTAATATTAACCATGTCTATAAAGAACTTTAAGTATATGTAATTTATATATATATAATAAAAGTTATTAAAATTTATTTGAGACAAGCTCATACTCAATAAGTATATTTGTCATCCATCATTCTTGATATTAAGAATATATAAAGATCCCAAAATTTTAAGGAGATTATATAAATATCAAAATTCTTTAAATATATATATATATAAGAGACTTGTTTGATATACTCATAAAGTAATATACATAAGAAAACGCTACCCACCAAATCTATTTTTTTTATATAAACAAAATAAGGAAAAATCTACTTTAATACAATGTCTAAATATTAATTGCTAAAAAAAGACATAATTAATCAATGAAATAAAATTGAACATTGGTGTAACATTCCTTCAAACCAACACCCTTGCCTTTTTTTTCCATCAAGAAAGCATTGCAATGCCCATCACTTGTATCTTCATTCCAATCCAAATTACTAAAAGCGCCGAAGCAAGCTTAGCTCAGTGGTAATATGCATGTAACCTCGACCAAGAGATCAGAGGTTCGAATCCCCCCACCCCAAATGTTGATGTACTAAAAAAAAAAAATCCAAATTACTAAAAGCAAACGGGCAAAATTCAATTTGAACTTTGGAGTTGTATCAATAAAAACCTTAAATTAACAATTGTATCAATTAAAACCCTAAACTTTCATAAATGTATCTACCATTTACGCCATCGATCAAATTCTATTAGTCACACATGTAGAAACTTATAATTCTATTGATTAAAACCCTAAATTGTCATAATTGAATCAATTTAGTCTCTCAATTTGAAAGTTGTCTATGCATCAATTTTCAATATGTTGTCTTCTTAAAAATTCTAGACCCTCCACTTGAAAATTGTTCATTATTTGAAATGGAGAGTCTAAATTGATTTACTTATGAAAGTTCAAGAGTTTAATTGACATAACTATAAGTTTGTCCACACTTAAACTAACATTTTCTTCAAATACAATTATTCGTTTGAAATTTTATTCATAAACCCCCTAAGTTTAGAGATATAAATTGATTTTTACCCAAAGCAAATTTAAAACTTTGTCCCAAACTTTTCATGTATTATAAATTTAAAGTACTGTGGTATAAACATGAAGTTGTGTAGTATAAACTTAGTTTGTGACGTTACTAAACTTTTAAAGGTGTGTCTACCATGATGTCTATACTTTAAAATTTTTGTAATAAGTTCCTGAATTTTTTTAAATTGTAATTATTTGATCCTTTTAGTTTAAAGAGCTTCTAGAATATACCTAAAATTTTCATCTTATGTTTAATAGGTGACCGTCATTAATTCAATCAATTTCAATACTTCTATCACGAAGATTGCGTTATTTGAAGATTACATGACAAAGTTCTTATTTTCAAGTATTTTCAAGTATTTTCAAGTATTTTCAAACATGTCACATTTTGAAGTATTTTCAAACATTTAATGTCATAAATATTAAATAGACAAGGTTAATGTTGGAGGTTTACTAGACAATTAAATATTATGAGCCTATTAGAAACCTTTTAAGTACAGATATGTAATAGGCACAACTTTTAAAAATTTAAAAAGAGAATACTTAAATCCGTTTGATAATCATTCTTAACCAAGTTTGAAAAACAAAAACAAGTTTTTGAAAACTATTTTTTTTTAGAGGTCGTTTGATAACCATTTCGTTTTCTGTTTTCTGTTTTTGTTTTTCATTTTTTAAAAACATGGATGTTTGATAACCATTTCTGTTTTTTAAAAACGTTTTTGAAATTATAAGCAAATTTCAAAAAAAAAAAAAAAGTAGTTTTTAAAAACAGATTTCTGTTTTTCAAAAACTCATTTTTATTCTAATGCTTATTTTTCTCCTCTTTTACCTATCTCTCTCCAACAAATTCTTTTTTCTATTTTTTTCTCTCTAAAATTTTTCTCTCGATTTTTTTTTTCTATAACTTGTCTATTTCTAAAAACTTATCAATAACTTTTTATCTCCTTAATAAACATATTCTAATTTTTTATTTGAAAAAAAAAATCTCCAAAATTTTCTATCGCTACATCTTTTCTTTATTTTTCTAATTTATCGTTATTTTTTTAGCATATCTTTTACTCTTGACCTTACTATCACTCTAAATTTTCTCTTTTTATTTAATTTTTTTATCTAAAATTTATCACTTTTACTCTAACTTTTTTTCTAATTTTTTCTCTAACTAATATCTTTTCTCGAGTCTAACTAATATTCTCTCTCTAAACATTTTCTTTCACATCTTTTTTTCAATGTTTAACTTTTCTCTCGTCTTTTCAAAAAAAAAAAAAAAAACTTCTCTCGAAAACATTTATATTTGTGTCTCTAAATTTGTTTCAACGTCTCTACACATTTTTCTCTCTCTAAAACATCTTTTTCATCTTTCTAATTTTTTAAAAAACTGAAAACCAAAAACAGTTACCAAACAAGGTTGGTTTTCTGTTTTTTAAAAACAAAAAACAAAAAACAGTTATCAAACATATATGGTTTTTGTTTTTAAAAAACAGAAAACCAAAAACCAAAAACTAAAAACCAAAAACTGAAATGGTTATCAAACGGGGCCTTAGTTTTTAAAACTTGACTTAGTTTTTGAAAACATAGAAAGAAGGGAGACAACAAAATAAAAAAACTTATAGGTACAAAGTAGTGTTTATAGACTCAAACTTTAAAGATCAAAAACTAAAAATCAAATGGTTATCACGCCGGGCCTTATTATTAACCAAATTTTAAACTTAAAATAGAATCATCCATTCAGACCTCCATATTTGAGTTCTTAGGAACCCAATTCTCTCTAATACTTTACCAACAACAAAATTCTTCATACTTCATTCATCTTATTGTGTATGAAAAAACTAACTACTAAAATTCTCTAACACTCCAAAACTAAGAAACCAAAATTCCTAGGAACTCAACTTATAATTAACTAAATCTAAAATTTAATATTTTAATATAAATAAAATAAGAAAAACACTAATCTAATAAAATATAATAAAACATAATAGCAATACAACATGTCAAAGGTTTTCAATCATGAAGGCATCATTTCATTGACCTACAAAAAAAGATATGAAGATGTGTTATAATAGGTCCCAAAAAAAAAGGAAAAAAAACACAACATAACCATTCAACTCAAAAGTGAAATCAGAAAAACATATTTTCAGTTACCAAGCATTTCACTTTGAAAGTACATAAAACTAAATTACATATATGTTCTGGAACAAATGAAAACAAAAGGCAAATAGTAGAAGTTGAGGCCAAACCATTACATGCATCTACCAAAACAAATTGATGTTAAGTTATGAAGACCACTATCAAAATTAACAATCAATGCCTATCATTAATCAAATAACAGTAGCTATTTCTCGTCATTAATCACTGAAAATGACTCTTGTTTAAAAAAAATAAAATCAAATAATAACACTCAACATACTCTCTGTAAACGAAATATCATACGCTACAAACAGTAGGCTGACAGCAGCAAAGGAATATGGTGAAACAAGAATGCAATTCAACTTCTTCATTCCCACCATAATTTTCATCATTGTTATCTCACTCCCATAAATGAAAATAATGTTGTCTTTAACTAAGAATGAAGAAATTGCAACAAGATTCTCAAATCCTTGTCATTTGTCTTAACCAAAAAACAATGACCCCATAGACATGAACGGCAACTGCCATGAGCTCCCTTAAATAAATTTGAAGCGTTCCCAAGGCTCGACTATGACAAGCAATACGCCATTGCGCCCGCAAAGTGTAGCCCTCGATTGTCTCTCCCACAAGCTCCCTATTAGTTAACTCAAGCTGCAAAAGTCTAAACATAGCAAGGAGAATCTTGTGTCCAAAGAATAGGCAAAGGGTTAGAGGTTACAATATTTAGTATGTGTAGGGCTAAAGCTTCTCAATCTCCCAAAGGTGAGAAGTGTTTGGACAAGAAAACTTGTACTATAAATAGGAGAGTCTCTAGTTTGTGAAATATATCTCATTCACTTACAAATATTCTTTTTGTAGTAGACTATTAGGTATCTAAGTAGTTGGAGAGCCACACCCCAAAAGCCAGGCGATTGGGGAGGGAGAACCAACCACTTATATACCCTATTAGAAGCCCATATCTTTCCAATGTGGGACAAAGGCATCCCATACTGCCTTGGTCCCTAACAATTGCCCCTCCTCGAAAAGCCGACGTCTCGGCGGCTGTGCACGGCGACGCTTCACTCGGCTGGTTCCGGTCAACCCCTCCGCCGTCACTCCTCTCCGAAGCCATCGACCATCGGCTCTGATACCAATTGTTAGGTATCTAAGTAGTTGGAGAGCCACACCCCAAAAGCCAGGCGATTGGGGGGGAGAACCAACCACTTATATACCCCATTAGAAGCCCATATCTTTCCAATGTGGGACAAAGGCATCCCATACTGCCTTAGTCCCTAACATAGACTTTCCCAATTCTCTTCCCTCTCTCTCGAGCAACATTGGTATCAAAGCCCTAAATTCTTATGGGGCCTGTGAATGAGAATATGTGTAAGTGAATGGGATATATTTCACAAGCAAGAGACTCTCCTACTTATACTACAAGTTTTCTTGCTCAATACTCCTCACTTTTGGGAGGTTGAGAAGCTTTAGCCCTACACATACTAAATATAGTAAACTCTAACCCTCTACCTCCTACTCCTTAAACACAAGACTTTCCTTTCCTAATTTGAGATTTTTGCAGTCTGAGTTAACTAACATATCAATGTTGCTCAAGAGAGAAGAGAATTGGTAAAGGCTACAACAAAGAGAATATGTGTAAGTGAATAGGATATATTTCACAAGCTAGATGATCTCCTATTTATAGTACAAGCTTTCTTGCCCAACACTCCTCGCTTTTGAGAGGTTGAGAAACTTTTGACCTACAGATACTAAATATAGTAAACTCCAACCCTTCTGTTTAGGCACAAAACTCTTCTTTGCTAATTTTAGGCTCCACTATTTTTAGACTTTTGCAATTTGAGTTAACTAACATTCTCCTCCCGACTCAAATGCTGCAAACATCAAGCTTGCTCACTTCTCCTTCGTTCCTTATGCACTTCTCTCAAAACATAATACTTGATCTTAAAATGTTTGGTCATTCCATGAAAAATCGGATTCAATGAAATAGCTAGAGTAGCTTGATTATCCACAAACACCTTCACACTCTCCTCTTGCTTTAGATGCGAGTCATGCATCAACTTCTTCAACCAAACACACACCTCAGCTGAGTCAAGATGTGTGCATTGTTGTGGGGGGACGAGAAACAATAGAGTGTGTTTAGAAAAAATGAAGCCTCACTCATAATTACTACAGAATAACTTCGTCACCAATGCCCAAAGATACAGAATCTAGGAAGGGACCAAACATCACAAGGGCCCCTCTCCACCCCCTAAACACTATTGTTTCTCTACCCCACAAACCCCACAACAACACACACACCTCGACTCAATCGAGATGTGTGTTTGGTTGAAGAAGTTGATGCACGACTTGCATCTAAAGCAAGAGGAGAGGATGAAGGTGTTTGTGGATAATCAAGCTACTCTAGCTATTTCATTGAATCCAATTTTTCATGAACAGACCAAACATTTTAAGATCAAGTATTATGTTTTGAGGGAGATGCAGAAGGAAGGAGAAGTGTAGCTAAATCATTGCAGCTTAGGGGAGAAAATAGCAAATATCTTCACTAAGTCAGTTGGTGTCGGTCGCTTTCAAGCTCTTAGGAGCAAGCTAGGTGTTTGCATCATTTGCATTTGAGTCCAGGAGAGAATGTTAGTTAACTCAAGCTGCAAAAGTCTAAAAATAGTGGAGCCTAAAAATAACAAAGGAGAGTAAGTGCCTAAACAATAGGTAAAGGGTTAGAGTTTACTATATTTAGTATGTGTAAGGCTAAAGTTTCTCAACAAAAGTGAGGAGTGTGTTAGGTATCCAAACTAAGAAAACACTCCAACATTAATATATTGCAATATACGAAATGAAATGAAATTACAATATAACTATAGCCTTTCGAGAGGGCTAACTCTCTCCTAAAGTCCCATTATGAGACAATACCAAAATTCTTCACCCCTTCTAAGACCCTAACTTACCTATTTATAACCAAAGCACTCTTATCTAATTACTACTATACTCTTACTCATCTTCTATTACTATTCCCAATATATCCCTAAGTAGAACTCTCAACGAGTGTTGGGCATAGGAGAGTCTAGCTTTTGAAACATATCTCCTTCACTTACACAGTTACACGTATTCTCTTTGTGTCTTTCCCAATTCTCTTCCCTCTCTCGACCAACATTCCCCTTACTAACTAATTCAACTTATAAGCCATTACGTAGCTACATACCCTTTTTATTGGAATTCTTTCAACAAGTGTATTTAGGGGAAGGTCTATCAAAATGCTTTTGTTCATTTTATCCAAATGTAAGAAATGACCTGTTGAAAGCTATAGCTTTTGTTCATTTTTCAGATATATAGAGAATATCTATTAATCTTCAATTCGGCTATTCTTAATCCACATACTTAAAAATAAACGACTGCCAATATTGAATAGAATCAGAGATTTTGTTTACTGGACATGTTGAATTTAAGTAATTTTGTCCCTGTAAAGAAACTGTCTTATTCCTGGTGTAAGAGTATTTAACTGCTCTACCTCTACCCCCAATAACCTACTAATTAGGCAAACCAACAAGAACAACAAACACTTAGAACTTGATTCTACTGAATTCATTTTCAACAAGTCGTAAAATTAAAACAATAGCCGACAACATATCTACAGTGGCCACCAAATCACACAATTAGAAGTCCTAGAAGAGAATGCACTAACCTTTATAGGGGCCACCAAATCCTCTACACAGCCCAAAGCACTATTTCCAGGTTTTAGCCTCCAATCTACATAACAGTTAAACCAACAAAAATTTACAAAATTGGGTCTATTCCATCCTAAGACGCACGGACACTTTAGTTTGGCTAGCGTGTCCGTGTCTGACACTTGGACACTCCGACACTTGTGGGGACACGTATCGGATACTTGTTAGCACAATTGATATGTGGCAAACACTAGTTGTAGGTTCATTTCAAACCCTTGTTAAGCATACTAAATAGACACAATGCTTAAATGACAAAAATAATAAATTTTAAGAGTAAAATACATTAAATTCATTTTTTTCAAGCATACAAATGCACAAACTTATTGATTTTGAATTTCCTTCTTGTATAAAAACAATATATCATATATTTTTCTAAACATGTCAATGTCGTGTCCGTGTCCTAGATTTTAAAAAAATGATGTGTCGCTATGTCCGTGTCGTGTCGTATCCGTGTCTCGTGTCCGTATCCGTGCTTCTTAGATTCCATCTGATGGAATGGGGTAAACAACAATGAGGCAAGGTTCTATATAAATCAAAATGTCTGCAACAATTTCAGAAAAACAAGTAATTCAAATACCTATTCTCCATTCCTCGGGATGCTACTATTAGAAATATGATTAAGATAAATATTAGGAATACTAGCAGGATATTAGGGCATATTAGTCATTTTGTTAGATAAATATTAGGAATGCTGAATACTATTAGGGCATATTAGGCATATTTTGAAATTAGTCTTGGGGGGAGAACTAAATCTCTTGAATGCTCAGAACCATTCTAATTCTCTTTGATATTGTAAACCAATTTCAGCCCTATCAAATGCTTCTCAAGATCTATTATAGTTAAATGGAGGCACAAATCAAATTAGGATAGCGGTAGAAGATGGCCCCATAAGCCTCAAATAATGAATTAGAAAAAATCTAGAAACAATAAGAAATGCTTAAAGTTGACATCCACTTAAACTCCAACTCCATTTTCCGCACCTAAGAAATAAAACGTAAGCAAAAGGGAGAGAGTACACCATTTTCGGACTAAATGAATCAGTTTATGAAATCACTATATATAAATAAATACAGAAGGGGAGAGAGTACACCACCATTCTTCAACCTTCAACCAATTGGCTCCATTTTGTTACATCCACGAAATAAGAAACACAAAAGGGGAACTGAAACTCCAACTCCATTTTCCGCACCTAAGAAATAAAACGTAAGCAATCAAACCAAGTGGAAGACAAAAACCAACTAAAAAAAAGATGATGGAATAATAAAAGTTGTTCCCATGGGTCTAAAGCCACAACAACTGATATGTAACAAGCCAAAGACTTAAAAGACAGTTTGTGTGATAAGGGCAATGATGAAGCGTGGTCTATAGCAAAAGAAGCCCAAAAAGTGAAACTTCCATCATTCATAGTGTAAATAATTCGATGGTATTAGTTTCTAAGGTTCATGTTCTCTCCGCAAAAAAGAACCATAGATCTCCTTTAATCTATATTCAAGTGAATTCTCCCCCACGCCTCCCAGAATAGAAGTAGATGCAAAATTGAATTGACTAACTAAAATAAAATAAGAGATAAAAAGTTCATTTAGTTTGCAAGGGATCAAAACTATAGCCAAAATAGAAAAACAAATAATTTTGCAGGGTATAAACCAAGAACAGGAAAATGCATTGAATAACTCCTAACTTACTTATAGGAGTAGGAAAGGGAGAGAGAGTCATTTTTAAAATCGACCTTGAGAAGGCTTACAATCACGTGGATTGGAATTTTCTGGATAAGGTTCTGGCGAGAAAGGGCTTTGGGTATAGGTGGAGATCCTGGGTCTAGGGGTATATTCATTCTGTTAGATACTCGATCCTCATTACGAGTGTCCTAAGGGTAGGATCCAGGCTTCCCGAGGCTTAAGACAAGACAGGGGGACCCAATATCGCCCTTCCTCTTTCTTCTTGTGGTAGATGTTCTTAGTAGACTTGTCTCTAAAGGGGGGAGGGGAGGTATCATTGAAGGTTTTAAGGTCAGGAAGGAGAGACTAGATGATATGATATTCTGTTGCTTAGGTAAGGAGGAGGCCTTTTTGGTGTTAAACCACGTGCTCATATTCTTTGAAATGATGTCAAGACTCAAAACTAATAGAGGTAAATGCCAGATCCTAGGGATTAACTATGAGAATTCTAAGGTGGCTAGGTGGGCGCCTCTCGTGGGTTGTGATGTTGTAGATTTTCCGATATCGTACTTAGGCCTTCCCCTAGGCCACAACCCTAGAAACTCAGCTTTTTGGAGCCTTGTGATTGATAAGGTTAGAAAACGTCTTGCTTCCTGGAAAAGACACTTTTTCTCTAAAGGGGTATTAGATTTATAAGTAAGCATCTCTTGTAAAATATGAGCAACATCAAATCCTTACTTACTCTTATTCGTTCGGTGTTGAGTGTGTTAGGTATCCAAACTAAGAAAAGACACCAAACACTAATATATTATATTGCAATATCGAAAAGAAGTTACAATATAACTGATAGCCTTTCAAGAGGGCTAACTCTCTCCCAAAGCCTCACTATGAGACTACACTCAAAATTCTCCACACCTCTAAGACTCCCTAATCCCCCTATTTATAACCAAGGCACAACCAAGGCTCCCTAACTATTTACTATTATACCCTTACTACCCTTCTAATACTATTCTCCAATTATCCCTAACTAGTACTCTCACAATACTCCATCCTTAAAAGACACCTTGTCCTCAAGGTGTGCTTACAAAACACAATTGCCAAAATGGTTAACACCTTTTTTTTTTTTGAATTTGCAGAACCCCACACCTCTAGGGTAAACATTCTTTACTACAAAACCCATCTGGTCGGTGCTACTTCAACCATGTGTGACAAGCGGTTGTTGTGATTGATGAAGGTAGTAGGTTATGGCAGCCTGCAAGAAACCAAAAAACGTGTGGTGGTGGCAGACTAAGTGGACGGTGGTGGGAGTAGCAACCATATATATAGTCAATGACGGTGAGGAGTGTTGGATGGTGGTGTCGTTGGTGGCGTGAGCTTGCCCAATGAAGATGAAGATCACGTGAGTAAAAGACTGAACATTATCTGCTGTGATGGCTCTTTTCATGTGAAACTTAGATATTAAGTAGGGTTGGATCTTGGGCTTACAATAAAGGAAAACCCAGCCCACAGCCAAGCCTTGTTTTACTGTCTTTTTTTCTATCTTTGGAAACAAATGGGCCTCACTTTTTATTTTTGAATCTGGTCCATTAAGCAGCCTGGATTCTTCTCCAAAGTTGTTTCACGTGATAAGGGTTAATTTTCCTTTCTTTTGCCTTTTCTTTTCCTTCTTGATTCGCCCATTGTATACCCACGGTCGTTTCTTCACGGTAGTTGCCTTCACGCCGTATTTGATCGTTCCTTTCCAGCCACACACGCCTAAGCCACCGGTAATCTTGTCCCCATCTTCGATCCTTCCTTTCCAGCCAAACACACCTTTGCCACCGGTAATGGCTTCCATCCGCCTCCCCTTCTGTTCTTTCTCCATCTTTAAGTCACAGCAGTTTCCACCACGTCTTCATCTCCGACCATGTGATCGCCAACACGATTTATTTCTTCCTTTCCCTTTCAGCTCTTTCTTCCTTATTCTTGTGAAATTTCCATCGCCAAAGTTGTTCGTTTTGCCGCTTCTTTTCCCGCCAACATTCTTGCTCCTTTGACGTACTCGCCAGACTTTTTCTCTTCCATCAACAGAGTCAACTGCCTTGACATCGACTGTGCCGTTGTCTTCCTCTGCTTTTCATTCAAAACTTGCGGCTACTTAATTGTCGCTCCTTCGATGATGGCCGACGGTGTTGCTTTGGGAATTTTGCCTTCATCATTTCAGATACTTTTTCAGCCCGTTCACGCTTGGTTTTCGAGTTGTTGTAGTTTGCACGTCGATCTTCCCTCAATCGCTTTAGCTTTTTACCTTTTTTAGTCGATTTCTTCTTCATGACTTTGCTCCTCCTTCGAAAATTCATATGCTCCATACTTTTGCGTTTATGTTCTCTCTACTTCTCTTCTTTCCGCTTTTCTTCCCTCACCATCTTTTGACGTTTGTATTCCTCTGATCGTTTTTGCATTCTTTCCAAGATTTGTTGCATTTTCTTGACCACTTGTTGCATTTCCTTGATCCCTTGTTGCATTGTTTCCCAGTGTAGTTCCATTATACGAGCCACCTTCATTGCAGTCATGCTTGTTGCTTGCTCCAGGACGAATGTGCAGTCATGCTTGTTGCTTGCTCCAGGACGAATGTGCTCTGATACCAATTTGTTAGGTATCCAAACTAAGAAAAGACACCAAACACTAATATATTATATTGCAATATCGAAAAGAAATTACAATACTTTCGAGAGGGCTAACTCTCTCCCAAAGCCTCACTATGAGACTACAATCAAAATTCTCCACACCTCTAAGACTCCCTAATCCCCCTATTTATAACCAAGACACAACCAAGACTCCCTAACTATTTACTATTATACCCTTACTACCCTTCTTATACTATTCCCCAATTATTCCTAACTAGTACTCTCACAGAGTGGAATCTCGACTCACTTTTTTTTGTTGTTTAGGACTCCCAGTAAGGTGTGTGAGAGTATCGAAAAGTTGACGAGAAACTTTCTTTGGGATAAGGGGAATGTAGGAAAAGGAGCGCACCTTGTGAGCTAGGAGATTGTGGGAAAACCCATTCACCTTGGAGGTCTAGAGATTGGTAACCTTAGAACCCGTAACAAAGCCCTATTAGCGAAATGGTTGTGGCGTTTTACCCTTGAGGCGTCTTCCTTGTGGTACAAGATAATTGTGAGTAAATATGGTCCTCATCCTTCTGAGTGGTTGCTAGGTGGGGACCGTGGGGTTGGTGGCACGTTTAGAAACTTGTGGAAAGATATTGTTATGGCGCTCCCCTCCTTTTTTGGTCTTGTGCATCATGTGGTTGGGGATGGGAATGATACGTATTTCTGGGAGGATAAGTGGGTGGGGGATAGACCCCTCTATCTTACTTTCCCTCATCTCTTTCAGTTGTCCTCCATGAAAAATCATTCAGTGGCTGACGTTTTGTTCCATTCAAGGAGCTCCCCATCTTTTTCGTTTGGGTTCCACCGTGATTTGTCCGATAGGGAAACGACGAATGTCCTGGCTCTTCTTTCCTTGATAGAGGAGTTTGACTTTAGGTTGGGGAGGAGAGATTTTCATTGCTAGAGTCTTGATACTTCTGTCGGGTTCTCATGTAAATCCTACTTCACTTCTTTGTTGAATCCTCCTCCCTATAGCGAGTCTATCTTTTCTTTCATGTGGAAGGTGAAACTACCGAAGAAGGTCGAGTTTTTTGTCTGGCAAGTTCTCCATGGTAGGGTTAATACCTTTGATAGGCTCCTGAGAAGGAATGCCCCTTTGTTTGGCCCCTTTTGTTGCATCCTTTGTCGGAAGGCGGAGGAAGATTTGGATCATTTTCTTTGGAGTTGTGATTTTGCCCGCTCCAGTTGGGACCTTTTCTTTGATGCATTTGGGCAGCAGCGGATCAGCTACATGGATCTGAGAGTGTTGATCGAAGAGTTCCTCCTCAATCCGACCCTCCATGGCAAGGGAAGATTTTTATGGTAGGTCGGCATGTGTGCGCTCCTATGGAACTTATGGGGGAAGAGAAATAAGAGGGTTTTTAGGGGGATAGTTAGAAGCCCGGGCGATGTATTTTCTTTATCAAGATTCCATGCTTCCCTTTGGGCCTCAGTTACAAATTTATTTTGTAATTATCCTTTAGGTCTTATCTTATTGGATTGGAGCCGATCCTTTAAGAGGACTCCCTTTTGTGGGCTTGGTTTTTTTGTATGCCCTAGTATTCTTTCATTTTTTTTCTCAATGAAAGCTGGTTTTTCTATTTAATTTTTTTTTAATTAAAAAAAAAAAAAAAACTCCTAACTTACTTGAAAACCATTTCAGGTCATCATTTTAGCACTCTAGTCTTTCCATAAACAAATGTCCTTTATACTCCAATATTGAATGAGAAATCACGGTTGTTTTCAAGATCAAACCTTTTAATATAAAGGCTATAGTAGCATTGTAAGAGAAGGAAGCCTAACTAAACATATCTACCAAAAGGATAAGTTCTAATTTCTAGAGATGCTATGAGATAAATATACGAAAACTTGGCTACATAGTTCCCAACAGAAGGTAAAATAAAAGAAGTTAAATTTCTCGTTCCTTTTAAGCTTGCTGAAAGACAAAGTAAGACCTGGTTCAAAATTCACTCAAGTAAGAACGATGAAAAAGAACATTGAAGTGGAGCAAGAATAAATAAAGAACAAACTTTATAGAACAAGTTTTCCGATTAAAAAAATAGTTAAGGGTGCAAGCAATAAATTCCCAGTTAATGATCATGAACCAATTTATCCAAATAGATTTCTTCTAAAGTAGTTGGTAGCAAGGCCCTTTTATCCACAAGAACTAAATTGTTATTAGGACCCAAAATCTTTACAACAACCCAACAATACCTAAAATAATAAGAAAGGGAGAGTATAAAATTGTCACAATTGGTTCAACATTTAAAAATGAGCATCACTTATACTTATTTTCCCCTTCAATACCATAATAGTTAAAATCTTCCTTTCATGCAGCTGGTAAAAATAAATTTCAAGAATTATAAAATAATCATATATTTATCAATGAAGTGCCCTGAACTTCACTTTTATTCATTAAGCACAAAAACTCATAGCCAAAAAGGAAATAGCATCTCTCTACACAAGCATAAACAAATATATAAGCATACATAAACAACGGAACAAATAGTCCAAGTAATAGGCAAGAGAAGCAAGCAAGGTTAATAAAATGACAGGTAATAAGAATGAGATAAGATGCATACCTAAGATATCTCAGAAATCTCTGTTCTGCACTTATTCATGAGAAAAAAAAAATAAGAGCAACTGGATGAGTCAGTTGTGGAATTTTCATTCCGTCAATCCTTCAACTGGAAGAGAATAACAAGATGGACAAGAATCAAATGGGATCCCATACCCATGCTTGCACATATAGCATACCACTTGGTCAAGCTTGTACCTGCAACCACTTATTGAGTAGGCTTTATACAAAATCCAAAATGTTTTTTTTGTCCAACCCAAGTTGATACTTTTCATTTCATCAAGAACACACTCCATTTCTTCAAATCGCTTTTGTGATGCAAACATAACCATTTTACAATGATATAAAGACCGACAAATTCTCCAACCTGAAGATTCAGCACGGCTTACAAAGTTTGTTAGTTTGTCCACTGCATTACACCGAAAATAGGTGGCAATAATGGATTTCATTACATGGATGGTAGTTATTGAAGTACCATGCTCAAATGCCTCATTTATTGAATTCTCCATTCTCTCTAACCAATCTTCTTGAGCGTAGACTCTTATCAATAAGACATTCAACCATGGTCTATATTCTTCTTCAGGAATAAGCTTCAACAAAGCCTCAATCTTTTTCACTTTATCTGCTATAGAACTCCTACAGTATGCACATATCATAGCTCTAATAAGAGGGAAATTCTTGTCATTGTCATGATCTTTTAACAAGTCATATATCTGTTCCATCTTGTCAAGATTGCCAGAATGTGCATACCCACGGAGCATTAACGAAAAAGTTTCAGTGTTGGGCTTTACTGAACTCGCCTTCATCTTCAAAAAGGTTTGCTCCATTTTATCCCACATCCATGAAGTAACATACCCAGCTATTAGATGATTGTATGTGCTCACGTTCGGGGAGAGATCCAAATCATGTATCTCCTGCATGGTTGCCTCCATGTGATCAACTAACATCAAGCGACCAAATACTGATATTAGGATGTTATATGTTACAATAGTAGGAACACAATTTGCCTCCCTCTTAAGATCCCGAAACAATGAGTGGCATTTGTCAGCCAAGCCATTAAACATGTAAGCTCCCATCAGTGCATTATAAGTAAAGGTTGTCTTGATCCTTTTATTAGAAGCCTCAGTGAACAACTCAATTGCAAGGTCAACATTTTTAGATCGACCTGCAACTGTAATTCCCTTAACATATTCCTCTGCAGTTAAAGGAAAGGAACCCTCTTGCCTTCTTCTCCAATTAAACACCTAAGTGCAAAAGAATAATCTGATCAGCAATTTAGTGTCGTCAAATTATTTATCATGGCCTTGTACATGACTACCAAGTTATTTAGAACATAGAATGCCTATCAAAACTTCTAATTTCAAGTGGGATTCGACAATACAACTTAATGTCATAACATTGTATAATATTAAGCATCAAAAACAATAATTCTACTTCAATGAAATTTCAACCTTTCTGAATCATATGACTAAGACTAACTAAACTCAGAGTCAGCTACAACATACTAATCATTTCCAACAATCCCATTAATTTCATTTCACTCGAAATATCATCCAAATGTTCTTGACATCCATATGTAGTACAAAAGAAGAAGAATACAAAAAACCCATGTAAGACAGAACAAAAACAATTAACAATTTAATGCAGACTGCAATATAATGAAAGCAATCCCCACATAAGCATACAATTCAGAAGCTACATATGAAGCAATTTCCTTCAAGTATGTAGAGTTAAACTCACCTCCAGTGCTAAGTGAGGCAGTGAAGCCAACTGCTTCAGCAACTCGATAAAAGCAGAACTGTCAGCGTGTTTCCGTAAGAGGAAGTCTTCACTATCTTCCAATTTTTTCACGATCTTATCAGAATCCTCGGCGTTCTGAATCAGTTCATGTCGCACCTCCGTGACCTTCCTTTGCATAATACTTCTCACCAAAAGGTCATGGTCGGAACGCTTGTTGGAGAACAATTCAATAATATTAGGAAGCAACGAAAACGAAGAGAGTGAGGGCGGAGGCGACGAGGAAGAGAGGGATTGAGTATGGAGGCCATGAGGAAACGAGTAACAATTCGAAGTCTTCGAGAGAGAGAAGGTAAGCGGAGGAAAAACGTTGCGATTTACTAAGAATCTAAGAGGAACAGAGATCTTCCATAGTTGCTTCATTGTTGGATTGCTTCGTCGGAAAAGGAATTTGCAGGTCCTGCACCGCCAGCAGCATAGGAATTCAGACAGAGGGGAGTTCAACTTTCACATATGCATCGGAAGTACGGATTGAAGAAGATTCCGATCAGAAACGGTTCCCACCGTCGCTACCAGTGACGGCGTCGGCAACAGCGCTGGAATGAGCTCTGCCCAAGGGGTTCTTCCCGAAAAAAAAAACCACAGAACAGAAGTGACGTTTTTTTTTTTTAATCTTTTTTTTTATTTTTTTTCTTTCTTCCTTCTGAGGACATAACAGAAGTTAATTTTTAGAGATAATTTGGCTATTTTTTTATTTTTAATGGGGAAAAATCAATTTTGACTCTAAACTTGTCAGTTTGTATCAATTTTAATTTTGAACTTTTAATTTCATCAAATTAAATCTCAAATTTAATTGATTGTATCACTTTGAACTTCAAACTTGCAAGTGTTGCAATGTAGACTTTGCTTAACTTTCCATTTGAATTTCTATTAAATCATGTAATTGACAATTCTTTTTTTTTTTTAATTCACATTGCACCTGGGTTGGTTTCTTGTAAGAAATTTGTTGAAGAAATCAAATATTTCAAATTCTTCTCATTGTTATTAGACTCTTCCCCAAAAAAAAAAGGTCAAAGAGTTATTAACAACATAAAAATCCAACAAATGAGAGAGAGAAAAAACTCGAAATTGCTATGCTTTCATTTCCTACATTTGAACGTTCTTCTAATTAGTGGGAAAAGAAACTAATAGTTAAGAAGAAAAAAAACGCACAAAGTTCTTAACAACAAGAAAAAACCAGCAAACATTTGAAGATGAAAAACCTCCAAAATCCCTTTGCTTTCGTAATATAATAGAAAAAAAAAATCCCACAAAGTTCTAAATAACAAGAAAAATTCATCTAAAATGAAAAGAAAATGAAAAACCAAAATTGTTTTTCCATCATCCTAAGTTGCATGTTCTTCTAAGTAGATAGAAAAAGACAACAAAACCCACAAAGAAAATGAGAAAAAACTCACGTACAACTTTTCAACAAAAAAAAAAAAGAGAGAACTCATGTACAAATTTTCAGCAGCAAAATTTTCTTCAAATAAAAAGTTTCTCCAATAATTATTTTTACAAGAAACCAATTCAGGTGCAATGTGAATTATGGAAAAAAAAAAAAAAGGAAACAGTGTGCTTTAACGAGTGGTTAAAATAAAAAGTTAATCATGGGTGTACATTGTAACACTTATACAAGTTTGGGGTTAAAATTGATACAAGTTTGGGGTTAAAATTGATACAATCTACTAAGTTTAAGGTTCAATTTGATGAAATTGAAAGTTTAAGATTAAAACTGATACAACTTGCTAAGTTTGGAGTTCAATTTGATGAAATTGAATGTTTAGGGTTAAAATTGATACAACCTACAAAGTTTAGGGTTAAAAATGGTTTTTTTTCCTTTTTAATTTATTCTTTTTATAGTTTTTTAATAACAATAAGGGAAAAATACACTTTTGGTCCCTAAGGTTTAGGTTAGGTTTCTTTTTGGTCCCTGAGTTTTCAAACTCGACAATTTAGCCCAGAGGTTTGGATTTTGTTTCATTTTGGTCCCTCCATTCATTTTTTTCGTTAACAATTAACGGATTGCTGACGTGGCATCTATTTTTATTTCAAAAATAGGGGAAAATTCAATTTTGGTCTCTGAGGTTTGGGTTAGGTTTCATGTTAGTCCCTCAGCTTTCAAACTTGACATTTTAGCCCCTGAGGTTTGGATTTCGTTACATCTTAGTTCCTCCATCCATTTTTCTATTAATAACTAATAAATTGCTGACGTGGCACATATTTTTTTATTTTAAAAAATAATTTATAAAGTAGAGAGAGGAGGAGAATGAGAGAGACTAAAATGGGGAAAGAGAAAATATGAGAGAGAAATAGTATAAAATGGGTCCAATTTTTACAATTATGATAGTTTGAGGGTTTAATTTGTTGGGTTTTATGCCCTAAAACTCGTAGATAGTGAATGGTGACAAATTGTTCACTTGTCTCAATATGTTGTTATTGAGGTTTGTACAATAAAGAGTTATTGTTACTAAAATTGCACAATTTGATCCAAATCCAATAAACTAAGATCCTAGGTTGTTTAGATGAAACTTGAACTAGTATGTGGGGACATACGGGGATCGGTGTTCAAGTAACAACCTAAATGGTATAAAATAGGGATAAGGTTGGGTACCTTATCCTGGTGACACTATGAGATACGACCCACTTTGTATTCAATACAGATGCAATGATCCAAAGCATCCATGTAGGAGACATGCGAGTGGGGGTATCATGTGCAATGAGTTTGCATAAGACCGGACCACGAAATAGTAACCACTAGATGTAACACCGTTAAATAGTTTAGGTTTCTATTTCAATAGGATGACCTAGGTAACTCAATCTCAATCCTGAGTCTGTTATGAACCCCTTTTCAGGAGGGATTGTCCTTAGATTTGTATGGGTGAGAGTGGCTTGTTCTCCAACTCAATAATCCTACCATTTTAGGGGCAAGACCGAATGGGGGCTAGGAACATAACAGTACAAGATGTAATTCACTCATTCCCCTATTGGGGTAAGTAGATGTGTGTTTCCTTAAGGGCTGATTATGGGGCTTGAACAAAGGCTCGTCGTCCTCTCCTGGCCCGAGAGGAACTCTTGTTTAGTGGTTGGACCCTAAACAACTTGTTCATTAGAGGAATCAATGGTACTTAAGGATCTAGAGGTAACCTAGGGGTAAAACGGTAATTTGACCTAGCTGATGTTACGAACACTCGTGAAGGATTAACTTACTGTATTGGTCGATACCCATGGATACAGAAATATTCTACAGTAAGAAGAGTGCAGCTACGGGTCTTTAGTGGAGTGACTCGCAGTTAACGAATGTTGATTAACTTGGTTAATGAGTTTAGCCAGTTAATCTCGTATCGTTGGAGCTTCTGATCTGTAGGTCCATTAGGTCCACTAGGTCCACCTGCTAGCTCGTAACGGGTACTGAGATTAAATAGTATTGAATATTAAGGGAATTTTAGTTAATTGTATTTGATACAATTAATATAATATATGGAGATACATTATAGTTTAAGTTTAATTAATGAATTAAACTTTATTAATTTTGGATGTGATTCAAAATTAATTAATGAGAGAATTATGAATGTAATTAAATATGTGATATTTGATTAATTCATGAATTAATTAATTTAATTTAGTTTGGTTAAATGTGATTTAATCAAATTAAAACTATAGTTAATAGTTAATGTACATTTGATGCACATTAATACTATAGGTTAAATGAGAGAGATAAAATTGAATATGATTCAATTGTAATATTAATTAAGTATTTGATATTTAATTAATATGGGAATCAATTAATTGAGAATTAATTGAATGGCCAATTTAATTCAATTGAATATGATTCAAATTAAATTAAATATTTTATATTATAATTGATTTATTTAAATTAATTATAATTATTTAATTGATTGACAGCCAAGATCGTTTGGATTAGATCCAACGGTCTAGATCAAGTAGCTAAAATTCCTGACCGAAAAATGGAGGGTCACACTTCCGGGAAATTGTTAAGGTGTTCATGATTTCCTGACCGAAAAACGATAGCTAAGAACTATTGGAATATGAGTTATTTTGGCAATAGGGATTGGCTGAGATTGTCTCAATTCAGAGGAGTAGTGGTTGACTGCCCTACGATAGCTGTTGCTCTAAACCTCTAAAGTATCGTTGTAAAGAGTATCATATATTAAATTTGGGTCGATGATTACTTTTGGGAAAATGATTGGATAATTTATAATGGGTTTAGTGCAATTAGCTTATACAAGTAATTTGTTGTTTTAGCGATATGTGCATTGTCTTATGCCAATTTATTAATAACGTTTTTAGATACAACTTGCTTAAACGACAAACTTGTGGTAAGTGATTTTAGATTTGTTTTTTGTGAGGAATGTCTTCATGCCCAAATGTCTAGTTCATCTCGAATTGTTCATGATGATTATGACATTAACTGCCTAGCCAATACCAATGACAATAAATATGATTTATTGATCATTGAAATGTGCATAGTGGAACATGAGGCTACAACCTGGATCTTTAATTCAGGTGCCACTTATCACGTTTGCTTTTCCTATCAAGGAATTAGCTCATGGCAACAGTTGCAAGTAGGTGAGATGATTCTCAGATTTTGATATGATAGTATATCTCGGCTATGGCAGAGGTGAACATTAAGTTATTTTATCCAGTGGGAGAAAATACACATTATTAGATAATGTGTATGAATTTCCTAAGATTAACAGAAATTTGATTTCTGTATCTTACATGCTGGAACAATGTTACTTTATACCTTTCTCTGCTAACGCAATTTTATTTTAAGAAAAGGGAGTTGACATTTGTTCAGTTTTACTGGAAAATAACCTATGTGTTTTAAGACTAATCAAAAGTAAAGTAAGTCATGAGCACTGAGTTGTTTAAGATTGCTTATACTCAGAGAAATGAAGGCAAAGGATATCTCCTAAAGGAAATACCTTTCTTTGGTTCTTAAGGTTAGGCTATTTTTTATCTCAATATGATTGGGAGTTTAGTTTAGAGTATACTTCTAAGTTAGTTAGAAGAAGACTCTCTAATACCAATTAGGTCATGCCTTATGGGCAATATGACTGATATATCTTTTACTGGAACCTAGGGGTAAAACGGTAATTTTACCAGAGGTAACCCAGGGGTAAAACGGTATTTGACCCAGTTGATGTTACGGACACTCGTGAAGGATTGACTTACTGTATTGGTCGATATCCGTGGACACAGAAATATTCTACAGTGAGAAGAGTGCAGCTGTGGGTCTTTAGTAGAGTGACTCACAGTTAATGAATGTTGATTAACTTGGTTAATGAGTTTAGCCAGTTAATCTCGTATCGTTGGAGCTTCTGATCTGTAGGTCCATTAGGTCCACCTGCGAGCTCGTAACAGGTACTGAGATTAAATAGTCTTGAATATTAAGAGAATTTTAGTTAATTGTATTTGATACAATTAATATAATGTATGAGTTTAATTAATGAATTAAACTTTATTAATTTTGGATGTGATTCAAAATTAATTAATGAGAGAACTATGAATTTAGTTAAATATGTGATATTTGATTAATTCACGAATTAATTAATTTAATTTAGTTTGGTTAAATGTGATTTAATCAAATTAAAACTATAGTTAATAGTTAATATACATTTGATTCACATTAATACTACAGGTTAAATGAGAGAGATAAAATTGAATATGATTCAGTTGTAATATTAATTAAGTATTTGATATTTAATTAATATGGGAATCAATTAATTGAGAATTAACTGAATAACCAATTTAATTCAATTGAATATGATTCAAATTGAATTAAATACTTTATATTATAATTGATTTAATTAAATTAATTATAATTAATTAATTAATTATTATTTAATTGATTGACGACCAAGATCGTTTGGATTAGATCCAACGGTCTAGATCAAGTAGGGTAATAACTCCCGCCCCACTTATCGTTCAGGAGAGAGGAGTTCCCTAACTGATCTCCTCATTTTTGCCCCTCACAGAAAAGACAAAGAAGCGTTTTCTCTCAAATCTCTCTCAAAAATCAATCTCTCTAAAAAAAAATCACAGCAAGTTTTTGCTGTAAATTTTTCCCTTTCCAAGACATATTGGATCCCACAATCCCATTTCATAATCCAGAGGATAGTAGGTGATCACTGGTGGTAGTGTTCTTGGAGCGAAGACTTAGTACGTGAAATTTGGAGCATAGTGCAGTATTTTCCGGTCTCCAATTCATGCAAGTTTTCTGAAATCTAAATAGTTTTAGATCCATATAATAGCATGCTTAATCTGTTCTTAATTTAGAAATAGTTTCTAAATTTTTGCCCAACGTATTGGTATTCAAACAATTGAAATTAAATCACAATCAGTGAAAACCACTTCCGCTGAGGATTGAAATCCTTCATAAATTTACCATTAAAAGTTGAGGGTGAAATTTTTTCAATTTATAAAGTTTGAGGATTTAATTTTTCCACTTGAAAGTTTAAGGGTCTAATTGTTACAACCACCATACTTTAGGGGTGGTTTTTGCAATTTACCTTTTTTTATTTTTTATTTTTTCTTTCTTTCTTCCTTCTTGTGAAAAGAGGACATAACATAAGTTAATTTTTTGATAATTAATCTTTAATCAAATTAATCAACATTCGTTACGTGTTGGTCATTTCACTAAAGACCCACAGTTGCACTCTTCTCATTGTAGAAATAGTTATGTGTCCACGGATATCGACCAATAACAGGAAGTCAATTCTTCACAAGTGTTCGTAACTATAGTTGGGTCAAATTACCGTTTTAGCCCTGAGTTACCTATATCTCCTTAAGTATCAGTGATCCTTTAATGAACAACCTATTTATGGTCCAACCAATAAATAGAAGTCCCTCTCGGGTCAGTAAGAGGACAGATCCCTTTGTTCAAAACTCAGAGTCACCACTTAAGGAAACACTCATCTACTTACCCTAAAAGCGGGAAGGAGTGAATTTCATCTTGTGTAGTTATGTTCCCATCTCCTCACTCGGTCTTGTCCCAAAAATGGTAGGCATATCGAGTCATCGAACACCGGACCACTCTCACCCATGCAAATCAAAGGACAATCCCTCACAGATAGGAGATCATAATGTTGTGTTTTATGTCCTAAAACTCGTAGGTAGTAAATGAAACAAATTAATCGATCTCAATAAAGCGTTATTTGAGTGATTCAGTAATTTGGCTATTGAATAATCGAGTTTGCATTAATAAACCCTAAATCCAATAAACTAAGATCCAAGGTTGTTTTAAATGAAACTTGCACTAGTATGTGGGGACATATGGGGATCGGTGTTCAAGTAACAACCTAAATGGTCTATAGTATAGGGATAAGGCTGGGTACCTTATCCTGGTGACACTATGTGATACACCCCACTTTGTATTCGATATAGATGCAATGATCCAAAGCATCCATGTAGGAGAAATGCGAGTGAGGGTATCTATGCAATAAGTTTGCATAAGACCGAACCGCAAAATAGTAACCACTAGATGTAACGTCGTTAACTAGTTTAGGTTTCTATTTCAATAGGATGACCTAGGTAACTCAATCTCAATCCTGAGTCTGTTATGAACTCTTTTTCAGGAGGGATTGTCCTTAGATTTGTATGGGTGAGAGTGACCTGTTCTCCGACTCAATACCATTTCAAGGGCAAGACCGAATGGGGGCTGAGAACATAATAGTATAAGATGAAATTCACTCCTTCCCCTATTGGGGTAAGTAGATGTGTGTTCCCTTAAGGGCTGATTCCGGGGCTTGAATAAAAGCACGTTGTCCTCTCCTGGCCCGAGAGGAATTCTGTTTAGTGGTTGGACCCTAAACAAGTTGTTCATTAGAGGGATCAGTGGTACTTAAGGAACCAGAGGTAACCTAGGGGTAAAACGGTAATTTGACCCAACTGGTGTTACGAACACATGTGAAGGATTGACTTACTGCATTGGTCGATATCCATGGACACAGAAATATTCTACAGTGAGAAGAGTGCAGCTGTTAGGGGTGTTCGTCGGTCGGTCAGAGTCGGTTTTGGGCAAAAACCGACGCCGACAACCGACCTATCGGTTTCGGTCGGTCGGTGGCCGGAAGTTTTTGAACGCTCTCTGAAACCGACCAACCAAAAACACGGTCGGTCGGTCGATTTTGTCGGTTTTGTGACTTGAGATGAGGTTTTCTTCTTTGAGATGAGATTTTTTCTTGGAAGTTTTTGTGAGGGTTTGAAGCATGAGGAAGGGAGAAAAGAAGGGAAGAAAAAAGAGGAAAAAGAGAAAGAGGGGGAAAGAAGAAGAAAGAGAGATTAGTGAGGAAGAATAAGAAAAAAGAGAAGAAAAAAAAACGAACGAAGTCTTGGTGTGCCGAGTCCGCCGATGCCGGAGAATGAGAAGGAGTGAATGAGAAAGAAAGGGAAGGAGAAAAGAGAGGGAGAAAGAAATCGGGTAGGAGGAAATGGGATGAAGAAGAAAGAGAGAATAGAAAAAAGAAAGAAGAGGGAGGGAGGGTTCACGTGAGGAAAGAGAAAGAAAAGTTGGAATGGGAAAAGACAAAAAGGAAAGAGAGAGAGAGAAAAAAAATAATAAAAATTTAAAAAAGTAATCATTACTTTTTGAAAAAGAAGCCTTGAAAAGAGTTGAAAAGACATGCACTGGGCAGTGTGCATGATGTACAACGGGCAAAACAGATTTTTTTCTTTAAATATATTATTATCAGTCGGTCGGTCGGTTTTTTATTTTTTGGTTGAACCGACCGACCGACAGTCGGTTTTGTCAATTGACAAAACTGAAACCGACAGAATCTACCGAAAAACCGACCGACCGACGTCGGTTCGGTCGGTTTCGGTCGGCCGAGTCGATTTTCGGTTTAATTTTGAACACCCCTAGCAGCTGTGGATCTTTAGTGGAGTGACCCACAGTTAATGAATGTTGATTAACTTGGTTAATGAGTTTAGCCAGTTAATCTCGTATCGTTGGAGCTTCTGATCTGCAGGTCCATTAGGTCCACCTAGCTCGTAACGGGTACTGAGATAATATAGTCTTGTATATTAAGGGAATTAATATAATGTATGGAGATACATTATAGTATAAAGTTTAGTTAAAGAATTAAACTTTATAATTAATTTTGGATATGATTCAAAATTAATTAATGAGAGAATTATGAATTTAATTAAATATGTGATATTTGATTAATTGGAGAATTAATTAATTTAATTTAATTTGGTTAAATGTGATTGAATCAAATTAATACTATAATTTATATTAATGTGCATTTTGATGCACATTAAAACTATAGGTTAAATGAGAGAGATAACATTGAATATGATTCAATTATATTAGTGTGGGATTTAGTTAATTGAGAATTAATTGAATGGCCAATTTAATTCGATTAAATATGATTTAAATTGAATTAAAAACCATATATTATAATTGATTTAATTAAATTAATTAATTAAATAAATAATTATTAGTTAATTAATAGACGACCAAGATCGTTTGGATAAGATCCAACGATCGAAATCATGTAGGGTAGTAACTCCCTCCCCAGTTATCGTAAAGTGGAGAGGGGTTACCCAACTGACTCTCTCATCCTCTCTCATTCTCCCCATCCTCATGTTAACATAGAGAGGTTTTTTTTTTCCTCTCCAAAAGTGCTCTCATCCAAATTTTACAGCAACCTCTCTTTGCTGGAAATTGGTTCCCTTTCAAGACAAACTCCGAGGATCCCACAATCCTAGTCTCAATAATCCAAGAGGATAGTGAGTGCTCGCTATTGGTCGTGTCTTAATCGAATTTGGAGCATTGTGCAGCGAATTCTCCTCAATCATGTAAGTTTTCTACAATCTAAAATAGTTTTAGATCTCTTATATTTAGCATGCTTAACATTAGAAAAAGTTTCTGTTTGTTTTTGCCCAACGTATTGGTATACTGTAAAATAGAAATTAAATCACGCCTGATGAATTTCGCTTCTGCTTAAGGATTCAATTCCTTCAAATGGTATTAGAGCCATTTCGTGATTTTAATTTCAATTTTAGAATCTTCGTTGAGGTTTTTGGTGGGATTTATTCTGCATTATGAATGTTTGTTTGCTGATAAACAATTTGGTATTTGGCCTTCGATTTACTGTGTTTGATTTAATCAAATTGTAAAGGCCCCTGCGTTTTTGGGCATTTAATTCAGTAAATCGAGTCTCTGTAAGTTCGTGTCTTAGATTAGGATTGAAAATAGATGAAGATCGAGACCTAATTTGGCCAAAAACGGCAAAAATTCGAAGAAAATCAGAGGAATCAGCTGCTGGAACGAAGGTTGTTCATCGCAAATAAAAAAAAAATCAAACAAAGAAATAATAAATTTTTGCGTCTGCTGAATCTTGAATCCAACATGCGGTTGAATTGGTTAGGCGTGTGGTTATCCTCATTGTGGTTGTGAGTTCGAGCCTGCACGTCAAATCATGGGCAGTTATTTTTTTCTGTGCGATTAGTTCGTGGGTGGTCCGGTTCGGCTTCGGTTCAGCTGTAATGCGCGGTTTGGCTGCGGTTCGGCTTCGGTTCAGTGGTTTTCACGCGGTTCATGGACGGTTCGTTGACTGTTTGACCTATTTTCACTGGTTCGTTGGTTTTTCCAGTGGTTTTGACTGGTTCAAGCGTTTTTTTGGTACGGTTCGAGCTATTTTGGCACAGTTCTGCAGCAGTTCAAGGATGTTTTAAGATAATTTTGATAAAATTAATGTAATTTTATTATTTTTTATTATCCTAGGGGCCAATATACCGGTTTATTCAGCTATTTATCTCTTTATGAATGTCATTTAGCTAAATCTCACCATAGGTTTAGCATGAATCATGCATATTTTATAATTATAAGTGTTATAATGTATGATAAGTATGTATGATTTAATTTCATGAGTGATTTAGTATAATTGTTATATTAAATATATGAAATTGGTGAAGCATGATGCATGACATTAATTTAGTTAAATATAATGGTTATATTTAATTAATGTAGCATGTATGCTTAGGATTATTTTCATAGGATTAATATAATTAGTTATATTATGGATGAAAATAATAAAATCAATGCTTGTTTTCATGTATGGTGATTGCTTGCGAAATGCAAGTTATTTGCTCTCTAAATTTAGGCTAAAAGAAGGCAAAAAGAGCCTCCAATGCGTTATCTTAGCGCATAAAGAAAAGGGAAAGTGTTTTGATATAAGCGGAAGGCTATATTCATGTATGCGATAAGAAATTATAAACACAGAGCGCTAACGCAACTAATCTAGACATTTTAAGTATCTTTTCAGCGCAGGCACACTTTCCAAGATGATCAAAAGACAGAAAAAGATGGGTGAAAAGACAAGCGCCGGCGCAGCCAGAACAAGTAGGCGATAAAGGAGGTTTAAAAAAAGGGCGCAAGTGGCCTAAATGATGATTAAGCGCTAACACAACTAGCGCAAGTGGACTTGCAAGTTGACCGTTGGTGACTTGAAGAAGTTTGCTCCCCTCACCTATAAATAGAACTCACTTATTCAAAGGAAGGGGTGTGAAAAAAAGAGAGAAGAAGAACCTTAGAGAGGAGCTGCAGAAATCTGTAAAGGGGAATACACTTGTGTGTAATGTATCTTTTCAAGTTTATCTGTTTTGCTTTCATGAGCTAAATCTTCTCATCAAGGCTTAGCGCAAGCGCCTCATGCGGCGATAAGCATCACTTGTAAGCGCATATTTTTGGTTTAATAGAAACATTGTTTGCTTTCTACTTAGTTGTGTTAATTCTTTTATTGCTAAGTCCCGCTTGGCCAGCTGGATGCGGTATCAGTATGATAAATCCTTGACAGGTAATGCATATGGATCTCTCTAAGTAGAACAAGCTAGCGCATGTCATGTAGTCTTGGTAACATTTAATTATTACCACTAAAAGATATTGCATGTTTGAGCTTTGATTGCATTATGACTAACGCAATCCCTTGTAAGTATTACGAGAACTGAACTTCACGCATAAAACTAGGCACAGAGTCATTTGCTAGTTTATTGTTAAAATGCATAAGGAGCACCGGAAGGAAAACTTAATGATTTCTTCTCTTACTTAAGCATTAATGGATCAATTAATCAAAAATTAGCGCTACAAGTCTCTTATGAACGCATGAGGTTGCCACCGCAATAGCCTTGATATTTTTCGCATTTAAGTCCTTTCCTCAAATTATATTATTTTCTTTCCGCAATACATCTATTTTTTCAAACTACACCACTCAATTTTCTTTACTTACCTAGCATGTGGAGAGATTAAATCAGTGAATATATAATTTTTTGTTCCATTTCCCTGTGGATTCGACCCTGAACTCATCAGGTACTACTTGATTTAATCAGTTTATACTTGGATTGATTTAAATCTGCGACTATTCTACCAACTATACTGATATTCAATCAAGGTTTTGGCGCCGTTGCCGGGGAATCTGGCAACAAAAGTTTACTCCAGCTTTCACTGAATTAATACTCACAGTGCCTCCTGTTGAGTCATTTTCTCCAGGAACAGAGATATTGCATGCGTGCCGCCCGAGGGATTGAATTCGAGGTAGATCCTGAAATCGATAGAACATACCACAGAAGAAGAAGGAATCAAAGACCCCGAAGGGAAACAAAGGAAATGGCAGCACCAAACCAACCAAATAGACAATTAAACCCCATCCAAATGGCCGATGATAGGGCCAGAGGAATTAGAGATTACGCAGCTCCTGCAAATTGCAATTTCAATCCAGGGATAATTCAACCCACTCTAGAAACAGAGAGGTTTGAACTAAAACCTGTTATGTTTCAAATGTTGACAGCTGCAGGACAATTCGGAGGAAGTCCATCAGAAGATCCTCACTCTCACCTCAAGTCATTCCTTGACATTTGCAACAAATTTATCATCCCAGGAGTTACACCAGAACAGCTTCAGGTCATATTATTTCCTTACTCTCTGAGAGATGCGGCGAAAGTATGGTTAAATCAACAGCCAGCAAACTCCATCGCAACATGGAACGTTTTGGCAGAAAAATTCCTAGAAAAATATTTTCCACCTACCGCAAACTCCAGATTAAGAAAGGAAATAATGACATTTGCGCAACAAGATGATGAAACATTGAGCGAAGCTTGGGAACGATTCAAGAGCCTGCTACAAAGATGCCCGCATCATGGTTTACCACTGTGCATTCAGCTAGAAACTTTCTACGTGGGTCTTAACAAGAATTCACAAATCTTGGTAGACTCATCCGCAAATGGTGCACTACTCAGAAAAACATATGATGAAGCCCATGAAATTCTAGATCGAATTGCACGGAATAATTATGAGTGGGGATCTGCGGAAGATAGGCGACGAAGACCATTTAAGGCTAATTCAGGAAGTTTTGAAGTAGAGCCTATGACATCAGTAAACGCAAAAATTGAAGCGTTGACCTTAAAAATGGATGCGCTCACAGCCAGCACCGCACCCTTGATCGCGCAACTCAACGCAGTTGGATGCGGAATTTGCGGTGAAGGACACACGCATGACCAATGTCCTTCAAACCCAGAAGCAGTTCTATATGTGGGAGCGCAAGGAGTGACGCGCAACAACCCATATTCAAGCACATACAACCCAGGATGGAGAAATCACCCTAATTTCTCATGGAATGGAAACGCGAATAAACAACAACAAGGTAATATAAATCATGTGCCAAGATTATTCAATTCTAACAATGGCCAATCTGTGCAGGAACATTTCCAGCACAACATGGAAGGAGGAGGAAGCTCCAGAGCATCAGCCTCAAACGCATTAGAAGGCATGATGAGGGAATTCATGACTAGTCAGAAAGAATATATGGCCAAGAATGACGCAGTAGTTCAGAGCCAAGCCGCATCTCTCCGCAGCCTAGAGATTCAAGTTGGACAGCTTGCGTCAGAACTTAGAAACAGGCCTGCAGGAACATTGCCCAGCAATACAGAGGATCCAAAAGGGAAAGAACACTGCCATGCGGTGACTCTACGAAGTGGAAGACAATTACAGGTGAATGAACCTCTACCAACACAAGATGACCCATGCAAAAGTGCAACCACAGAAGGGCACAGCCTGCCGCTTGAAGAAAGAGTGACGCAAGGAGATGTATCCGAAAAGAAAAAAACGCACGTAGAAGAAGAGCCTGACGCATACAAGCCCACGCTACCTTTCCCGCAAAGGTTGCGAAAGAAGAATGATGAGGCTCAGTTTAAGAAATTTTTGAATGTTTTGCGAGAATTGCATATCAATGTCCCACTTGTGGAAGCATTAGAAAAGATGCCAAGCTATGCTAAATTCTTGAAAGACATCTTGATGAACAAAAGGCCATGGAAGGAGTTTGAAACGGTTGCGTTAACCAGTGAATGTAGCGCAATACTTGCCAACAAGCTTCCCCCAAAATTGAAGGATCCTGGCAGTTTCACAATTCCTTGCTCGATAGGAGGAATTGATGTCGGCAAGGCATTATGCGATCTAGGGCAAGACCGAGTGGGGGCTGGGAACATAACATTACAAGATGGAATTCACTCCTTCCCCTATTGGGGTAAGCAGATGTGTGTTCCCTTAAGGGCTGATTCCGGGTCTTGAACAAGGGCGCCCATCCTCTCCTGGCCCGAGAGGAACTGCTGTTTATTGATTGGATCATAAACAAATTGTTCATTAGAGGAATCAGTGGTACTTAAGGATCCAGAGGTAACCCAGGGGTAAAACGGTAATTTGACCCAGCTGGCGTTACGAACACTCGTGAAGGATTGACTTACTGTTATTGGTCGATATCCGTGGACACAGAAATATTCTACAGTGAGAAGAGTGCAGCTGTGAGTCTTTAGTGGAGTGACCCACAGTTAACGAATGTTGACTAATTTGGTTAATGAGTTTAGCCAATTAGTCTCGTATCGTTGGAGCTTCTGATCTGTAGGTCCATTAGGTCCACCTGCTAGCTCGTAAAGGGTTCTGAGGTTAAATAGTCTTGAATAGAATTTGAAGTGTGTTCAAATTCGTTAAGGGAATTTTATTGTATTTGATACAATTAAAATAATGTATAAAGATACATTATAATATAAGTTTAATTGATGAATTAAACTTTATATTATAAAATTAATTTTGGATGTGATTCAAAATTAATTAATGAGAGAATTAAATATTTGAAAGAGTTCAAATATTAAATATGAATTAGATTCATATTGAAACTATAGGTTAAATTTAATGTGAATGAGATTCATATTAAAACTATAGTATATGAGAGAATTATTTGAATAATGATTCAAATAGTAAATTAATTAAATATATGATATTTAATTAATGAATTAATTAATTGGAGAATTAATTAATTTAATTTAATTTAATGTGATTTAATTAAATTAATTCTATAGTTAATATTAATGTAATGCACATTAAAACTATAGGTTAAATGAGAGAGATTAAAATTGAATATGATTCAATTGTAATATTAATTAAATATTGGATATTTAATTAATGTGGATTCAATTAATGAGATTAATTGAATGGCCAATTTAATTCAATTTAATATGATTCAAATTGAATTAAATACCTTATGTTATAATTGATTTAATTAATATTGTTTTAATTAAATTAATTATAATTAATTAATTAATTAAATGATTATTATTATTTAATTAATAGATGGCCAAGATCGTTTGGATTAGATCCAACGATCGAGATCTAGTAGGGTAATAACTCCCTCCCCACTTATCGTACAGGGGAGAGGGAGTTCCCCAACGGTTGCTCATTCTCTCCCTTCTCACTCAAAAGACAGAGAGAAAATTCTCTCTGAACTCTCTCACTCTCTCAACCAAAAAACACAGCAATCTTCCTTGCTGTGATTCCCAACTCAAGATTGGATCCCACAATCCAAGCCTCATGAATTCAGAGGATAGCGGGTGCTCTTTGATGGTTGTGTTCAAGAGATCGTGACGAAGTGTTCGTTGAGGAGCATAGTGCTGTGAAGAACGGTCATCAACAAGTAAGTTCCTAAAATTCTAAATCGTTTATAATTAGTAATTGCATGCTTAATCTAGGTTAGAAAATAATTTTCTATTTTGCCCAACGTACCGGTATTCGAAATAATTGAAATTAAATCACGCTCGATTCAATTCGCTTCCGCTTTAAGGATTCAATTCCTTCAATAAAATGGTTAGAAACCGTCAACCTATAACAAAGAGTTGCATGCAAACATAGGATCTTAGGTTAAAATTGAATTAATTTTAATGTTCAAAATTAATTAGACATAAGCTCATTTTAATTTCTCCTCAAAAAAAAAAAAAAAAAAAACTCATTTTAATTCTAATAGGATTAGAATTATTTTCTTACTTAGAATTAAAATAGTTTTAATGAACTAAGTAGGAAAAACATTACTATGATTATAAGGGAACTCTCCTGATGAAGTTCTGTCTAGGCTGGGGGTATTTAAGTTGACAGTTTTACGGAACACCTCCTACCTGGGAACTGACCCAAAACTTGAGTTGAATTAATCATAGTCTAATGTTAGCATGCAATGTCACTAGGTAATTAAAAGAGTTTAATTCACCTAGACATTAGAGTAAAGACCTATATATAAGAGTTATATAAAGGCATAGACTTAGATAGATTCACTTAGTCAGGATTTACCTAAGTAATAGACCCTAATTTTAAAAATACTTAGTGGGAGGAAATATATCAAAACGAGATTTTTATTAATCAAGTTTTGCTCTCACGTCCTCGAGAGTTCACAACGTGAGGTCCATGCTTGGCCTCGAGTCACCCTGGGAGTGACCCCCTACGGATGGTGTTTGCATGGATCAATATCAAGGTGAATGAGGGAGTATTTTATAGTAAGTGGGAGCATGACACGTGTCAAAGTATCCTACGGTATCCTCCATTAGGTTGCACCGTGAGATCCCCATGATCTGCCTGCGAGTCGCCCTAGGATCGATCACCCTACGGAGGACTTGATCATGGGAGTCGGAACAACGCAAACTCTAGAAATGGATAGGGTTTCTTAGGTCCATTTCCAACTTTGACTTTCCCTACGGTAGCATTGTTGGGGCCGACCTTTGAGATCTGAAAATGGAGGGTCACACTTACGGAAAATTGTTAAGGTGTTAATAATTTCTTGACCGAAAAACGATAGCTAAGAACTATTGGAATATGAGTTATTCTGGGAATAGGGATTGGCTGAGATTGTCTCAATTCAGGGGAGGAGTAGCTGACTGCCCTACGGTAGTTGTTGCTCTAAACCTCTGAAGTGTCGTTGCAAAATTAATGTTTATTCTATGGGCCAATCATTACTTTTGCTAAATCGATTGGATTAAAATAATAATATTATTTTGTGTAATGGGTTAATGCAACAACACTAATTAAATTAATTTGTTTGTTTTCAGCATGAATCGTTCTGTGAATGCCTTAAGTAACGCCAATTGTAATAAAACTGGTATATCTGATACAACTAAGAAATTGGACTTAAACACTGATTGCATGGAATTGGTCTTAATTGAGGATTGTCCTCAGGCCCACATGTCTAATTCATATGAAATTGTTCATGATGAATATGACATAAACTGCTTAGCAAAACTCAATGAAAATAAATGTGATTTATTGGTTATTGAAACGTGTATAGTGGAAAACGATGATACAACCTGGATCCTTAATTCAGGTGCCACACATCACCTATGCTCTTTCTTTGAGGGAATGAGCTCCTGACAACAATTAGATGCTGAGGAAATGACTCTCAGAGTTGGGACTGGAGAGTTCATTTCAACTAAAGTAGTGGGAGATATTAAAATGTTCTTCTCCAGGGAACGCTATATGTTATTAGATAATGTATATATAGTTCCCAAAATAAAAAGAAATTTGATTTCTATTTCTTGTTTGCTTGAACAAGGATATTCAGTGTCCTTTTCTGTAAATGAAGCCTTCATTACTAAAAGGGGTGCTGATATCTGTTCTGCAAAAATGGAGAACAATTTATATGTTTTAAGACCAATATAGTCTAGAACTATTTTGAACAATGAGATGTTTAAAACATCAGAGACTCAACCAAAGAGGCAAAAAGTTTCTCAAAGTACCTATCTTTGGCACTTGAGACTTGACCACATAAATCTCAATAGGATTGGGAGATTGGTTAAGAACGAACTTCTAAGTCAGTTAGAAGATGGTACTTTACCTCCGTGTGAGTCATGTCTCGAAGGTAAAATGACTAAACGACCTTTTACTGGAAAAGGTTATCGTGCCAAGGAGCACTTAGAGCTCATACATACGGATCTCTGTGGTCTAATGAATGTAAAAGCTCGAGGAGGGTATGAATATTTCATCTCTTTCATAGATGATTATTCAAGGTATGATTATTTATACCTAATGAGTCATAAGTCTGAAGCCCTTGAAAAGTCCAAGGATTATAAGACTGAAGTTGAGAACTTGTTAGGAAAAATCATTAAAACACTTCGATCTGATCGAGGTGGAGAGTATATGGACTTAGAATTCAAGAACTATTTGATAGAACGTGGAATCTCGTCCCAACTCTCAGCACCTGGTACACCTCAGCAAGAACCTTGTTAGACATGGTTCGATCTATGATGAGTTATGCTCAATTCCCTAGTTCTTTTTGGGGTTATGCAGTAGAGACTAGAATATATATTTTGAATGTAGTTCCCTCAAAGAGAGTTTCTGAAACACCATTTGAGCTCTGGAAATGGCGTAAAGCTAGTTTACGTCATTTTAGAATTTGGGGCTGCCCTGCACATGTGCTAGTGGCAAACCCAAAGAAATTGGATTCACGTTCAAAATTATGCCTATTCGTAGGCTACCCAAAAGAAACAAGAGGTGGATACTTCTTCGATCCACAAGAAAATAAAGTGTTTGTATCAACAAATGCTACTTTCTTGGAAGAAGACCACGTTAGAGAACATAAGCCACGCAGTAAGATGGTGTTAAGTGAACTTTCTGGTGAAGCTACAAATTCATGACCAAGAGTTGTTGATGAGGCTGGACCTTCAACAAGAGTTGTTGATGAGCCTAGTACATCTGGTCAAGCCCATCCTTCTCAAGAGTTGAGAATGCTTCAACGTAGTGGGAGGGTTGTTACTCAACCTGAACGCTATCTGGGTTTAGTAGAAACTCCAGCTTGTTGGGTTTTATGCCCTAAAACTCGTAGATAGTAAATGTACATTTGACCGAACATTAATAAAAGTGATGTATTATTCAATGTTTGTATTATATCTTGTCTTATTAACCCTAATCCAATAAACTAAACATCCAAGGCTAATAGAATGAGGCTTGAACTAGTATGTAGGGACATACGGGGATCAATGTTCAAGTTTTAGCCTAAAGGATCTGTAGTATAGGGATAAGGTTGGGTACCTTATCCTGGTGACACTATGGATACGACCCGCTTTGTATATTGATACAAACGTATTGATCCAACGCGTTCATGTAGTAGACATGCGAGTGGGGGTATCCTGTGCAATGAGTTTGCACAAAGACCGGACCGCGAAATAGTTAACCACTAACTGTAACACCGTTAGTTAGCTCGGTTTCTATTTCACTAGGATGACCTAGGCAACTTGGCCTTAATCCTGAGTGGATTATGGACTCCTGTCCATGAGGGATTGTCCTTTGATTTGTACGGGTGAGAGTGGCCTATTCGCCGACTCAATAAGCCTACCATTTTGGGGACAAGACCGATTGGGGAGCTGGGAACATAGTCTTACAAGATGGAATTCACTCCTTCCCAACTTTAGGGTAAGTAGAGGTGTGTTCCCTTAAGTGGTGTCTCCGGGTCTTGAACAATGGGCCCTACCCTCTCTATGGCACGAGAGGGACTTCTGTTTGCTGGTTGGACCTCAAACAGGTTGTTCATTAGAGGAGCACTGGTACTTAAGGACAAAGAGGTAGCCCAGGGGTAAAACGGTAATTTGACCTAGCTGGGGTACGAACACACGTGAAGGGCTAACTTGCTGTTAATGGTCGATATCCGTGGACACAGAAATATATCTACAGTGAGAAGAGTGCAGCTGTGGTTCTATAGTGGAGTGAACCACAGTTAACGAATATTGAATAACTTGGTTAATGAGTTTAGCCAATTAATCTCACATCGTTGGAGCTTCTGATCTGTAGGTCCATTAGGTCCCACCGGTAGCTCTATAAGGGCGTTGAGGTAAATTTCTAAGGGTGAATTGAATATTCGAAGGGGTTCGAATATTAAGTTGAAATATGAATTTGATTCATATTAAAACTATAGGTTATAATTAATACACATATGATGTATATTAATTCTTTAGTTAATTTGAGAGAAATATAATTAAATATATGATATTTAATTATAATATTGATTAATTGGTGAATTAATTAATAATTTTGTTTTAATTTAATTTAATTAAATTTTGATTTAATTAAGTTATATTAAAACTATAGGTTATGTGGAGTATTTGTATAAATATGTTTTATACAAATGGAATTAAATTAAAAGTTAATTTAATTAAAATAGTTAATTAATATTTGTTATAAGATATTAATTAATTGTTTTTCCCATAAGTTAGGTTAACTGATGGGAACGAGTCTTCAGCATAACCGTAGGCCAGCGTGAAACGTGAGAGAAGTTTAAGGGAGTTGGCTTCTTCTTGCGTAACTTATTCCATTCAGTTCAATCTCTCTCAGTCTCACGCTAATCTCTCTCTCTCAATCCTAGAACTCTCTGCAATTCTCTTCCTAAGAATACAGAGACCAAAAATTCACCTAAACCCTTAGAAATCACGCTCCCACAAGCTCTTGACGCAATTTCCTTCAAGAGAATATCGGTGAAATCTTCGTGGTGGTGTTCGTGACGAATTTCCAGCAAGTTATAGATCTTTTTGTTGTTGGTTTTTGTGTGGATTCAAGGGAAATTTTGGCGAATCGATCAAGAACGACTCCTAAAGTAAGTATTTCTTGATCTAGGATCATTAGGATCCAATTTAGATTAGATCTAGAATTTTCCTAATGAGTTTTAGCATGTTTTATAATTAAAATTCAGCATGTTAAATTATGTTTACTACTGTGTTTTTTATTTGCCAACGTATTGGTATTTTAGTTCAAATTAAAACTGAGTTAAGGTTCTGTACGTTTCCGCTGCGAAAGGGCTTTTATCCCTTCAATTGGTATCAGAGCCTTCTCTGTATTTTAATTTGTGAATTAAAATTTGTGTTGGTTTTAGGTGGGATTTAATTGCATTATGAATGTTAATTTGCTGTGAACTGGAGGTTAATTGGCCTTAGATTTACAATTTTTTTTTATGCGATCAAATGTAAAGGCCCCTGCGTTTTTGGGCAATTAAATTGTAAATCGAGTCTCTGTAAGTCCAAGTCTAGTTTAGGCTGAAGAACGATGAAGATCGGGACCAATTTTGGCCAAAAACGGCGGAAAACGGCGAACAATTGCAGCTGGAACAGTGCAGATTTTCCAGAAATTCGAAAAAAAAAAAAGAAAAAAAAAATTCGGACGGAAACGCGCGTGCAGGGGTAGGGCTGACGTCAGCAATCGTAACGCTGACGTCAGCGAGGCGCGGTCCAGCGGTCAGCGAGGCGCGATCCAGCGGTTCGGCGGTCTGGTTCGTTTTAGGCGCGGTTCGGTCGTCTGGCGAGCGGTTCGTTGACTGGTTTAGGCGGTTCGTTGACCGGCTTTGTGGTTCGCTGACCAGGGGCGCGGTTCGGTCAATTCTGGGCTGTTTTTGACCGGTTCATTGACTGGTTCGGTGGTTTTCCAGCTGGTTCAAGCGGTTTTGACCAATTTTTGGTGGTTTTGACCTGTTTTGGGCGGTTTTGGCACGTTTTGGAGCGGTTTTGGTCCGGTTCGGGGCTGTAGAAGGCTGTAATAGGATAGAATTTTGCTTTATTATTGTAATTTAGCTTTAATTTTATCCTAAGGGCCAATTAATCGGTTCATATGCTATTTTATATGCTTTATGGATGTCATATAAAATTAGAAATCCCACCTTAGGTTATAAAGCATGCTCATGCATTTATGTATGTTATAATTAGATTATAATATATGATTGAAATGCATGGATTGAATTTCATGAGTTTTTTAATATATAGTTGAGTTATATTAAAATCATGAAAATGGGATAGCATGATGCATGCAATTACATAGTTTTAATATAAGAGTTATATTTAAAATGAATTGTTTGCAGCATGCTACAATGATTTTTCATTTTTGGCAATAATTAATTGTTAATTTATTAAAAATGGAAATCAAGTTGCATTGAGCATGAGACATCCATAGTTTAATATAAAAGTTATATTAAATTCATGCAACGCTAGTATATAGTTTTAATTTCATTAACTAGAATATGATTGTTAATTGTTTTTAAAACTATAGTATGCATGATTATAGGACTAATCATTAAAAATTTGAAATAGTTTAAAATTTATGATTAGAAACCGTCAATTTATAATCAAGATATGCATGCTCACCTAGGATCTTAGGTTAAAATGAATTAATTTTAAATGAGTTAAAATTAATTAGACCTAAGATCATTTTCTAATAGGATTAGAAATTCTTACTTAGTTTTAAAATAGTTTTAATGAACTAAGTAGGACAAACATTCCTGAGATTATAAGGGAACTCTACCAGTGAAGTTCTGTCTAAGGATTGGAGGTATTTAAGTTGACGGTATACGGAACACCTCCTACCTGGGAACTGATCTGGATCACCGGAGTTGAATTAATCACAGGTTAATGTTAGAATAATGTCGCTAGGTTAATTAAATATGTTTAATACACCTAGACATTAGGTCTTATTATAATAGTTATAATAGGACTAGACTTAGATAAATGACTTAGCCGGATTTATCTAAGGTGATTAAACCCTAAAATACCCATAGGTTACTTTAGTGGGAGGAAAATTACAAAACTTAATTTAAATTGAGTTTTGCTCCTACGTCCCTGTATGTTCACATCGTGAGATCCATGCTCGGCTTCGTGTCGTTTTAGCGTGGCCTCCCTTCAGAAAGTGTTTGCATGGGTCAATACCAAGGTGAATGGGGAAAGTAACCATAGTAAGTGGGAGCGGGACGCGTGTCAACGTATCCTTCGGTCTCCACCCCTAGGTCACAACGTGAGATTCCTATGATCCGCCTGCGTGTTGCCCTGGAGCAACCATCCCTTCGGAGGGCCTGATCATAGGATTCGGAACACCGTGAACTCCTGAATAGGATAGGATCGCTGAGGCTAATTACCAACAGTTGTCTTTCCTAACGGTAGCCTGTTGGTCCGTGCCTTTGAGATCTCAAAGTGGGAGAGTTACACTTACGGGGAGGAGTTAATTGGTTAACAAATCCTTGACCGAACAACGGTGGTTAAAATCTAATGGAATATGAGTTATTCTGGGATTAGAAATTAACTGAGAAGAGTCTCATTTTAGAGGAGGAACAACTGATCACCCTTCGGTGGCTGTTCTTCTAAACCTCTAAAGCATCGTTGCATAACACAATCAATAGTTTTATTAGGGTTCTTTGATTGTTTGTTTGCAAAATTGATTGGATGAATGCAATTGTTTGTGTTGCTTGTGTGATGGGTTAAGACAAAGATAACTAATACGGTCAATTGTTTGTTTTTTCAGCAAGGGAAATTTTGGCGAATCGATCAAGAACGACTCCTAAAGTAAGTATTTCTTGATCTAGGATCATTAGGATCCAATTTAGATTAGATCTAGATTTTTCCTAATGAGTTTTAGCATGTTTTATAATTAAAATTCAGCATGTTAAATTATGTTTACTGCTGTGTTTTTTATTTGCCAACGTATTGGTATTTTAGTTCAAATTAAAACTGAGTTAAGGTTCTGTACGTTTCCGCTGCGAAAGGGCTTTTATCCCTTCATAGCTGTCATACCTGATGATGGAGTTGAGGATCCATTGACCTTTAGATAGGCAATGAAGGATGTGGACAAAGACTAGTGGGTCAAAGCTATGGACCTAGAGATGGAGTCTATGTACTTCAATCAAGTCTAGGATCTTGTAGACCAACCTGAAGGGGTAAAACCCATAGGGTGCAAATGGATCTACAAGAGGAAACGAGACGCAGCTGGGAAAGTACAGACTTTCAAAGCTCGACTGGTGGCAAAGGGTTATACCCAAAAGGAAGGGGTGGACTATGAAGAAACCTTTTCTCCAGTTGCCATGTTAAAGTCGATAAAGATTCTCTTGCCCATTGTCACATTTTATGATTATGAAATTTGGCAAATGGATGTCAATACTGCTTTTCTGAATGGAAATCTTGATGAGAATATCTTTATGTCTCAACCAGAGGGGTTCATTGCTCAAGGTCAGGAGCAAAAAATTTGCAAGCTTAAACGATCCATTTATGAGTTGAAACAAGCTTCCAGATCTTGGAATATAAGATTTGACACTGCTATCAAATCTTATGGCTTTGACCAGAACGTTGAGGAGCCTTGTGTTTACAAAAAGATTATCAACAGTTCAATAGCTTTTCTCGTGTTGTATGTAGATGATATTCTACTCATTGGGAATGATGTAGAATATCTAGCTGACATTAAAACCTGGCTATCGACTGAGTTCCAAATGAAAGATTTGGGTGAAGCTCAGTATGTTCTAGAGAATCAAATAATTAGAAATCGTAAGAACAGAACGTTAGCCCTGTCTCAAGCATCCTATATAGACAAGATGTTGTCTAGATATAAGATGCATAATTCCAAGAGGGGTTTACTGCCCTTTAGGCATGGAGTTCATTTGTCTAAGGAACAGTGTCCTAAGACTCCTCAAGAAATTGAGGATATGAGACGGATCCCTTATGCTTCAGCTGTGGGCAACCTTATGTATGCCATGTTGTGTACTAGGCCTGACATATGCTATGCAATTGGGATAGTCAGTAGATACCAGTCTAATCCAGGGTTAGACCACTGGACTGCAGTGAAAAATATCCTCAAGTATCTTAGGAGAACGAGGGACTATCAACTTGTGTATGGCGCTAAGGATTTGATCCTTACAAGATACACAGACTCTGACTTTCAAACTGATAAGGATTCTAGGAAATCCACATCAGGGTCAGTGTTTACCCTCAACGGGGGAGCTGTAGTCTGGCGTAACATCAAACAAGGATGCATTGCAGACTCCACCATGGAGGTCGAATATGTCGCTGCTTGTGAAGCAACTAAGGAGGCTGTATGACTTAGGAAGTTCTTAATGGATTTGGAAGTTGTTCCAAATATGAACTTGCCCATCACTCTTTATTGTGATAATAGTGGTGCAGTGACAAATTCTAAAGAACCTCGCAGCCACAAAAGAGGCAAGCACATAGAGCGCAAATATCATCTTATAAGAGAGATCGTGCAACGAGGGGACGTGATCGTCACAAAGCTTGCTTCGGAGCACAACACTGTTGATCAATTTACGAAGGCTCTCATGGCTAAAGTGTTCGAGGGCCATCTAGAAAGTCTAGGTCTGCGAGATATGTACATAAAATAATCTAGGGCAAGTGGGAGAAATGTAATGGGTATTGTTGTGAATGCCCTAGTTTATTGTATTTACCTGTATTTGTACTTTTCATGTATTATACAGATTAGTACAATCCATTATTCCTACTTCAATGATTGTTCAATTAATTATGATTAATGATGTACATTGCCCACTAGAGTTTTAGTTCAAGTGGGAGTTGTTGGGTTTTATGCCCTAAAACTCGTAGATAGTAAATGAAACAAATTAATCGATCTCAATAAAACGTTATTTGAGTGATTCAGTAATTTGGTTATTGAATAATCGAGTTTGCATTAATAAACCCTAAATCCAATAAACTAAGACCCAAGGTTGTTTTAAATGAAACTTGAACTAGTATGTGGGGACATATGGGGATCGGTGTTCAAGTAACAACCTAAATGGTCTATAGTATAGGGATAAGGTTGGGTACCTTATCCTGGTGACACTATGTGATACGATCCACTTTGTATTCGATACAGCTGCAATGATCCAAAGCATCCATGTAGGAGACATGCGAGTGGGGGTATCCTATGCAATGAGTTTGCATAAGACCGGACTGCGAAATAGTAACCACTAGATGTAACGTCGTTAACTAGTTTAGGTTTCTATTTCAATAGGATGACCTAGGTAACTCAATCTCAATCCTGAGTCTGTTATGAATTTCTTTTCAGGAGGGATTGTCCTTAGATTTGTATGGGTGAGAGTGGTCTGTTCGCCGACTCAATAATCCTACCATTTCAGGGGCAAGACCGAATGGGAGCTGGGAACATAACAGTACAAAATGGAATTCACTCCTTCCCCTATTGGGGTAAGTAGTTGTGTGTTCCCTTAAGGGCTAATTCCGGGGCTTGAACAAAAGCGCGCTGTCCTCTCCTGGCCCGAGAGGAATTTCTGTTTAGTGGTTGGACCCTAAACAAGTTGTTCATTAGAGGGATCAGTGGTACTTAAGGAACCAGAGGTAACCTAGGGGTAAAATGGTAATTTGACCTAGCTGGTGTTACGAACACATGTGAAGGATTGACTTACTGCATTGGTTGATATCCGTGAACACATAAATATTCTATAGTGAGAAGAGTGCAGTTGTGGGTCTTTAGTGGAGTGACTCACAGTTAACGAATTTTGATTAACTTGGTTAATGAGTTTAGCCAGTTAATCTCATATCGTTGGAGCTTCTGATCTGTAGGTCCATTAGGTCCACCTACTAGCTCGTAACGGGTACTGAGATAATATAGTCTTGTATATTAAGGGAATTAATATAATGTGTGGAGATACATTATAGTATAAAGTTTAATTAAAGAATTAAACTTTATAATTAATTTTGGATATGATTCAAAATTAATTAATGAGAGAATTATGAATTTAATTAAATATGTGACATTTGATTAATTCATGAATTAATTAATTGGAGAATTAATTAATTTAATTTAATTTGGTTAAATGTGATTTAATCAAATTAATACTATAGTTTATATTAATGTACATTTTGTTGCACATTAAAACTATAGGTTAAATGAGAGAGATAACATTGAATATGATTCAATTATAAATTAATTAAATATTTGATATTTAATTAGTGTGGGATTCAATTAATTGAGAATTAATTGAATGACCAATTTAATTCTATTAAATATGATTTAAATTGAATTAAAAACCTTATATTATAATTGATTTAATTAAATTAAATAAATAATTATTATTTAATTAATAGACGACCAAGATCGTTTGGATAAGATCCAACGATCGAAATCAAGTAGGGTAATAACTCCCTCCCCACTTATCGTAAAGTGGAGAGGGATTACCCAACTGACTCTCTCATTATCTCCATCCTCACGTTAACACAGAGAGGTTTTTTTTTTCTCTCCAAAAGTGCTCTCATCCAAATTTTACAGCAACCTCTCTTTGTTGGAAATTGGTTCCCTTCCAAGACAAACTTCGAGGATCCCACAATCCTAGTCTCAGTAATCTAAGAGGATAGCGAGTGCTCGCTATTGGTCGTGTCTTGATCGAATTTGGTGCATTGTGCAGCGAATTCTCCTCAATCATGTAAGTTTTCTACAATCTAAAATAGTTTTAGATTAAATCACAACATGCTTAATCGTTTTATTATAGAAATTATTTTCTGTTTTTATTTTCCCATGTACTGGGTTTTTATAAACAAAATTGTACACGAATTGGTCTTGATTATTTCCACTGCCAAAGGGATTTCAACCCTTCACATAACACACTCAGGATTAAGATTGAGTTATCTAGGTCATCCTATAAAAGAATAACCTAATTGAGTAACAGTGTTACATCTAATGGTTACTATTTCGCGGTTCAGTCTTATGCAAACTCATTGCATAGGATACTCCCACTCGCATGTCTACTACATGGATGCTTTGGATCAGTGCGTCTGTATTGTATACAAAGCGGGTCATATCCATAGTGTTGAAGGGATTAAAGCCCTATGCAGCGAAAGTATTACAGAACCTCAATGTGTTTTTATCACGATTAAAATGCCAATACGGTTTGCAAATTAAATTTACAGCAATATAAACAAATGTAGAACTACTGGAAATCAGTTATAAAACATGCTAATTAATGATCTAAAACCCTAGATCTAATCTAAAGCAAGATCCTAATGATCAAAGGTTAAAAATACTCACTTTCGCTGAAGATCTTGACCGAGAAAATGCCTTTTCTTGACTTGGATCTTGAATTTACAGCAGCCTTTTTAACACCCTCTTGCTAGAAAATCACCCACGAACACCACCACAATGGTAACACTAATAATCTCACAGGATTTTGGATGAGGAGCTTGTGGGAGCAACTTTCTCTAAGGGAATGGAGGGAAAGGATTCTCTGAGGTCACAATAAGAGAGCAAGATACAAACTGGAGAGTTACAGAGAGAATTGCAATCGAGAGAGTAAGCCAAAAAAACCATTGATTAACCTCCTCCCTAAAAATACCCAATAATTGTGTAACTCCCCTAGGTTTATGGATGACCACGTTAGTCAGTTAACTTAAGTGATAAGTGATTAATTAACTAATAATTAAAATTAGTAATTAATCATATAATTAAATTAACAATTAATTTATTATTATTTATATAAATCACATTTATATAAATAAACCCACATAACCTATAGTTTTAATGTAATTCAATTAAATCAAATTAAATTAAATTAAATTAAATTTGTGATAATTGACTAATTTTGAAGCGAGTGAATTCCATCTTGTGTGATTATGTTCTCAGCTCCCCACTCGGTCTTGTCCCCAAAATGGTAGGCATATTGAGTCGGCGTGCAGGCCACTCTCACCCATACAAATCAAAGGACAATCCCTCATGAACAGGAGTACATAATCCACTCAGGATTGAGACCAAGTTGCCTAGGTCATCCTAGTGAAATAGAAACCTAACTAGCTAACGGTGTTTCAGCTAGTGATTAACTATTTCACGGTCCGGTCTTATGCAAACTCATTGCGTAGGTGATAACTCTCCAAAAGGGAGTTATTTAGACCTTATTTCTATATTGATTTGTGTGTCTTTTGTGCTAAATAGGGTTGCTTTTAGATAGATATTATATGTTTTGACCCATTTGGAAGAATGGAAGCTTTGGAAGTTATTTGGTGTAGAATATATTGCTGAGCGACTTAAGGGAGCAAAATCTGTGCTGGAGCAAAGCTGGGAGCAAAACTGCCACGTCACAGCTCGTTAGCCAATTTAACAAACTGAATTCTGTTAAGCTATTCTCGGATTTATGGAGCAAGGAGAGCCATCCACGTGTCTAGGTCAACCTAATTCAAGCCTCCTATCACTCTATAAAAGGAGATAGCCGCCCAAGTTAAATTCATTCCACTTTTGGGGACGAGATCACTCTCATTTCCATTTTGGGAGCCGAATAGAGGAGAGAGATTGGAGACCATCAAGGAAACCATCATTTGCAAGCTGATCAAGGGAATTAATATTTTCTTGTATTATTTTGTGAATATGGATATGCTTACTCAGATTGTAACGTGTGTTTCCATGCATTTTATGAACTAAGTAGCTTTAGGCGTTGGTTAGGGAGCATGTAATTGCCGTGCTTAATCTCTAGTAATAAATATTGATTTGATGCATCTTGATTAATTGTTGTGTTCATTTCTATTTTATGCCCGCCTGGCCAGCCGGTATGAATACCTCTCTTTAGTTTCAGGGATGATTTAGGCAGTGTGTGGCGGTTAATCACACTAGATCATTGTGTATTGGTGAACGCCAGTGACTGAGCTAGGGATAACCAGTTGCCTAGTGCTTGATTGGTAGAGCTTCATTGGAGTTGAAACACATTCTAAAAAATCCGGAGTTTCGGGAGGAATCCGCTAATAAGACTGCGAGAGTTTTTGCATGATCAATAATATTGCTAGAGCATCTTTTAAAACAATTACTAAATCCTGACCAGCGCTTGTTTCTAATTTGTCTGCCTATTTGTTTATTTTCTGTTCTGTCATTTCTTTTGCTTCAGCATTCTATAAAAACCAATCATTTTAACCACCTTTGAAACCATTAAAAAGATAAACAAAATAGATAAAGTGGAAGCTAATTCAGACCTTGGATTTGATAAATACTTATTACTTGCTGCGGATTGTGTATACTTGCACAGAGTTCTAGAGTCTTTTTATATCTTATTTTTACTCACTCTAGGAACCCAACAATAGGATACCCCCACTCGCATGTCCACTACATGAACGCGTTGGATCATTGCATTTGTATCATTATACAAAGCGGGTCGTATCCATAGTGTCACCAGGATAAGGTACCCGACCTCATCCTTATACTATAGACCGTTTAGGCTGTATCTTGAACATTGATCCCCGTATGTCCCTACATACTAGTTCAAGCCTCATACTAACAACCTAGGATGTTTAGTTTATTGGATTATGGGTTAATAAGTGACAATGGTACAAACAAGATAAAATGAAAAGGCTCAGCACAAAATCTGAGCACCAATAATTGAATTAAATAGCTAACAGATGGGACAAATGTCACCATAGTACAGGGAGAAAGATAATAGAATAATAAAGGAAATAACCAAAAGTAAAGTAGGATTACAAGAGAGGTAAAACACAATAATCATACTAACATCTCCCCCAAGCAAACAAGGTTTAGAAACCAAAGTTAGCTTGGTTCTTAAATTAATAAATCGAGGAGAGTGAAGGCTTTTTGTGAAGATGTCAGCAATCTGATCTTCAGAAGGGACAAAACGAACAATCAACTGCTCGCGGGCAATTCTTTCTCGAATAAAATGATGATCCACCTCATTGTGCTTTGTGCGATTATGCATCACCGGGTTGGAAGCAATATACGTTGCACTAATATTATCGCAAAGCAAGAGAGGAGGAGAAGAATGAACACTAAGCTTAGCAAGAATGGATTGAATCCAAGCAATTTCGGCTGCTGCATTAGAAATCCCTCTGTATTCAGACTCAACACTTGACCTGGAAACCACTTTCTGCTTAGAAGAGTGCCAAGATACCAAAGTGGAACCAAGAAAGATGCAAAATCCACTGGTGCTGCGGCGGTCATCTAGGCAACTTGCCCAACGGCATCTGTATAACCAATAATAGATGAAAAAGATGATGGCATGACCGATATACCTAACCCAGACGAACCCTTTAAGTAACGCAACAGACGCTTAACAGCTTGCCGATGCACTGAGGTAGAAGCGTGTAAGAACTGGCAGAGGCGATTGACCGTGAAGCTGATATTTGGGCGTGTTAAGGTGCAATATTGCAAAGCACCCACGAGGCTTCTGTATTCAGATGCATTTTTAAGAGGAGCACCATCGAACAAAGACAGAGGCGAGCCAACAACCATTGGGGAGGATATAGGTTTGCAAGAGGACAGGTTAGCACGAGCTAATATATCATAAATATACTTCTGCTGAGACAAGTGTAAACCACCATTGCTATGCACAACTTGTATCTCGAGAAAATAAGACAAGTCACCCATATCCTTAAGAGAAAACCGAAAATTCAAAGCTGAAATAAAGTGCTGAATGAGAGAAATTGATGAGCCAGTGACCAATATATCATCAACGTAAATTAGAAAGATAACCAAATGCAAACCAGACTTATACACAAACATAGAACAATCGACCTCAGAAGCAACAAAACCCCAGTCGAGCAAGCAAGAAGTAAGCTTCAAAATCCATGCCCGAGGACTTTGTTTCAAGCCATAGAGAGCCTTGTGGAGCCGTAACACATGATTCGGATAAACAGAGATCTCAAAACCGCCCGGTTGCTTCATGTAGACTTCCTCATTCAAATCCCCATGAAGAAATGCATTGTGTACATCCAGCTGCCGAATAGGCCAATTTGAAGACACGACTAAGGATAAAACTATGCGAATGGTAGTTGGTTTGACTACGGGACTAAAGGTTTCGAAGTAGTCAATACCATAGGCCTGAGTATAAACTTGAGCGACTAACCGAGCCTTGTATCGATCAATCTAGCCATTAGGTTTGAGTTTCAAGCGAAATACCCATTTGCACCCAATTAACTTACGGTTAAGGGGTAAGGGAACTAAAGACCACGTTCCATTCTTCAATAAAGCCTAATACTCAGAATCCATGGCAGTCTTCCAATTGGGATCTTATAGGGCTAACTTATAGGATTTAGGTTCGACAGGGATAAGATGTGATGAAACCAACCATGCTTTAGGTTTATAGATTCCATCGTTTGACCTGGTGATCATGGGATGAACATTTTTGTTTTTAGGGGGTTGGGAACAGGGAGGCTGAGTAGTGGGGGCTAGAGAAGATGGCTGAGGAGAGGGAGAAGACTGGTGTAGTTGAGACAAAGAAGAAGGAGGGGAAGGCCGAGTGGTATGATCAGAAGAGAAGGGGGTAGGAGAGGAATTAGATGGTAAGGGAAGCAGGGAGGATATAGTAGACGGGCTGGCAGAAGAATGGTGTAAGGAATAAGGTGGAGCCTGAACCAAGGAGCTGGGAGATGTGCCATGAGCACTATGAGCAACAGAGTCCACGGGTGGGGAAACAGATGGCCTAGATAAAGGACAAGTTGGAGGAGAAAACGAAAAAACAGACTGAAGCAAAGAGCCTAGAGGATAGAAGGGATCATGATAGGTCTGTTTAACCGATGAAGGGACCAAGACAGACGGATCATGGAAAGGATAGGAAGACTCATTGAAAATGACATGTCGAGAGACATATAAACGACCAGTAGAGAGGTCAGAAAACCCTTGTGAGAACTACTATAGCCTAAGAACACACATTCCTTTGACCTATACTGAAGTTTGTTATCATTATAAGGACGAAGAAATGGAAAACAAGAACAACCGAAACATTTTAATAGGCTATAATTAGGATTATGACCAAACAATATAAAATAGGGAGAGGAGAAGTTCAAGACAGATGATGGAAGCCTATTGATAAAAAAAATTGCAGTTTGGAAAGCAAACGACCAATACACTTGGGGTAAAGAAGAATGAGCAAGAAAAGACAAGCCAACCTCAACAACATGGCGATTTTTCCTTTCAACAACCCCATTTTGTTGTAGTGTATAGGGACAAGAGATTCAATGATTAAAACCATTAGACAACAGAAAAAGGACATGGGGACGAAATTCTGTGCCATCATCAGTTTGCAAAGCTTTTATTTTTGTGCAAAATTGTCTTTCAACCATAGCATTGAATAACATAAAGATAGAAGAGACATCATGCTTGGACTGCAATAGATATAACCAAGTATAACGAGTAAAATCATCAATGAATAAAATGAAAAATCGAGCTCCATTAATAGATTTCACTGGGGAAGGACCCCAAACATTCGAGTACACAAGGTCAAAAGGAGCAGAAGATTTAGAAACAGAAGGACTAAACGGAAGGCAATGACTCTTAGCTAAAGGACAATGGTTACAAAATTGCTCAGTAGATGAGCTAAACCGAAGATTACAAGTACTGAGAACACACCGGACAATTGAAAAGGAAGGGTGGCCTAATCGACGGTGCCACAGGGAAGAGTCTTGAAGCGATGAAAGGAAAACTGCAGGCTGTTGAAGTTGCTTGTCACAAGAGGTAGAGATGGACTTCACAGACAATTTGTAGAGACCTCCTTCAAGTTGACCCGTGAGCAGAGTTTTCTTGGAGAGAAGGTCCTTCACAAAGAAATGAGACGGATGAAATTCAATAAAAGCTTGATTATCATGACACAATTTAGCAATGCTAATAAGATTATGTGATAGATGGGGAGTGTGTAAAACAGACTTGAGTTTAATGGGAGAAGTGGAAGAAACAGAACACATGGAAGAATAACCAATATGAAGAATGAGGATAGAATTACCGTTACCTACGACCACCTGTTCACCACCAAAATAAGGAGAGGACTGCTGCAAATTATTGGCATCTGGTGTCATATGATGGGTTGCTCCAGAATCCATGAACCAAGCTTCATCCGGGTGAGAGGAAGATTGATTTGGAACCAAAGACTGATCAGTGGAAGCAAGGGAATGTGAAAAGGACGACTGGTTAGGTTGGACAAAATGATTTAAAAAGGCTTGAGGAGGCTGGGATGTAGAGTTCTCGTGATACATAGGATTATGACGGTTATAGCAAACGAGGGCAGTATGACCAAGTTTGTTGCAAATTTGGCATTGAGGACGAGATTGATTGGTAGGGGGCCTAGAGGAGGGACGAGGAGAGAAAGGGGGGCGACTAAGGATACCCTGACCGGAAAACGAAGAGGGGACAGACTGGGAGAAAGGGAAGGTAGTAGGAGAAGGTTTAACAGCGAAATGTGGTTTAGGAGGATTAGAAGGACGCGGGGAATGGTGGGAATTCGATGAGGTAACAGATAAATTGGCAATGTTGGCTTGAACAAGGTTAAAAGTGTCAATGGAAGACTGCTTTTCAAGACGGGATTCGTAGGCAATGAGAAGGCTTCGAACATCTGCCAATGATGGACGATCATTACGGTTTTGAATGGAAGTAACAAATGGATTGTATTCCGGACCAAGACCCTCCAGAATATACCCCAAATGATCTCTGTAAGACAGCGGCTCACCGACAGCTGAAAATTTGTCCGCGATATCCTTTATCTGCGCAAGGTACTGAGAAACCGAAAGACCATCTTTCCTAATTTTTTGTAATTGAAACCTAAGGCCCATGATTCTAGTAGTGGAAGAAGATTCATAAACAACACGTAAATGCTCCCAAATTTCATAAGCAGTCGAGCACCCTATAATTTCTCCTAGCTTGTCTTCATTGAGCGAAGAGTAAATCCAACTCATAAGAGTCCTATTAAACTTCTACCAGATAAGGAACTGAGGACTAACCTGAGATTGAGCAGCATCAAGGTATTTGGGAGGATCCGGCGTACCGCTGATGAAAGCCTCCATGACAAAGGCAATTATATGGTTGAGCAGCTGGTTTTTCCACAGAAGATAGTTTGAGACCGTGAGCTTGATGTTCAGGGGTGGTGTAAGGGTAGGGTAAGGGGAAGCGGAAACAGGATTTGGGGGTAGAATGGTAGAAGACTGGTTATAAGAGGGAAAAAATGGTAGAGACGGAGTCAACGGTGGGAGGTACTGAAAACTAGCAGGTATGGAAGCTTGGAAGGGATAGGTGTTCGGAAATGAAGGTTGTTGAGCAAAATTTGATTGAAATGGGGGAAGGTTGGGATTTAGGGGACGAGGCTTAGAAGCTGAGATAGGCGTCGAGATGGGCTGATGAGGGCACTGGGTAACAGGTGTGTGAACAGGTGTGGTGACGGAGGAGGTGGAAGAGGAGGTAACTGGGAGAGACGGTAGCCGGTCATCATTCGCTGAAACTGTGCTCGACGTTGACGCCATAGAGAAGAAGACAAGATTTGAAAAAAAAATCTTACCAGGGCTCTGATACCATGACAATGGTACAAACAAGATAAAATGGAAAGAATCAGCACAGAATCTGAGCACCAATAATTGAATTAAATAGCTAACAGATGGGACAGATGTCACCATAGTACAAGGAGAAAGATAACAAAATAATAAAGGAAATAACCAAAAGTAAAGCAGGATGACAAGAGAGGTAAAACACAATAATCATACTAACAATAAGACAAGATTACTCAATACAAACAAGATAAATGAACAAAGCATCATTTTATTAATGTTCGGTCAACTGTTACATTTACTATCTACAAGTTTTAAGGCATAAAACCCAACACTCGGATCGTTGGAGGCCATGATCTGTAGGTCCATTAGGTCCCCCTGCTAGCTCATATGGATAAATCTTAGAACAATGTGATGAAAGAGTTTAGATTTAGGGAGATGTTATTTATATTCGATATAATTTAGCACATCGGTTTAATTACGAATTAAACGATAATTTGAGAAAGTTAGAAATATTTAAATATCATTTAAATATTGATATTGTATATACGAAACACATTTAAGTTTTGGATATGAATAGGGATTTATATTCAAACTCGAGTTTGAGAGTGATTGGGATTAGTGCAAAACGATTTATTTAATATTTGATATTAAATAAAGTATAATTAATTAAATTGTTTAATTAATTAAAATTGATTTTAATTTAAATTAATTATTAGAATTAGTTTTAATTTAAAATTGATTTAGAAATTAATTTTCTGAATTTTTGAAATTCAAAATCTTTTATTTTTTTGGAGGTGGATGGTGCTGAATTTTGATGACTGTTTCTTGCAAAAACACCTCCATGAGACACCTAATCCTAATGTTCCTTTTGTTCAAATTGACTGTCATGTTTTGGTGAAGACATGAGTTGATATCTCTCTTTAAAATGGAGAAGAAAACAGAAGCAAAGGTGCTGGATTTTTTTTGCTAAAAATGCTCTCCCAAACCATAGCTTTCACACAACTCCATGGATGAAGTTTTCAAGCTTACTCTCCCAAGTTCATCACACACCGGTTCCCACAAGCTCGTTCTATGGTTGGAGAATAGTGGGGAAGACTCTAGCGGTAGTCCATGACTCGATCGTGAAGAGAAACATCCAACGAAGCTCTCAGATTCAAGCTTCAAAGGTCGATTTTCTTATCCTTTATTTTTCTTATTATTTTTCAGCATGCTACTCTCTAGAAATTAATGAAAATCAAGGCCTAACATCCGTAATCGCTTCCACTCGAGTGTTCTTCACTCCTTCAGATAGCTCCAACGCTTGCGATACAAGATAACTTGGGCAAGAAACAAAGCTACAATATATGCGTTAGTCGTAAAATTATTGCATTTTCTCACCGCATCAAGGAAATTCACTCTAAGAGCGAAATTATCGCAATTCTTTGATATTATGCGTTGAATCGGCGCATCTCTTTTCTTTTATAGCCTCTTTTAATTTAAATTTAGGTGAGAAATAACTTGCTTTTTGCAAGTTATCACTTGTCTATCCCTGGCCCTTGATACCTTTATTGTGGCAGCACTTGTCTATCCCTGGTCATTCCAAAAATTTAACAGTTTAAAGTTTACCCTTGGTTGTTTCCAAAAATTAACGGTTTAGAGTTTACCCCTGGCCGTTCGCAAAACTTGACAGTTTAGAGTTTACCCCTGGCTGTCCCAAAACTTGATAGTTTAGAGTATACACATGACTATTGTTAGCAAGCAAAAATGCCAACATTTTATCCCTTAATCTAAGTTATTTTACTGGATTAATTGATGGTTTAATGTTTAAATTTGTTAATTTCAGATTTTGTAGTCCCTCAAGAGCAAATGTTGCAATCCTGGAGAAATTGGAGATATTTCGACCCAAAATTGAAGAGATTTTGAAGAAGATCAAGTAATTGGGTCAAGAGAAGAAGTCCAAAGCCTTATGAATGAAGAAAAGTGGGCCAAGGACCGAAGGAATCAGGCCAAAACCGAGTCTAGAAGGTTCCAGCCGAGGGCCAGCGTTGAGACGCTAGGCCAACAACGTCTCGACGCTGAAGATTCTTGGGCAGAAAGTATATTATGTCACAGCGTCGTGACGCTGTAACGGGCTGAGCACTATAAATAGCAGCATTTCCCCTCGGTTTGAATCATCAAGCAAGAAGGAAGCAAGGCTCCTTGAGTCCTTTTGAAGACTGAGAAGAGAGTTAGAGAGAGTTGTCCTTAAAGAGTGTTTTTGGGCATTCTTGTGGAGGATCGAGAGCTTGCTCGGGTTCTAATCGAGGCTTGGATCGTGACGGATCAAGGGCGTAAGCAAGGATTTGATGCGTGAATTTGCTTACCGCAAGTGTACGGGTCAAGTAATAATATAGTGTTTTCGTGATTAAACGAGTGTCGTCCTTTGGATTGGTTTTCTAGCAAATTAAGTACCGTGAATACTTTTGTCCAATTTTATTTAGGGAGCTAAACTTAAAGATAAAGATAAATCTAAAGACAAAAAGCACAAAATAAAGGTGGAGACTCAAATGGAAAGACTCTTAGGGATTTGATTTCATTATTTAAGATTGAGGATTGATTAATAGAAATGAATTGATCGTACAATTATTCTACAAGCCAAGGAAACTTTTTTCACGATTACCTCTCCCGAGTATAATTGATTCTCATGCATATAACTAACTTGATATCCCTATCTAAGTTCATTAACATGAAAGACATTATTCGGTTTAGTCCTTGTTATACTTCTAGAGATATTCCAAATCCCGTCACAAACTTAGAATTTCTACTCTAGTCATGCAATTAAACAAGGTAAGTCTTAGGCCAAATCCTCTCTCCCGAGTTAGATTCAACACTTAAATCATTCAATTAGTGATAAAGTAATTGACAGCATTACACAAATTGCATGCATAAAATAACAACACATTCATACCAAAAATCAATCCAACAACTAAAACAACTATATCAAACCCTAAGACAAACAACTAGCAATTCATAGTCTTTAAACCACAAACACTAATTGAAAGAAAAGCCATAAAAACTACAAGAGGTAAGGGAAAGAGAAAGGAAAACTCGAATCCTTCGAAACCGGCACGTCCCCGTCACGATCTTCACGTCTTCTCGCTTGATTCCCGCTCCTTGGCCTTGCTTCAGCTCCCACCAAAGGTCTCTAGTCGAAATTAGGGCTAAAATCTAACCAATTGGACTCCCCTAATCCGTAGCACAAAGAGATGATTATATAGAAAATCTGTCGACAGCGTTGCGACGCTGTCGCTTGCTGCCCAATCTGTTTAGGAAAGAAACCGAGAGCGTCGAGACGTTGTGGTCACAGCATCGAGACGCTGTGACCTTTTGTTGCCTGAAATAATTAAGGAAATTTTACCAGCGTCGAGACGCCCAAACGCCCGATTCACTTCGTGGCCCACAGATTGCACACTTCAATAGGCTTCTAACTTCGATTCACTTCGGTTCTTTGGCCTCTTTTCGCGTCCCGAACGCCCGATTAACTGTAATTTCTCGTTTTAGCTCTAATAAATGATTTCCTACAAAATAAACATTAAAGTACAATAAAATGGCTACGAATTACACAAAGACTAACTAAAATAAATAGGGAAAAATAGCTAGCTATGCTCGCTATCAGGATTCGTCTTCAGTTTAATTTCTTTTCCCTAAGCTTGTCCATTTACTGCTTTTACGATGAATATGCTGGAGATTTTGGTATTCATAGTGACAATATATAACTAAACTCCCGACATTCGGGTCTTGAATGAAGGAATACAATTGAAATGTTGTTCTGATTACTCTTTGTTGTGTCCAATATACTAGTTATTTGTATGGGTATTCTTAATGCTTTATAAATTCTGGCCAAATTTATGATGAGTTGTTACTTAGTGGAAACTCGACGGAGAGAAACTAAGTTAGAACGTAGTCCATGCAACTAGGCTGAACTGCTCGTAGTGGCAGCGAGAGTAGTTGGTTAGGCTTAAAGATCGACAATGAATCAGGGCTAATTAATTAACCCATTTAATGGCGCTAAGGACACTTAGGTTGTTAAAATGAGTTAGTTAGAATTAAGGGAAACCGACAGGAGAGCCTATGTCATCAAGGAGATTCTAGATTTATAATTAGATTGGACATGACAATTGGTAATTAGAATAATCAATGGATTGTATTTCGAAATTCAAGACCACCCGCCTCTCGTCTAACTTGATCTCCCTCTTTTGTTTTCCGAATTGCTTGATCAAATTGCCTCTATTGTTTTATCATTTTGATTTTTGATCCCATTTCTTATTGTAATTGAGGTCCCTAGATAATGTCTGTCTTGAGTAATTTTAGTGTTTAGTTGATTAATTTTCCTAGATTAAAAGTATTCCCTGTGGATTCGATACTCGGTAATACCTACCATTTTATATTACTTGCGGCGCGTGCACTTTGCGGTCATCGAGTTTTTGACGGCATTGCCGGGGAATAAGCAATTAATTTGGGTGATTTAATTCTTCTAACACTGAAAAGAAAGTGATGGATACTAATTTAGGATTGTAAATAGGTTCGTTTGATTTTTGTGAATAGTTTGCTTATTCTTTTTGTTCATTTGAAGTTTTTTGGTTGTGCATGCACAAGGTGGATAAAGAGTTAGGCTTAGCGTATGGTGTTTTATCCATAATTCTCTTATAAATTTTTTTCCTTAATTAAATAGTTTCAAAACAAAAATCACCCAACGATGGAATCTTGAATTTTCGGGATGTCGATATTTAAGTTTCTTGAGGTGAAAAATCAAAATCTTGGAATGTTGGGATTTGATTTTGATATTTATTTCCTCATAAAAATTGTTTATATTTTTAAACTTATTTTTCAAAAGAAACATATTTTTATAAAGGGGTGGTTGCAGCAATAGCAAAAGAGAAATGCTCAATTGCAAGCATGCCTCCACTTTTTGAAGATTGCAATTATGGCAAAAAAATTCAGCCCAACCCAAAACGCGTGTTTTACTGTTATGAAGTATATCAGTAGTCAGATATACTGTTGATATACTACTGATATACCTAAAATGAAATAATATTTGATATACTACTGATATACCTAAAATGAAATATATCTGACTGTTGATATACTTTGCTCTAGTATATTAGTGGAATGATATTCCTAGTATGTCATTATTTTATATTCAGTATATAAGATATCACTTATATACTACTAATATACTATGATATATCAGTGAAATGATATTCCTAATATGAATTATATATCAACAGTATATCACCACTTCATATTCAATATAAAAAATATACTTAAAATAAAGTATATCACTGATAATTAAAAATATATATCAATGATTCTTTAAAAAAATAACAAGTCTATCATTGATGTATTTAGCCACTCATAATCAGGTATATCAATGTTATTAATTATTTGAGTAATATAACATAGGAGATATATCAACGTTCATAACAAGTATATGAGATAAACATTTTATGTTATAAAAAATAAACATTTCGTTTAAAATATGTAAATAACACAACACAATTCAATAAAGAGAAAATGAAACATAACAAATATAAGTAAAGAAAAGTAACATATCAAGTATATCAACATTCATGTATCAGGTATATCATTCTTATATCAATACTCATAATTGGGTATATCAAATCAATTATATAGGTATATCATTATATTCATTCAAGTATGTCAAATTTGGTATATCAGTTAACTAATATACTTTATATTTTATATATCAATAAATATAAAGTATATCAGATATACCACTAATATACCTATTGATATACCAACAAGGGTAAAATTGGAATAATAAAAAAAGCGAAAATCAGATTTTAAAATTTTTGCTATATTTGCAAATCTCAAAAAGCATAGCTAAATTTGCAAATGTCCTAATGTTTTTTGCTACCCATTGCAATTTTCCTTTTATAAAAGACATTTTCTTTTAAAATGAATGTTTTAAGAGCGTTTTCTAAAATTGTTCCATGGACTTTATTTTCAAAATAGTAAATCAATTCAAAAACTATTTTCCATAAAAGGCCACTTCCTTTGAAAATAAAATTAATTAAGAGTTTTCCTTAAAAAATATTCTTTACTCACACAATTTTCAAAATTAATAAACCAAACATTTAAAAAAAAAAAAAACAAACTTTCCTATGACGGAAATTAGGAAATCAAGATATTGATTTTCCTAATATTCTTGAGATGTGATAAATTTAATTTGGGATGCCAAATTGAATTCATACAAATTTTGAATGGCTTTATGCCACCCATAATTATTGTTCATTATTCATTTAGGGCGTGTTTGGGGCACCGTTTTTGGAAACCCATTTTCCCAACTCATCCAAAACGGCGTTTGGGGCTTCATCTTCTGAAACCCGAGTTCCCAAACCCGTCTTCAACAGTGCAGCACTGTAGAAGTCGGCCTAAAACCATGATTTTCTCTCTCCGTTTTCTCAATTCGCCAGCACTGTTGCAAGTGAGAAGAAATCGGAATGCCGGTACTGTTGCACGCGAGAATAAATCGACGGGAAGAGAGGGGGCCGGCACTGTTGCACGCGAGAAGAAATCGACGGGAAGAGTGGGGGAAGAGAAAGAAAGAAATTGAGAGAGAGAGGGGAAGAGAGAGAGAGAAAGAAATTGAGACAGAGAGAGGGGAAGAGAGAGAGAGAAAAAGAAATTGAGACAGAGAGGGGAAGAGAGAGAGAAAAAAATTGATACAGCAGAGGGGAAGAGAGAGAAAGAATCGAGAGGGAGAGAGGGAAGGAAGAGAAAGAAAGAAGTAGGAGAGAGGGAAAATGGGTTTCAGATTTACTCAATTTTTTTTTTTTAAATTAAGAAAACATAAATAAAAATAAGGGAGAGAAAGGGATTTTTTTTTTAGAATGAAGAAAGGGAGAAAGAAGGAGAAGTAAACCTTTGTGATTTTATATGCCAATTTTTCAACATTGGACTTAATCACTTTTGAGAACCTATAATTAATTAAAAGAAAAAAAATAAATTCAATCAATTTGGAAGAAATCTAGTTTTCTAAGTAAAAAATTAAAAAAAAAAAACTAAAATGAGTGTCATTTGGAAGAAATCAATTTGGAAGAATTTTATAACATTTAAAAAAAATCTCAACTTTACAATTAATGGAAAGAACATTTTGATTTCTTAATTTTAGAAGAATTGTATAACATTGAAAAAAAATTTTAAAAAATCATTGTGTAGAAAATTGAAGAATGGAAAATAATTTTTTTTTCCTTAATTTTTGGTCAAAATTGTGACTTAAAATTCCAATTTTACAATTAATGAAAAGATCATTGTGATTTCTTAATTTTAGAAGAATTGTATGACACTGCAAAAAAAAAAAAAAAAAAAAAAAAAAAAAAAAAAAAAACGGCAACTCAGACTTCAGAACCATGTTTACAACAGATGTAGGTAATGTAACAATTGTGGAGAGAAATTGAAGAATGAAAAATGTTTATTTTATTTTATTTTATTTTATTGTTCTTTGGATTTTTTTATCAAAATTGTGAATTAAAATCCCAAATCTACAATTAATGGAAAGAAAATATTAATTTATTAATTTTAGAAGAATTGTATAACATTCATAAATTTTTTTAAAAAAAATCAGAAACTCAGACTTCAGAAATCAGCACCCGAAACACAGACTTCCTAACTCAGACTTAAAAAATCAGCACACCAAACACAGACTTCCTAACTCAGACTTCAGAAATCAGCACCCCAAACACAGACTTCACAACTCCACAGATTTCACAAATCACCCTATTTCCTAAATCCCCACTTCCAAAACCCAAACCCTTCCCCCAAACACCCCCTTAAGGAATAATGAAAAGTAAAACATGAGACATTTAGGGCCTGTTTGGTAGGCAATTCGGATTCTGTTTTATGTTTTCAGATTCACTGAATTCAGTGAATATGCGTTTGGCATATGTGTTTTTGAAAACTGTTTTCGGATTCTGTGATCCAAATAGTGGAACTTCTAAAAACAACTTTTTTATGTTTTCAGTGTATCCAGATTTTAAATTTGAAATTTTTAAATACATAATTAAATTAAAAATGATAAAAACTTTAATAAATATAGTATTTTCATGTTATAAACTCAATTTATTTTTGTGAAATTAAAATTTGTATAATATAATGTATTATAAATTATATGATATTATAAAATAATAATTATACAAAATTTATAACATATAAAATGTTTATAAATTAATTAATAATAGTTTATATTCAACTTAATACTTTAGTTGATAACTACAAATAGTTAATGGTGAAGGTGTTCATATAACACATGCGGAAGCAATTGAAGATCGGAAGCACTTAAGACATTCAATTTTGCTCCTAAAGTATGCTTGTTCTATAAAAGACAGAATATAGAGTTGAGAGAACACCAACCTTTGTAGCTCACTTATATGGAACTCCTTGTGGTGTTTGCCTCTCCTATGCTCCTTGGACAACCTCTAGAGTCTTCCCTACATTCTCTTGGGCCTAGAAAGACTTGTGGGAGTCTATAGAAGAAAGATAGAAGGGAATGCTTGATGGTACAAGCTTTTGGAAGGAGATGAAATGAGAGAGAATTTGAGGGAGAAAATTTGCAGCATAACACTAAATGAAAGCTTTTCTCTTCTTGAATCTAATTCAAGCCCCTTTTATAGACATCTCCCATGCAAAGACAAGCTTCATGACACTTAGCCACATGGCCAAGATGCAACTCAAAGTGGATTCTAGGTGTCTACTTCACAACACATGCATCTAGTGCATGGTTGTGTTGTTTTCCACTATGCATCATCATGCAAGAGTGGAAATGCCACTAAATCCATTATGAATTGTATCCTAATTGTAAATTTTCAGCTTGCAATTCATTTCAATTTCAATTCAAAATTGAAATTGATTTCTAGGCAATTAATTGGGACATTTCCAAGTAATTTTGATATGATTGATCCAATCAATCTTTATCACCTAATGTCATGAATTATATATGATTCCTAATACATATATATGGTATTTAAAACACTTTCAAATACCTCATCTCTCAATTCCTAATTTAATTCATAATTAAATCATTGTGTCGAACACGTCTTACGATAAAAAACCCTATTTCCCGTTTTTGAACGATTCAAAAATTCCTATCAATATGTTCTAGGCTTTAATCCGATATGAGCTAGTAGAGGGACCTAATGGACCTATAGATCATGGGCTCCAACGATTCAAGGCTAACCGACTAATCTCATTATCTAAGCTAGCCAACATTCGTTAACTATCGGGACACTCCACTATAGCCCGATAGTTGCACTCCCCTCACTATAGATATATTTCCGTCCACTTGATTTAACCATGTTCAGTAAGTCGTTCCTTCACAGGTTGTTCGTAGCTATAGCTAGGTCAAATAACCGTTACACCCCTATAGTACTTCTTGTTCCTTAAGTTCCACTAATCCTCTAATGAACAATCGGTTTGCGGTCCAACCATCAAACCTAAGTTCCTCTCGATCCAACGAGAGGGTGGGGCCCCTTTTTCAAGTCCTGGAGTTAGTACTTAAGAGAACAACCTCTCTGCTATCCCTAAAATGGGTAGGAGTGAATTCCGTCTTGCGAAACTATGTCCCCAGCTATCTATTCGATCTTATCCCCAAAATGGTAGGCTTGTCGAGTCGGCGATGCTGGCCACTCTCACCCATGCAGATCAAAGGATAATCTCTCATAAACAGGAGTTCATAGATAGCTCAGGATTAAGAACGAGTTACCTAGGTCATCTATGAGAAATAGTCAGTTTCTTCAGTAAACGGCGTTATAAAGAGAAAGTGACTTATTTCGTGGTCCAGTCTTATGCAAACTCATTGCATAGGACGCCCCCACTCGCATGTCACCACATGAACGATTTAGGATCTCATCGTTTGTACTTAATACAAAGTGGGTCGCGTCCATAGTGTCACCAGGATAAGGCACCCAACCGTATCCTTATACTATAGACTATTTTGACTATAAACTTGAACTTGATCCTACGATATGTCCCTACATATAGTTCGAGTATTCATTTTATAGTCAAGGATCTTAGTTTATTGGATTTAGGTTAATCATTCGCAATTTACATATTCAATAACATCTTTTACTGAATAACCTCAATAACGTCTTTATTGGAAATAGAATATGTTTAATGATTTACAAACTACGAGTTTATAGGACATTAAACCCAACAAATGGTTTACAAATATATTATCAAACACATTTTGAACAATTTTTGAAATTGGAATCAAATTTCTGAATCTGCTACCAAACACATATCTGAAAACATGAAATACAACTCTGTTTTCATTGAATCCCTTGTTTTCAAATTTCTGTTTTCAGATCACCTACCAAACAGATCTTAAAAATCAATTAAAAAAAATCTATCTTTAGTATTTACCATGGCCATTTTCCTTAAATAACACAAGAAAAATAAAATTTCGTTCCTTGAACAAATGTTGTGGGGTGTTAATACCTTCCCCATACACAAAAGACCCCCGAACCCTAAATATTTTATTTGCAGACAGTTTTAGCATATTTTTGGATGCCCAATCACACCTTCTAAATCAAGATTGGTGGCGACTCCATTTTCCTCCTCTTGGGAACAAAGTCAGCCGCTCCGTGTCGCAAACCTGTAGCGACAATAATTACTCAAATGACATTGTATAGGCATTTATCCTCACAATAATAGTATATGCTAACATCAAAAATGGAATGCGACCGCATTTCTGGAAAAACAGAGGTCGTTCCGAGTCGCACGCGGGTCGTTGTTGACGAGTCTTCTTCGCACCTAACCGGTTGTTTTGACCCCGAAACTGACTGGGCAACCTTCCAGCACCTATTTCGCAGCTCCTCAACCACTCTCTACACTATATAAGCTCGAGATTCGAAGTCAAATCGAAGCAGAACTCACTTGGAAGAAAAGGGTGGTGACAGAATCCTGGCTCGACGCCAATGAGTAGGGATGCCCGAGGTCCTTCTTAGATGACCAAATTCTAACCCGAGAGAGAGTTAGACATCAAACCTTGTGGTTTGTAGAGAGTTTCACCCATTCCCACCTTGTAAAAGTGAGAGAGTGGAGTGTCTTAGCAAACTCTAGAAGGATTGAGTAAACAAAAAACCCATAATATTTAGCTATCTCCTTTATTTCCAGCTCTTGAATCTTTTCATTACTTTGTATTCTTTACATTATTATTTCAATGAAAATGTGTTCATTTGCTTTTTATCCCATCATGAGTAGCTAAATCCCGTTGAGGGGTTCAATGTGGTGAATTCCCTTATGGTTTAATGGCTTGAAAGTGTATAATTTGCTTAAGTTGTGTTTAATGCATGTCATTCTTTATTGATTATCACTCTAATCTTGCTGGGTTTAATTTGATCACTTAGACTTTGCATGCTATGTGAGTTTGATCTCGAAAGGGACAAACGATATCGGTTCTCATAAAGGTGATATAGGAGAAAAAGCTCGAAAGAGATTGTTCGGCGGTATAGGGCAAGCTGCCTAAGGCACCCTATATCAACTATAGGGTTATAGGTTGCATTCGTGAATTATCTATGTCGGAGTCAAGTCCCAGAAATGGGCATAACGGTACTCGCTTAGCCTTCTAATGGTTTTTGGAAACAAGGGCCAAATAGAAGTTAAATCTGACTCAATGCATTAAATACACTTAAGTTAGATATTGCATAAGTATGGTTGTTACCTTAGGGATGAATCCATGCTGAATACCTCGTTTTATCTTATTGTTATTCTTTATTATTTTATTGTTTGTTTTGTTTATCTTTTCAAAAACCCAATCAATCAACTTATTTTCTTTGGTTACCTTTTCAAAAGCAATCATTTGAGCAGTTTCTTCATCAAATCTGAATTTCCAATTTAGTCCTCGTGGGATCGATACCTTGGAGTACTTCTAAGGTTTTTTATTACTACGTGCGATAGTGTATACTTGCACTTAAGTGTTAGCTTAATTATTCTTTATTATCTCACTTATCATCTTATCTCACATCCATCTATTCAGCTGACGACGCACCAGTGGGACCATAAACAAATTGTTCAATAGAGGACCAGTGGACTTAAGGAACTAAGATGTACTATAGGGGTAAAACAGACATTTTACCTGTTTATAGTAACGAACGACCTATGAAGGATTGAATTACTAATCATGGTTATATCGAGTGGATGGAAATATATCTACAGTGAGGGGAGTTCAACTATTAGGCTATAGTGGAGTGTCCCGGTAGTTAACGGAAGTTGGTTAACTAACTTAAAAGGGTTTGACTAGTTTAACGTCGCACCGTTGGAGCCCATGATCTGTAGATCCATTAGGTCCCCTTGCTAGCTCGAGACTAACCTTTGGAACAATATGATGGATAAAATATGAATTACTTTAAGTTCATGTTGAGAAAAATGAGAAGAGGTGAAAGGCGTAGTTGGTACGTCGGGTTTTTGTAAAAACCGAATTGATAAGTGCTTAATATTTAAATATGATTTAAATACCGAAAACATGAATAGGGAAATGTTCGAGATTGGTGGCAAAATATTAATTTAATATTTAATAATTATTTTAAATTAATTTTGAATTAATTTAAAATTGAAAAATTAAAATTGAATTTTGAATTTTTCAGATTATTGAAAATTAGATAATTATCCAAATTAATTTGGATAATTATTGAATTAATTAAATTTAAAAATTTTGAATTTTTGGAGGTGGAGTGCATGGTTGCATGATAGTCACCCAAATTCCCACCATCTTCAGCTTGGTTTGGTGTTAAATGTTGGGGGTTTTCTTCTTCCTTTATCCCTCTATATATTTGAAGAAGAAGGCTGAAAGAGAGCTCTTGAGATATTGAATTGTTGCAAAATTGAAAGCTCACCAAACCCATCTCCATTAGCTTGGTTTTCAAGATTTCTCTCTAAAATTTCATTACTTGAGGATCCCACAATCCGTTCCAAGGGCTTGGGGATAGCCAGGAAGATCTTTTGGTGGTTCGTGACTCTTTGGTGAAGAAAAACAAGCAGCCAATCCAACCAATTTCTCCATTGAAACAAGGTAGGCAAGTTGTCTCTGTTTTTCTTCATATGAACAACATGTCTTTGGTGATCAAATTGAGCTTCTTATGTGCCTAAGATCCAAAATTGCTTCCGCTTTTTAGATATTAACACTTTCACTTTCTTTCTCCTTTCCCTTCTTTCTTTTCTTTCTTCTTTTATTGTGCTCTTTCCATTGATTTTAAAAAATATATACAAGAAACCGAAGGGGAAAACCCCCCTTCGATTCTGGCACTCGAGAGGGAAGAGGGAGCTCCCTCCCCGTAGGAAAAAAAATTTCCAGCAAGCGGCGGTTGGCGACAGTTGCCGATGGTGGCGGTCAGCTGTCGGCGGCAGTGATGTCTGCCAACTTAGTTTAGGGTTTGATGTGTGGAGAAGAAGAAGATGAAAAGAAGATGGATGAAGAAAAGAAAAATAATAAAATAATTAAAAATATTTAATATATTATCTTATTTTAAAAATTAATAAAAAAAGATATTTTTTTTTAATAAAAACTAATGTCATGTCAACCATCTGTTAGTATTTGACAGAAAAATTGACGGAGGGACTAAAAACGTAACGAAATCCAAACCTCAGGGACTAAATTGTCGAGTTTGAAAACTCAAGGACCAAAATGAAACCTAACTCAAACCTTAGGGACTAAAAATGTATTTTTCCCTAAATAAATTTTGAGTTTTTTTATTTCTCATATTTGATGGATTTTTCTTGTTGCCAATAACTTTGTGATTCTTTTTTGGATAATATAGTCTAGGATATTTAATATCTTCTAGTTTTTCCAAAAAAAAAATCTTACAAAACACTAACCCAGGTGCAATGTGAATTAAAAAAAAAAAAAAAAAAAAAGAAAATTGTCAATTACATGTTTTAATAGCAATTCAAATGAAAAGTTAACCAAAGGTCTACATTGCAACATTTATGCAAGTTTGAGGTTCAAATTGATACAATCTCAAGTTTAGGGTTCTATTTGATGAAATTGAAAGTTTAGGGTTAAAATTGATACAACCTGCTAAGTTCAGGGGTCAAAATTGATATTTTCCCAAAAGATTATTGTTAGAGGTAATTTTCCCAAAAGATTATTGTTAGGGAAAATATTATTGTTAGAGGCAATTTTCCCAAAAGATTATTGTTAAAGGCGGGTGAAGTTATGTTCTCTTCTTCTTCTTCTTCTTCATCTTCTTCTTCTTCATCATCATTGTTATAGGTAATTTTGGACCATTCCGAAGCGTAAGGAATTGGCGAGGACAGCACGACACGAGCTCAAAAATAGGACCAAAAGATGGACTCCAAAGGAGAAACGGGCCAGAGGGTTGGGCCAAGGCCGGAGGGGTCGGGCCTTGGCCCAACCCTTGCTTGGCCTCGGCCTTAGTGCCCCTGGACGGGGCGGTTCCACCTGGTTCAGTCCTGGATCGCCTCCGCAAGCCTAGAAACCTTAGAGCAGGAACAGATATATAAACCCTTCTTCGTCACTGAAGAAACGATCTGGAGCTCTAATCTCTAAACTCTCCTCTTACTCTGGCTCTCTTGCTTCTCATCGTTCTGCTTGCTGACTTAAGCATCGGAGGTGGTGTGATAAGCACCACATCGGTGTGCAGGTTTCTCTGTCTTGCAGGCCACGTCTTCCCCCATCTTCAAACAAATTTACCGTTGGTGGCACGTGAAGGTCAGGTGAGTTCCCCTTGAACAAATTTGACCATCAACAGTTGACGCCATCTGTGGGAAAGAAAGCTTGCTAGTGGAATCTGCACATCGGTTACCTAACAAGTAAGAGGATGGAGAAGAAAAACCATAACCCAAACACAGAAACTTCTGAAAATAACCATCAACCGCAGAAATCGCAAGATGATGATAACACGCAGAGGTTATCAAGACGAACAGGCTATGAAGCTGAGGCCGAGGAGAAGAAGCTGACGCCAAAATTGCCGCCCTTGAGGATAAGGTGAGGGGAATGGATCGGAGTTTGTTCAGGATACTTCAAATCTTGGATAAACCTAGTCCTAGCACCAAACTTCGAGTGGAAGGCTTGATTAGAGACCCGAGGAAGGGGAAGGAGCCAATCGAATACGTTGAAGAGTCGAAGACAAGATTGAAGGCAAAAGAGATCGACAGCGCGACTACCAAGGTCGGGGGCTGAAGCATGCAGAACGCACAGTTCTGAGGAGTCCAGAACCAAGTACCGGCCGCATAACAGACTTTAGGAACCTGATGATTGAGAAGAAGCGCAAAATGGCCAAAGCTGCCGAGGCCGGAGCCAGAGCTGCTGAGGCTGAGGCTAGGGTAGCCGAGGCCGAGGCCAAGAAGGACAATCTCCCTTTGAAGACTGAACTTCTGAACACACTAAAAGAGCTCGAAAATCCTCAGGGAGACTTGCAGAAATCAAAGGACTCTAGAGAACAAGACTTGGAAGAACTGATCGACCAAGTCGACCCACCCTTCACGGAAGAAGTCATGAAAGTTGAGGTGCCCCAGAAGTTCAAGGTACCTACATTCAAACTGTATGATGGCAAGAAGGACCTCTACAACACCTAGGCGCCTACAGGAACTGGATGGACTTCCACGGCGTTTCAAATGCAATCAGGTGTCGCACCTTCTCTTTCACTCTGATAGGATCAGCCCTCTTATGGCCGAGGCCGAGGTCGAGCCTGACCATACTTCATGTCAAGGTCGAGGACAACATTCTTGAAAACACACTAAGCCTAAGCTTAGGGAGTTCTAGTTTTCTTTTATTTGTTTCGCATTTATCATGTAGTCAGAGCAGTGTTTGCTCATCTTACTTTTAGATAGGCATAGAGGTTTTCTTTCTTGTTTTACCATTCAAACTTGAATGTAAAAATTATCATTAATGTTAGGACCTAGATGTTCCCCTTTCAAGGCTCAGAGTGTGTTTCAAGGAATGTATCAAGACAACATGCGAGCCTAAGCTTTTCAACTTAGAGGCCACTCTTACTTGCGAGCCTAAGATTCTCAGCTTGGAGCCCACGCCTACATGCGAGCCTAAGCTTCCATGCTTAATGTCCACGCTTACATGCGAGCCTAAGCTTCCCAGCTTAGTGCCCACGCCTTCATGCGAGCCCGAGCCCTCGAGCTTGGTGCCCACGCCTATCATGCGAGCCTAAGCTTTTTAGCTTAGTGCCCACGTCTATCATGCGAGCCTAAGCTTTTTAGCTTAGTGCCCACGTCTATCATGCGAGCCCAAGCTTCCATGCTTAGAGCCCACGCCACTACATGCGAGCCTGAGATGTTGAGCACACGCCCCACGCTAACATCAAGACCAAAGCCGAGCCAAACCATTTGATTGAGGTCGAGGCCGACCCTATGGTCTTACCACTGAGAAGCACTTACAGGGGGCTTCAAAATAGAGGAATGGATTGGACAAACATCCAAAAGGAAGGGACAAAAGGCACCAAAGTTTGGACTCCCTCCAAACATTACCCTCAGCCTCATCCCGGGGCTGAGGCCGAGGCCAATACCGGGTTATTTCTTCAACCCCTCACTTCTCTCATTTTTCTCTTACCTAACCCCTATTCAGATAACAAGGAATCCATACATAAGTCGGCACAGGACGAGAGTCATACTTTTAAATCGAGCTTAAGGAGCTCAGCCTATTGCAATAAGCCACACCTAAATCCCAATTTAAGAGTGGGGGCTTAATGTTATAGGTAATTTTGGACCACTTCGAAGCGTAAAGAATTGGTGAGGACAGCACGACACAAGCTCGAAAACAGGATCAAAAGATGGACTCCGGAGGAGAAATAGGCCAGAGGGTTAGGCCAAGGCTGGAGGGGCCGGGCCTTGGCCCAACCCCTGCACGGCCTCGGCCTTGGGTCGAGGTCGACCACTCGGCCCACTTACGCGGGCCGAGTTCTTCCGCCTCCGTCTGGTTCCTGATGCCCCTGGACGCCCCGGTTCCACCTAGTTCAGCCTTGGATCGCCTCCGAAAGCCTAGAAACCCTAGCGTAGGAACGGGTATATAAAACTCTTCTTCTTCACTAAAGAAAGGATCCCGAGCTCTAATCTCTAAACTCTCCTCTTACTCTGGCTCTCTTACTTCCTATCGTTCTGCTTGCTGGCTTAAGCATCAAAGGCAGTGTGGCAAGCACTACACTAGTGTATAGGTTTTTGTCTTGTAGGCCACGTCTTCCTCCTTCTTCAAACAAATTTACCGTTGGTGGCACATGAAGATCAGGTGAGTTCCCCCTGACCAAATTTTACCATCAACAATCATCATCATCATCATCAGTTCAACAACATTTGAGATGGGGGATTCAAACCTCTTACCTTTTGATCAAGGCTACATGCAAATTATAGTAAAGATAAGAAAAATAATGGTTTAAAAGAAAATCTGCACATGAACTAAGATGACGGATTCAAACCTCTTACCCTATCTATCGGTTCTCGCTCTCTGACGCTATCTCACGGTTCTCACTCTCGGTTTTCGCTCAACTACCTAATGCAACCAGTTCATCTCATTACATATCATAAAATAGCAAAACGAAGCACTTTGGTACATTCTCTAACCCCTAACTCCCCCATCCCGAGCGCAGTGCACAGACAAGTCTACAAAGTTACAGACTGAATGGGAAAACGACAAGGTCATATGACTTATTCCAACTCGAACACCGAAAGCAACCACATGCAATAAAAATATCATACGAACCAACTACAAACTAGATGGGAGTCGATACAAACCACAGTGCACAAGCAACGAAACAAAACAGTGCATGAAATCCAAGTAACAAATAAAACAAAATAAACCCAAAAGGGCACTAACCGACGTTAAACATTCCAAGGAGGCATGAAAGCATTCGAAACGTCCATCATCGAAGGCAGAGAATGAGAATCGCCTGTGTAGAGGGAGAAGTGAGAGACGTGGCACAACAATTTCGGTGAGGAGGGGTATGTGAGAGGGTTTAGTCGTTTAAGTAACCGCGGATTTAAAGTGAAGAGAGAGAAGTCAGAGCGTCATTCAAGTAATCGAGGAATTAAAGTGATGAGACCGAATAAGATAGCGTCGTTTCAGTTTTCGAGGAGGTCCAAGAAGTGAGAGCGCGAATGAGAGCACGACGTCGAGAGCAAGAATCGCAAATAAATTAAAAGCAATTAAAAAATGAGAACAATGTTTGTACTCTCGTTTGCGCCCTCGTTTCTCGAACCTCAGCAAAAGGACTAGGCTGGAGGGGCAAGGCGGTTATAAAGTGTGCACGGCGACATCAGCAAAAGGGCATTCTCCATTATTCTGAAAAGGTAGGGTAAATTTCATTAGGACCCCCGAAAATAGGTCATCCGTACAAAGTTCCCCCTCATTCATTGATGTTGTATTTGAAATTAAGTTTTCATTGCATCTAAATGTCATTCCGGACTGTTTTAGTTAGTTTCATAGTTATAAAATACTATTGATTGTTTCCACAATATCTTTGTAAACTTACAATTGCTTGATAAAATTTTGCCGTTATAAACTATATTTCTTAGATTTTCTCCTTGTATTTGAATTTAAATTTTCATTAAACTGTAAATCCTAAATTCTCTCATTCATTATATTGTATTTGAATTTAATTCTTTACTAGATTTTTTAACTCTTTATTGGATTTATATTTCAATTAAGGGCATTTTCTTCTAATTCATTGTTAGAAAAACCTACTAAAATAGCAATCGACCATTTTTCAAAACACCCAATTAAAAATAGTCATTTTTATTGACATGGAACATCAATGTGAGTTGAAAGGAAAACGCATTCCTATATAGCAAGGGCTTTAGATGAAATGATTGTTACCGTTCGAAATTATATTTTTAAGAAAGACGATATTTAAAATAAAAATTCTAAATCAACATATTTTAAATTTTATACTTTGCTAGCTCATTTGGTTTTTATACTTTAATGTATGAAGATTTAGTTTTTAAGTTAAAATATTCATACCAATTGTAATTAAAGAAATAAATAAATAACCTATAGATAAAATAAAACAAGTAATTAGATCGATAGACTTTCTACCATTCAAAATCATAGGTGGTTCAATAATTCATATCGATTTGTTTGTTTGACTTGATAATTATATAATCTTTAGTCACATGAACTCAATCATTACATTTTTTAAATACAAATTAAGTTGCAACATGGGGCTAAAAATATACTTGGACAAAAAATATTTTATTATATATTTGGACAATACATAGATATTTATTTCTTTACAACAACAAAAAATAAACAAGAGAAAAAAACTATTTGATGAATAGGATACACTATCATTCCTCACAATTTTACTAAACCTAACTTTGTTTTTTTGTTTGTTTGTTTATCACCTCTTTTGGAAATTAAAGACCTTGATTGAGAAGGCAAAGATGAAGCCAAATAAGATTGTAATCCCCACATGAACTGCAGCAACAACACCCAAAAAATCATGGTTGTAGCCAAAGTAACTGCTCACAAACTCAGCTACTGTTTGATTTGAATCCAATCGATCATTTATGTCCCCAAATTGAGATGTCACCAACCCATATAGTGTCCATGCCACAGGGCAAATCCAATAGTACCATCTCCACCATATTGGGATTCTCTGCCAATACAACATTTTTTCAACTATCAACTTTTGTTTTGCTCTTTAATTCAAACTCAAGAACAAGTTTACAACTTTACGGGTTCAAAACATGCTAATCACTTATGTTACATATGATTTATTAGTTGTGTGAATAAAAGGCAGACATATTTTAGTTCTTTCTTAAATATAATGGATTTTTATGCAAAGTTCAAGGAATTTTGGTGTGAAGGGAGTGGGAGAGAGCTACGCTCTTGAATTAGCTAGACTAGTGAACGTTGTCTACCATTTGGTGTTTATATGAATGCGCTAAGTGAATTCTAGTTAAGATACGTATTAATTTCTTACAAGTTTCCTATTAATGCTAAATGTATCGTGTAAAAAGATAAAACATACTTACCGTTCGAGGGACGATGAAGCCGGAGAAAAGGTTCCAAAATCCATAGAAAGCAGAGGAAACAATGGCAGCAATGTTATGGTTGGGGGTCACAGCCACAGTCATCATCCCATAAAAGGTGAAGTATAAAAAGGTGAAGTACATGAAGAAGATGTACCAAAAGAACTTGGCTACAGTCCATTCAAAACCAATCATTGCATATACTATCACCCCATACACAATTGTTTGAATGAAGATGTATGGAAGTTCAATCACAACCTGCATAAAGTAAACTCAAATTCGTAAACACGTTTTCTGAACAGAAAACGAGGAAGAGAAATATTAAAAAACGACCGTCTTTTATTTACCTGTCCAAAAGCATAAGGCAAAGCTGAGTACATTCCTGCTGCTCTTTCTCTATAAAAGACAGTTCTTTCAATGGCCACAACTGGCTGAACTGAAGAGGCATTTTGCACTCCAATGAAGAGAACAGCAGCATACATGGAACCCATGGCATTGAAGAGATCTTGTTGGGAGCCTCTGAAATAACCCATAAAATGTAAATATTGGAAGTTGAACATCAAAAGATTAAAGGAATGACAACTTCTTCCATGAAATGTTATGCTTTTTCAATTTTACCTCTTGGATCCAAGATCCCAAAAGATTGTTCCAAACATTAAGGCTATGACAGTTGTGAACAAGAATCTGACTGCAGTGTATGGTGGGTTTCTCCAATATGAAAGTTGTTGTTTCCATAAGCAAGCAATGCATTGGATGAATAAAGATTGAGAGTATTTGGTGGAAAAATACAACTCTTTGGAGTTTTCACTAGGCACACTCAGTTCCTTGATCAAGGCCTTGTTTCTCCTGCACAGTTATAATTTTGTTTGTGAAACTTCAAATCTTCTGCATGTTTTATATTAAGATTACAATGAAATGAGCTAACTCAACTTATTGGCGTTTGCTTACCTATAAAGTTCTGACTCTTTGTATAATGTGTTGAAGTTCACTCCAAGAGCTGCTTCTTGTGCTGTTGTGGTGACTTCCAACATCCAAGTTGCAGGGTTGTAGCCATCTTTGATCTTAGGAACTCCCTCAATGCTCTTCAATGAATTTTATGAGAGCCTTGTTAGAGACTTTCTGGCTAAAAAGAGGAACTTTTTTTTTTTCTTTTTTCTGATAAGAAATTATACCTCAAAGTACTCGATTAACTGGGACGAATGTCGACCTATTGGACCGACGTATATCTCTTCCCCTCCACGTCTTAATAAAAACAACTGAAAGAGAACATTAGAAGATCAGATGTTTCATTAAGCTACCTGAAATAACTTTACAAATATTTTGATCGTTGAGAGTAGCTTACCTCATCAAAAGCATCAAATATATCAATGCTTGGTTGGTGAATGGTGCAAACCACAGTCCTACCGGTGTCGACTGTGTTCCTCACCGTTCTCATTACAATGGCTGCCGCTCTAGCATCAAGACCTGAGGTTGGTTCATCCATGAATATTATAGATGGATTTGCAACAAGTTCAACAGCTATAGTTAGCCTCTTGCGTTGCTCAGTTGAAAGTCCATTGACACCAGGCAATCCAACAATAGCATCTCTCAATGGGTTGAGCTCAATAAGTTCCATAACTTCCTCAACAAACATCTGCAAAGCATAAATCAAACATCAATTGGAACCTCACAAGGTCTAGACATTATCAAATCAAAAATGGTAAGGGAGTAAGTGAAAGAAAGTGTGTTAAAACCTCACCTTTCTGGTAGCAGAATCAACCTCAGGAGGCAATCGCAACCATGCCGAATAAACGAGTGATTCATAGACCGTAACATGAGGAGAATGTATGTCAGTTTGTTCACAATATCCAGCAATTCGAGCAAATGTTTCCTGCTTTTTAGGATACCCTGAAATGGTGATGTTTCCATCTATGTATCCACCGGTTTTTCGTCCAGCCAATACATCCATAAGAGTTGTTTTTCCAGCACCACTAACACCCATCAGGGCTGTTAGGACTCCAGGCCTAAACGAACCGCTCACACCCTTCAAAAGTTCGAGTCGATCCTCATTAATGCCTTGTGATTTCATTTCCTACAAAAGAAAAAGATTTATGACATTAGCACTTGAGAATGTTCAGTTGACAATCTCACAGGTTTTTAATGGTTGTTCATGTCTTAAGAACATCATATATACCTGTGGCATGTCTACTGCATATCGGATATCATCAAAAGTGATCGAATAAGGTTCAAAAGGAAGAACCATTCCTCTCTTCCTGTTCTGATCAGCTTCGCTGATGCTTCCAACTCTTGCAGATGAAGTTCTAGATGATAAACTAAGCTGATTTTCAATCCTCTCTGCATTGTTTAGTAAGTTGATATTAAAGAATCTCACGAGTGATGATGCTTGTTAAAAGAAATGGCTACTAATAAGCTATGCTTTTGCATACCAGAAGAGCTCTTTCCTTTTGATGACAGTTCCAACTCTTGAACATCTTGAGATTTCTTCACACTTTGGTCAGTCGAGGGCTCTTTGGACAGGATAGTCTGAGGCTTTCCAAAGGCTACAAAATTTGAACCCGACAATCACGACATGTTCAAGCTTAAAAAAAATCCTCAAAAAGTAGAGTTTCGACTACTTACGATCAAGGTATTTCAAGGCTATAGTAAAAAGAAAATTCAATAGCAAAATATATCCAAGTGTAGCTCCAACTCCAATCCAATACCAACTAGCTTGTGGGAAGATTCCACGAGATTTCAATATCAAAACTCCCAGTGATTCCGTTGAGTTAGGAGCCAACTGTAACGCAACAACGACGAGGTTCAGTTACTTTTCCTTTCTAGTTGTTAGTTTTGGCCATTTTTTTTTTTAATCAGAAAGTCCTATACTTACATGTTTCCACTTATTGCCAAGAAATTCATTCACACCTATTCCATTTTGTGCATACATCAAGGGAGAGATCCAGTAGCCCCAAATCCACCAGGGATGCACATCATCTAAACACAAAGGAAAGTTCTCTATATTATTACTTTTCTGATGTAATGGTATTGAAAACAAACAGGTCAGTGGAAAATCAAACCTCGAGCTAAGATAAATCCACCCAAAACAAGAACCGTCAGTAAAGCAAATGATCCAAATGTATTTGCAACGATGATATTCCGTCCTAAGGCCCCAATCAAACGGAATAGTGCCGACGCCATTTGGTTCACACACACGAGCAAGAGAAATTGCTTGAAGAATCTGCAAGTCCATCATATATACTCCTTTAGCGTAATGTTATCAAGTAGGTAATAATCAAATTTGCAGTTCAATGTACCTTTCGGCGCTTGGATCGAATCCGATGACGTAGTAAGTCATTACCACCCAAATTCCAACTTCTACGAAAGTAATTGGGATTTTCAGGATCCATGTGGGCAGAGCATATGCCCAAGAGGGAAAGAAGAGGAAGTCCCTCTGCTTGTAGAAGACGGGAAGTTTCAAGATTGTCAAAGCAAGCTCTGAGAAACCATTAAACATGGTTATGATAATCGCAAAGAACAATGCCCCCATGTAAACCTGACCATCTTCGACCGTCCTACGGTGCATCTCGGTCCGAAAAAACATGGTCATTGCCACGAAAGCCATCAGAAGGAGCTGAAAAATGAAGAAACATAATGTCAAACATGAAGGTTTCAAAGAAAGAGGATGAAGTTATGAACTATGGAACTAAAACTCACTTGAGTGAACTTGAAAATGTAGACAAATGAGTTCCTCTTCATGAGCAAAAGCTCCCTTGAAATGCAAGCTTTCAACAACTCCTTCTTACTAGCACCATACTTTTCAGTTGTCAAAGCAGCAGGGTGACTTTTAGACTTGTCAAATGGAGTAGCAAGCTCATCACCAAGCTTCTTCCCCACATGAAATGATTGAAATGCTTCAGAAAACTCCTCCACACTGATAAATCTGTAAGGTTCATCTCTTCGAGTCCAATATTGTTCTTGGTCTTTCCTTGAGGTGACCTATAAAACAATTTCCATCAGCGAAAGAAAATGGATGAAACAAAGAATAGAACAGAACTCAGAGGATAAAAATGGAAAAAGTCAAAATTCAAATGAGTTACTTCTTGTAAGAAATCGGCTACTCCTTTCCGTTGGGGACAAGTGAAGCCCATGTGTTGGAAGAACTCAAGCACATTTTCTCGTGGACCTTGATACACAACTTGTCCATCTGATATCAAAATTATGTCATCAAACAGATCATAAGTTTCAGGGGCAGGTTGAAGAAGAGAGATTAGAGCAGTTCCATTCAGAATATGAATGGATTGTCTCATTGAATTAACAATCTGATATGTCGTCGAACTGTCCAATCCTGTTGATATCTCATCCATGAATAGAGCTCTCGATGGTCCGACCAACATCTCCCCAGTCGTCACCCTCTTCTTTTGTCCACCGGAAATCCCTCGAAACATTTCATCTCCCACCATTGTATCAGCACATATTTCAAGTCCCAAAATCTACATTGTTATGTTTAAGCAATCAGACAAGGCCAATATAATGGTACAATTATTGTCTTATTATTACCAAAAAAAAATCACCTTTAGTACATAATCTGTTATTACGTTGGTCTCTTGGCCTCCTAAAGCTGCTGCCTGCAAAATCTCAATCATATTAACACATAACGAGCCAAACCCAGAAAGGAAATTGACTTTGAAAGTTGAGAACTACATTGAATTTCAACCTTCATAATGATATCCAGATCTGGGTCAGGTTTAATATTTGCAGCCTTCTCTCTCCTTGACAATTCTGTCAACATATCTGCAAAGAAAGAAGTTGCCATTAACAATTAGTTTAGAAGAGTTTCTTGTAAAAGACTTGATTTCTTAAAGCGAAAACTTGGATGATCCTTAAACTGACCATAACGTGGACCGACTCCTTGACATCTTGCTGAAAAGGATAAGGTTTCTCTTACAGTCATTTCTCCTATGTGAAGGTCTTGTTGGCTAATATAAGCTGATGTTCTCTGTGGGACAAATTCATTCATGCCATGTCCGTTGTATGTAACTCTTCCAGAAAACTATAAACAAACACAATCTCAATCAGCTCAACTTTTAAAACCAAAATCTTTTGAGAAGTTTATTGTGTAAGAGTTGGGAGATTGATGTCTTTACTTTGAGATCCTTCCCAAGTTTCCCGGCCAATGCCAGGAGTAATGTCGTCTTGCCAGAGCTCGGTGGCCCCAAAAGTAGAGTCATTCTGCAAAAGCCGAACAACAGTATTAAATTACCACTGAACTCAAAAGCTAAAGCTAATAACATTTCTTGATTATCAATATTAAATCATCAACCTTCCTGGCTTGATGATTCCACTAACATCATGAAGAATTGATACTTGTTTCTTTCTGTTTGGGATGATGTGGAAATAGCTCAGGAACCCCTTTCAAGAGAGAAAGAGAGAGAGATTAAAAAGATGAGAACTTTGGTCATAAAAAGTAGTGGAAATAGGGAAATGAAACTAGAATTTATGGATTGTTTTAGTATTTTGTTACCTCAAACATGTTGAGAGAAAAGTTGAACATAGTTGGTAAAGCTCTGCCTGCTGTATGAGCCTCTGCTTCAACTTTTAAATGCTCAAACCGAACTTCAATGGCAGGAAGATCAAGCCCAACTCTACAAATCCCAAGTTCCAATTCAAAAAAAAAACAAGAAACCAAATCCCGTAAGCGATTTCAAGAAAACAAGAAATAGAAACGTTATCAAACAACTTAGGTTCTTCGTTTTTGTTTCTTTTTATTACTGTCGTCATGTGTTTGCGACGCAAAACATGCGACACCCTCTAAAAGGGATAATAAAAAAAGGATTTGCCACCAATCTTTTTTACGGTGTGATTGGGCATCAAAGTAAAATAAAATTATTATTTTATAATAAATAAATAAATAAAATGACATGCGAAAACTAGATTTGGGTTCGAGAGTTGTTTGTGTATGGGGAAAGGTGTTAGCACCCACAACACACGTTTTAGAAAACGTTTGTCAAAATTTTATCTTGAATTGAAAATGATTTTTGAAGAAAAAAACTTACTTGGAGAAAAAAGATATTTTTAAAAAATTATCTTATTTTACCCCTCATTGTTCGAATATTTGAAGTAATGATCCCATAAAATAAGTGAAAATCATCCATTGATTTAGCTATATCAGAATCAATCCCAATACTTGGAAAAATTCTTCACCTCAAAAATATGAGAGAATTATACAATTTCTCAACTCTGTCATAGGATAGCATTACACAAGGGAAAGATTTCTTTTTCTAAAAAAATTTAATTAAATTCATTTTTTCTTAGGATCAAAATCACGAACTCTTCTCAAAGATTAAGATCTCTCACCTCAAGAATTCTAAAAAATTAGATTCCAAATATTTCTAGATTCCATCTCAAGATTTTTTTTTTTTTTTTTTTTTTTTTTTAAGAAAAAAGGGCCTTGAAAAATTAATTTTAAGAAAACATTACAAAATCTTTTAGAAATAACATTTTAGTTATAAAACTTTTATAAGCTCAAAAAGAGCCAAGTAAGATTAAGAAATTGAAAAATGATTTTTGGAAATAAATTTAAATAGATAAAAGAAAGATTTGAAAAAAGAGAATTTGAAAATATTTAAAAAGTAATAATATAATATGTAAAACTAATATATGCGAGCACAATAGCGACAATTAAAAATTCCAGACAAGTCAATATGACATAATAAGCATGCAAAATACATTATATAAATCCAGTTTTAAAAAAACATAATATGATCAATTAAGAAAATAGTACACTTAAACCAAATATAAACTACACATGGATAAACTTACTAAAATGATTAGATATAGTGTTGAAAGTGAAAGAAAAATATTTTGCTTTTTCTTTAACAAAGAAATGAAAGAAAAAAAAAACAAATTAAAAATTAATAGCAAGAAAAGAAGAGGAAAGAAAATTACCAAAAGAAAATACAAATTAAAATTTTAAAATAAAAAATAAATAAATAAATTTTTTTAAAAAAAAAGGTAACATGCGTCAGTGCACTATAGTGAAGGGACAGCACACCGTCATGATAAAAATAATAATAATATTAATTTTTTTTAAGAAAAAAGGAAAAAAAAAAAAAAAAAAAAATTGAAAGCATGATGGATGGCTAATCAGCTACCAATCCCAAGAAACTTAATAAAAAGAAATTTTAAATAAAAAATAACACTATTTTTAATAGACTTTTTCTTTCTTTTTTTTTTTTTTTTGGGAAAATTACATTTTTTGTCCTTGAATTTTGAGGAATATGTGCGTTTGGTCCTGAATTTTCAAAATAGACCTTTTTAGTCCCTGAGTTTTGAGAAATTGGTTTAAAAGGCCCCTAAATTTTCAAAATATACTTTTTTAGTCCCTAAGTTTTGAAAAATAAATTTAAAAGGTCCCTAATATTAATTTTTCAAAATTTTAAATCAATACTTTTTAATTTTTTTAATTTTAAAAATCATTCGATATTAAAAAATAATACAAAAATATTAATTTAAAAAAGTTGAAAAAATAATATTAGAGACCTTTTAAACCTATTTCTCAAAACTCATGGACTAAAAAGGTCCATTTTGAAAACTTAAAGATCTTTTAAACCTATTTCTCAAAACTCAGGGACTAAAAAGGTTTATTTTGAAAACTCAGTGACCAAACGCACATATTCCTCAAAACTTAGGGACCAAAAAGGTAATTTTCCTTTTTTTTTTTAATTTAATTACCTATTTATCCCTCTTTATTATAAATTATTATTTCTTCCTCTTTCTTTTCTAAAAGCTCCCTTTTTCTCTTTTTTCTTCTCCCTGTTTTTCACTCTGTTGTTTTTTCTCATCTCAACTCCTCTGTTTCTTTTTCAGCTCTTCTCCCTTAATAACACTGTATTTTTTTTTTTATTCCAGAAGCTAAGCTCTTCTCAACCATTTAAGCTATGGAATTACACTCTCCCTCTTCAATTGATTTCATCCCTTTTTTTTTTTTTTTTGTTACACATTATTCTTTTACTAAAACAAGACTATAAGAGCTAGAAAATAAAACTAAAGAGTGGTGAAAAGAGAATAAAGAATACAAAAGGCATAAAAAATAAACAAAATAAAATATGTAGAGTAGAAGTGGTTAGAATTACCTTTCCATTCGATTCTTCAACTTGAGCAAGAATCTTTCGTTATCTTCGTCAGCGATCTTGACGAGCCTCTCCAAGACGTTCCTCCTCTCGAGCAAACCCAGATTGTGAACATCAATTTCCCTGGCGGATTCACCGTCCAGAGCCAAAATCCCTCTCCGAACACGTAGATAAGTGGGGAGCCTTTCAATGGAAGCCCATTTCAGAGCCTCCTCGTCGTCTTCCTCGCGAGAAGACCTCGAGAATACTTCCATCGCGCTGTTCCTCCATATACTCGAGCTGTTGATACGCGCACTGCTCACTCTGTAAATCTCTCCGCTGTCCATCCCCAACACTCTGTTTCTACGATATCAAAACCAAACCATAAGAAAACGACTCTTTAAATCTCTCTTTCTTTCTCTCTTTCTCTCTTTCTCTCCTTGAAAAAATGGAAAAAAAAAAGGAGACGAATCTGAGATGTTGAGAGGAAGATGAAGATGGGTTTGGTGTAGTTATAGATGTGGAAGAACAGGGGATTTTAAAAAGATGGGTTTTTTATCTTTTCTTTTGGGTTAGTGGTTTTTTTATGTTGATGTAATGTCACATGTCAGATGGGTTTAACATAGAAACTGCTTGGACAAGAGAGAGAAAAAACAAAAAAAAGAAGTCAATTTTAGGTGGCGCTATGAACATTTGTAGCGCCAGACTTGCGCTGCAAACATTATAACGAAATCTGGAGACTAACATGGAGGGCTCTGTTTCGAGGATAACGGATTTTTCAAGTCCCATTCAAATTATTGACGTTTAAATTAGTGTTTTTAGGTAATTTTCAATTTCTTTTTCAATGATTTCAACTTAGTAATTTTACCTTCATTTTACGTCTAACCATTTCGAAGGTAGATAGTTTGATCCAGCACCCGTATTCTCACATGTGAGACTCAATTTATTCTTTAATAGAATTGGATGTATTTATCAACAAATTTCATTTATTCTAAGTGACATGTCCCTATGTTTATGTTCGAATCTATTAATAAAACAATTCAATAATATATTGACTCTTTGTTGATAAATTATAGCAATTTGTTTACAAAATGATTTGATTGAAATTTTTTGATACATTAGGGATAAACTTTACAATTTTAGGAGAGTAAAGAGAAAATTGAGAATTGCCTAAAAAGAAAAAGAAAAAAAAAAAAAAGAAATATAACTTTGGACATGTATAGCATTTCTTTTTGTTATTTCAAAAGTTCAGAATATTTACTACTCGTTTTTAATTTAATTTTCACTTTGTAATCTAACTCTCTTGAGTTGACTTAGGGTGCGTTTGGGATTGCAGTTCGAACACGTAAAATCTATTTTGAAAAAACTCCAACCGTTTTATGTGTTTCGTAATACAATTTAAAAAAAAAAAATTATAGAAATCACTTTTTAAATCCTTTGATTTCTAAAATCAACTTCTGATTTTAACTTTCCAAATAATCTAGCGGCTTTTTTAACAATTTGTCTAAATATCCACTAGATCCTTCCATAATAATTTTTTTTTTTTTTTCCAATGCCTCTTTAACATATCGAAGATTCTTCGATGGATTTTTTTTCAATCTCTAGCCTTGTCACATATCAATCATTGAAATTGAAGCAAATTCAAGCGAAAATATTAAATATTAGAAAATATAATTATAATTTGAACTATAAAAAATCTAAATAATTAACTTATTACAATTCAAATTGAATATCAACATATCAATAATTAAAATAATATGTCTACTTTAATCATATAAATAATTATTTTCACATTCAAGAATTGTATGATCTAAGGTACAATATAACTACATGTTTTATGAGAACAAAATAGATAATATTATTTTTATTTTTGTCTTACATTTTGTTTGTACTTAATTAAATTGGAATAGCATTTGTTCATTATAATAGTGTACAACAACTGTTCTCTTTAACCTTTTATCTTATAATTTAAAGTAATAAGAAATTTATTTTAAAAAAAAAAGTAATAAGAAAATATTATCTATAATTTAAAATAAAAATTATAAATAATTAACTTATTAAAATTCATATACCAAAAATCAAAATATAAATAACTAAAATAATATGTCTACTTTGGTCATTATAACCGTTATGAACTGCTTGTTTTTTGTGTTTAAAATTGGAATTTATCAAACGCTAATCTGATTCGTATAACAACTAATTTTCTTAAAAGCACAGTTGTCGGTAATTATTTTAAAAGTTACACCAATCATAAATGGAGTCTGAAAAGAGAATTGAGAATTAGGATGTAAGATCCGTAATGGACACCTACCTAACCTATGTTGGATAAAATCCTAATATTTTTCGATGGCCTCATGAGTGTAGGGTAGGGTCTTGTAGTTCGTCCCAACGATGCTCATGATCTATAAGAAAAAATAAATCTCCCTTTCTAGAATATACATTTGAAATTTTGGTCAAAGTATAGAAACGAGTTTGATCTTGAGGGTAGGTAAGAAAGGGATGTTAGAGTGGCATGTTCAAAGGATAGGAATGCATGAAAGAGCTTTCTTTTTTCTTTTCAATGCAACAAATTTGGAATACGATGATTTAAACCTATAACCTCAAGAGATGAAGTATATGTCAATTATCATTGAGCTATGTTCACTTTAACGAAATGTATGAAAGAGTTAAGATCATCAATTGTTCAAATCAAATTTTACTAATTTAGACCTAGATCATGCCAAAGCGAGCATAGCTCAGCGGTAATTGGCACCTACCTTCGATAAAGAGGTCAGAGGTTCGAATCCCCCCACCTCAAATATTTAATTCAAAAAAAATATATATATATTTAGACCTAGATCATTTTATAATTATTATTATTTTGTTTTTTTATTTTTGACAATATGTAGGTTAGAAGGATCCGAACCACAGACTTCTTGGTCATTAATACAAACTTTGTGTCAATTGAGTTATACTCATGTTGACATCTAAATCATTATTGTTATTAACATTTTTCTCATGAACATACCTCAACTAAGAGGTGAGAGATTAAAATCTCTTACTTCTTCATTGAATTTGTAAAAATCTCAAAAGTATCATTAAATTATTTAGGCCCCGTTTGATAACCATTTGGTTTTTTGTTTTTGGTTTTTGAGAAGTATACTTGTTTTTTCTCAATTTTTCTACCATGGTTTTCATCTTCAGCAAGGGCACATTTGAATTCCTAGCCAAAATCCAAAAACAAAAACAGGTTTTTGAAAAGTACTTTTTTTAGTTTTAAAAAATTGGCTTGGTTTTTGAAAACATGGAAAGAATGAATTAGGAAAACAAAGAACTTTGTAGGTGGAAGTAATGTTTATAGGCTTAATTTTCAAAAACTAAAAACAAAAAACCAAATGGTTACCAAACGGGGCCTTAGTAATCGGAAAAACATTTTATAGTCAACAATATTAACAAAATGTTTTTTTTAAAAAAAAAAAACCATATATTCATATAAAACCTTTGTCCTCTTTTTTCTTCTTAATATTAGGATTAATTTTGAGATTATGAAAAACTAATATATTATAGTAATGCTGCTGTATCCATGGAAGGAGAAAATCTAATACCGTTCATAATTTATTTTTATTTTTTTAATTAATTGTCTTGCCTACTACAGTACTTTAAAGCTTTTTAAATTTTTTTTTTTATAATTTTAAACATGTTTATATATATTATTTGGATAGACTTGTTCTCGCCATTACCAGAATATATATATATGTGTGTGTTTTTTTTTTTCCTAATGTCAAAAGTCTCATTCTAAATTTGATGGATCGTAACATCTAATTAAGTGATAGTCATAGATTCAATCAATAAATATTCTATTCTTTTTAATAATTTTCTATTTCTTAGCTTATTTTGATCAAAGTATATCATTTGACTTTGAAATACAGTTTCAATTTTGCATCTTCATTCTTTAAAAAAATGTTTAAGTATATCTTCTGCTCAACTATATTGCTATATTTTATTTAAAACAATCAACACAAGCTTGGAGATTCAAGCTTTCTAATTGTAAAAAAAATTATTAATATCTCGATCGATTTAGTAAAATTAATATTTAACAATAATATTGTCTGATTCGATATTATATAGTTCTGGAAGAAGCGATAATTTTACCACGTTGGCATAAATGTTTGCAAATCAACTTATTACGGCATTACTAAGGGCCAGTTTGGAATACCTTCTAGTTTAAGTGTTTTTCAATAATACATTTTCTTTTAAACATGATGTATAAAAGTTGTTTAGAATTTAAACACTCATATGTTTGGTTACATTGACTCGCAAGTGTTTTTATACACAAGTTACTATATACTTATAAATTCTTTTAAGAAATTTTCTTTCAAGTGTCATTCTCAAAATGATTTATTTCTGAATCTCATTTTTTAATAAGTTATTTTTGGTGATTGTCAAACACTAAATTTTTTTTTCAAAATTAAACCAAATACACCCTAAATCTCATGTGATTGGAAGAGAACAATTTTTTATTTTGAAAGTGAAATAAATGCATTAAAATTGGGGAAAGCTAAGATGGGATAAGATCATCCCTATTCCCTACAAAAGAATTTTTCGAAGAAGGGGAAAGAACAGCAATTTTTTTAATTATTTATTTATTTAGAAGTTCTTTATCTTATTTATTAAGTTATAGTGTAATAGAGAATCATTTTTTGCACGTGGCAATAAGTCCTCATTAATGAAGTTGCTTTTCTTTTTAATTAAAAAAAAGTCAATATGATTAAATTTCAATTGCGGAATATTATTGATGTCATATTTAAAAATGTAATTTTGTAGAAGTTGACATTCTTAGTAATATTAAATATGTATCTTATCTTTAAGCCGAAAAATTCACCAACCTACATCGCTAAAACATAAGAAAACACAGAAGGTTGCAATTTTTATAAATATCATTTTGAGATTTGACAATTGTCAGATACCATGCACATAGAAACTTAGACAGCAATTCAATTGACTTAAAAAAATAAAAAAATAAAAAAAAAATGGAATTTAGAGTAAATAAAGACCGTAGGAGTCAGACCTTTATTAAACATTTACATAATTATGTGATAAAAAAGATAGTATCATAATGAGTTGGCAATCTCATATTTAATTGATTTTAACATTTTCTTGCGAAATAATATGCTCTTACCTCCCTTATTTTAATGTAAAGCGAGTTACAGGCCCGTCTCAAATGAGATCGGGTCTGTGATACTTTTCAAGATGAGACCCTAAAATATTTTATAGTAAAGACAAAATTTTAAAATATCAAAATTCATTGTTAAAAAAAAAAAAAAACAAAACAAAATATAGGAAACTAAGAAAAACTCACCAATCAACTATATAATAATGATATTTTATTTAAAAAGTGTCATCCTTCGAACTAGATTAAAAAGTTTTATGTCTAATTTAGCATGAGAATTGACAAAATAATGATCTGGAAGAGTTTTTCTTGACGCTACCATCTGTCGAAAGATTTTTTTTTTGTTAAGCAACTTTTTCAATTTGGAGTCATTGAATTTTGGAGTCCTGTCATGAGTCACAACCCACACATGTCGAGTTATTTTTACTTTTGTTTTTGTTTTATCAAGTCAACCACTTATTCTTCAAAATTTTAAATTATAGCCGATATATATATATTGAAAATTATAGTCGATATTATTTATTTCCATGATAGGATACTTATTGTATTGCCAGAAATTTAGAGAGAAAAAAGTTGTCCTAAGATATGATAAAAGGTTCTAATTCCCTCTAGATTTGTTAAAAAAATTTATAAATTTCATATATAAGGCTAATTTATGGGTAAAATTGAAATAAATAAATAAATAATGTTTATGAGACTAAATTTAAACTTCTAAAACAATATTGATTAAAATTTTTAAAAAATTTCTCAAACATTAGGGATTGAAACATATATTTAGTCTATCAACTTTTATCCTTGACTTGACAAGTTGTATTAATTTAATTTTTAGCATAAATTTTCAAATTCATCAAATAGAACCCTATACACTTCCATGTGTTGCAAATTTTACCCTATATATAAATTTTACCATATTCACCCACTAGTTTTAACAAAGAGTAGAGTAAATGTCTTTGAACTCACTAATTTCAACAAAAATAACAACACTTTAATTTGCATACAAAAATAAATTTGATTAATGCACAAGATCGGCAATTAAGTAAATTTTTAGAACTTACAATATTAAAAAAAAATCCACCGGTCATTTTTCGTTTTTCTATAAATATTCACTAATTTCGTACTAAACATAAATTATTCATTAAATACACATGAGAAACCAATCTAAACATAACTTATTGTAACACGAACAAAAGATTAAGAGATCGAATTTTCACTCTCACATACTCTTGAACTAAAAAATGCAGTATATTTTCATTGATTATTTTTGAAATGGAAAAGGATTTAAATTCTATTTTGATTCATGTATTTGAAGCTAATTAAAAGCAAGGGCAAAAGTTGAGGGAGACAAAGGGTAATATAATGTAATAATAAAGACAGAGGGTGAATTTAAAAAAATAATATTAATAAATAAAAAAATAAAGAGAGAGAGGAATTGAGGTTGCGTGTGAGTGAAGAGAAGAGAAGGGCTCGAGATGATTTGGTAGTGATGATGAAGACTTTTGACCAAATCCATTTTTTAAAATCTCTTTCTTAATTTAAGTCGAATTAATATTCCGTTTGGAAAGATTTGGATTTGATTTTTCTGTCGTAAAAGAAAACCACCCAATTCTAGAAGCCTTCAATTTTAAACGTAAAATAATTAATATTAATAACAATAAAAAGTTTTATCTCCCCACGTTCTAATAATGACGTCTCTGCTTACTTCATCTCTCTCCCCTCTAATTCATTGTTTATATCATTTTGACTGACACGTGGCAGTTTCAAATTTGGTTGCTCTATTCCCATTGGCTGCTACCTTGACTTCCCTTCTTCTGCAAGATCCAAATTACGTCGCTGATTTTTTTTTTTTTTTTTCCCTTTTTATAATCTGTTTTTTCTTTTGGAAAAAGATCCTTTTTATATTCTGGCTGCTTGAAAATAATTTGGTTTTTTCAATTTTGTAATTTTGGCTGCTGGAAATGGTTTACTAAAATAATGTTTTTGTGTGACATACTTAAGTACTAATAGGAGGTTAGCCAAAAATAATAATAAATAAATAAATAAATAAGTATTAACATGAGGAATTTCTCCCCTACTTTCACAGTTTCACTAAAATAAATTAATTATAAGAATATGGGATTGAGATTAACAGTGAAAATTAGGGTTTTTTTTTTTTTTTTTTTTGTCATTATTATTATTATTATTATTTTTCTCTAAAACAATGAGGCAGGCAGTATTGAAAATATTTAGAAAATAACAATAGTTTTGAAAATCCATAATTTCATTACTCTTTTTTTTTTTTTTCGACATGTGAGACTAGAAGATTTGATTGATTAAGAGTATAAATTTTATGTCAATTGAACTAAGCTCTTGTTAGTGGAAATTATAGTATTTGAAATTATGGTATTTTTTTCTTTTCTGAAACTTATACTTACGGTTTTAAATATTTGATAGACAAAAATGTCAGAAAAAAATATGGATAAAATAAAATTGATAAAATATTTAAATTAACAACTAAGCCTTTCACAAATTTTAAATAAACTAAAGCTTTTTATTTTTAAATTTGTCTACAATTAGTGATATTTTGTTGATACTTTTTTATTTTTATCAAATTTTTACAGTATAATGGAAATATTTGTTCATTCTTTATACGTCGATATCAAACCTATAGACATGTGAAAATATCGTTGGAAATATTGACATTGTTAAGGACGAGGACACGACACATATCTCCACAATGGTATGATATTGTCCACTTTGGGCATAAGCCCTCATGGCTTTGCTTTTGGTTCCACCCAAAAGGCCTCATACCAATGGAGATACTTGTCCTCCCTTATAAACCCATGATCATCCCCTTATCTAGCCAATGTGGGACTTTGGTTGCACTCCCAATTCCCAACAATCCTCCCCTCGAACAAAGTACCACAAACGAGCCTCCCTTCAAATAGTCATCTATCCGTCCATATCTCCTTTCATAGGGAGGAGTTTTTGCTCTTAGAGCCAGATTACGGATTCTATCCGTCCATATCTCCTTTGATACAGAGGAGTTTGCTCTTAGAGCCAGATTACGGATTCGGAGTTTGCTCTTAGAGCCGAGCCAAATTACGGATTGTATCCGTTCAGATCTCCTTTCATACGGAGGAGTTGCTCTTAGAGCCAGATTACGGATAATCTGTCCAGATCTCCTTTCATACGGGGGAGTTTTTGCTCTTAGAGCCAGATTACAGATCTCCCCCATGACTATTTCTTCAAGGCTCACAAATCCTTTGTTCGGCACCCGAGGAATTTACGAAAGACATGGCTAAGTCCGGGTCTAGCTCTGATACCACTTGTTAAGGACGAGGACACGACACATATCTCCACAATGGTATGATATTGTCCACTTTGGGCATAAGCCCTCATGGCTTTGCTTTTGGTTCCACCCAAAAGGCCTCATACCAATGGAGATACTTGTCCTCCCTTATAAACCCATGATCATCCCCTTATCTAGCCAATGTGGGACTTTGGTTGCACTCCCAATTCCCAACAGACATGTCAATAAAAATCTAATATTCCCTTACAAAACTCATACAAACAAATTAGTTTAAATCTTATTTTAGTTTTTTAGGACTTGTACACTTATTTTCTTTTTATTTTTTAAAATACCAAATATTTTATTTTAGTTACATATTTTGTCTTGCCTTTAACATATACCTAAATCTATTATCTTAAAACTTGATAATTTATCTACTATTTGGTATTTTTGGTGAAAACAATTATGCTTTATTTTTAATCACTTTATTATTTATAATTTTCTTTTTATAAATTACTTGAGTTTAAATTAGTGATTAAATGTGATTTTTAAATCTACGCTCTTAAAAAAGTTTCATTTGCAATGAATCAATAATTCAAAGTAGTACTGCTTATCTAAAAAAACAAAAGAAAACAAATAAACCAAAGTGTTTTTCTTGCGTATTCTTGATAGACCGACATTTATATATAGATGTAGGAAGTACAACAAGATAGGTTGGTTCTTTCCATTTTTTTGTGTTTATGAGTAAATTTCGGCTAAATTTATTTACTAAAATTGAGTAATGCCCAAATTTTGGTTGATGCATTATTGCTCTCATTTGTTGGTCTATGTGTTACTTGTTGAAAGAATTTTTGTGTAAGTATGATGTCTGCATGTGTAAATATATAGTTTATGTTTTCTTATTTATGAAAAAGGTCAATTATTTTGGAAAAAAGATATAAATCTATTCATTAAAAGAAGTTGAGTGAGTGTGATTTACAATATGAAGAGATAATTTGAATTTATTGTGCTGCTTTTTTGCTGCTATTGGTATAACTTACAATTATATGCTCTCTGTTTAATTTAATGTTAAAATAATGAGTAAAAACCCTTAGAATTTGGTTTGAATAATTGTAACAAATTGTGACACGCCAATCAATTGGACAATGTTCAAAGTTTAAGATAAAAATTGATACAGTTTGTCAAGTTTATGGGTAAAAAGTTGATTTTCCCCCTCCCTTAACTTTTATGTTCAATTAGGATCTGGTTTGAATAATTGTTATGATATATATATATATGAAGGGCATGCAAAGAATTAGAAAACAAAGAACAGGTATGAAATTATTGGATGAACTTTAATGAAAGATGACAGGGTTTTTGTGAAAGTTTAAGTGTTATAGGACATTTAATCTATAAAACAATCTCATATATTGATTTTTACTTCATCCCAAAGTGAACATAGATCAATGATAATTGACATTTACCGGTCTTAACTATTTAGAGGTCAGATATTCGAATCTCTCATCTTCAAATGTCGTTGAACTAAAAAAAAAAAAAAAAAAAAAAGATTTACTTGACGTTTCAACTTTCACTAATACGTTTGTCATGGGTTGATTTCAATGAAAGTAGAAACTTGGACAAAAAACAGAAGTAACTTGGAAAGGCTTTTAAGTAACTTTTCTTTTTAAATATTATTGAAATTAACACAAGTGAATTAATATAGTGAAAGTTTAGAGGTAATAATTACCATACTTATCCTCCTCATCCTAAATATTGTTGAACTAAAAAAGTACCATTACTTATTCAAGTCCATGAATCTATTTGATGAAATTGTAAAATAATGGTAAAAATTGATTATGTCATAAGAATTGAATTTTTCCTATGACATTAAAACAAAATGAAAATAGTTAGCAAATAATCATATATGGGTGGAAATAAGAAAGCGTGCTAAATACATATTTTATTATTTAGGTCCCGCTTGATCACCCTTTGATTTTTGGTTTTTTGTTTTTGAAAATTATACTTGTTTTATCTCAATTTTCTTACAATGATTTTTTATTTTGGTTAAAGAGATATTAGAGTTCTTAGTCAAATTCCAAAAACAAAAACAAGTTTTTGAAAACTATATATTTTTTTCCAAAAATTGACTTGATTTTTGAAAACAGGAAAAAGATGTAGATAACAAAACAAAGAAAAACTTGTTGGTGAAAGTAGTGTTTGTAAACTTAATTTTTAAAAACCAAAAACAGAAAAACGAATGAGTTATCAAACAAAGTCTTAATGTTTTGGTCTCTTTAATTTTTTAAATATTGTCTCCAATTTTTTAAATATATCAATTTATTGAACTTTTTTCAATTAAGCCTGTATCATTACAACTTTAGAATCAACTGACAAAATAATGATGTAATGTCAAAATAAAATTGTGCAACTAGATCTACATACTCTATGTTTAAATTTAATGAAAAAAACATGCTCACTCAAAAAAAAAAAACTCATTCTATATTACTCAATACATAATAATTTATTTAACACTTGATTACTCACTGTTATAAGAAAAATGGATCGGTTGAAATGTTAGAATACTAATAATTAACCATCTCCTGATAGTTATCTTTAATTAATGTAGGCTATCAGTGCACTCAAAAAAAGTTTGCAAATCAGAATTAATGCAGGCTTCAAATTTCAAGGAACCTTATTTCCGATCATCAATATATATTAAAAAATATTAATTAAGTTTTTAACATTCAACAACTTGTAGCGGGAAAATTTCTAGTACTACGGTATGAAAAATTTTCCATATTACCTCAATTCATTTGCCATGAAGGAAGTATTTAAGAATTGTGAGGAACCTATGGAATAAAATATTATATCATTAAATGTTCATTATATGACGTGTCAAATGCTGAATGGATGGAGTATATACTATCGTAGTCTAGAAATTTTCCCAGTGTAAGGAAGGCCCTCGAGACGACGTCGTCTGATTAATCTCTGGAACGATGCCGTTTGATTATTCTTGTGTAAGTATCAGGTTGTTATATTGTTGTATACGTGTCGATTCATTAGAGGAAGAGAATCTTTCCTCTCTCTACCAGCTGGTCTATTTAATTCATTCCCATTCATTGTAATAAGTATTGAGCAAGGAAATATTAGAGAAGATTTTCTTCAATTTCTCTCTCGTCTATATTTCATCTTGGTATCAGAGCGATAGGCAAACGCCATGGGAGACGACATTTCTTCCTCTTCAATCGTTGCCGCTGTTACTACAGCAAATCCATCTGGAGCGGCTTCGGTGATTAGCTCTTCCTTTGGTCATCCACTGAGCATTGTTCTCACGGTAAAACTAGACGAGAAGAACTATCTTCTGTGGAGAGGCATGATCCTTGCTATTTTGAAAGGACAGAAAGTAGATGAGTATGTCTTAGGGACAAAAGCCCAGCCCTCCGATTTCATTGAAACCATAATCGGGACAGAGAAGAAACTCGATCCCAACCCGTTGTATGAAGAATGGATGACTGTTGATCAAGCACTTTCCTGTTGGTTTTTTGGTTCGATGTCGCCTGCAATTGCTGTCGATGTCGTCAATTTTAAGACCTCCAGGGAAGTATGGAAAGCGTTGGAAGAAGTGTATGGAGCTACTAGTAAAGCTCGAGTGAACCAGTTGCGGGGTATTCTACAGAACACTTAGAAAAGCTCTATGAAGATGGTCGATTATTTAGCCACCATGAAGCAAGCTGTCGATAATCTCAAAGTGGCCGGTAATCCTGTATCCCTTAGTGATCAGATTTCTTATGTATTAGCTCGTTTGGATCCCTGATTATGTCCCTATTGTCTGTTCCATTGAGGACAAGGATATTAAAACATGGCAAAAGTTAAGTTCTATTATGATAAATTTCGAGGGCACTTTAGCTAGGTATAACACTGTTTCTAATGTCAATTCTGGTGATCTTCCAGATTTAGTTGCTCACCTTGCTCTTAATAGACAAGGTAATTTTAATCCTCAACGGCAGTACAACCCCAATTCTGTTAACAGAGGAAATTCGAATGGCCCTAGTGGAAACTTCCAATCGTATTATTCACGGAACAACAATGGAGGAAATCGAGGTGGTAGAGGAAGAGGCTGTAACAATTATCAAAGAGGAAATAAGTCGACATGTCAGTTGTGTGGCAAATACGGACATGCGGGTCCAGCTTGCTACCTTCGGTTTGAAGAAAGTTTCAACAATCCTCATGCTTCCAGAAACACCAACACCACACAGGGAGGTAATCCTAGCGGCAATGCAGCCTACATTGCTACTCCTGAAATCTTAAATGACCCAAAGTGGCTTGTCGATAGTGGAACTATCAACCATGTTACAACAGATGCAGGTAATCTTGCTGTGAAAATGGATTACAATGATAAGGATTCTCTTGCTGTAGGAAATGGAACTAAATTACAAATTGCTCACACTGGTGCTAGTTGTGTTTCTTCACCATTGAACACTGTTTCATCTCTTGTCCTTAAAAACATACTTCATGTACCTGGGATTAAAAGAAACTTAATCAGCATAGCAAGTTTGACTTCGGATAACAATGTTGTAGTAGAATTTCACTCTAATTGTTGTTTTGTGAAGGACAAGGCTAAAGGATTGGAATTCCCAATTCCGTTACAACGGAAGCAATTGGACCGTTCGTAAATTAATTTCATTTAACAAAATACTCATACATTGGCAAAAAGTTAAGTACAAGAAGCATACCACCGTTGACGACTCTGAATCAACAGATTGAACACCACCACGAGGCTACCCTGCTATTCTCTGAGATCGAGAACGGAGTGGTGGTACTCCTTGATCTTGAATTTGGGAAGAACGAATTTACAGAGAAGAAAAACTCCCTGTAATGTTGAGAGAGAATGAGAGAGAGATGATCTTGGGAGAGATTCTGCAGAATCAGAGAGCACCAATTTGACCCCTCATACGTATGTTTAAGTGAGGGAGAGAGAAAATTAATATAATAATTAATTAAAATAAAATTTATTTAATTAAATATATTAATTAATTAATTAATAATGTAATTAATATCTAATATTTAATTACATGTGCATTAAATCATATTAAATGCACATCCCTAACTTAATATATAGTTTTAATTAAATTTAATTAAATCGCATTTAATTAAATTAATTAAACTAAACAATTAATTAAATTCATAATTAAGTAATTCTTTGACCAATTAAATATCACATATTTAATTAATCATACATTTGAATCATATTCAAACGTACATCTATCTTATAACCTATAGTTTTAATATGAATCATATTCACATTAAAATTAATCTATAGATTTAATTTAATTATAAATTAAATTTAGCAATTAATTAATTAAATATCATCCATATTTAATTGATTACATATTAGAATCATATTCTAATATATCTCTCATATATTATAGTTTAATTAAATCACATTTAATTTAAACTAAATTGAATAATTAATTAATTTACTAATTAAATATCATATACTTAATTAGCCACATATTTGAACTCCTTCAAATATATTATTCTCTCAATATAATAAAATTTAATCTCAAATTAAACTTTATATTATAATGTATCACAATATATTATATTAATTGTATCTCATACAATTAACTTGATTCCCAAGATAAATTTGAACTATTCAAATTCTTTCAAGATAAATTGTTTCCAATTACTCTTTAAGAGCTAACAGGGGGACCTAATGGACCTACAGATTAAAAGCTCCAATGATATGAGGTTAACTGACTAAACTCATTAATCGAGTTAACCAATATTCATTAACTGTGGGTCACTCCACTAAAGACCCACAACTGCACTCTTCTCACTGTAGAATATTTATGTGTCCACGGATATTGACCAATAACGGTAAGTCAATCCTTCACGAGTGTTCGTAACTACAGTTGGGTCAAATTACCGTTTTACCCCTGAGTTACCTCTGGCTCCTTAAATACCAGTGCTCCTCTAATGAACAACCAGAGGGCTATGTGAATGCTTCTTTTCCAATACATGTGTGTAAGCTTGACAAGGAAATTTATGGTCTTTGTCAAGCCCCTCGAGGGTGGTATGACCGGTTTAAATCCACTCTCTTAGGTTGGGGCTTTCAAAACTCAAAAGCTGATAATTCCCTGTTCTTTTTCTCTTCTGCCTCAATGATACTGATGGTCCTAATCTATGTAGACGATATTTTGGTGACAGGAGATTACCCTGATTTCATTGATAAGTTTGTTCTTCTGTTGAACTCTGTGTTTGCCATAAAGGATATTGGGACATTGAGCTACTACTTGGGTGTTGAGGTCCACCGTACTGCTCAAGGTATGCATCTTTTATAGACTAAATACATCAGGGATCTTCTTGAGAGGACAGGTCTTGGTAATCTGAAGCCATGTTCCACTCCTGCTGTTTCAAGCGAAAGGTTTTCTGCTTATGAGGGTGATCCTATGAGTAATCCTACCCTCTATAGGAGTATCATTGGGGCTCTCCAATACTTAACTCACACTAGACCTGACATATCGTTCATCGTCAACATCCTGAGTCAATTTCTTCAACATCCCACGGTGGTACACTGGCAGGCTGTTAAAAGGGTTCTTCGATACTTAAAGGGCTCGACTGAGTTTGGTTTATTTCTTCCTCAATCTCCCACAACTTCTCTCGTTGCCTACACGGATGCTGAATGGGCGTGCAACCTTGATGATCGATGTTTGGTTGCTGCTTGCTTACTGCTTGTTTCTTGGGCATTCTTTAATTGCTTGGTCGTCAAAGAAACAAACAGTGGTTGCGCGCTCTAGCACTAAATCAGAATAACGGTCTTTGGCTCAAACTGCAGCAGAAATTGCCTGGGTTCAATCTCTTCTTCGGGAACTTAATCTGCAGTCTTCCTCTACTCCAGTTATTTGTGTTGAGGATCCCACATTGAAAAGATAAGTGGAGAACTCACAATACATAAGATGTATGGGTTACTCCACTCATTGCCAATTGGTTTTGAGATGGAAACCCATATAATCTAATATGGTATCAGAGCCCATTAAATTTGATCCAAGAATGGTGAACCCAAAGAGGTAGTGAACCCAAAGAGGCACCATCTTGAGGGGGCATGTTGAGGATCCCACATTGAAAAGATTAGTGGAGACCTCACAATATATAAGCTACAAGGGTCATCCCACTCATTGCCAATTGGTTTTGAGATGGAACCCCATGTGTATCCAATAATTTGGTGTGACAACGTTAGCGCCATCTCTCTTGCTCAGAATCCGATTTTCCACTCTCGGAGTAAACGTGTGGAGATTGATGTTCACTTTGTTCGGGATAAGGTTTTAGCTCATGAAATCAACGTTCGTTATGTTCCTTCAGGTGAGCAGTTGACTGATGTCTTAACCAATAACCTCTCTCTGAGTTTAAATTCTCTCGCTTGCGTGACAAACTCGACGTGATTCAATCACCCTCTCGTTTGAGGGGGATGTAAGGAAGGCTCTCGAGACGACGTCGTCTGATTAATCTCTGGAACGATGTCGTTTGACTATTCTTGTGTAAATATCAGGTTGTTATATTGTTGTATACGTGTCGATTCATTAGAGGAATAGAATCTTTCCTCTCTCTATCAGTTGGTCTATTTAATTCGTTCTCATTCATTGTAATAAGTATTGAATAAGGAAATATTACAGAAGATTTTCTTCAATTTCTCTCTCGTCTATATTTCATCTTCCAGTAGGGGCACTCATTAAAAAACTTGTTGATCGCCTGGCTCGCTTGGCGTCTTCTCCTCAGGCGAATGTCTCTCTGTTTTCCCCTCTTTTTTTGTCGAGGAAGAGGGCTTTTGGTGGGGATCTCCCCCTGTTTGTATTAAAAACCTCCTTTCTGAGGTTGGTGTAACTGATTTCTTTTCCTTTTAATGCATTTATTCCTTTTCAAAAAAAAAAAAAAAAAAAGAAAAAAAAAAGAAAAAGAAAAAAGAAATATTACATAGGGTTACACTTAAATCTAGTGATGGTAACAACTGTGATTCTGGTTTCTAGTCTCAAAAAAATTATATATAAAATAGAATAAGAGATCAAATTATTGATCTTATCTACTAAATTATTTTCAAATAGATTATAATATTCATTTCTGATTTAAGTCATATAAAATGTCATTATAATGATTGGACTATAATATATGAAAAACATTGAAATTTGCAAAATTCTCAATTAAAATTGAAGGAGTGGATTTAGGTTGAGTTTGACAGAACTAATTTTTTTTTCCTCCAACGTTATTTTTATTTTATTTTATTATTTTTGTTTTTTGAGAAAATTTTCTCCAACGTTATTACTTGCCTATTTAGTTTGTAATTAATTAATGTTTTTTTAATCATAGTTTACTTTTATCATATAATTTAATTGTTGGAAGTTAATGTTAGAATATATCCTCGTCATTTATTTAACTACTTGATAAACTATAACTTCATTATTTATGTTTTAAAAAAAAAACTTATATATTTATTTGCCAATCCTAGTATAATTCATTATATATTTAAAGGATATATCCCCGTCCCTTATTTAACTACCTTTTCCACTTGTTTAATTCATTAACATTTTCTTCAATTTTTTTAGTTCAACATATGTGGGGTGAGACGGTTGGGAATTTGGACCCGTTTGGTTGGTGATCTGAAAACATAAATTTGAAAACAAGGGATTTAATGAGAACAAACTTGTATTTCATGTTTTCAAATATGTGTTTGGTAATAGATCAGAAATTGGATCCTAATTTAAACAATTGTTCACAGGGTCTGAGTGTTTAAATTTTAAACAATTATTGAAAACCACTTAAACTAAAAGGTATTCTAAATGGACCCTAAAGTAAGATTTATTAACACATATGAAAAGCTAAGACCCCGTTTGATAACCATTTGGTTTTTGGTTTTTGGTTTTTGGTTTTTGAAAATTAAGCCTATAAACACTATTTCCACCTACAAATTTCTTTGTTTTCCTCATACATTCTTTCCATGTTTTAAAAAACCTAGCCAATTTTTGAAAACTAAAAAAAGTAGTTTTCAAAAACTTGTTTTTGTTTTTTGAATTTGGCTCGGAATTCAATTGTGCCCTAGACAAAGATGAAAATCATGGTAGGAAAATTGGGAGAAAACAAGCATAATTTAAAAAAAAAAAAAACCAAATAGTTATCAAACGGGGCCTTGTTTTAATTTTTACCCAAAAAAAGAGCCAAAAAATCACTCTTATGGAACGTCATTTAATTAACCGGTAAAACTCTTAACTAGTTTTTTTTTTTTTTTTTTTTTTTTTTTTTTTTTTTTTAATTTTATTTTAATAAATAATTAAATAATTGTAGAAGTGAGGACAAACCATCAACCTTTGGAATAATATAATTGATGCTTTATCCATTAAAGTTAGTTTCGAATTATAAAGAAAAAAAAAACTTTTAACTAATTTTTTTTTTGAAAAGACCTTTTAACTAATTAAAGACGCTGTTCAAATTGATCGTGATTATATGATCGAAACAAAACATTAAAAAAAAAAATCATAGTGTCTTTTCAAAAAAAAAAAAAAAATCATAGTGTTTCGTCAGAAAACATTTTAATTAGTATTTTTCAAAAAAGAAAAAAAAAACACTTTTAGTTATTTTTTTAAAAAAAAATCATCTCAAACTCACTAAAATATCTGTGAGTGGTTGTTAAGTAAGTATTTATAGTAAAAGCACTTTAATCGAAAATGTTTAATATATATATATATATTTGCAGAAGAAGTTATTTAAATATTTTACTATTTTTTTTTTTAGTATTTTTCACTCAAACACTTTTTTCGAAAGCACTTTAATATTAATGATTCTGAGTGCTCTTTACGTATTCTCTCCCAACAAGGGGACCTCTCCAACCACTGCCACCCCTAATTTGTCTCTAATTTCACAAACAATAACCAATAAGAATGAGATTCCACTTCAATTTCACCTTAAATAATCTCAAAATTTCCTGCTTTTCACACCAAAAGAAAAAAAAAAAGCTCCATTTTTTTTTACTCCAAAACCTTCCCTTGTTCCAAATACAGAATCTTCATAATCTAATGGATGATCAATTAAATTTAAATATATCTCATAGTGACCTCAGCTAAATAGGTAACATATTATATATACTTACGTCCAAGTCTTTATATAATAAAATAATGAAATATCTCATCATTAAAGGTTAAAAATTTAATAATGTGTAGCGCTATGTGTTTGGCCTTTTTGATTCCTCATTCATGAATTATAATTCAAGAGCCGAGATATGTACATTTATACATTATATTATATAATGGTCGCGATGTTGATTTGGTGGAAAATGATTGAACCCACCATACTAGTTGTTGGAATACTTTGAAAAAAATTTGCTGGAAATTAAAAAAATGAATTATACTAAAATTCATATAAATATTATGATGATATTATATTGTCAAAGTCGTTTGTCGTTGGTTTGTGGTTTACACCTCAAAATAATTGAAATCTATCATATTTATCAAGCATTCTAAAGGTGTGTTTGAAATACATTTGAATTTAAACACATTTTCTTAAAACATCTTACTTACTAATATGATTGTTTTTACTACATATTTTGAAGTTTTTTTTTTTTTTTGTTTATCACTTTAAATTAATTTTTTATTTATTAAAATTGTATATAAAAAAATACATTTGGTCATCTAAAATCAGCCCAGAAGCTATTACTAAACATACAAATTAGTACTTTTGTTTTAAAGGAGCTTATAGAAAAAATGATTTTATTTAAAAAAATTTCTTTTTTTTTTCAAAAATCAATGTATGTGTTTGTCCCTAATTTTTTGAGACGTGACATTTACGATGTTTCTCTAACTTAGATTCTATTATTGATGCACAACTTTGAGGAAGTTAAACTTTTAATTTATCTAAAACACTATTTTAAGTATGTATAAATTGTCATTTATGGATATCAGAACACATATATCTACCAAACTCTATTTAAAATGCAAAGTTGGAACACACTCATATTTGGCAAGAGAGGGACCCAAGTTAGTAGTGAATATGACATAAAAAGAAAAAATATGTTTTCTAATTTCCCCCTTTTCTTTTTTTAATTTTTTCCTAATAAGCAATAATTGGAGAAGCACTTTGGGGTGGAGTTTTGAGCTTTGTTTGTATATAAAGTTTTGAGTGGTTGGGTTTAGTTTCTTTTTGTTTGAATAGAAATTTGAGATGATGCCACTCAGACATGCATAAAATATATGTGTATATATTTATAAGATGCTATTCATTTTTAAAATAAGCCAAATCATTAGTCAGCAACAGATAAGTTTTGAAGTTTTTAAAAGTGTTTTAAAACCAGCATATTCTAGATATGAAGTTTTCTTGATACTCATCCATCTCACTTTGTCATCTAAATCTCTTTTGTTTTCATCTCATTTTCAATTCTTATAAATTTAAATATGTACTAATTATGCATCAATTTTATATTGTCTTTGGTGGTATATTCCCCTACTTATAAGAATGAGGTGTACATAATAATAATAATAATAATAATAATAATAATAATAATAATAATAATAATAATAATAATAATAATAATAATAATAATCGAGATAAACCAAAGAACTTCGGTTGCGTTTGGTTGGTGATCTGAAAACAGAAATTTGAAAACAAGAGATTCAATGAATACAGAGTTGTATTTCATATTTTCACATATGTGTTTGGTAGCAGATTCATAAATTTGATCCGAATTTAAATAATGGTTCAAGATGTGTTTGGTAATATATTTATAAACCATAAATTTTTTTAGTTATCAACTAGATACTAAGTTGAATATAAAATATTATTAACTAATTTATAAACATGTCATGTGTTATAAATCTTTTATTATTATTATTTTACAATATTATATAATTTATAATACATTTATATTATACAAATTTTAATTTCACAAAAATAAATTGAGTTTATAACATGAAATACTATATTTATTAAAGTTTGGGTAAAATACCTTTTTGGTCCCTCATGTCTGGGATTAGTTTCTAATAGGTCCCTAGGTTTCAAAATTGAACAATCAAGTCCCTACTATTTTGAAAATGGTTCTATTAAGTCCCTCCACCGTTAATTTTTTTAACGGTGCTGACGTGGCAACGTTTAATAATAAAATAATAATTTTATAAATTAAAATAATATTATAATAATAAAAAAATAATGATATTACATTTTAAATAAAAAAAAAAGAAAAAAGAAAAACAATTTCTCTCTCCTTCACCTCCCTTTCACCCGTGCCCCTCCTCCCACTTTCCCCTTCTTTCTTCTTCATTTTTCTTCTTTTTTCTTTCCGTCGCCGGCGAACACTTCCTATCTCCGGCGTTTCTCCCGTGTTTCGAACTTCCGTCTCCGGCGAACAAACTTCCGTCCCCGGCGTTTCGACTCCGACATTGACGATGAAAGAGAAAATTGTTGTGTTTTTTTTTGCTCTCAGATCTGAAAAAAGGAGGTTTCTCCTGTGTGGGTTTCTTTTCTGAAATTTGGTTTGCTGCGTTTTTGTTGATAAAGAAGAAGATGGGAGGGTTGGAGAGGGTTTATTGAGGAAGAAGAAGATGAGGGGAGTAGGGATGGGTTTGTTGAGGAAGAAGATTGGAGGGGTGAGGAAGGAGATGTGGATTCGGGGGGTGGGGAAGGGGAAAGGGAGGGAAGAGGAAGAAGGGGATTCGTTTGGAGAGGGGTTGCGGCGGCGACAAAGGGTTGCGGAAAGGGGTGGCGGCGGCGGCAAAGGTTAGATTTAGGTGGAGGGCGAGTGGGTTCGTTTGGAAGAAGGGAGGAGGCTCCGGCGAATTGGCGGCGACGGCGGGGGGAGGAGAAGGGAGGAGCTCCGATGCAGTGGGGAAGTGGCGGCGGCGGCGATAGGGGAGGAGGCGGCGACGGCGACGGTGAAGAAGAAGAAAATAGGGAGAGAAGCCGCCGTCGCCGGCAAGGAAAGGGAGGGGGAAAGGAGAGAGAAAGAAAGGGAAACAAAGGGAAAGGGGAAGAAAGGGGGTTCGGGAAAGGGGGAGGGTGGGGGAGAGAGAAAGAGTAGTTTTTTTTTTTTTTAAATAATAATTATTATTTTAATATATTGATATATTATTATTTTAATTAAAATTAATATTTTAATATTTTAAAATATGCCACGTCAGCACCGTTATTGCCACGTCATCACCGTTAAAAAAATTAACGGTCCAGGGACTCAATAGAAGCATTTTTTAAACAGTAGGGACTTGATTGTTCAATTTTCAAACCTAGGGACCTATTGGAAACAACCCTGAAACATGAGGGACCAAAATGGTATTTTACCCTTAAAGTTTTTATCCTTTTTAATTTAATTCTGCATTTAAAATTTTCAAATTCAAAATCTAGATACAATGAAAACATAAAAAAATTGTTTTCAGAATTTCCACTATTTGAATCACAGAATCCGAAAACAGTTTTAAAAAACACATATGCCAAACGCATATTCATTGAATTCACTGAATCTGAAAACATAAAACATGATCTGGATTGCATACCAAACCGGGCCGAAATTTTTTGGCTTGATTTATGTGTCATAAAATTAAACTAAACTAAATTGAGAGCATTAATTTTAGAATGACTATACGTTGTTGAGATAGTAATTTTTTTTTAATTGTCTCTATTTTTTATTTGAAAAAAAATGGTCAAAGAAATAATATTGTAATATCTGGCCTAATTATAGGCTCAAAATTGAAAAAGTCAATTTTCTTTTTTTGAGTTCATGGACGGAGATTTAAACTTGTGATCTCTTGATCAAAAGTATATACCTTTAACTTGTTAAATGAGGTTAACTCTTTGTTTTTTTTTTTTTTGAAAGGAATGTTAGGTTGACTCTAGAAAATCATGAAAATGATTTTTAACACAAGCTCTAGTTTAGTTCAATTTACATACATATAACAAATCAAGCATCATAGTTTAGTATTTGTCTAGACATAAACTAAAATTCAACCAAAGAACATACATACTATCTAATGAAATGTCATAATTCATAAATGTAATTAATCATATCACACTCACATTTCAAAGTGAGGACAATAAAATATTTGAACTTTCTGGAATAATGAGCAATGAAAAATAGCAATTAAAAAAAACCCTAAAATCAAACTTTTCCCAGTTACTAGTATCTTTTTGTTGGAAAATTTTCAAAGGCATTGAAAGCAACTCTAAGAAAAGGTAAAAACTTTGAACAAAATTTGATAAAAAGGCTGCATCTCGTGGAGAAGACCTAGACGACCATCACTATACCACTTGCATCATTACAAACATAGGCCACTAAAATAATAATAATAATAATAATAATAAAAATAAAAATAGTAAAATAACAATAATAAATAAATAAAACAATACCCTCCAAATTTCTTTTCCCACATATCATTGCTACTTTTGACTTTTGACTTTTTCATATCATATTCACTATATACCGCTCAATTTAGATGTTATTAGATAAGTTATAAAAGTAAGAAAAAAAAAAGTTATAATAGTTATTTCGTTAATAAATAAGACACTTCTAAATAAGTTCTAAAATCATACCATTAGTATATTCTAATATTTTTTTAGGTTATATGTATATATATAATATATATATTAGTTTTAAATGTTTGGTGTCTTTTATTTTGGTTTAGTCTATATTGATTAAAAAGCTTCATGTTTTAACAATTTTCAAATATATGTACATCTTCTTTTTAATCAATAAAGAATGTTAAATATGATTATTGATAAGATCACACAATATTAGGGTACAAATTTGGAGGATGAGTTTAGCAACCTAAGAAAATAAAATTTAAATTTTCTACCAACTTTCTAGAAATTTCGAGATTTTTTTCTCTCCTTTGGATGGTTTAATATTATCTCTCTCTTTCCAATTTTTTTTTTTTTTTTTTGACAGGAGATTCGAACCACAAACCTTGTGGTTACCAGTACAACTTTATGCTAGTTGAGCTAAGCTCTTGTTAGCCTCTTCTCAATTCTTTTTTAATTCACTAAGTATCATGCCATATTAGCTTAATATTATTCATATGTAATATTCAACTATAGAAATAGTATATTTGAAAAATGTTAAGACATAAAGAAACTAAATCAAAACTTTTTAGCCAACATGAGCATAGCTCAATTGGCATAAAGCTTGTACTAACGATTAAGAGGTCTGTGGTTTAATGCACGTATAAGCCATTAAGCAAATTTTTGGAATAGATGAAGTGTTAAATTAACCCAAAAAAAAAAAAAAATACAACCTATAACTAACAAAATAAGTCAACAAATTTGACGATAATAGTTCATTTTTACAATTATTTAACTTGAAAAGAGTTCACTTTTAAAAAATAGTCCATCATAAAATACATGTTGAAGAAGTTACATTTTTAAATATATTTTGTAAAGTCAAAATTTGAAAAAATCACCTTCATTATCCTAACATTTCTCAATGGACACCTAAACTTGAAAAGTCGCATCCTAAAGAGTGAAGAACCATCACTATTGTACAAATTTCTCTCCGGACACCTCAACTCAAAGAGTTGTGTCCCATCAACAAATAGTGAAGGGCAAAATGAGAATTTAATAAAATAGTAAGGGTAAAATTGGTATGTAAAAATTTCCCCCTCTTAGTCCCTTTTATATATAGTATAGATATAGATATATAAATTTGTGTAACAATTTGGATTTCTTTATAGTTTTTAAACTTTTAATTTGATTTCCTTTAACATGTAGCGTTTGTAGTCCAACGGTTAGGATAATTGCCTTCCAAGCAATAGACCCGGGTTCGACTCCCGGCAAACGCATAGAAGTTGACTCTTTCTAATATCCATTTTTTTAAGGATTTCACAGTTGTTTTTCTTATGCAATCCTAAATTTCACTTTTTAAATTCAAATGGATTGCATAAGTTTGGAGGTCTAGAGTCCACTTATAAGGTTGAAACACAAATTAAAAGAAAAGGCCATCTTCTAGAAAAACAAGTGCCAACTAGGATGACAAGAAAAAAAAAGGTCTTCTAGAAAATCAAAAGATGATGGCTTCTTATTCTTTCAACCAGCCATCTAAACAGCCTTTCTCACAAGTTAGTCTTCTAAGTCTTCAACATGGCAACAAAAAAAAAAAAAAAAAAAAAAAGTCTTCAACATGATCTGTTTATTCTCTCTCATATTTAGAAATTCACATTTTATTATTGAAGTTTTTAAATTATTTTTAAGTTTTTATGTTAATTTCATCCCAAATAAAGGAAAGAAAGTTTAAAGTATTGATTGTTAACTGAAAAAAATTGTTTTTTTTAATATATAATAATGATAGTAAATTTGATTTTGTTGACAATGATATGGTAATAATTAGTTAATGTTGTATATTTTTTTTTTTTTTGACTAAATTTTAGTTAATGGTATACTTATTTATTGTTTACACCTCTTCTAGAAAACAAGAATAAGAAGGAAAAAAAAAAAAAGAGGAAAAGAAGGGAAGAGGGCCTTCTAGAAAAGGTGGGGATTTCTCCTTAGGTTTTCAACATTTCTTTCACCAAGTCTTTGTTTTTTTATTGTTCACTAATTAACATTTCATTTTGAATATTAGTTTGAAAGTAGTCTATATTTTTTCCATTACTATAACAATGTAAGTGTGGATACTCATATTTTATATGGGAATGATATATATAATTCTAAACATTTTATTGTTGTTGAGCGTAAAGAAATACCAAATGTTTTATAATTTTTCATTTGACTAAAAAAAAAGCTCTCTCCAGACTATTGAGGAAATGTGTGATAACAAGAAGCCCAGACCCATAATTAAGTCCATATCTGAGAAAGAGGTGGATTTAGATCAGCCCAATGAAGCTAAGAAAGGCCTCAGAAAACTCCAGAACAGTTCATTGTTGAATTTGGTTGTTAGATAATATTCTTCTGTTATGGATTGTCCATTGTCTGTGTACCAGCTGTCCTCTATACATTTTTCATTCTGTAATTCCTCTATTCTTTGAGTATTCTCATATCTGTATAAATGAGGCCTTGCCCTCTATTGTGAATTAATAGAAGGTGAATAGAAACTGAGTTTTATCTCAATATTTCTCAAGTCTGAAAGCTTTATTTGGTATCAGAGACACAATGACCACCGTCAACTCTACCGGAAACACCACAGCGTCGTCTGGAACTTCCAATTTTAGCAGCCCTCCTCTTAATCAGCTGCTAAATCAAATCACATCCATCAAGCTCGACAGAGGTAATTTTTTGCTTTGGAAAAATCTCGCTCTCCCAATTCTTTGAAGCTACAAGCTGGAGGGTCATTTGTCTGGTGAAAAACCATGCCCTCCAAAATATGTTCAAGCTGTGACTGAGAGTCCAGTTGCTGCTGCTGCAAGGGAAGGAGCGTCAAGCTCTGAAGCGGTCATGAGTGGAGCTTCATCCTCAACTCCAGAGAAGACTGTCAACCCTCAATATGAATCCTGGGTTGCCATCGATCAGCTGTTACTCGGGTGGCTATATAATTCAATGTCACCAGAAATCGCAACACAGGTAATGGGCTTCGAAAATTCTCAAGATCTATGGGCCGCTATTCAAGAACTCTTTGGAGTTCAATCGAGAGCTGAGGAAGATTACCTTCGCCAGATTTTTCAACAATCTCGTAAAGGAGGTATGAAAATGGCTGAACACTTTTGTTTAATGAAGAGTCACGCTGACAATCTTGGTCAAGCAAGGAGTCCAGTTTTAACTAGGAATCTGGTGTCGCAAGTTCTACTAGGGCTTGATGAGGAGTACAATCCGGTTGTGGCAATGATTCAAGGCAGAGGATATATCACATGGTCAGAGATGCAAGTTGAGTTGTTAGTGTTCGAGAAGAGACTAGAGCTGCAAAATACCCAAAAGAGTTCAGTATCCTTCAGTCACAATACAACAGTGAACATGGCAAACAGTAGCAATCTGGGAAACCAAAGAAATCAGACAAACAACAACAACGGTAGGCAAAACTCGTATGGAAGAGGAGGACAGAGAGGCTACAGAGGCAGAGGTGGACAACGAGGTCGAGGCTATGGAAACTTCAACTCTAAACCTATATGTTAGGTATGTGGAAAACCAGGCCATGTGGCCCTAACATGTTATCAGCGTTTTAATAAGGAGTTCTCAGGACCTCAAAGTCAGAACAGAGGAGACAATGGAAGACCTAACACTCAAGCGAATCCACCACCTATTGCCTTTGTAGCTAGTCAGAATGTAAATCCATTTGTGGCTACCCTAGAAACGGTCATTGATCCAAGTTGGTATGCCAACAGTGGTGCGTCAAATCATGTCACGACCGACTATAACAACATCACCAATCCTGCTGAATACGAAGGTATTGAGTGTGTTACTATAGGTGATGGTAATAAACTTAAGATCTCTCATGTTGGAAACTCTTGCTTGTCTGATGGATGGAATAAGTTAAAACTTGATAATGTACTATGTGTACCTAGTATTGCGAAGAATCTAGTTAGCATATCTAAATTGGCTCGTGACAATCATGTGGTTGTTGAATTTCATGATGATTTTTGCCTTGTAAAGGACAAGGGTACGGGTCGTGTGCTGCTGAAAGGGGTACTCAATGATGGCTTATATCAGTTTGATCAAGCTAAGGTTGCCGCTGTAGATACATCGAGTTCAGCAAGCTGTAGCAAAACTGTTAAAACAAGAGTCAATAATGCTGAACCATCTGTTTTGGTCCTTTCAAACAATGTCAATGTTGTGTCAAAAGTCACTTGGCATAGGCGTCTTGGACATCCGTCCCTCAAAATATTTGAGTCAATAGTTAAACAATGTAATCTCCCTGTTAAGGCTAATGAGAAGTTAAAGTTTTGTGATGCATGCCAATTTGGTAAAGCACATGCCCTGCCATTTCCAATTTCAGTGTCTCAAGCATCCTCTCGTTTTGAGTTAGTGCATTCAGATTTATGGGGTCCTTCCCCTGTGAGTTCAGTTCATGGTTATCGGTATTATGTTATATTCTTGGATGACTACAATAGGTATGTGTGGATATATCCTCTGAAACAGAAGTGTGATACCTTTGCTGCGTTTAAACACTTTAATGCCTTGGTCAAAACTCAATTTGGCAGCTCAATTCAGTGATTACAAACAGATAATGGTGGAGAGTTTATTCCAGTTCACCGTGAGTGTGAAGCAACAGGCACCAAAGTTCGCTTAACTTGTCCACACACTTCACAACAGAACGGAAGAGCAGAAAGAAAGCACCGCCACATAGTCGAAACTGGCTTGACATTACTGGCTCAAGCTTCAATGCCTCTTAAACATTGGTGGGATGCCTTTCTTATGTCCACGTTACTAATAAATGGTCTTCCTTCACAGGTACTTCAGGGCAAATCGCCCATGGAACGTATGTTTGGCAAGAAAATTGACTATGGAGCCTTGAGAATATTTGGATGCGCTTGCTTCCCGTGTACTCGTGCTTATCAGAAGCATAAGTTTCAGTACCACACAAAGAAATGTGTGTATCTTGGCCCAAGTCCTATGCACAAAGGCCACAAATGTGTTTCTGCCAGTGGCCGAGTATTCATTTCACGACATGTTCGTTTCAACGAAGAAGAATTTTCATATGCAACTGGATTTGAACAACCAGCTTTACCTGTTCAGAATCTCAGTCCCTCCCCACCTATTACACTGTGGTTTCCTCAAAATTCTACCACACCACAGCCACACCACACCACATCAGTAGCCTCACCAAGTCCCCAAATTGCAGCCACACCACGACCTTCCTCTTCCCCACAACCTGTACCTTCTCCAAACTCTCCAAGATCACAAACAAGTCCACAAATCAGTCCTACTGCCCCTACTCCCATTTATCAGTCACCAAGCCCTTCCCCTGAGCAACAGAATGCATCCTCACACGGCCCGCATCAATCCCCATCTGACTTGTCTCCTGCCATATCAGCCCCATCTGTGCCTATTCAGCCTCCACGCCCATCTCATCCTATGATAATAAGGGGCAAAGCTGGTGTGTTCAAACCCAAAGTCTGGATAGCAAACACTATGACTGATTGGAAGAACACAAACCAACAAGAGTTAAGGATGCACTAGCAACTCCACACTGGCGGGAAGCAATGGACACAGAATACTCAGCTCTTGTGAAGAATGGAACATGGCATCTAGTCCCACCGAATCCATCTATGAATATAGTAGGGAACAAATGGATTTTTCGGATCAAAAGGAATCCCGATGGTTCAGTACAACGCTATAAGGCTAGCTTGGTTGCAAAGGGCTTCCATCAAAGTCCCGGGATTGACTTCTTTGAGACATTTAGCCCGGTAGTCAAAGCCTCGACGATACGTGTCATTCTCAGTGTGGCTGTCACAAAAGGATGGAAGTTACAACAGCTTGATTTCAACAATGCTTTCCTAAATGGAAAGCTTGATGAAGAAGTGTATATGAGTCAACCCCCGGGATATGTGGACACTCAATTTCCTAGCTATGTTTGTAAGCTCGATAAGGCGATATATGGCCTCAAGCAAGCTCCCCGTGCGTGGAATAACACTCTCAAGTCTACACTTCTATCTTGGGGATTCATGAATGCAAGGTCTGATACCTCTCTATTTGTTTATAAGTCTGGGGCTGATGTTATTCTATTACTTGTTTATGTGGACGATGTGGTGATTACTGGCAGTAATAATAATCTTGTTAATCGGTTGGTTAAAACACTTGACTCTCGGTTTGCTTTAAAGGACCTTGGGCAGCTTAGTTACTTCTTGGGAATCCAGGTTCATTACCTTCCCACTGGTCTGCTATTAAATCAGTCGAAATATGTGACTGATCTAATTGATAAGCTACAACTTAATGGCCTTAAACCTGCTCCTACCCCAAGTGTAGTTGGCACCAAACTCTCTATCAATGATGGCACACCAATGACAGATCTGTTTCTCTACAGAAGTATCGTGGGGGCGCTACAATATCTTACTCATACAGGGCCAGACATTGCTTACACTATTAATAAATTGAGTCAGTTTCTTAAACAACCCACCGACGCTCACTGGCAGGCGGTTAAATGAGAATTGAGGTATGTCCATGGAACTAAACACTATGGCCTTCACATTCAGCAGGGAACTGATCTATCTATTTCTGCCTATTCGGATGCCGACTGGGTGTCGAATATAGATGACCGTAAATCTGTGGCAGCGTATTGTGTATTCCTTGGTGACAATTTGGTGTCATGGTCGTCAAAGAAACAAACAGCAGTGGCTCGGTCAAGCATTGAGTCTGAATATAGGGCCCTAGCTCTTGCATCTACTGAACTCGTTTGGATCAAACAGTTATTTACTGAAATAGGAGTCTCGTGTGCTTCAAAATCTATTTTATGGTGTGATAACATCAGTGCTGGTGCCTTAGCAGCAAATCCGGTATTTCACGCGAGAACAAAACATATTGAGATCGATGTCCATTATGTACGTGAGTTGGTTTTAAATGGCAAGCTTGAAGTAAGATATGTTCCTTCAGCTGATCAAGTTGCAGACTGTTTGACTAAACCTTTGTCTCACTCGCAATTTGCATACCTTAGAGTCAAACTCGGTGTTGCTGAGCTCCCCTCTCGTTTGAGGGGGGATATTGAGGAAATGTGTGATAACAAGAAGCCCAGGCCCATAATTAAGTCCATATCTGAGAAAGAGGTGGATTTAGATCAGCCCAATGAAGCTAAGAAAGGCCTCAGAAAACTCCAGAACAGTCCATTGTTGAATTTGGTTGTTAGATGTCCTCTGTACATTTTTCATTCTGTAATTCCTCTATTCTTTGAGTATTCTCATATCTGTATAAATGAGGTCTTGCCCTCTATTGTGAATTAATAGAAGGTGAATAGAAACTGAGTTTTATCTCAATATTTCTCAAGTCTGAAAGCTTAATTCGGACATTTTGTATAATTTTTCATTTGATCAAAATAAAATTTCCTATTGAAGCGGCTAATCCCATACATTTTATCCGTATTTTTGGTCGTACAAATTGCAAAGTATTAAATAGCTCATTCGATTTTATATATATTTGTATATATTTGAATGATTAATTAATTAATCAATATTTTATTTACTTATTGCTTAGGAGAAACTTTTAATTAAGTAAATTTTCCAATATATTTGATAATTTTCTTATATTCATGACATACCTTCACATGCTCATTTGAGTCTGTTCACACGTAACTTCGAAGATGGAGACACGTGGAATAAACAATATATTTGTATTGATATAATATGCGTGTGAGTGTACAATCACTACAACAAATTAGACTTTTGATGTCGGACAAAAAAAACACGGAGGGGCATATAATGTCGGGCAAAAACACGCTGGATATATAATGTCAGACGAGTGAAAAAGGCGGGCTCGAAAATTTTGAGAAGACCTCTTAATGTCGGGCATGGTATGATGTAACAGCGGATTATTATTTTTTTTAAAAAAAGAAAGAAAATCTTGGAAAAAAAATGAAACCCTCAATTTCCTCTCTCCCTCTCAACCCTTTCTCTCTCGACTCCTTCTCTCTCAACCGACCACAGCTTCAGACCTCCCTCTCCTCTCCGACTTCGCTCTCCCTTGGTTCTCTCTCGTCTTCCCCTTCTCTCTCAATCAATATTCTCCCAGATGTCTTCTCATTCTCAACCCTTTCTTTATTGCTATGAATTTTACTGTAATTTGGTCTTCATTTTGATTTTAGAAAGTTGAAGGTGCGAAGAATGACGGGGAGAAGAAGGCATGCGATGTCGACCGAAGAAGGACGACGGTGCTGTCGCTGTCATCTTTCAGATCGATATGCATTGTGAGGGCTGTGCTAACAAAGTGAAACGAGTTGTGAAGCGTTTGGATGGTAAATATTGATTGAAAGTTGAATTTCTTCTGTGTTTTTGGCTTTTCCCCCTAACTCTTAACTACTTGTTCTGGAACCAATTTTGTTCGATTTTCTTCTTTCTTTTTTGATTTGGCGAATGAACTGGAATTTCTCAACTAGCATTTTTGTTTCGAAATACCAAAGAAATCCCTTGTTTGCTTGTCCTGATGTTTTTTTCCCTATTGATTTTCTTGGGGGTTTATTTTTCTCGATCTTTTGAGGTTTTTCCTTGTGGGTTTTGGATTTGGTGTTTGAAGGATTGGAATTCCATAATTCCGTAAAGCGGAAGCGTGATTGGGACCGATTCGTAATTAATTTTGTTTAATCTAAAATACCAATACATTGGCAATAATATTAGAACTATTCTAAATATATATTAAGGCTAAGCATACAAAAATATTAGATCTAAATCTAATTTATAAAGTAACAAATTACTTACTCTCGTTGACGACTCAGATTAAATTCACCAACTGCTTGTGAATTAATCACGAACTAGTGTGAACACCACCACTATGGCTGCACCGGTATGACTTTGAGACTTCTAGAGGCAGGAGACTTGTGGGAGCCTTTGGGAGAATTCTCTGAGGGTAAGAGAATGAATGAGATATCTTTCACCCCACCCCAGGGGTCCTATATATAGTAAAGGCCAAGACCTTTTTCCTAATAGGAAAAGGGAGACCTTTTCCTAATAGGAAAAAGTCTCTAATTTTAATAAATAAATAATTAATTCCATAATTAATTAATTTTCCAATTAAATATCATATATTTAATCTTAGGGATTTTATTAAAATTAAAATTAATATGAATCCAATTCATATTAAATTTATTTGAACTCTTTCAAATATTTTCTTTCCTAATAGGAAAAGGTCTCTAATTTTAATAAATAATTAATTAATTCCATAATTAATTAATTTATCCAATTAAATATCATATATTTAATCTTAGGGATTTTATTAAAATTAAAATTAATATGAATCCAATTCATATTAAATTTATTTGAACTCTTTCAAATACTTTCTCTCAAGAATTATTTTTTTTTAAAATTAATTCAAAAATTATATTATAAAGTTTCATAAACTTTATATTATAATGCATCAATATACATTATACGATTCCCCAAATAAATTGAACACTTTCAATTTACAATTTATACTTAATTGCCTCAAGTCTTTTTACGAGCTACCAGTGGGACCTAATGGACCTACAGATCAGAAGCTCCAACGATACGAGACTAATTGGCCAAACTCATTGACCAAGTTTAGTCAACATTCGTTAACTGTGGGTCACTCCACTAAAGACCCACAACTGCACTCTTCTCACTATAGAATATTTATGTGTCCACGGATATCGACCAAGCAGTAAGTCAATCCTTCACGTGTGTTCGTAACACCAGCTGGATCAAATTACCGTTTTACCCCTGGGTTACCTCTGGTTCCTTAAGTACCACTGATTCCTCTAATGAACAAGTTGTTTAGGGTCCAACCACTAAACAGGAGTTCCTCTCAGGCTAGGAGAGGACGGCGCGCCTTTGTTCAAGTCCTAGAATCAGCCCTTAAGGGAACACACATCTACTTACCCCAATAGGGGAAGGAGTGAATTCCATCTTGTACTGTTATGTTCCCAGCCCCCATTCGGTCTTGCCCCTGAAATGGTAGGCTTATTGAGTCGGCGAACTGGCCACTCTCACCCATACAAATCTAAGGACAGTCCCTCCTGAAAGGGGTTCATAACAGACTCAGGATTGAGATTGAGTTTCCTAGGTCATCCTATTGAAATAGAAACCTAAACTAGTTAACGGCGTTACATCTAGTGGTTACTATTTCGCGGTCCAGTCTTATGCAAACTCATTGCATAGGATACCCCCACCCGCATGTCTCCTACATGGATGCTTTGGATCATTGCATCTGTATCGAATACAAGGTGGGCCGTATCACATAGTGTCACCAGGATAAGGTACCCAGCCTTATCCCTATACTATAGACCATTTAGGTTGTTACTTGGACACTGATCCCCGTATGTCCCCACATACTAGTCCAAGTTTCATTTAAACAACCTTGGATCTTAGTTTATTGGATTTAGGGTTTATTAATGCAAACTCGATTATTCAATAACCAAATTACTGAATTACTCAAATAACACTTTATTGAGATCGATTAATTTGTTTCATTTAATATCTACGAGTTTTAGGGCATAAAACCCAACAACTCCCACTTGAACTAAAACTCTAGTGGGCAATGTACATCAACAATCAAAATTGAATGAATAATCATTGAAGTAGGAATAGTAGTTTGTATTAATACTGTATAATACATGAAAAGTACAAATACAGATAAATACAATAAACTAGGGCATTCACAATACCCATTACACTTCTCCCACTTGCCCTAGATTATTCTATGTACATATCTCGCAGACTTAGACCCTCTAGATGACCCTCGAACACTTTAGCCGTGAGAGCCTTCGTAAATGGATCAGCAATATTGTGCTTAGAGGCTACCTTTGTGACGATCACGTCCCCTCGTTGCACGATCTCTCGGATGAGATGATATTTGCGCTCTATGTGCTTGCCTCTTTTATGATTGCGAGGTTCTTTAGAATTTGCCACTGCACCACTATTATCACAGTAAATGGTGATTGACAAGTTCATATTTGGAACAACTTCCAAATCCATCAAGAACTTCCATAGCCATACAGCCTCCTTAGCTGCTTCACAAGCAGCGACATATCCGACCTCCATGGTGGAGTCTGCAATGCATCCTTGCTTGATGCTACGCCAGACTACAGCTCCCCCGTTGAGGGTAAATACTGACCCTGATGTGGATTTCCTAGAATCCTTATCAGTCTGAAAGTCAGAGTCTGTGTATCCTGTAAGGATCAAATCCTTAGAGCCATACACAAGTTGATAGCCCCTCGTTCTCCGAAGATACTTGGGGATGTTTTTAACTGCAGTCCAGTGGTCTAACCCTGGATTGGACTGGTACCTGCTGACTATCCCAACTGCATAGCAAATGTCAGGCCTAGTACACAACATGGCGTACATAAGACTGCCCACAGCTGAAGCATAAGGGATGTGTCTCATATCCTCAATTTCTTGAGGTGTCTTAGGACACTGTTCCTTAGACAAATGAACTCCATGCCTAAAGGGTAGTAAACCCCTCTTGGAATTCTGCATCTTATATCTAGACAACATCTTGTCTATATATGATGATTGAGACAGGGCTAACGTTCTGTTCTTACGATTCCTGATAATTTGAATCCCTAGAACATACTGAGCTTCACCCAAATCTTTCATTTGGAACTCAGTCGATAGCCATTTTTTAATGTCAGCTAGATATTCTACATCATTTCCAATGAGAAGAATATCATCTACATACAACACCAGAAAAGCTACTGAACTGTTGATAATCCTTTTGTAAACACAAGGCTCATCAACGTTCTGGTCAAAGCCATAAGATTTGACAGTAGTGTCAAACTTTATATTCCAAGATCTGGAAGCTTGCTTCAACCCATAAATGGATCGTCTAAGCTTGCAAACTTTTTGCTCTTGACCTTGAGCAACGAACCCCTCTGGTTGAGACATAAAGATGTTCTCATCAAGATTGCCATTCAGAAAGGCAGTCTTGACGTCCATTTGTCAAATCTCATAATCATAAAAGGTGGCAATGGACAAGAGAATTCTTATCGACTTTAACATGGCAACTGGGGAGAAGGTTTCCTCATAGTCCACCCCCTCCTTTTGGGTATAACCCTTTGCCACAAGTCGAGCTTTGAAATGTTGGGTTTTATGCCCTAAAACTCGTAGATAGTGAATGTAACCGTTGACCGGATATTAATGAAATAATATTGATATATTTTTCATTAATTGTTATTAGTTATTTTATATTTGTCTTTGCCTAATAATAACCTTAATCCAATAAACTAGACATCCAAGGCTGTAATATGAGTCTTGAATTATATGTAGCGACATATGGGATCATTGTTCAAGAAACAGCCTAAAGGGTCTATAGTATAGGGATAAGACTGGGAGCCTTATCCTGGTGACACTATGGATACGACCCACTTTGTATTTGATACAAACGCTGCGATCCAACGCGTTCGTGTAGGAGACATGCGAGTGGGGGTATCCTATGCAATGAGTTTGCATAAGACCGGACCGCGGAATAGTAACCACCGGTTATAACACCGTTAACTAGTTGGTTTTCTATCTCACTAGGACGACCTAGACAACTTAGTCTTAATCCTGAGTTGATTATGGACTCCTGCTCATGAGAGATTGTCCTTTGATTTGTATGGGTGAGAGTGGCCAATACGCCGACTCAATAAGCCTACCACTTTGGGGACAAGACCGAATGGGGAGCTGGGAACATAATCGTACAAGATGGAATTCACTCCTTCCCGACTTTAGGGAAGCAGATGAGTGTTCCCTTAAGTGGTTACTCCGAGTCTTGAACAAAGGGCCCTACCCTCTCAATGACACGAGAGGGTTTTCTGTTTGATGGTTGGACCACAAACAGGTTGTTCATTAGAGGAGAATTGATACTTAAGGAAATAGAGGTAACCCAGGGGTAAAACGGTAATTTGACCCAGCTGGTGTTACGGACACTCGTGAAGGACTAACTAGTCGATAGTGGTCTATATCCGTGGACACAGAAAATATGTCTGCAGTGAGAAGAGTGCAACTGTGAGTCTATAGTGGAATGAACACACAGTTAACGAATATTGATTAATGTGGTTAATGAGTTTGACCAATTAATCTCACATCGTTGGAGCTTCTGATCTGCAGGTCCATTAGGTTCCACTGGTAGCTCATAAAGTAATTTGAGGCAACTAAGTAATAAATGTAAATTGAAAATGTTCGATTTACTAAGGGAAACAAATATAATATATATTGATATATTATTATGAGAGAAATTAATATTTGAAGACATTCAAATATAAATTTATGGAAGTTTGAAAGAGTTCAAATAATGAATTAATTAATTTAAGGCCTAAAATGTGTTTGGGCAAATTAATTAATTCTAGGCCGGAAATTAAATATGTGATATTTAATTGGTGGTTAATTAATTAAAGAATTCATTAACCGGGAATTAATCAATTATGGAAATAATTAATCACTTAAGGAAGTGATTAATCATTTATGGAAATGATCTAATCACTTATGGAAGTAATTAGTCATTTGTGGAAAAGATTAATCAATTGTGGAATTGATTGATCATGATTGATTAATTAAGGAATAAGATTGAATCAATTTTGGAAAAGATTGATTTAATTGAATATTTTATTCATGGCCTCTCTTCTATAAATAGAACACTAGACCTAATTGGTCTAAGGAGACTTGACACTTTGCTCTTGCTCTTAGACTCTCAAGACAAGACCTAGAATTCTCTCTAGCCTCCCTCTTAGAGAAAGACTCCCACAAGTCTTTTGCCTCCTAGACCTAGAGTCATACCGGTGTAACCTCTGTGGTTATTGTGTCATTCAAGAAGAATTTTCCAGCGATCACAAGACAAAGGAGGCTGCTGCGTTTTGTTCGTTGGAGCATCGTTGGCGACGAACGGTCAAGTCTACAACGGAGGTTTGTAACGGTTCTTCCCCTTTTCTTTAGAAAAGCATGAAAATAAATTTAGATTTATTTTTAAGCATGTTTAAACTGATTTTCCAGCAACTTTAAAGAGTGTTTAAAGTTTGTTTGAGTTTTTCGTAACGGTATTTTAATGTTAATTAATATACGGCGTAAGGTCCAATCGATGCTCTTCCGCTGCGTGGGGACTTTTATTCCCTTCAATCGACATCAGAGCCATCGCTGTCCCTATTAATTAATATTAAAAGTTGCGATAGGCTCTAATAGGTGGGATTTATGCATAGTGTATGTTCGGTTTGCGTTGAACTGTTTAGGTTAATTTTATGGCCATAGATTTTATTTTGATCATGTAAGGCCCGGTGTTTCGGGTATTTTATGTAAAATCGAGTCCTATGTAAGTCCGGGTCTAGAATAGGTTTTTATGAGATGAAAATCGAAGCAATCGCCGCTGAAATCGAGGCCAAAACCGAAGAAAACGCTGCTGTTTTGCCCAGATTCTGCCTCAATAGCGTCTCGACGCTGTCTCGATACCGCAGGCGCCAGATATGGAAAGCGCACAGCGTCGAGACGCTATCAACACAGAGTCGAGACGCTGTCACGATGGCGGCGCGCATTAGGGCTTCAACAGGCGCGGTTCAAGCTGTGGGCGGTCCGGTTCAGACCGGTTCGGCTGGGCAGGGACCTATTTGGTTCGGTTCAGCCAATTTTTGGCATGGTTCGTGATTTTGGAAGCCGGTTCGAGGTGGTTCGGGGCGGTTCGTGCTGTCTAGACCAATTTTGGGAGCTGCAGAAGGATTTTAGGATAGAATTTAGCTAAAATTATTGTAATTTAATGGTTTATTTTATCCTAGGGGCCAAAATTAACCGGTTCAATTGCTATTTATATGCTTTATGGATGTCATATAGAATAATTAATCCCACCTTAGGTTATAAACATGCTCATGCATTTTTTTATATATTATAAATAGTTATAATGTATGTTTAAATGCATGGAATTGTTTTCATATTTTTAATATAAGTGTATATTGATTGATGAAAAATTTGGAAAGCATGAAGCATGTCATTACTTAAATTAAATATAAATAGTTATGTTTAATGTGATGAATGAAGCATGCTTGATTGATTTTCTTGATTGGGTTATAATTGAAAATCAATATTGCATGAAGCATGAAACATCCATAGTTAATAATATAATAGTTATATTATTCATGCAATAAGTGTGGTTTAATTATTTAATTTGAATGAGATTGTTAAATGAATTAAACCCTAGATTCTTGATTATAGGATTAATCATTAAAATTTGAAATAGTTCTTTAATATTAATGATTAGAAACCGTCAATCTATAATCAAGATTTGCATGCAAACATAAGATCATAGGATAAATTGAATTAATTTTAAATTGTTTAAAATTAATTAGACCTAGATCAGTTTCTAATAGGATTAGAATCTTTTCTTACTTAGAATTAAAAATAGTTTTAATTGACTAAGTAGGAAAATCATTGCTGTGATTATAAGGGAACTCCACCGGTAATGTTCTGTCTAAGGCTGGGGGTATTTAAGTTGACGGTTTACGGAACACCTCCTACCTGGGAACTGACCTGGAATACCGGAGTTGAATTAATCATAGTTAAATGTTAGCATGCAATGTCACTAGGTTTATTAAAAGTGTTTAATGCACCTAGATCTTTAGAGTAAAGACCCTACATTACTGAGGTTATAAGGGAAATCTCTCTGTAAAGTTCTGTCTAAGGTTGGGGGTATTTAAGTTGACGGTTTACGGAACACCTCCTACCTGGGAACTGACCCAAACATTGAGTTGAATTAACCATAGTAATGTTGACTTGCAATGTTGGGTTTATTAAAAGAAGTTTAATTCACCCAAAAGATTGCAGTTGAATCCTTTCCATAATTGTTAAAATATGATTAGACTTAGATAGATTGACTTAGCCGAATACTATCTAAGTTAAACAACCCTAAATTAACCGTATGACATTTTCAGTGGGAGAAAAATTACAAAACGAGATTTAAATCAAGTTTTGCTCCTACGTCCCTATATTCACAACGTGAGGTTCATGCTCGGCTTCGAGTCACCTTAGGAGCGGCCTCCCTTCGGAAAGTGTTTGCGTGAATCAATATCAGGGTGAATGGGAAAAATGTCTAAAGTAAGTGGGAGCGGGACACGTGTCAACGTATCCCTCGGTCTCCGCCCATAGTTCACACCGTGAGAGTACTATGATCCGCCTGCAGGTTGTCCTGGCGCAACCATCCCTTCGGAGGGCCTGATCATAGGATTCGGAACACCGTGAACTCCTGAATAGAATAGGAGCTCTTAGGCTAATCACCAACAGTTGTCTTTCCCTTCGGTAGCCTGTTGGTGCGTGCCTCTGAGATCTGAAAGTGGGAGGCTTACACTTACGAGGATGAGTTAAAAGTTTTAACAAATCCTTGACCGAACAACGGTGGCTAATGTCTATAGGAATATGAGTTATTCTGGAATTAGAATTAGCTGAGAGGTGTCTCATTTCAAAGGAGGAGTGCCTGATCACCCTTCGGTGGCTGATATTCTAAACCTCTGAAACATCGTTGCAAAACTAAATCAATAGTTTTAGGGTTCTGTGATTGTCTGTTTTGTTGAATTGATTGGATTGTGTGCAATTGTTTGCTTGTATGATGTGTTAAGGCAAAGATAACTAATACGGTCATTGTTTGTTTAAATTTCAGCAATGTCTTCCTCAATTGTCTCTCTGCTTAAAAATGAGAAATTAACCGGCGAAAATTATGCTACGTGGAAGTCGAACCTGAATACGATTCTTGTTGTCGATGATCTGCGGTTCGTCTTAACGGAGGATTGTCCTCCAGCCCCTGCTCGTAATGCATCCCAAGCAGTTAAGGATGCTTATGACCGCTGGACAAAGGCCAATGATAAGACTCGCGTCTATATCCTAGCCAACTTATCTGAAGTTTTGGCTAAAAGGCATGAGGGCATGGTAACAGCGAGGGAGATTATGAACTCTCTCCAGGAGATGTTTGGACAACCGTCCTACCAACTCCACCATGACGCTCTCAAATACGTTTATAGCTGTCGCATGAAAGAGGGCACGTCTGTTCGGGAGCATGTCCTGGATATGATGGTCCAATTCAACGTGGCAGAAGCAAACGGGGCGGTCATAGATGAGCGTAGTCAGGTTGCATTCATCTTAGAATCTCTTCCGAAGAGTTTTCTGCAGTTTCGAAGCAATGCAATGATGAATAAAATAACATTCAACCTGACTAGCCTCCTGAATGAGCTACAACTCTATCAGTCTCTTCTTAAGAACAAGGGACAGATAGAAGTTGAGGCAAACGTTGTTCACTCTAAAAGAAAGTTCGAGAAGGGTTCATCCTCTGGAACTAAATCTGTAGCCACTTCTTCAAAGAAAACTCAGAGGAAGAAAGGAAACAAGGGGAAAGCTCCCAGTACTGCTGCTAAAAGCAAGGGAAAAGCCAAAGCTATGGCAGATAAGGGCAAGTGTTTCCACTGCAATGTAGATGGACATTGGAAGAGAAACTGCCCAAAGTACCTTGTTGAGAAAAAGAAGGAAAAGGAAGGTAAATTTGATTTACTTGTTTTAGAAACATGCCTAGTAGAACATGATGAGTTTACCTGGATACTTGATTCAGGAGCAACTAATCATGTTTGCTCTTCTTTTCAGGAAAATAGTTCCTTTCGGCAGTTGAACGATGGGGAAATGACACTTAGGGTCGGAACTGGAGAAGTCATTTCAGCTAAAGCAGTGGGAGCTGCGAAGTTATTTTTTAGAAATAGATTCTTACTTTTAGAAAGTTTGTTAATTGTTCCCAAAATTAAGAGGAACTTAATTTCTATTTCATGTTTGATTGAACAATCGTATACAGTTACTTTTGATATGAATGAAGCGTTCATTTATAAAAATGGTGTACTTATTTGCTCAGCCAAATTGGAAAATAACTTGTATGTTTTAAGACCAACCGAAAACAAAGCACTTTTAAATCACGAATTATTTAAAACTGCTGAAACTCAAAGGAAAAGGCAAAAGATTTCTCCAACAAGTAACAATACTCATCTTTGGCATCTTAGACTTGGTCATATAAACATCGATAGGATCGGTCGTTTGGTAAAGAATGGACTTCTAAGTAAGTTAGAAGATGATTCACTACCACCTTGTGAATCTTGTCTCGAGGGAAAAATGACAAAGAGACCTTTTACTGGAAAAGGTTACAGAGCCAAAGAACCCTTAGAGTTAATACATTCGGATCTATGTGGTCCAATGAATGTAAAAGCTCGAGGAGGGTACGAATATTTCATCTCATTCATAGATGATTATTCAAGATATGGTTACTTGTACCTAATGGGACATAAGTCTGAAGCCCTTGAAAAGTTTAAGGAGTTTAAGGCTGAAGTTGAAAACCTATTGGGTAAATCTATTAAAGTACTTCGATCTGATCGAGGAGGGGAGTATATGGATCAAAGATTCCAGGATTATATGATAGAACATGGAATCCAATCTCAACTCTCAGCCCCTGGTACACCTCAGTAGAATGGTGTGTCAGAGAGGAGAAATAGAACCTTGTTAGACATGGTTCGATCAATGATGAGCTATGCTCAATTGCCTAGCTCGTTTTGGGGGTATGCAGTGGAGACTGAAGTATACATCTTGAACAATGTTCCCTCGAAAAGTGTTTCTGAAACACCTTTCGAATTATGTAAGGGGCGTAAACCTAGTTTGCATCACTTTCGCATCTGGGGTTGTCCAGCACACGTGCTTGTGACAAATCCTAAGAAACTGGAACCTCGTTCAAAACTATGCCAATTTTTTGGTTACCCTAAAGAAACGAGAGGTGGTTATTTCTACGACCCACAAGAAAATAAGGTGATTGTATCGACAAAAGCCACTTTCTTAGAGGAAAACCACATGAGAGATCATAAACCACGCAGCAAAATAATATTAGGAGAAGCTACTGAAGAATCATCAAGAGTTGTTGATGAAGTTGGACCTTCAACAAGGGTTGATGAAGGAACTATTTCTTCAGATCCATCCCGTCCATCTCAAACGTTGGGAATGCCTCGACGCAGTGGGAGGGTTGTATTACAACCTGACCGCTACTTGGGTTTAACTGAAACTCAGGTTGTCATACCTAATGATGGCATTGAGGATCCATTATCCTACCGACAGGCAATGAATGACGAAGATACGGATGAATGGGTCAAAGCCATGAACCTGGAAATAGAGTCAATGCACTCCAATTCTGTATGGGAACTTACAGATCTGCCAAATGGGGTAAAATCCATAAGGTGCAAATGGATCTATAAGAGAAAAAGAGATGCAGCTGGAAAGGTACAGACCTTCAAAGCTAGACTAGTGGCAAAGGGTTATACCCAAAAGGAAGGGGTTGACTATGAGGAAACCTTTTCTCCTGTAGCCATGTTAAAGTCCATAAGAATTCTCTTATCCATAGCCACATATTATGACTATGAAATATGGCAAATGGACGTCAAGACTGCCTTTCTGAATGGTAATCTTGAAAAGAATATCTTCATGTCTCAACCCGAAGGGTTCATAGCCCAAGGTCAGGAACAAAAGGTTTGTAAGCTCAATCGATCCATTTATGGATTGAAACAAGCGTCCAGATCATGGAACATTAGATTTGATACTGCAATCAAATCTTTTGGCTTTGACCAAAACGTTGATGAGCCTTGCGTATACAAGAAAGTCAACAAAAGGAAAGTAGCTTTTCTAATACTTTATGTAGATGATATCCTACTCATTGGGAATGATGTAGGATACCTTACTGACATTAAGAAATGGCTAGCAGCCCAATTCCAAATGAAAGATCTGGGAGAGGCTCAATATGTTCTGGGAATCCAAATCATTAGGGATCGTAAGAACAAAATGCTAGCTTTGTCTCAAGCAACGTATATTGACAAGATGTTGTCTCGATATTCGATGCAAAACTCCAAGAAGGGACTACTACCCTTCAGACATGGGGTATACCTGTCTAAGGAACAATCTCCTAAGACACCTCAAGAAGTTGAGAACTGGAGACACATTCCCTACGCCTCAGCTGTGGGCAGCTTAATGTATGCTATGCTCTGCACTAGGCCTGACATATGTTATGCAGTGGGAGTAGTCAGTAGGTATCAGTCTAATCCAGGGTTGGACCACTGGGGAGCGGTTAAGAATATCCTCAAGTATCTTCGGAGAACGAGGGACTACATGCTTGTGTATGGAGCTAAGGATTTAATTCTTACTGGATACATTGACTCTGACTTTCAAGCTGATAAGGATTCAAGGAAATCCACATCAGGGTCAGTATTCACCCTCAATGGAGGAGCAGTAGTATGGAGAATCATCAAACAAGGATGCATAGCAGACTCAACCATGGAGGCTGAGTATGTAGCAGCTTGCGAAGCAGCTAAGGAGGCAGTATGGCTTAGAAAATTCTTGACTGATTTGGAAGTGGTTCCGAATATGAACGTGCCCATAACACTATACTGTGACAACAGTGGGGCAGTAGCCAACTCAAAAGAACCTCGAAGCCACAAACGGGGTAAACACATCGAGAGGAAGTATCACCTGATACGGGAAATTGTGCAAAGAGGAGATGTGATCGTCACTAAGATCGCCTCAGAGCACAACATCGCTGATCCATTTACGAAGGTTCTCACGGCTAAAGTGTTTGAGGGTCATCTAGAGGGTCTAGGTCTACGAGATATGTATGCCATCTAATCTAGGGCAAGTGGGAGAAATGTATAATGGGTATAAGGATGCCCTAATTCATTGTATTATTTATATACATGACATTTCCAGCTTTAGATTATTGCATTTACATCCCACTAACTAGTGTTTTAGTTCAAGTGGGAGTTTGTTGGGTTTTATGCCCTAAAACTCGTAGATAGTGAATGTAACCGTTGACCGGATATTAATGAAATAATATTGATATATTTTTCATTAATTGTTATTAGTTATTTTATATTTGTCTTTGCCTAATAATAACCCTAATCCAATAAACTAGACATCCAAGGCTGTAATATGAGTCTTGAACTATATGTAGCGACATATGGGATCATTGTTCAAGAAACAGCCTAAAGGGTCTATAGTATAGGGATAAGACTGGGTGCCTTATCCTGGTGACACTATGGATACGACCCACTTTGTATTTGATACAAACGCTGCGATCCAACGCGTTCGTGTAGGAGACATGCGAGTGGGGGTATCCTATGCAATGAGTTTGCATAAGACCGGACCGCGGAATAGTAACCACCGGTTATAACACCGTTAACTAGTTGGTTTTCTATCTCACTAGGACGACCTAGACAACTTAGTCTTAATCCTGAGTTGATTATGGACTCCTGCTCATGAGAGATTGTCCTTTGATTTGTATGGGTGAGAGTGGCCAATACGCCGACTCAATAAGCCTACCACTTTGGGGACAAGACCGAATGGGGAGCTGGGAACATAATCGTACAAGATGGAATTCACTCCTTCCCGACTTTAGGGAAGCAGATGAGTGTTCCCTTAAGTGGTTACTCCGAGTCTTGAACAAAGGGCCCTACCCTCTCAATGACACGAGAGGGTTTTCTGTTTGATGGTTGGACCACAAACAGGTTGTTCAATAGAGGAGAATTGATACTTAAGGAAATAGAGGTAACCCAGGGGTAAAACGGTAATTTGACCCAGCTGGTGTTACGGACACTCGTGAAGGACTAACTAGTCGATAGTGGTCTATATCCGTGGACACAGAAAATATGTCTGCAGTGAGAAGAGTGCAACTGTGAGTCTATAGTGGAATGAACACACAGTTAACGAATATTGATTAATGTGGTTAATGAGTTTGACCAATTAATCTCACATCGTTGGAGCTTCTGATCTGCAGGTCCATTAGGTTCCACTGGTAGCTCATAAAGTAATTTGAGGCAACTAAGTAATAAATGTAAATTGAAAATGTTCGATTTACTAAGGGAAACAAATATAATATATATTGATATATTATTATGAGAGAAATTAATATTTGAAGACATTCAAATATAAATTTATGGAAGTTTGAAAGAGTTCAAATAATGAATTAATTAATTTAAGGCCTAAAATGTGTTTGGGCAAATTAATTAATTCTAGGCCGGAAATTAAATATGTGATATTTAATTGGTGGTTAATTAATTAAAGAATTCATTAACCGGGAATTAATCAATTATGGAAATAATTAATCACTTAAGGAAGTGATTAATCATTTATGGAAATGATCTAATCACTTATGGAAGTAATTAGTCATTTGTGGAAAAGATTAATCAATTGTGGAATTGATTGATCATGATTGATTAATTAAGGAATAAGATTGAATCAATTTTGGAAAAGATTGATTTAATTGAATATTTTATTCATGGCCTCTCTTCTATAAATAGAACACTAGACCTAATTGGTCTAAGGAGACTTGACACTTTGCTCTTGCTCTTAGACTCTCAAGACAAGACCTAGAATTCTCTCTAGCCTCCCTCTTAGAGAAAGACTCCCACAAGTCTTTTGCCTCCTAGACCTAGAGTCATACCGGTGTAACCTCTGTGGTTATTGTGTCATTCAAGAAGAATTTTCCAGCGATCACAAGACAAAGGAGGCTGCTGCGTTTTGTTCGTTGGAGCATCGTTGGCGACGAACGGTCAAGTCTACAACGGAGGTTTGTAACGGTTCTTCCCCTTTTCTTTAGAAAAGCATGAAAATAAATTTAGATTTATTTTTAAGCATGTTTAAACTGATTTTCCAGCAACTTTAAAGAGTGTTTAAAGTTTGTTTGAGTTTTTCGTAACGGTATTTTAATGTTAATTAATATACGGCGTAAGGTCCAATCGATGCGCTTCCGCTGCGTGGGGACTTTTATTCCCTTCATGAAAGTCTGTACTTTCCCAGCTGCGTCTCGTTTTCTCTTGTAGATTCATTTGCACCCTATGGGTTTAACCCCTTCACGTAGGTCTACAAGATCCCAGACTTGATTGAAGTACATAGACTCCATCTCTAGGTCCATAGCTCTGACCCACTAGTCATGATCCACATCATTCATTGCCTGTCTAAAGGTCAATGGATCCTCAACCCCATCATCAGGTATGACAGTTGGAGTCTCTGCTAAACCCAGATAGCATTCAGGTTGAATAACAACCCTCCCACTACGTCAAGGCATTCTCAACTCTTGAGAAGGATGAGCTTGACCAGATGTACTGGGCTCATCAATAACTCTTGTTGAAGGTCCAGCCTCTAAACTGGGCTCATCAACAACTCTTGTTGAAGGTCCAGCCTCATCAACAACTCTTGTTGATCTATTTGTAGCTTTACCAAAAAGTTCACTTAACACAATTTTACTACATGGTATGTGTTCTTTAACGTGGTCTTCTTCCAAGAAAGTAGCATTTGTCGATACAAACACTTTATTTTCTTTTGGATCAAAGAAGTATCCACCTCTTGTTTCTTTTGGGTAGCCTACGAATAAGCATAATTTTGAACGTGAATCCAATTTCTTTGGGTTTGCTACTAACACATGTGCAGGGCAGCCCCAAATTCTGAAATGACGTAAACTAGCTTTACGCCCTTTCTAAAGCTCAAATGGTGTTTCAGAAACACTCTTTGAGGGAACAACATTCAAAATATAAACTGCAGTCTCTACTGCATAACCCCAAAAAGAACTAGGCAACTGAGCAAAGCTCATAATAGATCGAACCATGTTTAACAAGGTTCTGTTTCTCCTTTCAGATACACCATTCTGTTGAGGTGTACTTGGTGCTGAGAGTTGGGACGATATTCCATGTTCTATCAAATAGTTTTGGAATTTTAAGTCCAAATACTCTCCACCTCGATCAGATCGAAGTGTTTTAATGGTCTTACCTAACAAGTTCTCAACTTCAGTCCTGTACTCCTTGAACTTTTCAAGACTTATGACTCATTAGGTATAAATAACCATACCTTGAATAATCATCTATGAAAGAGATGAAATATTCATACCATCCTCGAGCTCTTACATTCATTGGACCACAGAGATCCGTATGTACGAGTTCTAAGGGCTCCTTGGCACGATAACCTTTTCCAGTAAAAGGTCGTTTGGTCATCTTATCTTCGAGACATGACTCACATGGAGGTAAAGTACCATCTTCTAACTGGCTTAGGGACGTTCTTAACCAATCTCCCAATCCTATTGAGATTTATGTGGCGAAGTCTCAAGTGCCAAAGATAGGTACTTTGAGAAACTTTTTGCCTTTTTGGTTGAGTCTCAGCTATTTTAAACATTTCATTGTTCAAAATAGCCCTAGACTCTATTGGTCTTAAGACATACAAATTGTTCTCCATTTTTGCAGAACATATATCAGCACCCCTTTTAGTAATGAAAGCTTCATTCACAGAAAAGGACACTGAATACCCTTGTTCTAGCAAACAAGAAATAGAAATCAAATTTCTTTTTATTCTGGGAACTATATATACGTTATCTAATAACATATAGCGTTCCCTGGAGAAGAACATTTTAATATCTCCCACTGCTTTAGCTGAAATGAGCTCCCCAGTCCCAACTCTGAGAGTCATTTCCCCAGCATCCAACTGTTGCCAGGAGCTCATTCCCTCAAAGGAAGAGCATACGTGATGAGTGGCACCTGAATCTAGGATCCAGGCTGTGTCATCATTTTCCACTATACACGTTTCAATGATCAATAAATCAAATTTATTTTCATTGAGATGTGCTAAGCAGTCTATGTCATATTCATCATGAACAATTTCGGATAAATTAGACATATGGGCTTGAGGACCGTCCTCAGTTAAGACCAATTCCACGCATTTAGTGTTTAAGTTCATTTTCTTAGTTGTATTAGAAATACCAGTTTTGTAGTTGACGTTATTCGAGGAATATAAAGAACGTTTCATTGCTGAGAACAAACAAACTAACTTAATAAGTATTGTTACATTAACCCATTACACAAAATATTAATATTATTTTAATCCAATCAATTTAGCAAAAGTAATGATCAACCCATCGAATAAACATTCATTTTGCAACGATACTTCAGAGGTTTAGAACAACAGCTACCGTAGGGTAGTCAGCTACTCCTCCTCTGAATTGAGACAATCTCAGCTAATCCCTATTCCCGGAATAACTCATATTCCAATAGTTCTTAGCTACCGTTTTTTCGGTCAGGAAATTATTAACACCTTAACAATTTCCCGTAAGTGTGACCCTCCATTTTTCAGATTTCAGAGGTTGGCCCCAACAATGCTACCGTAGGAAAAGTCAAAGTTGGAAATGGACCTAAGAAACCCTATCCATTTCTGGAGTTTGCGTTGTTCCGACTCCCATGATCAAGCCCTCCGTAGGGTGATCGCTCCCAGGGCGACTCGCAGGCAGATCATTGGGATCTCACGGTGCAACCTAATGGAGGAGACCGTAGGATACGTTGACACGTTCCTGCTCCCACTTACTATAAAATACTCCCTCATTCACCTTGATATTGATTCATGAAAACACCATCCGTAGGGGGTCACTCCCAGGGTGACTCGAGGCCAAGCATGAACCTCACGTTGTGAACTTTTGAGGACGTGAGAGCAAAACTTGATTTATGAAAATCTTGTTTTGATATATTTCCTCCCACTAAGTATGTTTATAATTATAGGGTTTATTACTTAGGTAAATTCCAGCTAAGTGAATCTATCTAAATCTATGCCTGTATATAACTTTTATATATATAGGTCTTTTCTCTAATGTCTAGGTGGATTAAACACTTTTAATTACCTAGAGACATTGCATGCCAATATAACTATGGTTAATTCAACTCAAGTTCCGGCTCATTTCCCAGGTAGCAGGTGTTCCGTAAACCGTCATCTTAAGTACCTCCAGCCTTAGACAGAACTTTACCGGTAGAGTTCCCTTATAACCAATAGTTATGGTAAATCTTTACTCTAAAGATCTAGGTGAATTAAACTCTTTTAATTGACCTAGTGATATTGCATGCTAACATAACTATGGTTAATTCAACTCAAGTTCCGAGTCAGTTCCCAGGTAGCAGGTGTTCCGTAAACCGTCATCTTAAGTACCTCCAGCCTTAGACAGAACTTCATCGGGAGAGTTCCCTTATAACCATAGTAAGGTAAACTATTTACTCTAAGGATCTAGGTGAATTAAACTCTTTTAATAAACCTAGTGATATTGCATGCTAACATTTAACTATGACTAATTCAACTCCGGTATTCCGGGTTAGTTCCCAGGTAGGAGGTGTTCCGTAAACCGTCATCTTAAGTACCCCCAGCCTTAGACAGAACTTAACCGGTGGAGTTCACTTATAATCATAGTAATGTTTTTCCTACTTAGTCAATTAAAATTATTTTTAATTCTAAGTAAGAAAATAATTCTAATCCTATTAGAATTATAATGAGCTTAGGTCCAATTAGTTTTAAACATTTTAAAATTAATTCATTTTAACCTAAGGTCCTATGTTTGCATGCAACTATTTGTTATAGGTTGACGGTTTCTAATCAATTTTATAACTTATTATAAAATTTTAATGATTAGCCCTATAACATGCTTCTATGGTGTTGGAAAAATAACAATCATATTCTAATTATTCAACACCATATTATTATGACGCTGATAATGATAATATAACGATTATATTAATCTAAAGTGGTGTCATGCTTCATGCAATTTCAATTTCATTTAATTAATATCGATTATATTAATTAAACATCCATGAAATTAAATTACATGAAATTTGACATTAATATAATATAACTCTTATATTAATCTAATTAATGTCATGCTCAATGCTATTCCATTTTCATTTAATTAATATAACATTTTATATTAAATCATACATGAAAACAAGCATTGATTTATATTTATTATTTTCATTCATAATATAACTAGTTATATTAATTCTCATGAAAATAATGCTAAGCATGCATGCTACATTAATAAAATATAACAATTATATTTATCTAATTAATGTCATGCATCATGCTTTTCCAATTTCATATATTTAATATAACAATTATACTAAATAACTCATGAAATATAAATTCATGCATAATTATCATATATTATAACATTTATAACATAAATATGCATGAAACATGCTTAATCTATGGTGGGAATTTAAGCTATATGACATCCATAAAGCAAATAAATAGCAATTGAACTGGTTAATTTTGGCCCCTAGGATAAAATAAAGCATAAATTACAATAATTATAGCTAAATTCTATCCTAAAAATCCTTCTGCAGCTCCAAATACTGGTCTAGACCCCCCGAACCGACCCGAACCACTTCGAACCAGCTATGAAAACCACGAACCGAGCTAAATTCCAGCTGAACCGGACCAAATCGGTCCCGACCCAACCAGACCGCGTGAATCGGACCGCCCAACAGCCTTGAACCGTCCTGTTGCGAATTTCTAGCGCGTGCTGTAATCGTGACAGCGTCGCAATTTCTCCGATTTTTATCTCATAAAAACCTATTCTAGACCCGGACTTACATAGGACTCGATTTTACATAAAATACCTGAAACACCGGGCTCTTACATGATCAAATCACATAAAAACAGTAAAATCTATGGTCATAAAATTAACCTAAACAGTTCAATGCAAATCATACATACATTATGTATTAATCAATCCCACCAATAGCCAATGCAAATTTTAGAGAAACAAAATTAGATCTACGATCGGCTCTGATACCAATTGAAGGATTGGAATTCCATAATTCCGTAAAGCGGAAGCGTGATTGGGACCGATTCGTAATTAATTTTGTTTAATCTAAAATACCAATACATTGGCAATAATATTAGAACTATTCTAAATATATATTAAGGCTAAGCATACAAAAATATTAGATCTAAATTTAATTTATAAAGTAACAAATTACTTACTCTCGTTGACGACTCAGATTAAATTCACCAACTGCTTGTGAATTAATCATGAACTAGTGTGAACACCACCACTATGGCTACACCGGTATGACTATGAGACTTCTAGAGGCAGAAGACTTGTGGGAGCCTTTGGGAGAATTCTCTGAGAGTAGAAGAATGAATGAGATACCTTTCACCCCACCCCAGGAGTCCTATATATAGTAAAGGCCAAGACCTTTTTCCTAATAGGAAAAGGGAGACCTTTTCCTAATAGGAAAAAGTCTCTAATTTTAATAAATAATTAATTAATTCCATAATTAATTAATTTCCCAATTAAATATCATATATTTAATCTTAGGGATTTTATTAAAATTAAAATCAATATGAATCCAATTCATATTAAATTTATTTGAACTCTTTCAAATATTTTCTTTCCTAATAGGAAAAGGTCTCTAATTTTAATAAATAATTAATTAATTCCATAATTAATTAATTTATCCAATTAAATATCATATATTTAATCTTAGGGATTTTATTAAAATTAAAATTAATATGAATCCAATTCATATTAAATTTATTTGAACTCTTTCAAATACTTTCTCTCAAGAATTATTTTTTTTAAAATTAATTCAAAAATTATATTATAAAGTTTCATAAACTTTATATTATAATGCATCAATATACATTATACGATTCCCCAAATAAATTGAACACTTTCAATTTACAATTTATACTTAATTGCCTCAAGTCTCTTTACGAGCTACCAGTGGGACCTAATGGACCTACAGATCAGAAGCTCCAACGATACGAGACTAATTGGCCAAACTCATTGACCAAGTTTAGTCAACATTCGTTAACTGTAGGTCACTCCACTAAAGACCCACAGCTGCACTCTTCTCACTATAGAATATTTCTGTGTCCACGGATATCGACCAAGCAGTAAGTCAATCCTTCACGTGTGTTCGTAACACCAGCTGGGTCAAATTACCGTTTTACCCCTGGGTTACCTCTGGTTCCTTAAGTACCACTGATTCCTCTAATGAACAAGTTGTTTAGGGTCCAACCACTAAACAGGAGTTCCTCTCAGGCTAGGAGAGGACGGCGCGCCTTTGTTCAAGTCCTAGAATCAGCCCTTAAGGGAACACACATCTACTTACCCCAATAGGGGAAGGAGTGAATTCCATCTTGTACTGTTATGTTCCCAGCCCCCATTCGGTCTTGCCCCTGAAATGGTAGGCTTATTGAGTCGGCGAACTGGCCACTCTCACCCATACAAATCTAAGGACAGTCCCTCCTGAAAGGGGTTCATAACAGACTCAGGATTGAGATTGAGTTTCCTAGGTCATCCTATTGAAATAGAAACCTAAACTAGTTAACGGCGTTACATCTAGTGGTTACTATTTCGCGGTCCGGTCTTATGCAAACTCATTGCATAGGATACCCCCACCCGCATGTCTCCTACATGGATGCTTTGGATCATTGCATTTGTATCGAATACAAGGTGGGCCGTATCACATAGTGTCACCAGGATAAGGTACCCAGCCTTATCCCTATACTATAGACCATTTAGGTTGTTACTTGGACACTGATCCCCGTATGTCCCCACATACTAGTCCAAGTTTCATTTAAACAACCTTGGATCTTAGTTTATTGGATTTAGGGTTTATTAATGCAAACTCGATTATTCAATAACCAAATTACTGAATTACTCAAATAACACTTTATTGAGATCTATTAATTTGTTTCATTTACTATCTACGAGTTTTTGGGCATAAAACCCAACAGTGTTGTGGTCAGGTTTGGAGGAGCTTATTTGTGGACATGGTGGACGAATGTGGCACTACAAGAAATCAGACCTTTAGCGTCGAAAATATTTCGTCGCTAAAAGTACAAATTCGATGCAAAGACTCATCAGCGTCGAACAAAATTTGTCGCAACAAAACGTCGCTAAAGCTGTGTCGCAAGCAAGATTTTGCGTCGAATTTTTCAAATTCGTCGCAAGTTGCAACGAAACAGCACAATGCGTCGCAAGGTGCGACGAAACAACAAAAAAAAAGTCGCATATTTCGTTTTCAAAATGTTTGCGACTAATGGAAGAATTCGTCGCAAAGATGTAGCGACGAAAAACAGAATGCGTCGCAAAGCATGCGACGAATTACATTTTTTCGTCGCACATGTCGATTTTACCAAAACACAACGTTTCGTCGCAAACATTGCGTCGAAATTGTTTATTTCGTCGCAGATTTTAATTCATTTGCCACGAAAACCCTAAATTCGTTGCACAAACGATAGACAATAGAAAAATATATATATGTTGAGTTGTGTCATCTAATGACTTGATTTCATTTCAATTGTCCTGATTTACATTTTATATACAAATAACCATTGAACATATAAGAAATAGATATTTTACCAAAGCATTCATCCACTTTATACAAATAATTAAGCATTCAACAAAAGTATGTTTCACACATATGAACATTTTACCCAAAGCCTTGCTAAGTTTATGAGTTCCAAAAACATAAAGACTAAACAAGTATCCAAATACAAATACAGACATGTACTAAATCTATGTTAGCTCCAAAAAAGTGATGTTCGTTTGGTCATTGTTGTCGTCAGCAAATTTACTTCAATCCTGCAAATAAACAACATATTACATATACATAAGTACACATGAACAACAAATCATCCTTAACTCTATTCACAAAGAGCATCACTATATAATAATGACATTTTAAGTCACAATTGCAATATAAGGTTTTCGTTGAAAACTTTTCACCCAACTTAAGTTAAAAAGTTATTTCTCAAGAACAACCACGTGGACAACAACAAATAGAACATCAATCACAAGTCTTCTCAAATCATTCTCAAGAACAAACACTCACTGCTAGAATAAAACCTCTCAACCTCAACCACATGGGCAACTTCAACTAAAAAGTCATAGTTCTAATCACCAATATTACACCCCCCTTCCTCAATTCATCCTCAAGAACAAACACTCTCCCCCCAATCAACCACAAAAAAATATAATGACCATTCTCATTGAGAGAATCACACATCCATAGACATGAAACATATGAAAACAGAGTCTCAAACAGTGTAATCAGAGTCCCAACCTAAAAAATGAACTTAAATTCCAAATTCTAATCACCAATATTACACCCCCTCCTCAAAACACAATAAAAACCTTTGAAAAAAATATATTTGACAATCTATAATGAACAACCAACCCCCCTCCTCCTCTATTCATCCTCAATAACAAACACTCTTCCCCCCTCCTCATTTCATCCTCAAGAACAAACACTCTTCCCCCCCCCCCCTCCTCCTCAATTCATCCTCAAGAACAAACACTCTCCCCACAGTCAACCACAAAAAAATATAACGACCATTCTCATTGAGAGAATCCCATATACATAAGCACAACACATATGAAAACAGAGTCCCAACCTAAAAAATGAACTTAAATTGCAAGTTCTAATCACCAATATTACACCCCCTCCTCAAAACACAATAAAAACATATGAAAACAGAGTCTATCCATAACTTATCCCTAGAAACATAAAGAACGACTTATCATTAACTTTATCCAATGGGTCTAATTTGATATAAATCACATACTATGCTCAAATTACACAATAACTTTAAAACTTAAACAATGTTCAATAATCTCAAAGTGTAAGAAATATTTACCATAGGCACAATATTTACCTTTCAAATCATAATTTACATCTAAACGAAGAATAACAAAGAAGTTTTGAAGCAACAACAGACACAAGAACAAACCCCCCCTCTACTAAAAATATCTCAAGATTCTAAAATTAAATAACTTTCCCCCTCAAATCACAAATATAAAGAACTTTGAATCAAATATAAAACAACCCCCCGCTCCCCTCAAATCTCAAATATAAACAATTTTCAAGCTTCAACAAATAAAAACAACTCACTTTCAAAAGACATAATAGGTACTTTAACACATTCCAACAAAATTCAATAGGCACAAATATTTGTTTTCTCCATAATGTTTGACCAACAAAACAAATACTCAATAAACCTCATGAAACAACACACCCTCAGTGCACCTATTGTAATTATTTCTAAATGTTTCACCAACCAAAACAAAAATTCAACAAACCTCAAGAAACAACACAATTTCAATGCACCTATTGTAATTATCTCTAAATGTTTCACCAACCAAAACAAATTACAAATAGAACATCAAACCACATGTACAACCTAAGCTAAAAAGTCCATCAACAATGGACACAACACCCCCCCCCCCTCCAATCCACATTCACTAAAAATAGATCAAACTTCAACAAAGGAAACAACTTTCCCCTAACTTTAAATCCACATTCACTAAAAAAACTCAAACTTCTTCAACAAATAAATCAACTCACTTCAAATCACAAATATAAACTAACTCCTCCCCCTCAAATTCACATTCACTAGAAGAAAACTACATAAAGAGATACATTTATTCAACAAATACAATGTCCCACATCCAAAAACTACATAACAAATCTACAATATAAGTTCTTATTAATAAATTTTAATTAAGAAAAACAACCGAATATTAGAACCAACCATAGGAATTAGTTACAACTAGATCATTCCAAAAAGTTCAACAATTTAAATGTATAGGAAAAACATAATGGAAGTATTTTACATACCTCTTAAAGCTTGTCCCAAGAACTTTATCTATCAACGAAATTTCTACACAACGAAAGTAACAAAAAACTTTCAAAACAAAATTTAACACTAAATAATCTAGAAATTGAGAAAAAAAAAACTAGAAATTGAATCCAAAAATATATCTTACACTCTTTTATGAACAAAACTTAGGGAAAGATGGTAAGAAACGAAAATGGAAAGGGAAGAAACGGAAATGGGAAGAAACAAAAATGGGAGAGAAGTTACCCACGGCGGCAATGGCGTTTTTCGACACTCTCCGACGGCTATGGCGTTTTCCGGCGCTCTCCGACGGTCCCAGCACCCTCGGTTTGAAGAGAGAAGATGAAAGAAGCCGAAGGGAGAAGAAAAAGGCAGCAGGTGAACGAAAATGAAGGTTCTGGATTTTTTTAAAAAGGCTCTGCGACACAAATTCTCATTTCGTCGCAGGCCTTCATTTTCGTCGCAACCTCAAAGTGACTGATGGGCTCCTTGCACAAAAAATACACTGCACGAGGTGGGTGTCTTTCCCGAACTTTGCGACGAAAATGAAGCTTTCGACGCTGGCTTTGCGATGCAACGGTCATTTCGACGCTGATTGTTGCGACATTTTATTGAGTTTCTACGCTGACAAGTTATTTTGTAAAAAAAAAATTGAATTATTGGCGGGAAATTTTGGTCGTTGCGTCGAGACAAATGGTTTCGTTGTTGGGCGAGTGACGAAAATAGCGTATTCGACGTAACGTACATGCGACGAAATATAGTTTTCGACGCAAACTCAAACACTAGGTCTGGAAATTTTCATGGAGCGTCGAAATAGAATAAAACGTCGCAAGGTTAGCGACGTAATTCTTCGTTTCGTCGCATGAATGCGACTTTTGAGGTTTCGTCGCTGAGTTTTTGTCGCTAAAGTCCTCCTTTCTTGTAGTGTGGGTTGTTGCCTGATTTTGTGATGATGAAGTGACTCTTCTTCTTTTGGCACTTTGGTTTGGTGTTTTGATCGTTTCTAGGGTTTTGGCGCTTTCTTGGCTTTGGTTTGAGTCACTAATGAATAGTAATCGTACGTCACTAATTAAATTTTTGTTTGTAAGCCTGTTACTTCATTTAGCAAATCTGTTTGACGATTGTATACTCTCTCATGATCCATTTATGTCTATAATTTTCTCATTTTGTATCATTATTCACACATCCTAAATTTTTCTAAAGATATCATATAACGCATGTGAAGGGTTTTGACGGGAATCAGTGCTTGTCATCCAAATAAATTTGAACTCCATTACCGTTTCAAGTTGAATGATGCGGGTTTTTCCTGATGGATGAAAAACTATAGTTAGGAACCATGCCTAATCAATAACATTCTTTTTTCCTTAAACCTTTCTTCATTTTGTTTAAGCTTTTGGTAAAAAACTTTTCCTCCTATTCTGTACACTTTATGTTATTTCTTGGTGGTTAATTTTGATTCATTTTCTCTATGGAGTAGGTTTCAAAGTTGCTAGCTGTTATACATGTGATTTCTTCATCAAGTGAGCTATTATCTTTGCCATCTTCCAACAAAATACTAACAAATAGTCACTGGGCTTCATATTTTCATCAAGCTTCAATTGGAACGCATCTTAATTACCAGTTCTTCCCATATACGACTGGAAGATCTTGTGTACATGACCTTAACTTTGCAAAGGTACTCTGGAACTTGCTCTTCTTTTTTGTAGGCTTTTGTAGGTTTTTATGTTGTTCTTCCTATAACTGGATTGTTGCATATGTTATATTTTGGATTTTCCTTTTTGTCTATTTTCGTCTTTATTTATTTTCTTTCATTTTACTTTTTGATCGTTGATGTTTGTATGCTACATTTGAAGTGAAGAGTATATCTTTGTGCAAATGAAGAGTATATCTTTGCAAAGGTACTCCGGAACTTGCTCTTCTTCTTTATTTATTTTCTTTCATTTTAATTTTTGCAAGTGACGTGTATATCTCTGACATCATTCTCCTTAGTCCAATTCAGGAGGTTCTATACTTGGGGTGAAGTTTCTAGAACCCTTAGCAGGACTTGTTGTCTCAGGCATGATACTAAATGCTGGACTTCAAACTGGATACCAAAGGTATATAGAACATTATAAGATTTTTATTTTTACTTCAGAACTGCACCACATGGATTTTTCTTGGTGGGCATTCTTAGTGTGCTATCTAATAATGATAAATTTTGAACAATGAAATGGTGAAAAGTTATGTAAGTTTCAATAAGAACGACCAACTTGTAAGAGACAACAAAAATACAAATAAACCTTCTAGAACTGTGTAGAATACAGGGTAATTATAAGTTTTGTAAATCAACTTTATGGATGTTTGAAACATATATTATTTTCACTTTTGGTTATTTGGTTGTTGGTTATAAATTTATTTTCATTGAATTCTTATAAGTTGTTGTGTTTCTGGGTATATTTATAAACTATATATGTTGATTATTCAGTGGGCATTTCATAATTCAGTGGTGCCCTTGTTCAATCTTTCAGTTTTAATTCATGTTTTTAAGTTGAATTTAGGTTCAACGCCTTCCCTACCTTTTGGGTATCCTTGTAACTATTTTTTATCTCATATCCTTAGTAGTTGGGTCCCTTTCTTGTACTTGTAAAAGGCTTATCATCTGTAGATGGCTGAGTTATGTGCTTGGGGTTTGTAGGATTATAGTGCTGGACTATCTCTTTATGGAAATAAGGCAAAAACAAAGACATTTGTAGCATGGTTTGGTTCTCCTGATGGGTAATGATATTTCCTCTCGTTCATATTGTTTGTTCTAGCTTGTATTTGTGCTTGGGGTTTTTAGGTACTATAAGCATAAGGTAAGGAGTAGGCCATTGATATCCTAGTTATTGGAAAAATAAAAAGTAAATAAGCCAGCTGAGGTTGTATATAATTGTTTGGATATACCTTAAGTTTTCTATTGATTTTAGTTTTATGTTATAATACTTCTGATCTGTTTATTTAGATTTCCAAGGCAAGCATGAGGGGGAGAATATCAGTTGTCTTAAACAGGGATTGCTTTTATGTACAGAAGATGTATGCATTACTTGTAGATCTTATGAACTCCACAAGATCTCCCGAGAACATGTTTGGGGCAATATTTGTCTTAAACTGCTTGATAATTTCATGAGAGTGAGCACTTTAAGGGCTGTTTAGTAACGTTTCAGTTTTATATTCTGATTTTGCATTTCCATGGTAAAGTTTGTTCTTACTCACGTCTTATTTTTTTTTTGTAAACCTTTCCAAAGTTGATGATGAACTCTGTATATGAATAATTCAACTGAAGAACTGAAGATCGTATAATATCACTACTACAATTTTGACATTCTATGACGCAATAACCAAACCCAAATCAAAGGAAAGAAAGAAAAAAAATGTCATAAATAATTGGGGCGCGTTTTTGGCGGGAAAAAACGGAGATTTTCGAATTTTCGGAAATTTATGACATTTTTTCAGAGTCATAAATCTATGACTTTATTTAAGTGTCATTGATTAAAAAAAATTATTTAAAGTAATTTTTATTAAAATAAAAGAGGAGAAAGCGAAAAAAGAAATCCCAAACCCTCGTGTTCTTCGTCTCTCAGCCTCTCTCCCCCTCTCATCTACGCCCTCTCAATCCCCACTCTCAAACCCTTGTTTCATTGGTAAGGCCAGCCCCGATTCTTCCTCTCCCCCACATTCTCCTCCACGCCGGTGAGCTAGGCCGCAAGTTCTCTCTCCCCCTAGATTTTCGACCAAGACCCACGTCGGTGAGCAAGATCACGAGCTGCCGTTTTCTCCTTCTTCTTCTTCCACGCGTAAGTTTCTCTCTCTGCCTTGTTAAATCTCTCTGTTTCTCTCGTTTTGGTCAGGAATCTGCGCAGCTAGAAACGTTTTCCTCTCCAATCTTGACCATTTTGGCGTCGTTTAGCAATCCCAGTAAGTTTCAACATTGACCCATGATTATTCGACTTCAAATTTGGATTACCATTCGTGATTGATTTTATATTGGCAAGATTAAGCCCTTTCGGTCGTCGAGCAACGCCTATCCAAGGTAATTCGATGTCAATAGGTATTGTGCAGCACATTAGTCTCATTCAAATCCTTTAAAAGCGCTTTAAGTCACCATTTATTGGGGATGGTCGATCCAACCTTGAGTTTGGGGATTTGAGTAAGTCCTATTTGACTTATATTTGTCTCGGATGCCATTTTATCATTTTAGCTTCTATATTCAGTGGAGACATTCATCTTATGGTTAAAGATTATACAATGTTTCCTTGAAACCAAATTATATTTGGAATCATTGCACTTGATACTTTCAGATTCACTTTCTTCATAATTAGCTTTGGGATCTGTCAGATTGTTGTTTGATGACTGAGTTTTTTATCTGGGTTGATGAGCCGATGATTCATAATTTTCTTTTTGACATGTGAGATCTCCTCTTTTTTTATCATATGTGAATTTTCAAGATCTCCTCTTTGTTTATATTTTTGAATTTCCAAGATGCCTAACTATTTTTCTTCCTTATTGAGCTTCCTAAATATAGATTATATCAATAGAATGGGCATTTCACTTCTCTTTCTATCTTGCATGTTATGTTCTATCTTCCAAAATGAAAATGATTGGGAGCAATGGTCATGGTATAATTGCTAAATTTCTGCATTCTGTATTATGATCAAGAGAAAGAAATGTGAATGGTACATTTGTTAATCAATGCTACATCAATTATACTTGGAGGTTACTTCTTTTATTTAGCTTTTCACTTCTTTTCAGATGGGGATTGAAATGATCCCCACCCTTTCCTTTCAACTAATTTTTTGCTTTCTTTGTCTACTTTAGCCAACTTGCATAAGAAGTTTCTTTCTAAAGATTATAGCAGGTTTTGCTGTCAATGTTGATGACAATAAGTTGCTAAGATGATGCTCAAGGTTTGTAAAATAAAGGATTATTTGCTATCAATGCCTATAAGTGCTTAATTATCCATACTCAATCTTAGATGATATGAACTGTCAAATTTGTTGTTAAGCTTGCTACTACTTTTGTTCTTGCTACTACTTGCTGCTATTATTAATTCTCACTGCTACTACTGTTGGGGCTTTCTTATTGGTGTTACTATAGTTGTTGTTTGTTTAGAAAGTGTTGGCTAAAAACTTCATTGGCACTAAAGAGCTAATAAAACAAATTGTAGGAAATAAATGTGCTAATGGTAAAATGCAAACTAAGATGGGATTTACTTTACATAAAGCTGCTAAACAGGGAAATATTTCATACTAATGCAATGTGACCAGGGCAATAGGATAGTTTAACTTTGGACCAAATTAAGGGGTGCTAATTTTATGCTTGCAAAGGTTGATTGCCTAGTTGGTAGACACATACAGTCTTACTACTGTTCTGTCATCTTGTTATTAGGAGTGAATGTTGTTTGCTGTTATGGAGATTAGATTGCTTGTTGTCATATTTGACAGGAAAGGGATGGTTGCATTTGATGTTTTTATTTTCTCCGAGAAATGTATTAGGATGTTAGACGGACAAGAAATCTCATGGAACTGTACATACCATTGTTAACTTCAATTATAGATGTTGCTGATTTTCTTTATGCATTTTTTTTCGCATATTAAAAAGTCTGGCAAGAGGAAAAGTGCATTCAAATGCTATCATAGTTTAAATATTACCTTTGTTATGGTAGTGGATCACTTTTGAACCTCATATTAAATGCTACCTTACTGTTGAATCTGAGTTTCAAATATAATGATAGTTCTCATGTTTTTCTTAATTGTAGGTTCCAACATATGTTTCTGAATGCCAATAATTGTCAATCACAACATTAGATTCAATACTATACTTGATTGTTTTAATTTCTTTTTCCCATTCTCCAGGTTTGATCATAGTTATCATACTTTTATTAGTGTCTTCTAGATCTTATTGATTTTTGTAACAGGCTCTTTTTTGAAAAAGTAATGTCCTAATGAGTTGTTGATTTCACTCATTATTTTGGTTTGTTCAGATGCTGGGATGCATCTCAGTGGGGGGTCGTTTATGCCTTTGATCCATGTGGCCTCACAATCTTTTTACACGTATAATTAATTGTTATATTTCAGACTTGAGCTCATGAATGGTTGTTTTCTTGAGAAGAAGGCCAGCAGATGGTCGTTGAAAGCTCAAAAACAACTCACCTTATAATGATATTTGTTTATTGAACATTTAAAGCTCAAAAGCAGCCGTCTTAACTAGCTATTCTTGACAGGTGAATACAATTGTCATTGGTCTTGGAGTAGGTTTACTGCCCATGTTCCTCCGTGCATGCATGTGTTTTTTACACATTGAGGTAATTCTACTCCCCCACCCCTCAAAAAGTGGTGGCTTTTTTCATAAATTGTATTTTGTAATGTGTAAAATGATCTAGGTGGTGGAGTTAGATTTGACAATCCTCAATCTTTCAAGGGATTGCTTTGATTTTTTTTGTGGATGCTGATTTGGTGATATGATTGCTACACCTTTGTTACTTTTTTGTTAGCTGATATAATTGTTTTGGAAGTCTAGGCACTTCAAGCTCTGTTGCTAGGACTTCCTGCAAATGCATTAGTTATAAAAGAGAGTTTTATTGGTTGATTCGAGGATGATTAGCAAAGGTAATATGTTCATGGCTTATAACTCCTTGAGGTTATTGATTGACATGGTTGATCTGTATACCGTTATGAAATTCTTTTAGCAAAGTGTCTATTAGCACATAGCAAATGGTTGTATATGTTGAGGGATGGTCTAGAGTTGAAATGTATTGCAGTTTTGAATCTTGATCGACATTGTCATCTTTGTTTTATTTTTGTTTTTGTTTGTCTCTACCTAAACTAGCACACTTAAGCACCTTTAAACTACTTTTATTGTGCAAGTAAGACAGATTTTGTGCTTTAAGTTCACTTCAGGCATTTTCTAAGTTTGTTTCATAGTCAAAATGACCCTGGGTTATCTTAAGCTAGTTTTTGGTATGAAAGAGGACTTCGGTACCTTTAAGACACTTATGCTTTGTTTGGCATCCAGAATTAGAAAGAAATAATTTTAAATTCTTGGAATTTTAAAAATGGAAATGATTTCAAATTCTTGATTTTGTTTGGAACCAAATGAATTAAAATAGAATTCAAATCAACGTAAATTACAAATTCTGGTTGGGATGTTTAGAAAAAATGAAAAGAAAAAAACTATTTTACCATTATACCCTTAGAATTATACATAAATTAAAAAGAAAAACAAGTAACAACCTTATTTATTTATTCAAAAAAAAAAGTAACAACCTTATTTATTTATTTTGTTTCAAATGTAAACATAAAATTGACACTTTAGCTTCTTTCCTTTTTATATATTTTTATTATATATTTATATTTAAAATAACAAAAAGAGAAAAAGTAAAATCCTAACAACCCCCTCTTTCTTTTCCCACACATTTGCTTTCTCCCTCTTCCATGGCTGCTACACGAGCATCTCCTTTTCTTTTTCCTCTCTTATGTCTCTTGCTCCCCAAACGGAAATGATTTCAAATCCGTTCTTATTTGAAATCCTTCCAAATCCTAAGGTTCCAAACACAGGGTTACGTAGGTTTTAAGGGGTGGGTTAAATGCACTAGGCTCGCTTAGCCACGTTGAAGTTCATTTTAGAAAGAGTATAGCTTTATTCTTGCCACTCTTAGACAACCAAAAAAAAGGAAAAGAAACTCTATTTATATTTGTGTTAGCTTTAAATTTTGAATTTGTATTTGTAGTCAAAACTCAAATCATGACATGAACTAGGGTGAGATTTTTGTGCAAGTATTTCGACTAGAGAACATGAACGTGTTTGTGGTTATGGAGTAGGTGTTACTCCTTTGAATCATCTTCTAATGTACGTGATCTTGAATGTTGTCTTAACGAGTTTGAACAACGTCTTAAAATTATATTTTCACCTATAAACTTTTTTTAATTTCTTCCTCTGAGATGAGTTGTTGATCATAAGCTTTCAAGCTAAGCATAATTGGTTTGTATGTGGGATATGGTGGTTTGGAGAGCATTGTGTGGTTCAAAATTCTACGTGCTCATTTGATGTTACACGTTGGTTGATTATATATCTTGCAAAGTTTAAAATATTCTCTCTCTTCAAGTTAGTCATTTCTTTTGTTGAGCTTAACTTTATGTAATATTGTTTTGTAGGTTTTATTTTGGAGAGTCAATAGTGGCATAGAAGTGACCCATCTTTATGCATTAGCAGACATTTTGGTAAGAGTATTTCCTTGAGTCATTAGAAATAAACTTGGTGTTTCTATATTCTATTCAACTTGTTATAAAATCGTGTATGTTCAGTTGTTTTTAAAGAGTTATTACTGAATCATCTTCTCTTGATTTATTCTCATATGTTTGTTTTAGATATTATTGTTCTTATCTTGATGTAAGAAATATTGCATTCAACTCTAAAATTAATATTGTTTGGTTGGTTATGTCTTGCAGGAACTCAACGAAGTCAAGTAAAACCATATTATGGATAGCAATTGATGTATGACCTTTTTTTGTTGGGTTAGTGACAAAAAAACACATAGTATATTCCCTCATGGTTGAAGTCCAGTATAGGAATTGTTGTGATGTACAAAATCTATTACACTTAGTTTGTATATACATATATGACAAAATTTGACCAATTTGGGTTCAATGTTATATGAAAGTTGTTATTTATGTATATATTTATTTTGTGTCAAGATTTGAGTGTCTTATTTTGGAAACATATGTTTATTCACAAGTATTAGACAAAATAATTTCTATGGCTTTGATGAACCAATATAAATAAATAAATAGTGATGTATCACTACTTACGACGGTACATTAAAGTCATAGAAATTATTTGGGTGACAATTATTTAGCATCATTATAACAATTTTTTTGACAGTTTTGTAACTGTCATGATATTTTTTTTGTTGACAACAAAAAATTGTCAACGAAACGTTTTGTTTGACAATAAAACCATGTCGTTAAAATTTTTGTGACATTGATACGTTGTCATCAATAACGTTTTGTTGACAGTAATTAAGTGTCATTAGTATATGTATCTTGACAGAAACATGATTTTCAGAAGATATTTATTGACAATGTTCAATTGTCATAAAAACATGTACTGTGACAATTAGTAAATGTCATTAATATGTTCTTTTTTGACAGTTGTTAAGTGTCATGAAAAAAATAATTATGACAGTTTTTTTAATAGCGTCATGTATAGACTTTCCTTGATGGGGGCTTCTAGGACGCAAAAACAGTGTCATGAAATGTGGTTGTGACAATTTTTCAATGTCATAAAAACCTAAATTTGTAGTAGTGTATAATATCAGTGCATCCCAATTTCCACAACTTTACTTATGCAACTTGAATTATAGAAAATATGATTTTAATTTGCTAACAGCCAAAGCATTTTCTCAATCATTTTCAAGTCTTCTTGGAGGGATTTTTATGCTTGTGCTGTCACTAAACAAGAACTTGCCTCTTGCATTTGTTTTGCTAAATTTAATGGCAGGAAGTGCTGGAATAGAAATAGCAGATGTGACGACCATTGATGCTTCTGTGACCCAAAACAGTATAAGCCATCCCTCACTTGCAAGTGACATATTACAACCTCGTCTTAACATGTCACAGATAATTTGTTCTTGTTTTTTGGTTTGTGAGTGGATCAAATCATTTCTATGCGAGGATAAATTGAGTTGGGTCAAGCAAGAAATTGCAAGATCCAGCACTTTCAATTGTAACTAGCACATCTTCTTTGCAGCAGTTCATGTCATTCTTTATAGGCTAATCATAACCATAGAAGTAAAAGGATAAGCATGCTCTAAGTGTTAGGCAGCGAACTAACTTTCTCATTATCTTTGTTATTGATTATCGATCATTCCCACAGGGTGTGTTCGCCCTTCTCAGCATTCCTCCTGGACAGGTGATTTTGGTCGGGATGATAATGAGAGAATCCCTTGTGCACAAATCCGCCAATACCCAGGTAAGAATACCCAGATAATGAGAGAATCCCCTGTGCGCAAGTCCATTTTCAAAAACGCTTCTTGTGCTGGCAAGTTTTCGACCATTTTTCGAAAAGCTTCTTGTTATGGCTTCTGTATATGAGAGTATTTCTATTTTTTTTTTTTTTGCCACAAATTTCTTTATGGCGTTTGGTGAAAACATATATAATAGGAAAGTTTTGGAATAGGCTTATTGTGATTCGGTTTTGTTGTCTGTTGCTGCTCATTCAGTTCACGGAATTGACGGGAAATATAAATATTGAATCTGTATGATCTAAAGTCGCTTGTTCGCATGTAATTTTAAATGTGAGTTCATTTGCTGGTTTAATTTCGTCGTGAATTTAGGAATTCACTTGTATTTCTTAGTCTATTTTTCCCTTTCGGTTCAATGGAATTGGGTTTAATTTTTAAGAGCTAACTCTTTTCTTGGCATTTAATCTAAACTCTTTTTGTGATTGCGTTTCTGTCAACCGCTCTTTGGTTTAATCTTTTGGAAGTTTACCTCTTAACCTATGTTCTTGTACTTCTTCCTTGTATTTTGGGCATTCTTTCATGAGAACACTCCTATGGAGCAATTTTTATTTTATTTTGTGCTTAAGGGTGTGTTCCTTCTAGCCATTTGCATGCTTCATTCTCATGTCATGGAGTTCTGTATTTATGTTATTTGTCCTTTATGTAAGGTCAATTCTATTGGCAATGTTATAGTCATTTGGCTTATGCTCGTACCTTTTTGTTTATTTCCATTGCAGATTATAGATTTACACAGCAAGAGCTTCCTACTTGCAAACCAATTTTAACACTAGAATGGGTATCTCTAAAAAAGATTCGAATTAATTTTTTACTGTGTTCCCTGTCATAGCATTATGCACTCTTTTTAAAAGTTTATGCATGAAGTTTCTATTCTAGTTAAATTCTTTTTTGTTCTACAACATTTTTAATCATCTTCTCTACTTTATCCATACGTCTTGAGCTTTAATTTTAGTTTAAGGATTTGATTGGAGATGTGTGCCGATTGTATTTCACATATACATTTTTTATTTGTATAAGGTTTGGAATTCATCATGTTAAGCGAGAACTATTGCAGATGATGAAATAGATATTCTTGAAAAAACGCTCGAAGATGAACTTGGGAAAGAGCATTTAAGGAGTTGTGTACTTATTTTGTTTAGTAATTTTACTTTTTCTTTGTAAATTTGGTTCATGTATTATATACATTGTTATATTTTATTAATTAAATTCATGTTCGTTGAGTTTTAGTTGTGTAAAAATACTTTCGAGATTTTATTGTGTATATGTTTAAATTCTATTTTGTTTACAAGTTTTTACAAAATGAAGAAATAGTATTGTTGGTTAGCTACGTGTGCAACCAACAATTTTTTTTAAATTTAATATCGCACATTTAATGTCGGGCAATGACCGACATTAAAAACTGATCGACATTAAAAGTGACTTTTAATGTCAGACAAAGAGTGGTTGACCGACATAAAAAGTTCACTTTTAATGTCGGGCATTGACCGACATAAAAAGTTCACTTTTAATGTCGGGCATTGACCGACATAAAAAGTTCACTTTTAATGTCGGGCATTGACCGACATTAAAAGTCACTTTTAATGTCGGTCAAAGCTTGTTGAATGACATAAAAATGGACCTTTTAATGTCGGGCAATGACTGACATTAAAAGGGTACTTTTAATGTCGGACAGAGCTTTTAATGTCGGTCAATGACTGACATTAAAAGCAACCGACATTAAAACTTTTAATGTCGGTGTTTTTAATGTCGGTCAGTGACCGACATTAAAGACTTTTAATGTCGGGCATTGCCCGACATTTAAAGCCAAATTTGTTGTAGTGAATCTCTAACTTTAATCCTCTGATTCTCTCTCTTGTGTGTGAATGTGTTTCACTCGAGGGCTGTAGCGTTTGTTATCGAGTCTGAAGCTTCAATTGATTCTTGGAGCTTTTGAAGTCTTGGAGTCTTGAATAGTCTTTGGTCTTCAAGAAATCTTGGGGTCTTGAAGTCTTGAAAAGTCTTCGGTCTTCAACAAGTCTTAGAGTCTTGAAGTCTTGAAGCCTTGGAGTCTTGAAATCTTAAAGAGTCTTTAGTCTTCAAGGATTGTTGAAGTTTTCTAGTCTTGAAGTCTTGAAGAGTCTTTGGTCTTCAAGGATTGTTGAAGTCTTCTAGTCTTGAAGTCTTGAAGAGTCTTTGGTCTTCAAGAAGTCTTGGGGTCTTGAAGTCTTGAAGAGTCTTTGGTCTTCAAGGGTTGTTGAAGTCTTCTAGTCTTGAAGGATCTTCGATCTTCAAGGATTGTTGAAGTCTTCTAGTCTTGAATGGTCTTCAGTCTTCAAGAAGTCTTGGTGGAGTTCCCCTGAATTCTCTGACTCTAGCTGAGAGCTTCCAATTTCTTCCCCCCTGAAATGGGGGAGAACCCCTCCATTTATAGAGTTCTCATTGGATGAGCCCTAGTGACTTTTAGACCAACAACTTGGGTTTGGGCTTTATTGGTCTTGGACTCAACTATTTAGTTTAGGGTCTGGTTCATATTTGACCCAAAACCATATGACCCAAATATTTAAAAGACCCAAATTTGATCCAAATAATAATTATTTTTAATTAATTGGTCAAATTAATTAATTTGATCAAAATAATTTAATTTTAATTAATTGATCAAATAGAAATTTGGCTCTATAAATTTTTAATTGGCCAATTTTGTCTTCAAATTAAATTTGGGACACATGTCAATTTATAATTGGTCCCAAATTTAATTAATTATAATTTCGTCATAAATTTCATGTAATGACGTGGCAAATTGTGATTGGTCAAAATTTCTCTTTCAATAGAGTCTTGTTTAATCAACATTGTGTGGTCTTTTCTACTATTCTAGAGATTTGATTCGTTTCCTTTAGAGTTCAATATGTTTAAGTTCAATATAAAACCTCCTCCATAGCAGGAGGAGAGATTATTTTAAAAGGAATTAAGAGATGTCAAACTTGTGATGGTAGTTTGCACCACATGAGGTGGAAACAATTGTACCAATTTTGCACACATCACTTCTTAGTTGGAGCCCTTAGATGTAATCCTTCAAGTCCTCAATCTCAACTTGTAGCATAAAATTACAAATATGGATGAAAATCTCTTTTTTTTTCTTTTAATCTTATCTTACTTTTGAGGGATACAAAAAAGTTTTGATAACTCAAGAGTCTACTTTCAATAGATGAAACCAAGTTACATTTTCATTTACGCTAACAAAAATTTGACCAAAAAAGAAAAAAAAAACCCAAAGGAATGAAACTTCTAACGACATTTATGACATTTCATTTATAAGTTATCGAATAATACTTAAATAAACTTTATATCATTCGTAGTATATTTTATAAATATCCATATAATCACAATTTTTAAAAAATACACTTGATTACTATAATTTGAAAAAACACATTATAATTGAAACAAGAGGCACGGATGAAGGTTTAGTTTCGTTTTGTAATTTACAAGGGAGACAAGAGTAAGACGAGACTCAGATACACATGCAAATAAAGAACCTAAACATAGTTTCAAGGATTGTTTGAACAAATAGCAAAATAGACTAAAATAATTGCAAATATAGCAAAATCCAAAACTATTTGCAAATATAGCAAAATTGAAGTCTATTAATGATAGAATTCTGTTAGCGATATATTTCAATCACAAGTGTAATTGTTCCTGATGGACTATTCTATCCGTGATAGTAGTCTATCATTGATACACTAAGTGCATTGTGATTGAAGTCTATCATAAATGTCTATCACTAATACATTTTCCAAAATTATTTGTAAATATAACATAATTAAAGTGTTGGGTTTTATGCCCCTAAAACTCGTTGATAGTAAATGTAAACAAATATTATACTTATCAATAAAGTGTTATTGAGGTTTATTTAATAAAGTGTTATTGATTTTTTTTTAGAATTACATAATTGACCTAAATCCAATAAACTAACATCCAAGGTTGTTTAATGAGGCTTGAATAGTATGTGGAGACATACAGGGGATCGATGTTCAAGTAACAACCTGAAGAGTCTATAGTATAAGGATACAGTCCGCTTTGTATACGATACAAACGCATTGATTCAAAGCGTTCATGTAGTAGACATGCAAGTACGGGTATCTTATGCAATGAATTTGCATAAGATCAGACCGCGAAATAGTAATCATTAGATGTAACACTCTTAACTAATTAGGTTATTATTTCACAGGAATGATCTAGATAACTCAATCTTAATCCTGAGTGTGTTATGAACTTCTGTCTGTGAGAGATTGTCCTTTGATTTGTATGAGCGAGAGCGGTCCAGTGTTTGCCGACTCAATAAGCCTACCATTTTGGAGACAAGACCAAGTGTGGAGCTGGGAACATAACTACAAAAGATGAAATTCACTCATTCCCGCTTTTAGGGTAAGTAGATGAGTGTGAAGGGATCAAATCCCAGTGGAAGCGATGTGAATCAATTCGTAGTTCAATTTTATTTCTAAAATACCATTACATTGGGCAAATAAAACAGAGAAACAATTTCTAAGTTTAATTTAAGATTAAGCATGATTTGTGTTTACTACTGTAAAGGACACGAAACTTACTTTCGTTGTCAACTCAGGTACTGCAATGGAAAATCCCCTTGGTTTAAAGAGTCACGTACACAACAACTTCACAGTAGACTGAATTGCAGAACACAACCAAATGGCCTTCACTGCTATTCTTTGAGTTCCAGTAAAGGATTGTGGGAACCTTTCTTAAAGTGAGAAAGAATCACACTTAGAATGGTAGTGTATTCTTGAGAAGTTGAGAGAGAGTTTTGGAGAGAACTTTTCTGTAAAATTTCCAGGAAGCCAGAATGAATCACACTTAGATCCTCCTCCCAGGCGTATACTTCAGGCGTGAGAGAGTGTGTGGGAGTTAACTCCCACACACGTATACCACTCCCTGCTTAACTACAGAAAGTTATTTTCTTTTTAATTTAAATAAATTTAAATTAAATATAATTAATTTAATTAATAAATAATTAATTTAATTAATTCTTTCATTTAAATCATATTTAAATGAATATCTCTCACATAACCTATAGTATTATTTAATGATCTTAATTAAATCAGATTGAACTAAATTAATTAATTGATTAATTCACCAATTAATTAATTATTTAATTAAATATCTCATTTTTTATTAATCCAATATTTCTCTCATTGTAGGATGAAAATCCTTATGCAGCGAAAATTTATCAGACCAATTTCTCAGTTTTAATGACGATCTAAAATACCAATACATTGGGAACCATATACAAGAAACATAATCACTATCTACTGTAAATTGACAAGATTAAGCATGTTGTGAAGTAAGTTTAGATCTAATCCTAAACATACAACACAGAAGAGATCAAGGGTGCAAACCTTCGTCGACGATTCAAATTGTTTCACCAACACCTTGAAAAATCTCGAACTCTTCTCTACAAGATGCGTTTATAGCAACACCACCACTTGGCATTCACTGGTATTCTCTAGATTGGAAGACATGGCAGTGGAAACCAATCTCTTGGCTTAGGGATTTTTTTTGGAGAATTTTTACCGAGAGAATTTTACACACAGAAAAGCACAGAGAGCCTCTACCATTGAATCAATAAGAACCATTCTTTGGAGACATCTTCTTGTGTGTGTACGGTTAGAGAGTGAAGGAGAAGGTCGTGCAAGACCTTCCACTTCCAATAACCAACATCAGTTATGTGAAAATCAATTTAAATTTAAATAAATTAAATTTAATTATTCATTCATTTAAATCATATTTAATTGAATATGCTTCACATAACCTATAGTTTTAATTTATTAATTTCGTTAAACCAAATTAAATAAAATAGTTAATTAACTCACCAATTAATTAATCACCAAATTAAATATCATATATTTAATTTAACCTATAATTGAATCATATTCAATTATATTTCTCTCGTATAACCTATAGTTTTAATGTGCATCTAATGCGCATTAATTTTAACCAATAGTTTTAATATGAACCCAATTCATATTAAATTAATATTTGAACTCCTTCAAATATTTAATTCTCTCATAAATTAATTTTGAATCATATCCAAAATTAAATTTATATTATAAAGTTTAATTAAAATATAAATTTTATATGCATTATATTATTTCTCTTAGTTAATTTGAACATTTCAAATTACATTCAAGATATAATTACCTCAACACCCTTTACGAGCTACCAGTGGGACTTAATGGACCTACAGATCAAAAGCTCCAACGATATGAGATTAATTGGCTAAATTCATTAACCAAATTAATCAATATTCGTTAACTGTGGGTACACTCCACTATAGACCCATAGTTTGTAACGACCTGACTTCTTACAAGTGTCCTTTTGGGACCGTTACGACATGCATGCTTTGGAGGCATTTTTAAATAAAAACTTTTTAGGGAAAAATACACTTTTGGTTTTTGAGGTTTGGGTTAAGTTACACTTTGGTCCCTGAGTTTTCAAACTCAACAAAAATACCCCTGAGGTTTGAGATAAGGAGCAATTTGGTCCCTATCATCCATTTTGCCGTTAAACCCTAATAGTTTGCTGACGTGGCACCATTATTTCAATAAAAAAAATTGTTTTTTTTGAAGAAATAAAAAAAATTATTTTTTAAATTTTCTGAATAAAAATATATTAAAATAATATAAATATTATTATTTTATTATTTTTTCAATTTTTTCTCCTTCTTTTATTATTCTTCTTCTTCTCCATTCTCTTCTTCTTCATCCTCTTCCTTCTTCTTCTTCAAATTTCGGGCGGCCGTCGACCTCGCCGGCCGCCCTGCCGGCAATTGTTTTTTTTTTCCCTCTTTTTCTCTTCTTTTCTTGGGGTAATTACAAAATTGCCCCCTACAAGTTTTTTGTTTAAAATTTTAACCCCCTATAAGAAAAAAGTTTTTTTTGACCCCCTTGATGATGAATATGATGTAAGCATGCATAGCAATTTACTTTTATACCCTCAAGTCATTAAAACCCACTAAAATTAATTATTTCACCAACTTTTCACCCACCTTCACCAACTTCCAATACCATAATTACCATACATTACTCTTAACCCTCCATTAAACTCATTTTGAAAAAAAAAACATCTTTCAATCACCCAACCTCTCATCTTCTCTCTTGAATCCACAACAAGTTGTTCACTAAAGTGCATTTGATCCACAACAAGTGCTCATTTTTTAAAGAAGGTACGTTACTTTTGATTATTCTATCGTATTTGTTTAAAAAATATCCAATAGAATGTGTTGAAATGGTTTTTCGTCAATCCTGAGTCGAACCCGGTCCAATCTCGGCCGGACAGGTTGAAAATCCCGGCCGAACCACCCTTTTTTCCGGCCGGGATTCATACATTTGAAGACCGGCCGAACCGATATTTTCCCGACCGGACCACGTTTTTCCCGGCCGAACCGTCACCGAGATTTGGCCGAGAACAGTGATTTTTTTTTTGTTTTTTTGTTTGGTTTTTAAATTTTTTTAAGTTTTTTGAATTTCTGGTGGTTGCATACATTTGTTTATATATTCTTTTGTATTTGTGCAGATGCCTCGTGTTTGGGTATGTTTTGGTGGTGTGTGGAAGGAGAGTGAAAAGGAGTATGATGGTGGAGAGGTGAGGGCCTTAGACGTGGATGTGGGAATTTCTTATAACGAGTTCTTAGGTCAAGTGTATGAAATAAGTAGTATAAGTCCGAATGATAACGACATTGTTTTGAGGTGTCTGCTTGAACTGAGGTCTAAATCTCCCGCTTTTGTGATTAGGAACGAGGTAGATTTGCATAGTTTTTTGACTTGGGAGTTAGTGTCTGCAAGTCCCCTTTATGTATCCACCGTGCCGAAACCATCCCCCCAGTCCAGTCACCAAGGGTTTCGTCCATATCCCATTCCATATACTGTACCAAATACTCCATATATGGGAGTGCAGTACTTTTCGTATATGGATCCAAATCATCAACCATACCATTACACGTCTGTCCCACCATATACTCCACATTACATGAGTCAAGAAATACCATCCCGAGCCACACCCTTTCCACACAATGAAGATCATCACAATCCCTCGACCTCCACATCTTTCCCATACAAAGAAGAGAAAGAGCAAGAGCAACACATCCCCCCCGTTTCCACACACATGCCATTTACACCCATGTATAATGACCCGATGTCACTGAGTCCAATACGTGACGACGAGAGGGCATATAACCTTGGGGATGATGTTGACTACGTTACATCACAGAATGATTTCCATGACTGGGGAGACTATGGAGAGGATGTGAACCCGGACAGTGATTTTCAGGATTGGGGAGATTACGGAGAAGAGGTACTTGAGAGTGGCGAGGAAGATCTGTACGAAGTTGATGTAACTGCCCAGGAGAATATTGGGGTTCAACGGGAGGTACTTGGAACTGCAGAAAATATCGATACTTCTACTATGGCCGTTAATATGGCACCTGGCCCTTCTACGACAACTCGTGCATCTAATTCAGCAGTAATGCCAGGTCAGTACTCTAATTACAAGGATATAGAAGTGGGAGAGATATTCTTGTCTAAGAAGGACTTGCAGATGAGACTGTCTGTTTTAGGGATGAGAGAGAACTTTGAGTTTAGGGTTAAGAAGTCTGACAAGAAAATATTCAAGGTTCGGTGTGTTGTTGAGGAATGTGAATGGAGGGTCCGAGCTACGGTACTGAAAGGCTCCGATGTCCTTACAGTTACCAAGTATTCTAACAATCACACGTGCAAACACTTGATGCTAACCCACAAACATAGTGAGGCCAAAAGTTGGGTTGTTGGCAATATTGTGAAGACAACGTTTCTAGAGGTTGGTCGTTCCTACAGACCAAAGGACATCATAAGTGATATCCGGCAAAAGTTCGGGGTCAATCTGAGTTATGACAAGGCATGGAGGGCTAGAGAACATGCATTGGTCCTTGCCAGAGGCTCGCCTGAAGAGTCCTACAGACAGTTACCACGGTTTGGAGAAGCGTTGAAAATTGAAAATCCTGGTTCATTTTTCGACTTGGAAGTGGAAGATGGTGGTTACTTCAAGCATGTGTTCATGGCAATTGGGTCCACAATTAGAGGGTTCTTGAACTCTATTCGTCCGATTTTGGTTGTAGATGGGACCCACATGAGAGGAAAGTTCAGTGGTAAGCTCCTAACTGCAGTAGGCATCGATGGAAACAACCAAATATACCCCGTAGGGTTTGGCATTGGGAGGGGGGAAACCGATGAATCATGGACCTACTTTTTCCGACAAATCGAGCGTGCTATTGGTCACATTAATCCCCTAGTGATTGTTTCTGACAGACACAAGAGCATATTGAAGGCAATACACACTGTGTTTCCCGATGCATCCCACGTTTACTGTATCCACCATCTACAAGAAAACTTGAAAACAAAGTTCAAGGATCACGGCTTTATTCAACTCTACCTTAAAGCAGCGAAGGCATTTCGTGATACTGAGTTTCAGGAATTTTGGAACCATATTCCAATACGTGTCCAAAAATACTTGGAAGAAGTTGGACTTGAACATTGGTCACGTGTTTATCAGTGTGGGATGAGATACAATCAAATGACCACGAATATTGCGGAAAGTTTTAACTCCCTCCTGAAAGATGCGCGAGAGTTACCAATAACAGGTCTTCTTGATTACATTAGGGGATGGTTGCAAGCCACTTACTACGACCGTCGTACCGATGCAGCGAAATGGGATGCACCGATATCAAAATATGGTGAAGAGATTGTTCTAGCAGCGGAGAATAATGCAAGAAGGCATGTGGTTACGCCAATTGCCAGGTACGAATTCCAAGTCGACGATGGACACTTGGGTGGTCGCGTCAACATCCACACGAGGACGTGTACTTGTCGTGAATTTGACGTCTTCCAACTTCCGTGCTCCCATGCAATCGCTGCCTGCATCTACCGGAACCGATCGTACTTAGATCTTTGTTCTCCATGCTACCGCGTTGAGACAGTCCTTGCTGCGTACGCAGAACCCATATATCCAGTAGGTCATGTGTCGGAGTGGAAAACATCCGAAAATTTTGTGGATTTTGAAGTGTTGCCGCCGAAGAGGGTTCCAAGAGTTGGTCGACGACAAACCTTGAGGATACCATCGACGGGAGAGGTTAGACAAGTTCACAAATGTACTCGCTGTGGAGGGAGAGGTCATAACAGGAAAACATGCCGCCAACCACTCAACACCGCATAGTATTCAGTTTTTTTTTTCTTTATGTAATTTTATATAATGTATCTATGAACGTATTTTATATAATGTAATTTTAATATTCTAATGTTTGTTTAGAATAGTTGTTCAATATTCAGATGCATGTTGTTATTTTCTGCGTGCAGGTTTGTGTTGAAATGCATGTACCAATAAATCTCTGATTTTTTTCCCGCTAACTTCCCGGCCGAAATTACTCACCGAGATCCAAAACGAGACATGAATTCCCCACTTTAACTAGAGGTTATCAGCCACTGTGTTTTTTCCCGGCCCGATCTCGGCCGACCCGAGGACCGAGATTCTCAAACGAGACAGTTGATAGAGTCATAAGGGGAGCTTTATCAGTCACTGTGTGTCTTCCCGGCCCGATCCCGGCCGAACCGCGGCCCGAGATTACCAAACGAGACATTTGAGAGACTATAAGGGGAAGTTAGTTCACTGTTATTTGTCTCGGTCGTGGCTCGGCCGGGATGACGAACCGAGAGCCTCAAACGAGACTGTTGGGTTGTTTAGCATGTAATAGAGCTCACTGTGTATAATCCCGGTGTGGCTCGGCCGAGACCCTTCCCCGGGAAAATTAACAGTCTTAAATAACATCTTAAATAATTGTTTTTGGTTGGTTTCCTTTACAAATTCCACGTTCATTCTTTCGTAATAAGTGATTAGATATTTTTTTTACATGAGTATTTGGTTTGTGACAATTGTTGAGCGTTTGCATGAGAATTTGCATGGTTTGCATGAGAATTTGCATGGTTTGCATGGAAGTATGATAAACAATAAAAACTTAATAATTTATCACACAACAACACTTGAATCAATATAATCCACTAGAAGAAGGGTCTATTCGCCCATATTTGTACAGCATATTGCCATCGAAAATAAATCATATTATCCTGACTTAGGGTGTCATACGGCAACCCAGTTACATCATATTCAAAAAATTTACATACAAACATACCGCAGTCGCCACTACTATCCTGCTGCGGCCTAGACAATTCCCGACGCAGAGGCCATCTTTGAACGGGAAGATTCTTCCTCACATCCATGACCCCGATCTTCCAAAGCAGAGCTGGCAGGACTTGGCAAAGGATCCTTAACTCCTTCTCAATCACCTCGTCCTTATTCAACACCACCATGGAATCGGATACAACGACCTCCCCCACCTCGAGGTCAATGCATATGAGGACCCAATGCAGCCCACCGATGTTATACGGCATGTACACCAAATCAATCGTGCTCCATGGTATGTTATGGTCTGCAAGCTCACCCTTTCCGTACTTCAAGATATTGCCTGCGCTGCTCCAATCGTACGTCAAGTCTCGGGGATGTATGCCGCTACTCATTTCCTTGTATAGGCCATCTTCGCGTCTGAAAAAATTCTGATGAAAAGAAGATACCAAACATAAGAACCCTATAGAACACTATCAAACAAACATATTAACAAAATGTTCCAATGGTACGTACCGTTACACATAGGTCACCAATGGTGAACTTCTTGCGGCATAAATCTGGTCCTTCTCCCCATTTCTTTTGGACGAACATGAAAATCGAGTCGATCACCTACACGTAGTTAGATTGTTAATATTTCAATTAAACATCATTATTGTCAGTAATCAAACCATACCTCATCGGTCATCCATTTCGATGGAGTGATAAGATCACGAAACCACGTCTTGTCTCGGACAGCATACGCAGTTGTCCGAACATTATCTTCTGGATCCTCAGTGTCAAGCCATCTTTTGAATGGAGCATCCAGATCGTGGGGGATCTGGGGAAGAGGATCGTACTTCACAGCCTTGCGTTTCTTACGTTCTTCCCGTGTGTCTTTCCATGGACTTCTCAACTTCCATGCAGTCTTCCTCTTACGAGTCCCCCGTCTTTCTATCGGCTCGTTCTGTTCAGAAATGGACTGGACACCCTGTACAATAAGGAAAGTGATAATAAAGTCATTAACCCTAACCCTAGATACCACTATCAACCCTAACCATAAATATACTAAACCCTAATGAATGCTTACCAGAGAATGTTGACTTTCGACAACAGGAATATCCTTTCCCACGCCCTCTATCGGGGCCTCTACATGTTCGCCTATTTCAATTACTTCCTATTAATGGGTAAAGAAAAAAAAAACAATAAAATAACCAATAATCACTAATAACATAAATTAACAAAGTTCCTATTAAATTGCACTTACATGTTCTCCTATTTCAGTTACTTCCTCAGCACCACCATGTTGTTCTGTTGTATCCATCGGATCCTCATGGTCAGCCATTGGGGTGTTGTCATCTGCTTTTCCTTGTGACCCGGATGGATCAGGACCACCACCATCATCCTGACCTTTTGAATGTGGTCGAGATCCACCACCACCATCGTCTGTACCGTCATCTGGTTCTATGTACTTGCTGGCGTCGACGAATTTACCCTGTCAAACCAATGTATCAGTAACTAAACATCATAACGCTAATAAAAGCGAGTAATAAATCACTATACATACCTTCGAAAGTCGACGCATGAACTTCCTTATCGCCTTCAGGTCTTTTTCCATGGACTTAATGACCTTCAAATCCTCCTTAATCTCCTTCACATCGTCTTTAATCACCTTCACCTCGTCTTCGAGGACTTTGCACCTCTTGCAGACTCTGTCATTCGTACCAGACGTCCCAACACCCTCTGCCACTTCATTTGGATTCTCAGTCCCGAGATCCTCAACGATATTATCTTCAACTGGAATATCTCCCAAAGCTGCTGGGGGCGGAGGTGGAGGTGGAGGTGGAGGTGGAGGTGGAGGTGGCGGTGGCGGTGGAGATGGGGCTCGAGGTGGCTGCATCACACGATCCATAAATTGGATCTCCTCTTCTGAGGCCACAAGTTCAGTTGTGACCCGAGCCTGCACGGAAAAGGAAAATTATAAAATAAACCTACTAAAGTTAAATTGAATGAATGCATATAAAATATATCCGACATACCATATCTGAAGAAAACACCTCCCGACTCAGCGCTGCAAGTGTAGGTGAGTGGTTACATGACCATCTTAATATGCGTGGAATGGCATTGTCATTCAAGCGATTAGCCACACGCCCGGTCAAAGAAGATACTGTCTCGTATGTCCATACCTGTGTAAGTAAAGAAAGTATATTGTTAGAGATACAATATATACGGCGAATGTATACACTATCAATCACTCTAAACCAACGTACCTGAAACGCGTATGGGAAGCCATATAGACTGTACGTTTCCTGTTTGCCATCCGTCCTCTCTTTATAGGACACTGCCTTCCCACCTACAGCCTTCTTGAGTCCCTTTATGGTCTTATCAAAAATTAACTTACTCCAATCCTCATTACAAAACCTTTGCCAATCATCAATAAAGCCGAGCAGGCTAGTGTCCATCTGCTGCTTTCTCTCCCTCCCCATCATAGCCAACTCAATGAAATAAAATATGGCCATCTTCACAGCATCCTCATCGCTCTCAAAATTAATGGAAGGGAATAATCTATCTAGTTCAAACCCTTTCATGCTGATGCTATCGTTAAGGTACAGTCTTCTCAGTCTAGTACTAGATACATTACCCCTAACATGTTGGGTTCTATGCCTAATTCCAGTAATAAGGTCAAATTCCCTCCGACCAAATGAAACTTTCTCTCCCAGAATCTCAAAGCTAATAACATCAATCCTAGGCTCATTCACTTCCCTCAAAAGAAAATAATGAATAAGTTGTCCATTAAACATCAAGGACGTATCTAAGAAATGTCCAAAACATGTTTGCCTAAACATTCCTAATTGGGTATCAGTTAATTTGTCCTTAATATTTTTAACGGTTTTTCCGAGATGTGAACAACATGTCAAAGCAGCAGGAAAGTAGTCAGCAGGTGCAATCTTTGGTACCAATGCCATGATGGTAAATCCTATTCAATAATAATTTTAAAAAAAAAATAACCATAATTTCAAAAAAATAAAAAGAAAATTTTTTTTATGAAGTAATCACGGTACAAAATTATAAATTCAACACCAAAATGCCTGAGTAAATCAAAAAAGTACAAACAAAACAAAAATAATAATTTAAAAAAAAAATTAAAAAAAATCAAAATTTCAAAAAAAAATAAAAAAAAAAATTGGATCTCGGTCCGGTTCGGTCCGTCTCGTTCGGGTCGCCCGCCCGAACTCTCCTGGCTTCCGGCCGAACCGACCGGCCGAGATCGCGTTTTTTCGGATTCAAAATATCCATTCCCGGCCCATTTCCCCATATGCATGCCGTTATAGGAAAATTCGGCAGCATAACGGCATGCATATGGGGAACCCAAAATTTTCCTATCACCTGAAAGGGGAAAAAGCACTTCTACGATTCAGATTATCCAACCACACAAGCTGCAAGGCACCACAATTTGCTAAAAGCCAGCCACAAAATATACATCAGTCATACAGTCACTTCTATCACACAACACAAGTATATATGCAGTAAAAACATAAACATTTCATTCCAATGCAGCAAGTTACTTACCATGCTCAGCTATCACACAATACACTTAAAACATGGAATTTGAATCCAATTAGCTACTTAAATTCCAAGGGGCAACTTAAGGATTAAATCCAGCTCATGCTATTGTAAACCATACTCGACTTTAATGAGTTTAAAGCGGAGAATTTATTCCAACGGCTACTTACCATAGTGAAGAAGATATTTGATCAACCTTCAACAAATTTCTTAACTCCAAGGCTCTTTAGCAAACTACAACAAGGAAAGAACCTTTAATTAAATAGGGACTCTAATCCAAGCATTCAACTATGAACCCATTTAAATTTGAGGGTAAATTAACACCCAAAAACTCACCCAAAACAGAAACACCGCTTGCTGTCCAACTTCCAAGTTTCGCTCCGCCTTTGACGATTCGACCACCACCTACTACGGACACCTTAGATTAAGATCCGACATTAATGGGCATTTCATTAAGACATAACAGACCAATAAGCTTTGACTTACAACTCCCTTACCCCAAATAATTCTTTAGAAGCAAAGCTGAAGCTTCAAGTGGCGGCGACGAACAGATCTGAAAAAGCGAACGAGCCCGAGAACGGTAGTGGCTGCTCAAATCGACGGCGGCTCGCTGCGGTTGGCGACGTCTCGGCGGCGGCGGAGCTCGACGGCGAGAGGCGGGCGGCGGCGTGCGGCTGAAGGCGGCGGCGTGCGACGCGACGACGTGGACAGACGGCGGCGGTTTCACGGCTGAAGGCGGCGGCGATTCACGGCTGAAGGCTGAAGGAGGGAGAGAGAGTTGCGAGTGAGAGAGAGAGAGAGAGAGAGAGAGAGAGAAAGAAAGAGAAAACGAAAACGGGAGGGAGAGACAAGGAACTTACCGTCGGCGAGCGGCGGCGACGGCGGTACTGCGGCGGCAGAGGAGAGACGACGGAGGGAGACAGAGAGGGCTGCGAGGGAGAGACCAGATGAAGGGGGCTGTGAGAGAGAGAAAGAATTGTGAGAGGGAGAGAGAGAAAGCTCAGATTTTTTTTTTTTTTTTAAATGGTCATTTGACCGAATTTGGGGGGGGAAGTTTCCCCCCATTTCTCTTTCTCCCCTTTTTGACCGGGCCTTTAATGCCCACTTTCTTTTTTTTTTTTTTTTTTTTAACAAAAGCTTGCCGTTACAAAGTAAAACAGAGTTCTTAAAGCGGAAGAAAATAAAATATGAAATTCATAGTCCTTTCATGGCTGCCTAACGGATTCTCATCAATCGCCTTGCACCTGCCCTTGCCTTTACCTGAAAGAAAACATTTTTGAAAAGAATGAGTATTTAAAATACTCAGTAAGTGACCCTACTGTTGAGGTTGGGTCACGCTTAAACACGTTTTAAAAATCAACAACAAATATCTTTTTGGTGGATCTAAACTTTATTTTAAACTTATTAATTAGGGGATATACATAAATTTCATGCATATCCTAGACACATTAATTTCATGTGTCTCCTACGAAGGTCGTCAATTTCACGATACTCAACTTAGGTACATCAATTTCATGTCTCTAAGTCCTGTGTAGGCATCACTTTAAGTGCATCAATTTCATGTACATTTTTGAAATTTAAGAAAAAACTCATAAATCATTTAAACTCATACATATAATGGAATTTTGAGAGACCACCAACTCAAGGATTTCAAAACATCAACAAATGAGCAATAATAATAAATTTCATGCTTTCAACAATTTTGATAAACGTATACGTATTCAAACAACTCATAAAGCACAAGAATTTTGGAAATCAAATCTCCCAAGCCTCACTAAAAGTTTCATCTTCGATTTGCCTAAATCCCACTATCTCACTCCTCAACTTGGCATTCCTAGTTGGTGGAAAATACTTACTAATAAATTTTTCCGCTAACTCATTCCAAGTACTAATTGATCCTAGGGCAAAAGAATTTAACCACGCCTTTGCTCCATCTCTAAGAGAATACGGGAACAAAGTCAATCTAAGGGCATCTCTCGACACTCCCTGAATAACAAACGAATCACTAACTCCTAGAAAAGACTTAAGATGTAAATGAGGGTCCTCAGATGGTAAACCATGGAATTGACCCACGATTTGCAACATCTGGAACATGATCGGTTTCATTTCAAAGTTTGCTGCCTCAATTTGAGGACGCACAATCCCTGGATTTAACTCATCAAACATCGGAAAAGCACACGCTCGAATGGCTCTGGCTCTATCATTTGCTACTAGAATAGGGTTCTCAGCCTGGTTATTTTGCTGTACATTTTGCTCAATTGGTGGATTTTGCTACATCACACGGTTCTGCTGGGGCTCCGCTTGATGGAATATTTGGAAGACGCGGAAGGTCAGCCATCAGATGATATTCCTTTGCTGCTCTCTTCTTCTCCTTTTGAATGTCCGCTCAATCTCTGGGTCAAGCTCGAATCTCACCCCAGGAGGATCGCTCATACACCAATCTCACACTTACAAAACAAAAAGAAACAATAAAAAAGTTCACACACCAAATCACTAAAAACACGCACAAAACATATCAGATAAAAACTAATTCAAGTTCCTGGCAACGGCACCAAAAACTTGTTGCAATTTTGGAGTGGTTAAAAATATGATATGAATTAACTCAAAAATACTATGCAAGTGCACATAATTCGCAGCAAGTAATAAGTATTTTATCGTATCCACAAGGTCTTGAATAGTCTCACTTTACCTATTTTGTTTTAGTCTTTTTGGTGATTTCAAGGTTGATAAATTGATCGGGTTTTGAATAATGCTGGAACAAAATAAATGATAAAACAGAAATGTAAACAGATAAAGAAGACAGATTGGAAACATGCATTGGTTAAGACTTCTGTAATTGTTAAAAAAATGCTCTAGCAATTCTATTGATCAGAAAATCTCTCGCAGTCTTATCAGCAGGATCCTCCCAGAACTCTGGATTTTTTGGAATAGGTTTCAGCTCCAATGAAGTTCTACCGATCAAGCATTAGGCAACTGGCTATCCTTAGCTTAATTACTGGCGTTCACCGACTCAAACGGTCTAATATGATTACGAGTCACACAACCCTTAAATCATCCCTGAAACTAAGAGAAGTTATTCATACCGGCTGGCCAGGCGAGCACAAAATGAAATTAAAAACAACAAGTAATCAAGATGCTCAAAGATCAATAAGAATTACTAGATTAAAAAGAAATGACAATTACATTATTCTCAACCAATGCCTAAAGTAAATTAGTTCATGGAAATAGAGACAACACACACTATAATCTGATTAAATGCATCAATATCTACAAACTCTACAAGAAAGAATAATCCTCCTTGAGGAAATCCGTAGAAAATGGTCTTCTAAGGTCTCCAGTCGTTTTCTCCTCTATTCGGCTGATAACTTGAAAATATCAAGTTATTAGGTGCCTAATTTAAGCTTATTTTGAACCTCAAGAGAGTGAAAAAAACCCAAGTTTTAACTAATTTAGATGCTAGATGCAGTAATATTGATTTATTTGTATTAATGTGCTCATATTGATTATTATCTTTGAAATTCATACAAAACTGCACTAATTCTAATTTATTGTTGCATCAGGAAAAATTGATCTTCATGAGCTAGAAGTTTGGCGCATGGAAGCTTACGAGCTAGAGCTAGCGCATGATGAGCTAGAAGTCTGGCGCATGGAAGCATGATGAGCTAGAGCTTATGAGCTAGAACATTGGTATTGAGTGGGGAGCAAGTTTGTGTTGAGTAGGGAGCAAGTTTCCATCCAAATGTTGATCCTTTGGCTCCAAGTATTATCCTTTGGCTTTAAGTATTCCCCTTTGGCTCTAAGTAAGAGGAGATTATAAATAGAGGGGAGATGAAAGGAGAAAAAAGGGAATCCAAGGATCCACCGATAGAGGTAGCAGCAAGATAAATCCCGGAAGGGTAACGCATGTGGAAATATCTAAGTAGAGCATGATAACGCATTACATGTAGTCTGGTTGCGTTAGGAATAACTTAGCCGCTTAGGATAGTACATGGATGTGTTTGGGTTGCTTTAGGGATAATTCAACCGCTTGCAAACATAAAGAGAACTGATTAAAAGCATGAATTAAGCAATAGGAATATTCTTAATTCATCGCATGTGTAATACCGGGAGGGAAACCATGATTATTTCTCGCTTAGGCATTAGTATTTTGTCGATTCATGGTTGTTGTGGTGAAAGTCTTGATAGCTCATCGCCCATTGTTTTTCCTCTAATGCATTAGTTTATGTTTTATATCATCGCATGTTCATACCGCATCTCAACTTCTTTAAAAACTCTCAGCCCCACCGCATTAGGATAGGATTTAAAGAAAGACATTTTCACTACTCGCCCCTTCCTTGTGTTCTGACCCTGGAATACTCCTGGTATTACTTGGTAGTACATAATTTATACTTGGATTAATGCACAACAACGACATATTATTTAGTTAATTCAATATAATTAGAAGTGAATACATTTCCAACCATCGGCCTCCAAAGATGGAATTAATTTGGAATCCCTTGACTTGAGACAGCTACTTCCTTTTATAGAGTGAAGTCAACCCTAGTTAGGTCAAATATTACACGTGGGACTCTCTCCAAGCTTCTTAAATCCAAGATCACTGCTGGAAACGCCACTTCATTAATGAATCACGTGCAACTCACGTGGCCAGTTTTGCTCATAGCTTTGCTGGATCATGGATTTTGCTCCCTCAATCCGATCAGCATTAATTTCTCTGCAAAAGAACTTCCAAAGCATCAATTCTTATAATTAAGATAAAACACATTATATTCAACTAATAACACACCTCTTTGGCACAAATAACATATAAATCATCATAGAATAAGGCACAAATAAGTCCCTTTTGGAGAGTTATCAATAGGATACCCCCACTTACATGTCTCCTACATGGATGCTTTGGATTTATGCATCTGTATCGAATACACAGTGGGCCGTATCTCATAGTGTCACCAAGATAAGGTACCCAACCTTTTCCCTATACTATAGACCATTTAGGTTGTTACTTGAACACCGATCCCCGTATGTCCCCACATACTAGTCCAAATTTCATTTAAACAACCTTGAATTTTAGTTTATTGGATTAGGGTTATTAATGCAAACTCGATTATTCAATAACAAATTACTGAATCACTCCAATAACGTTTTATTGAGATCGATTAATTTGTTTCATTTACTATCTACGAGTTTTAGGGCATAAAACCCAACAAGGACATCGATTTTTTTGCAGGGATTCATTACATGGCTCAAAAGACCTGAATTCAATTTTGATCCTAAGATAGAGAAGAATTTCCGACAGTGTCGTAAGGAGCAAAGAAGAAAGTTAAAGGAACTACGAGAAGTTCAACAACAGGAAACCTCCGAAGAAATTTTTCTGTAGGAAATTGCTATGGAGAGCCACCTGTTGGAGACCCTCTTGGTGCGTAGCAAAGAAGAGCACAACCTAACAATGTGCAGCAACAAGCTGCGGCAACACAATCTTATTCTTATTGTAGAAGAACGAGATAGAGCCATTAGGGATTATGCGACCGCAACTTTCTACAATCTCAATACCGGAATTGTTAAGCCAATTATCGATGCAAATCATTTCGAGCTCAAACCCATCATGTTCCAAATGCTTCAAACCCAAATTTTTGGGATGCCAATGTTGAGTTTCTTGAGGTAATTAATAAATCAATGTCTTGGAATGTCAAGATTTGATTTTAATTTGTTTCCTTTAAAGAAAATGAATTTAATAAAATTTTATTTCTTGTATATTGTAGTTTCTCTCCCTTTTTAAATATTTTTTTTTCTAAATTATATATTGCTGATTTTTTTTTTAAATTTCTCTAAATTATGATATTATATTTAAACCATAATTCTCTTATAATTTTTCCCTTAATTAAATAGTTTCGAAACAAAAATCTTCCAACGATGGAATCTTGAATGTTCGGGGTGCCAATATTTAAGTTTCTTGTGGTAAAAAATCAAAATCTTGGGATGCCGGGATTTGATCTAGATATTTCTTTCCTTATAAAACATAAATAAAAAGTGTTTATATTTTAAAACATATTTTTTCAAAAAAAGCATATTTTATAAAAGAAATTTTCCTTTAAAAGGAATGTATTAAAAACTTTTGCTAAAATTGTTCCGTTAACCTTATTTTCGAAATAATAAATATGACATTTTCTTTTAAAAAGAATGTATTAAAAACTTTTGCTAAAATTGTTCCGTTAACCTTATTTTCGAAATAATAAATCAATTCTTGAACTATTTTTCCATAAAAAGGTCTCTTCTTTAAAAATAAAAATTAATTAAGAGTTTTCTTTTAGAATATTTCTTTACTCACATTTTTTCAAAAGTAATAAACCAAACGTTTTTTTAAAAAAATATAAACTTTCCTATGATGGAAATCAGGAAATCAAGATGTTGACTATCCTAATATTATTGAGGTGTGATGGATTTATTTTGGGATGTCAAATTAAATTCAAACAAATTTTGAATGTCTCTATGCCACCCATAATTATTGCTCATTGTTTATTTAAGGAATAATGAGAAGAAAAGTATGAGACATTTAAAAATCAATAAAAAAAAATCCTCTTTGATATTTACAATGACCAATTTCCTTAAATAACACAAGTAAAGTAAAAGTTCATTCTTTGAACAAGTGTTGTGGGATGCTAATACATTCCCCATACACAAAAGACCCCTGAACCCTAAATCTTTTATTTGCAAACCATTTTAGCATATTTTGGGTTCCTAGTCACACCCTCTAAATCAAGACTGGTGGCGACTCCATTTTCCTCCTCTTGGGAACAAAAGTCAGCTCCACGTCGTAAACCCGTAGCGACATGCCATATTTGTAAATTTTTAAAAAGTTGCAATATTGGCAAATAACAAACCTTAAATTGTTACCCATTACAATAACCCTAGTTTCAATGTTCAAATGAGTAGGAAGTGGATAAAAATGGGCTTCTCTGTCCATGCCACATATCATATCAGGAGTTCCGTCATTTTATAATCCTAAAAGCTCTTAAAAGGTAACCACTTTAGCTCCCGGCAACATAGTTTAGGGATTTGAAGGATAGAGAGCGTTCAATCAAATTATCATTCCTCTTATTTTTCACTAAAAAAAGCGATGTATTATCTTATCTGCAAAAGCAACACCACATCTCAAGAAACTCACACTCCTCGAATGATAATTGAATACATGCCTTCATTTTCACTTTACTGACAGGGCTGCTCCTATCTGTATGGATTGTTTAACTTATTGTTTAAGTTATCTCATTTTTTAAATACAAACTAAGTTGCAACTTGCAACATGGGGCTAAAAATGCCTTTGAACAAAAAATATTTTATTATATTTTTGGACAATCATAAACATTTATTTGAATAGGATACACTATCATTTCTCACAATGTTACTAAATCTAACTTTGTTTTTGTTTGTTTGTTTGTTTATCACCTCTTTTGGAAGTTAAAAACCTTGATTGAGAAGGCAAAGATGAAGCCAAATATGACTGTAATCCCCACATGAACTGCAGCAACAACACCCAAAAAATCATGGTTGTAGCCAAAGTAACTGCTCACAAACTCAGCTACTGTTTGATTTGAATCCAATCGATCATTTATGTCCCCAAATTGAGATGTCACCAACCCATATAGTGTCCATGCCACAGGGCAGATCCAATAGTACCATCTCCACCATATTGGGATTCTCTGCCAATACAACATTTTTTTCAACTATCAACTTTTGTTTTGCTCTTTAATTCAAACTCAAGAACAAGTTTACGACTTTACGGGTTCAAAACATGCTAATCACTTATGTTACATATGATTTATTAGTTGTGTGAATAAAAGGCAGACATATTTTAGTTCTTTCTTAAATATAATGGATTTTTATGCAAAGTTCAAGGAATTTTGGTGTGAAGGGAGTGGGAGAGAGCTACGCTCTTGAATTAGACTAGTGAACATTGTCTACCATTTGGTGTTTATATGAATGCACTAAGTGAATTCTAGTTAAGATACGTATTAATTTCTTACGAGTTTCCTATTAATGCTAAATGTATTGTGTAAAAAGATAAAACAGACTTACCGTTCGAGGGACGATGAAGCCGGAGAAAAGGTTCCAAAATCCATAGAAAGCAGAGGAAACAATGGCAGCAATGTTATGGTTGGGGGTCACAGCCACAGTCATCATCCCATAAAAGGTGAAGTATAAAAAGGTGAAGTACATGAAGAAGATGTACCAAAAGAACTTGGCTACAGTCCATTCAAAACCAATCATTGCATATACTATCACCCCATACACAATTGTTTGAATGAAGATGTATGGAAGTTCAATCACAACCTGCACAAAGTAAACTCAAATTTGTAAACACGTTTTCCTAACAGAAAACGAGAAACAGAAACATTACCAAATGACCGTCTTTTTAGTTACCTGTCCAAAAGCATATGGTAGAGCTGAGTACATTCCTGCTGCTCTTTCTCTATAAAAAACGGTTCTTTCAATGGCCACAACTGGTTGAACTGAAGAGGCATTTTGCACTCCAATGAAGAGAACAGCAGCATACATGGAACCCATGGCATTGAAGAGATCTTGTTGGGAGCCTCTGAAATAACCCATAAAATGTAAATATTGGAAGTTGAACATCAAAAGATTAAAGGAATGACAACTTCTTCCATGAAATGTTATGCTTTTTCAATTTTACCTCTTGGATCCAAGATCCCAAAAGATTGTTCCAAACATTAAGGCTATGACAGTTGTGAACAAGAATCTGACTGCAGTGTATGGTGGGTTTCTCCAATATGAAAGATGTTGTTTCCATAAGCAAGCAATGCATTGGATGAATAAAGATTGAGAGTATTTGGTGGAAAAATACAACTCTTTGGAGTTTTCACTAGGCACACTCAGTTCCTTGATCAAGGCCTTGTTTCTCCTGCACAGTTATAATTTTGTTTGTGAAACTTCAAATCTTCTGCATGTTTTATATTAAGATTACAATGAAATGAACTAACTCAACTTATTGGCGTTTGCTTACCTATAAAGTTCTGACTCTTTGTATAATGTGTTGAAGTTCACTCCAAGAGCTGCTTCTTGTGCTACTGTGGTGACTTCCAACATCCAAGTTGCAGGGTTGTAGCCATCTTTGATCTTAGGAACTCCCTCAATGCTCTTCAATGAATTTTATGAGAGCCTTGTTAGAGATTTTTTGGCTAAAAAGAGCAACTTCTTTTAGTTTTTTTATTTCCTGATAAGAAATCATACCTCGAAGTACTCGATTAACTGGGATGAATGTCGACCTATTGGACCGACGTATATCTCTTCCCCTCCACGTCTTAATAAGAACAACTGCAAAAGAACATTAGAAGATCAAATGTTTCATTAAGCTACCTGAAATGAATTTATGAATATTTGGATCATAGAGTAGCTTACCTCATCAAAAGCATCAAATATATCAATGCTTGGTTGGTGAATGGTGCAAACCACGGTTCTACCGGTGTCAACTGTGTTCCTCACTGTTCTCATTACAATGGCTGCTGCTCTAGCATCAAGACCTGAGGTTGGTTCATCCATGAATATTATAGATGGATTTGCAACAAGTTCAACAGCTATAGTTAGCCTCTTGCGTTGCTCAGTTGAAAGTCCACTAACACCAGGCAATCCAACAATAGCATCTCTTAATGGGTTGAGCTCAATAAGTTCCATAACTTCCTCAATAAACATCTACAAAGCATAAATCAAATATCATTATTGAAACCTCACAAGCTCTAGACAGTATCAAATAAAAAATGGTAAGAGAGAAGGTCAAAGAGAGTGTGTTGAAACCTCACCTTTCTAGTAGCAGAATTAACCTCGGGAGGCAACCGCAACCATGCCGAATAAACAAGTGATTCGTAGACCGTAACATGAGGAGAATGTATATCAGTTTGTTCACAATATCCAGCAATTCGAGCAAATGTTTCCTGCTTTTTAGGATACCCAGAAATGGTGATGTTTCCATCTATGTATCCACCGGTTTTTCGTCCGGCCAACACATCCATAAGAGTTGTTTTTCCAGCACCACTGACACCCATCAGGGCTGTTAGGACTCCGGGCCTAAATGAACCGCTCACACACTTCAAAAGTTCGAGTCGATCCTCGTTAATTCCTTGTGATTTCATTTCCTACAAAAGAAAAAAAATTATGACATTAGTACTTGAGAACGTTCTATTGTCAATCCTATAGGATTTTCATGGTTGTTCATATCTTTAGAACATCATATATACCTGTGGCATGTCTACTGCATATCGGATATCATCGAAAGTGATCGAATGAGGTTCGAAAGGAAGAACCATTCCTCTCTTCTTGTTCTGATCAACTTCACTGATACTTCCAACTCTTGCAGATGAAGTTCTAGATGATAAACTAAGCTCGTTTTCAATCCTCTCTGCATTGTAGAGTAAGTTGATATTATAGAATCTCACGAGTGGTGATGCTAATTAAGAGAAATGACTACTAATAAGCTGTGTTTTTACATACCAGAAGAGCTCTTTCCTTTTGATGACAGTTCCAACTCTTTAACATCTTGAGATTTTTTCATACTTTTGTCCGTTGAGGGCTCTTTGGACAGGATAGTCTGAGGCTTTCCAAAGGCTACAAAATTTGAACCCGCCAATCACGACATGTTCGAGCATAAAAAAATGATCAAAAAGTAGAATTCCGACTACTTACGATCAAGGTATTTCAAGGCTATAGTGAAAAGAAAATTCAATAGCAAAATAAATCCAAGTATAGCTCCAACTCCAATCCAATACCAACTAGCTTGTGGGAAGATTCCACGGGATTTCAAGATCAAAACTCCCAGCGAATCTGTCGAGTTAGGAGCTAACTGCAATGCAACAACGACAAGGTTCAGTTACTTTTCCTTTCTAGTTGTTAGTTTTGGACATTTTGTTTGAATAAATCAGAAAGTCTTTTACTTACATGTTTCCACTTATTGCCAAGAAACTCATTCACAGCTAATCCATTTTGTGCATACATCAAGGGAGAGATCCAATAGCCCCAAATCCACCAGGGATGCACATCACCTAAACACAAAGGAAAGTTCTCTATATCAGTATTTTTCTAATGTAATGGTACTAAAAATAAACAGGTCACTGGAATCAAACCTCGAGCTAAGATGAATCCACCCAAAACAAGAACAGTCAGTAAAGCAAATGATCCAAATGTATTTGCAACGATGATATTTCGTCCTAACGCCGCGATCAAACGAAATAGTGCCGACGCCATTTGGTTCACACACATGAGCAAGAGATATTGCTTGAAGAATCTACAAGTACATCATATATACTCTTTTAGCCTAATGTTACCAAGAAGGAAATAATCAAATTTGCAGTTCAATGTTCTTCATTTTCTCTCACCTTTCGGCACTTGGATCGAATCCGGTGACGTAGTAAGTCATTACCACCCAAATTCCAACTTCTATGAAAGTAATTGGGATCTTCAGGATCCATGTGGGCAGAGCATATGCCCAAGAAGGAAAGAAGAGGAAGTCCCTTTGCTTGTAGAAGACGGGTAGTTTCAAGATTGTCAAAGCAAGCTCTGAGAAACCATTAAACATGGTTATGATAATCGCAAAGAACAATGCCCCCATGTAAACTTGGCCATCTTCAATCGTCCTGCGATGCATCTCGGTCCGAAAAAACAAGGTCATTGCTACGAAAGCCATCAGAAGGAGCTGAAAAATGAAGAAAGATAGTGTCAAACATGAGGTTTCAGAGGACGAGGATAAAAATATGAACTATGGAACTGAAACTCACTTGAGTGAACTTGAAAATATAGACAAATGAGTTTCTTTTCATGAGCAAAAGCTCCCTTGAAATGCAAGCTTTCAACAGCTCCTTCTTGCTAGCACCATACTTTTCGGTTGTCAAAGCAGCAGGGTGGCTTTTAGACTTGTCAAATGGAGTAGCAAGCTCATCATCAAGCTTCTTCCCCACATGAAACAACCGAAACGCTTTAGAAAACTCCTCCACACTGATAAATCTATAAGGCTCATCTCTCTGAGTCCAATACTGTTCTTGGTCTTTCCTTGAGGTGACCTATAAAATAGTTTCCATCAGTAAAAGAAAATGGATGCAACAAAGAATAGAACAGAACACATAGGATAAAAATGGGGAAAGTCAAAGTCCAAATGAGTTACTTCTTGTAAGAAATCGGCTACTCCTTTTCGCGGGGGGCAAGTGAAGCCCATGTGTTGGAAGAACTCAAGCACGTTTTCTCGTGGACCTTGATACACAACCTGTCCATCTGATATCAGAATTATGTCATCAAACAAATCATAAGTTTCAGGGGCAGGTTGAAGAAGAGAAATCAGAGCAGTTCCATTCAGAATATGAATGGACTGTCTCATTGAATTAACAATCTGATACGTCGTTGAACTATCCAATCCCGTTGATATCTCATCCATGAATAGAGCTCTCGCTGGTCCGACCAGCATCTCCCCGGTCGTCACTCTCTTCTTTTGCCCACCGGAGATCCCTCGGAACATTTCATCTCCCACCATTATATCAGCACAGATTTCAAGTCCCAAAATCTGCATTGTTATGTTTAAGCAATCAGATAGAGATAGTATACTGTTAGATTTGTAGTTTGATTATTACAAAAGAAACTTCACCTTTAGTATGTAATCTGTTATTATGTTGGTCTCTTGGCCTCCTAAAGCTGCCGCCTATAAAATCAACATCATATTAACACATAACGAGCCAAACCTAGAAAGGAAATTGAATTTGAATGTTAAAAATGACATTTAATTTCAACCTTCATGATGATATCCAGATCTGGGTCAGGTTTAATATTTGCAGCCTTCTCTCTCCTTGATAATTCTGTCAACATATCTGCAAAGAAAGAAGTTGCCATTAACAGTTAGTTCAGAAGAGGTTCTTGAAAAAGACTTGATTTCTTTAACCGAAAACTTGGGTGATCTTTAAACTGACCGTAACGTGAACCAACTCCTTGACATCTCGCTGAAAAGGATAAAGTTTCTCTCACAGTCATTTCTCCTATGTGAAGGTCTTGTTGGCCAATGTAAGCTGAGGTTCTCTGTGGGACAAATTCATTCATGCCATGTCCATTGTATGTAACTCTTCCTGAAAACTATAAATAGACACAATCTCAATCCGCTCAACTTTTAAAATCAAAATCTATTGAGAAATTTACTGTGTGAGAATTGGGAGTTTGTTGTCTTTACTTTGAGATCGTTTCCAAGTTTTCCAGTCAACGCCAGAAGTAATGTCGTCTTGCCAGAGCTCGGTGGCCCCAAAAGCAGAGTCATTCTGCAAAAGTTGAACAATAGTACTAAATTACTACCAAATTCAAAAGCTAAAGTTAATAGATCTTGTTCATATTTTAAAATTTCTTGCTTATCAATACTAAATTATCAACCTTCCTGGCTTGATGATTCCACTGACATCATCAAGAATTGATAATTTTTTCTTTCTGTTTGGGATGATGTGAAAGTAGCTCAGGAACCCCTTTGAAGAGAGAAAGGAGAGAGATCAAAAAGATGAGAACTTTTTGTCATAAAAAGCAGTGGAAACAGGGAAATGAAACTAGAATTTGTGGACTATTTCAGTATTTTGTTACCTCAAACATGTTGAGAGAAAAGTTGAATATAGTCGGTAAAGCTCTACCTGCTGTATGAGCCTCTGCTTCAATTTCCAGATGCTCAAACCGAACTTCAATAGCAGGAAGATTAAGCCCAACTCTACAAATCCCAAGTTCCAATTCAAAAACAAAACAAGAACAAAGAAACCAAATTCTAAAACGAAAACGTTATCAAACGACTTATGTATTTCTTCGTTTTTGTTTCTTTTGATTACCTTTCCATTCGATTCTTCAACTTGAGCAAGAATCTTTCATTATCTTCCTCAGCGATCTTGACAAGCCTCTCCAAGACACTCCTCCTCTCCAACAAACCCAGATTTTGAACATCAATTTCCCTAGCAGATTCACCGTCAAGAGACAAAATCCCTCTCCTGACACGTTGATAAGTGGGGAGCCTTTCAATGGACGCCCATTTGAGAGCTTCCTCATCGTCTTCATGATGAGAAGACCTCGAGAAAACTTCCATGGTGCTGTTCCTCCATATACTCGAGCTGTTACTACGCAAACTACTCACTCTGTAAAGCTCTCCACTGTCCATCTGCAAGACTCTGTTTTTGCAATATGAATTACTGCTCTTCAAAACCAAACCATAAGAAAAGTATACTCGATCGACTCTGTGGGAAAACGGAAAAATTGTCTTGAAATCTTTTTTCTCTCCTCGAAAGAAGGGAAAAACGAAAGAGGAGAAAAATTTGAGATGTTGAAAGGAAGATAAAATATGGGTTTGGTGTAGTTATAGCCGTGGAAGAATGGAGGATTTAAAAAGATGAATCCTTTTTTTTCTTTTGGGTTAGTGGTTTTTTGTTGATGTAATGTCAACATATGGGAGAAACATATAAACTACATAGAATTTTGAATTATACTGAAAAGGACAACAAAAAAAAGTCAATTTTTGGTGGTGGCTCAGGGCGGATGGTAGAAGGGACACAGCCTCCTCCAATTTTTTGTTTGGAATATATATTTTTATATGTAAAAAGTGGACCCACATATATTTTATATTAAAATTTATATAACAAATTTGAGATATGGTCGTTCGCTAATTATTTTTAAAAGAACAAAACTTGGTTATGTACCGATAAGGATCTCTCTCCATGCTCCATTAAAATCTTGACAACTAAGCCAAAGCGAGCTTAGCTCAGCGGTAATTGGCATGTACTCTCGACCATGAGGTCAGAGGTTCGAATCCCCCAACCCCAATTGTTGATGTACTCAAAAAAAAAAAAAAATTTTGACAATTAAGAAAGAGAAAGGGAGAAAATGAGAAAAAGAAATTATATTTTAATGATGGTATGCAGGCCTACATACGATGTGCAGCTAAGTTTTTTCTTTTTTAAAATTCTATGCAATGGACGGCATTGATTGCCACAGGGGATTTGAGGCTGCGTGTGAGAAAAGAGAAGGGCTTAAAATTTTGTAGTGATGATCAAGACTTTTGACCAAACCCCTTTTTTAAATATCATTCAAAATTTTCAGGAATTAATATTCAGTTGGAAAGATTTGGATTTGATTTTTCTGTAGTAAAAGCACCGAAATCCTACGGCGTTAGCCATTCTAGAAGCCTTAAATTTTAAACACAAAATAATTAATATTTAATAACAATAAAAAGTTATTTGCCCACGTTCTAACAACCACGTCTTACTTCATCTCTCTCCCTCTCGAATTCATGGAAAATTTTCTAGTACTACGATAGTACCTATTCTGTCCATTCAGCATTTGACACGTCATTTAATGAGCATTTAATAATATAATATTATATTAAATGGGCCCCAAACAATTCTTAAATACTTCTTTTATGACAAACAATGAATGGAGGTAGTATGAAAAATTACTACTACTAGAAATTTTCTCCGAATTCATTGTCTATATGATTTTTTATTGACATGTGGCAGTTTTTTTTACTGGATTTCTAATTTGGTTTCTCTAATCCCATTGGATACTACTTTTAGGTTTAACTTTTTTATCTTTTTTTTTTTTAAAAAAAAAAAAAAAAAAAAAAAAAAAAAAAAAAAAAAAACCTTTTTTTAGATTTCTATATATTGGTATGGAACCAAATATTTTCCTTCTCGAAATTACTTCCTTGAAAATGGGTTGATTTGGATTTTTTTTCTTTGGGAGCTGGAAATGGTTTACTAGAGTGTGTGAATAAAATAATGTTCTTTTTTACAGGCCTAAGTACTAATAGGAGGTTAGCCAAAAACAATAAGTAAATAAGTATTAACATGAGGAATTTTTCGTCTATTTTCACTAAAATAAATTAATTATAAGAATATGGGATTGAGATTAACAGTGAAAATTAGGTTTTTTTAATTATTATTATTTTTTCTCTAAAATAATGAGGTAGTGTTGAAGGATGTTTAGAAAACTAGTAAACTACAGTAGTTTTGAAAATCCATAATTGTTTATTCAACCAACCATTTCTAATTTAGATTGAAGGTGTGTTTGGTTTAACTTTTTAAGTATTTAATTTTGGAAAAAAAAAAACCATTTTGAAAAAATTTCTAGTGTTTGACAACCACTAAAAATGACTTATTAAAAAATGAGATTGAAAAATAAACCAATTTGAGACAAACACTTGAAAGCAAATTTTTTAAAAAGATGTTTTAAGTATATATAACTTGTGTATAAAAACAATTATGAGGAAATGTAACCAAACATATAAGTGTTTAAATTCTAAACAATTTTTATACAAAATGTTTAAAACAAAATGCAATATTGACATTGTAAGGGACCACTAAACACCCACGTATATCCATACTAGTATGATATTGTCCACTTTAGACATAAGTCCTCATGATTTTTGAATTCACCCCAAAATATCTCATATCAATGGAGATATTTGTCTTCCCTTATATACTCATGATCATCCCCTCATCTAGCCAATGTGGGATTTTGGTCGTACTCCCAATAGACATGTCAATAAATATCTAATTTTCCCTTACAAAACTCATGCAAACAACTTAGTTTAAATCTTATTTTACTTCTTAAGATTTTTATACTTGTTTTCTTTTGTTAACATATACCCAAATCTATTATTTTAAAACTTGATTTAAAAAAAAAATAAAAGAAATTCATTAAACATCAAATATCAGGTATAACCAACTCATTGGCATTTAAAGAAACTAACCACGCAAGGTAGTCGTCGGAGGTCCAAAAAAAAAACGAAAAATCTAAGCCCCTGACTAGCATAAAATTAAGACGTAAGAGGCATTTTGGATGGAAGCTGCTTTGCGCGCGATTGCATGAACAACCAAATTATCGGATCTCAAACAATGCTTGAAAGTAATCTTACTCAGATGAGGAGTCATGGCGATAATAGATTTCGTGAAAAGCTTGGCCTTAGATAGATTTTCTTCCTCCCTATTCAGACACTTTATGATTTGAAGGGCATTAGATTCGATTTCTAGATTCAAGTTGTTGCCGAAAAAATTGTGGATGAACTTCTTGATAATTTATCTACTAAATTGACTTTAAATATTTGTTCATGTAAGCATCTACTTATCTACTATTTACCATATTTGGTATTTTTGGCGGTTATGCCTTATTTTTAATCACTTTATTATTTATTTTTTTTTATAAATTACTTGAGTTTAAATTAGTGGTTAAATGTGATTTTTAAATCCACGCTCATAAAAAAATGGATTTACATAAATCATCGCTTGGTTAAATCAATAATCCAAAGTGCTTATTTAAAAAAAAAAAAAAAAAAAAACAACGAACGTGTTTTTCTTGTGGCTAAAGCGAACATAGTTCAACGGTAATTGGCATATACATGTACTAAAAAAAACGTGTTTTTCTTGTGTATTCTTGATAAACAGGTGTTTATATATATATATAGACGTAGGAAGATTTGATTAACATTTTTTGTTTTCCATACGACAAGATAGGTAGATTCTTTCCATTTTTTGTGATTATGATTGAATTTTGGCTAAATTTATGGTAATTGATGTTGGGAATGACTTAGATATTTTGGCCTTTTGAAGTTTTACTTTATATTTGTCACACATGGAAAAATTTGGAGTTGGGAATAGTGTTTTTATACAATCACTCTTCTTTATTCTTGTAAAAGTGGTTAAGGGCGGTGCTTAGATCTTTTTCCACACGCTCCATCGTCGATCGGGCGAGCGAGTTCGGGTAATCGCGCTCGTGCATAATAAAGAGATGAGTTTTACTTTTTGGCCAAAATATTTTTTATTTTATTTTCCCTATAGCCCACGTGTCACGGTATTGCTGCGTCCACGGGTCCCGTTCAATTCTTTAGTCAACGCTTGACCGTCCGTTCCACGCCCGTGACCGTCCATTCCGCTCCATGCTGACCGACCGTTCCGCATGTCGTTCATTGACCGCCCATTTCGCACGCGTGGACTGCTCCGATGGTGACACGTGGCAGCTGTTCATGGTAATCAGCTACCTCATTTCGTGGGAAAGCTGTTGTCGTTTGGCCTATAAAAGTAGCCTTTGAGCAGAATGGAAGATCATTCATTTTTCATTCGATCTTCCTACATTTCCTTGATTTCAATCCTTCTCTCTCAAGTGCACAAACGAGGAGGGTGTTGTGTTAACCTTGGGGAGCAACTAGAGTAAACGATTTAGCATCGTGGTTGTGCCGAAATTGCTTTCAAGGCAATGGTTCTATCCACGACACAACAATTGTTTCTCTTTTTCATCTAACAAGTTGAAAGCAATTTTTAAGATGTCCATCAAATCTGGGAAGGTGCTTCCATATCTGTCCAAGCTAGAACCTTTGGATGGTTCTAACTACCATTGTTGGTCTCAGAAACTGCTCATTTTCTTCAAACAACTGGAGGTCGACTACATTCTCACCACCGATTATACGGAGAAATCAGTAGCACTTGCCACTGATCTGGAAAAATCTAAGGAGGTCCAACCTGATCCACATAGTTCTAAGGAGGTTCAAACAGTTCCTCAAAAATCAAGGGCGGTGTTGACATTGATCCAGAAAAATTCGAGAAAGACAACAAGACGGTTTGCGATCATCTTCTCAATCACATGAATGACTCGTTGTTCGACTTGTGCGTTGTTCACAAGTCATCTAAGGTAATTTGGGACACTCTAGAGTCCAGATCTCGCAGCGATGATGCAGCCAAAAAAAAGTACGTGGTCGGTAAGTGGTGGATGACAAACCAGTGATGGACCAGGTCCACGAGTACGAGAATCTGGTGGCAAACATTCTGACCGAGGGTATGAAGATGTGCGAGATTCTTCAGGCGAATGTCCTGCTCGAGAAATTTCTTTCTTCATGGAGCGACTATCACAACCATTTAAAGCATAAGAAGAAGGACCTGACGTTACAAGAGTTGATCAGCCACATGCGAACTGAAGAAGCCCATAGGCAAAAGGATAAGTTGCATTCTCAGTCTTTGAATTCAGTTAATGCTAACTTAGTTGAATCTTCTGCTACATCAAAAGACAGGTTTAAAAATAAAAATAAAGACAAATCCTCGCAGAAGAAGAACCATCAATTCAAGTCTCCTAGTGGGAAAATAGAGAAGGAGAAGTCCAAGCTGATATGTTATGTCTGCAAAAAACTAGGGCACAAATCCTATCATTGCAACCAGAGGAAAGGGAAACCAGATCGGAACCCTGCTGGTGCACAAGCCAACGTTGTTGAAGCAAACGACATCATTGTTGCAGTGGTGGTGGAGGCCAACTTGGTGAAAAATAAATCAGACTGGATTCTTGACACTGGCGCCTCAAGACACTTTTGCTCAAATCGAAGCCTGTTCCATGAGTTCCAGGACAATGTTGATGGCGAATGTGTATACATGGGGAACTCAGCCACAACTGGAGTACTTGGGAAAGGGAAGGTTCTCTTGAAACTTACTTCTGGAAAAACTTTATCTCTAAATGATGTGTTGTATGCCCCTTTATTGCGTAGGAGGCTGGTGTCTGGAAGTCTTTGAACAGGGCAGGACTTAGAATTGTGTTTGAAGCTGACAAGGTTGTCATCACTAAAAATGGTGACTTTGTTGGTAAGGGGTATTTAGCCGATGGTCTTTTTGTTTTAAATACTATCTCTATTTCTGTTGAAATGAATGAAAGTACCTCTCGTTCTGCTTATATTGTTGAATTTGTTGATGTATGGCATGGTATACTAGGTCATGTGAATATTGCATCAATTAAAAGGCTTAAAAATTTGCATCTTCTTAATGTATCTGAAACACCTTAACATAGTAGATGCTCTGATGTGTAGAGGCAAAATTTGCTAAAAAAACCTTTTAAGCCTGTCACAACTAGATGTATTGAACTGCTTAAATTAGTTCACTCTGATCTAGTTGATTTCAAAAACACTACTAGCAAAGGTGAAAAAAAAACTATTACATATCTTTTGTCGATGACTTCTCTAGATATACGAAAATATATCTTCTGTTATCAAAAGATGAAGCTAGTAGCATGTTTAGGAAATACAAAGCAGAAGTAGAAAACCAACTAGATAAAAAGATTAAAAGGTTAAGATCTGATAGGGGAGGTGAATACAGTGATAAGTCTCTCAAGGAGTTTTGTGAATCAAATGGGATTATCCATGAGAGTACTGCACCATATTCCCCTCAACAAAATGGCATAGCGGAATGTAAAAATAGATCATTAAAGGAAATTATGAATGCTATGTTATTAAGTTCTGGATTGTTTAACAATATGTGGGGAGAAGCTGTGCTTGTTGCCTGTTTCATTCTTAACAGTGTTCCTCACAAAAACCTGGATAAGACACCATACGAGCTCTGGAAAGCATATTCACCAAACCTGAGCTATTTGAAAGTATGAGGGTGCTTAGCTAAAGTTGCATATCCGGTATTCAAGAAACCTACGATAAGATCTAAAACCTTTGATTGTGTGTTTATTGGGTACGCTCATAACAACACTTCAAATAGGTTTATGTGTTTAGATGATAATTCAATTTGTGAATATATAGATGCTGAATTTTTCGAAGACGTTTTCCTATGACTAAGACAGTTAATGAGTCAGATAATATCTCACGATCTAGTCAAATGTTTGTTTGTCCTCCATCTACTTCTGATATTATGCATGAATCTGAACCTAAGAGAAGTAAGAGAAAGATAACTGAAAAAGATTTTGGATCAGATTTTTTAACTGTTTTTCTTTTTGAAAACTCATATAAAATAGAAGATCAATTTGCATGCATGTATCTAATAGATGAGGATCCTAAAGCCTACCAAGAGGCCTTAAAATCAGTAGATTCCAGTTTCTAGAAAGAGGCAATTAAAAGTGAACTAGATTCTTTAATTATGAATCAAACTTGGAACTTGATAGATTTACCAAAGGGAAATAAACCTATTAAGTGTAAATGGATTTTTAAAAAGAAAATTAGATCAGATGGCTCAATTGAAAAATTCAAAGCTAGATTAGTGGTTGTAGGCTATTCGCAAAAACAAGGTATTGATTACTTGATACTTATTCTCCTGTAACTAAAATAGCTACTATTAGATGTCTGATCGCTCTTTCAGTTATTCATGGGCTGTTAATACATCAGATGGATGTGAAAACAACATTTCTCAATAGAGATTTAGAAGAGAAGATATATATGACACAACCTGAAGGCTTTGTAATTTTTGGTCAAGAAAACAATGTATGTCAGCTTAAAAAATCTCTTTATGGTCTTAAACAAGCCCCCAAACAATGGTATGAGAAATTTAATAATACCTTAGTAAACAATGGGTTTAGGGTGAATTCTTCTGACACATGTGTTTACTCGAAATTGTTTGGTATTTATTATGTGATTATTTGCTTGTATGTTGATGATATGCTTATTTTCGGTACGAATTTAGACGTAACAAATGATACCAAGTTATTTTTGTCCTCACACTTTGAGATGAAAGATTTAGGTGAGGCTGATGTGATACTTGGTGTTAAGTTGAGAAAAACCGAAAATGGGTGTTCATTGAGTCAATCACACTATGTTGAAAAGATGCTAAAGAGATTTGATTGTTTTGGTGATATACCTGTTAGAACACCTTATGATGCTAGTATGAAACTTAAGAAAAATAAAGGGGATAATGTCTCTCAATCTGAATATGCAAAAATTATAGGTAGCTTGATGTACCTGATGAATTATACTAGACCTGATATTGCATATGTTGTAAGTAGATTGAGTAGGTATACACATAATCCTAATAAAGATCATTGGGTTGCACTTCGTCGTTTGTTGAGGTACCTTAAAGGTACAATCGATTACTGTTTGCAATTTAACAAATTATTTGGGTGGTCCAAGTACGGACTTGATGGAAACATTTGAAAAGTCTTCATAGCTCAAAATTTTGAGTGGTTTATCTGTGATAGACTTGATGAAGCATTTCGTGATTGTGAAGGTGTGGCCGCCTTCTATGAAAGAGTGTAATAGATCTCTTTCTAGAGCTTTCACAATGACCCAAGGTGTTTTGTGCATGGCCTTAAATAGCATTTGTTCTACTATTGTATCGCGGAATCAAGAGAAACATGAGGATTCAAACATGTTGTGAGGGTCTAAACTATGACTATTGAAAGTTCAAAAAGTAACTTACTTTCTCTATGTTGGTTATTGCCTTACTTCACTATGCATTAATTCAAATCGAAAGATATTAATGCTTAAGTTTAATTTCCTCTTTTGCTCAAAAAAATATTGTTTATCGTCATTCGTGGAGGATTGTTGGGAATGACTTGGATATTTTGGCCTTTTGAAGTTCTACTTTATATTTGTCCCACATAGAAAGATTTGGGGTTGGGAAGAGTGTTTTTATACAATCACTCTTCCCTACTTTTTTAAAAGTGGTTAAGGGTGGTACTTAGACCTCTTTCCACACGCAAGTGTCGCCTTCGCCATCGGTCAATCAAACGGGTGGGTTCGGGTTAGGGTAACTGCGCTCGCGCGTAATAAAGAGATGGGTTTTACTTTTTGGCCAAAATATTTTTTATTTTATTTTCCCTATAGCCCACGTGTCACGGTTTGGTTCGGCTTTTAGTCCACGGTCCACGTCTGGTTCGGTTCTTTAGTCCACGCTTGACCGTTCATTCCGTGCCCGTGACTGCCTGTTCCGTTCCACGCTGACCGACCGTTCCGCATGTCGTTCGTTGACCACCCATTCCGCATGTGTGGACTGCTCCAATGGTGACACGTGGCAGCTGTTCATGGTAATCAGCTACCTCATTTCTTGGGAAAGTTGTTGTCATTTGGCCTATAAAAGCAGCCTCTGAGCAGAGTGGAAGATCATTCGTTTTTCATTTGTTCTTCCTACATTTCCTTGATTTCAATCCTCCTCTCTCGAGTGCACGAACGAGGAGGGTGTTGTGTTCACCTTAGGGAGCAACTGGCGTAAACGATTTAGCACCGTGGTTGTGCCGAAATTGCTTTCAAGGCAATGGTTCCATCCACGACGCATCAATTGTTTCTCTTTTTCATCTTACAATTAAGCAGTGCCCAATTTTTGGTCGATGCATTCATTTTTATCTGAAAATGTAGAAATTGTTATAGGCAATTTTGGACCACCCGACACACAAGGAGCTGACGAGGACGTCCGGGCGAAAATAGGGCTGGGAGACCGACCCAGAGGAAGAACCGACCAAAGGGCCGGGCCAACTTGGCCCGACCCATATGGTCGGCCTCGGCCCAAGGCTGAGGTCGACCATTCGGCCCGCTTGCGTGGGCCGAGCTCGGTCACCTCCTCTCGGTCCCTAATGCTTCTAGCCGCCCCGGTTTCGTCTGGTTTGTCCCGAAACGCCTCCGAATTCCTAAAAACCCTAGGAGCACGAGCAGGTATTTATACGCCTCTTCGCCACTGAAGAAGGGGACCCGAACTCAATTCTCGACTCTCTTCTCTTGCTCTCTTGCTCTCTAGCTCTCCCTTCCGTTTTCTGACTTAAGCATCGGAGGCGGTGTGGCTAGCACCACACCGGTGTGCAGGTTTTCTCTTTTGCAGGCCACGTTTTCCCCCTCATCTACAAATTTACCGTTGGTGGCACATGAAGGTCAGGTGAGTTTCCTCTGACCAAAATCGACCATCAACAGAAATCTTGGTGGAGCTAAAAACATATTTCTTTTGCTCTCAATTGTTGGTCTTTTTTGTGCAATATCTTGTTGAAAGAATTTTTGTGTAAGTGTGATGTCTGCATGTGCAAATATAGTTATGTTTTCTTATTTATGAAAAGTTTATTATTAAGTTGGGAAAAACATACATCTACGATTAAAAGAAGTTGAGTGAGTGATTTACATAGAGAGATGATAAAAAAAAAAAAAAAGAGAGAGAGATGATCAACTATCATGTTATGATTAATAAAGGAGTTCTTCTACTAGGTCGAGTGTGGCTTAGTAGGGTACGTAGGTTGAGACACCAAACCACGTTAAAAATGTTACTGTTTCTTTCTTTACTGTGTTGTTTTTTTTTTTTTTTTTCTATTATTGTTACCACGTACAATTATATGCTCCTGATTTAATTTAAAGTTAAAACAATGAGTTAGACCCTTAGGATTTGGTTTGAACAATTATAAAAATTGCAACATTAATCCATATTTGAGGTTCAATTGGAATGTTTTTAGAATAAAAATTGATACAATTTTTTTTTTTAAAAAAAAGGAAATCATTCATGCATTAAACTTAAACGAAACAGAGTTTAGTACATTTGCTTCTTCAGTTAGAATCGAAGAGAACCAAAAGGAGAAACCATTTTCCATCCAAAACGCCTCATCTCCGACGACAAAAGGAAGAAGGCTACCAAAACAACACCCAAAATCACCATGGGATACTATTGCTCGCGCTAGATTGTGCTCCAAGGAGTTTCTGGTTCTAGCACATTTAGAGAAATTAGATGCTACTCCACGGGTTTTCGATCAGCCTAGCGATCTCGAACACGATCAGGGATAGCTCCAACAAGTCCTCGCAAACGTCATTTATCACTCCAACAACTTTGGAAGAGTCTGATTCAACAACAAGGGGTGGCTTTGTTGGTCTTTGTTGCCAGCTAAAAGTCAACTGATTTTGTGGGCTTGCCACCTGTATTTTTCTTGCCACTGTGGATTCTCAAAAGCACTTTCTTTGTAGCTGTTTATTATGTCAGCAGGTTTTCGGGTCAGGTGTACTTGAATAATTTGATCTCGGGTCATCAGCGTTCGGGTCATGTGCTGCATAACGATTTTCTGTTATTCCTCAGTGCACGGGAATAAAGGATGGTTTTTTGTAAGAAAGTGGCAGTGAGTGAGAAAGAGTTCAGTGAGCGTTTTCTTCAGCCAAGAGAGGTGCGATTTCATCCTCTCTGAGTCTTCTTCTTCCTCGGTGGTTTTCTGAGTAAGGGGTAGCTGAATCTCAATTGGGGAACTTCTCTAGAGCTGAATATCTTCCTTGAGATGAAGTTGAAGTGCTCTGTTTCATTCCCAGCTAAATTGAGAGTGTTTAGTCGAGAGAATTGGTGAGGATATTCTCTGTATTAAGCTGACCATTGTATTGACATTACAAGTTCATTGTTTACCTAGTAGAGTGCCTAAAGTGGATGTAGATCCCTCATTGGGATTGAACCACTATAAATTTCTGGTGTGCTTATCTTTCCCTATCCTTCTTTTATTCTTTACAAGTTCTTTGGCTGAGTGTTAGAGTGCAGTTTATACTGCTCTATTTTTGTTCTTGTGCTGCTGTGAGTTTGTTTATGTTTGCTGTGTTGAACTGGAATTAGCTTGTGGCAAGGGTGGTATCACAACAGGCTTGAATTTTCTTTCCTCAAAATCGCCTGATTCAACAACAAGCTTTCGCCATTAATTGATACACCTTTGTCAAGTTTATGGGTAAAAGTTGATTTCCACTCCTAATTTTTATCTTTAATTAGGATTTGGTTGAATAATAATTGTTTTAAAAAAAATCTCAAGGGCATGCAAAGAATTAGAAAACAAAGTTCTGATATGAAATTATTGGATGAGCTTCAAAAAAAGACGACACTAAAGCTAGATTTTTGTTAAAATTTACCTGTTATAGGTAATGTATTAAATTTCCATCGATATGTATGTTGACATTTCCATCGACATTTCCACATGTCCATAAGTTCAACATCAACCTGCGAGGTGAATCGACATTTCTATTATATCGTAAAGAAATTGATAAAATATAAACAAAATAATAATAAAATGTAACTTATGTGGAGATAATATTTATAATGAGTATTTTAACTTATTTTTAAAATGTAAAACATTTATTTGTTAATTTAAATATTTTTTTGAAATTTTTTATTTTAAATATTTTTCCAGAAATATCCATCGACATTGACATGTTGTCGATATACATTTCCATAAAATTGAGACCTCGACATTTTACCCCTTGGTTATATAATATATAACCAATAAAACAATCTCATTGATTTACTTAACCTTTAACTTTACTACTACGTTTGTTATGGCTTAATCCCAATGAAAGTAGTAAATTTTGAAAGACTTTTAAGTAATTTTTTTTATTTAAATTAACGGATCAATTAATATAGTGAAAATTTGAAGGTAATAATTACCATACTTATCTTTCACTACCCTAAATGTTATTTGAAAAAAAAAATACTATACCTATTCAAGTCCAAGAATTAATTTGATGAAATTGTAAAATAAGGGTAAAAATTGATTAACTTTGTCATAAGAATTGAATTTTTTTCAAGAGCATTACAGGTATGTTTGGGTTAACTTTTCATGTGTTTAATTTTTTTAAAAAAATCATTTTGAAAAAAAATTCTAGAGTTTGACCGATATAAAAATGACTTATTAAAAAATAAGATCGAAAAATAAACTATAAATATTTGAAAACAAATTTTTTAAAAATAGTTTTTAAATATATAATAACTTGTATAGTAATCCTACCGAGGTTGAAATAAGAAAACGGCCGGCTAAATACATACTCTCTTTTCTTTTTTTTTCGCAAAAGGCTAAATTCATACTTTATTATTTTAATGTTTTGGTCTATTTAATATGGTCTCCAATTTTTTAAATATACCAGTTTATTTAACATTTTTCAATGAAGTCTTTATCATCACAACTTTAGAATCAACCAACAAAATAGTGATTAAAATACACTCCATTTCTATTTGATATCTATTTAGTTTTTTATTTTTAAAAGTTAAGTTTATAAACCCTACTTTCACCTATAAGTTTTTTTTTATTATTATTATCTACTTTATTTCCATGTTTTAGAAAACTAAGTCAAGTTTTGAAAACTAAAAGTAGTTTTCAAAAAGTTGTTATTGTTAGTAGAATTTGGTTAGAAATTCAAGTGTGTCCTCAACAAAAATGAAAATCGTTGAAAGAAAATTGGGAAAAAACAAGTTTAATTTTCAAAAACCAAATGATTATCAAACACGACCTTAGCTATTTGCAATTTGTACGACCAGATGTACATACACTATATTTTAATTTAATGAAATAAACATACTCATTCAAAATTTAAATATATATATATATAGTACTCATTTCATATGACTTTGCACATAATAAGGAAAATGGACCGATTAAATGTTAGAATATTAACCACCATCTCTTGAGAATTATCATTTAAAAATTTGTTTCTTCCATGGCTAATGCGATTGGTGGAACGAAATTTCTAACTCTACCATTTTTTTACTCCAAAACCTTCCCTTATTCTAAATACAAAATCTTCATGATCTAATCAATCATCAATTAAATTTAAATATATCTCATAGTGACCTCAGCTGAATTTGTAACATATTGTATTACACTTAGGTCCAAGCCTTTATATAATAAAATAATGAAATATCTCGTTATCCAAGATTAAAAATTTAATAATATGTAGCTCTAAATGTTTGACTTTTTCGTTTCTTCATTTATGAATTATAATTTAAAGACGGCTAAAAAGATACATTTATACATTATATTATATAAATTGTGTGGCTATGTTGATTTGGTGGAAATGATTGAAACCACTATGCTAGTTGTTGGAATACTTGAAAATAATTTGCTGGAAATAAAAGAAAAAGAATTATACTAAATTTCACATAAATTTTATCATAACATTATATTGTCAAAGTCGATGTTGTTGGTTTGTGGTTTACACCTCAAAATAATTGAAAGTTATCATATTTATAAATCATTTTAGGGATGTGTTTGACATACCTTTGAGTTTAAGCACGTTTTCTTTCTTTTTTTTTTTTTTTTTTTTTTGATAGGGAATACATCAGATAAAACTAAAAGGAACCCTCGGACAAAACTCTCGCGCTCTCACTATAGCTGTCCAAAATTTCTTTGCAATACACCTCCTCCAACGACGCCGGCGTCTCCTCCAGCCATATACCCTGAATGCCCAGCTCCACCGCCTGCTGCGCCGCCGTGTGCACCACCAGGTTCGCCTCCCTCCGGCACCAACTCACAGAGCAGAAACGCAGCCCCCTCGAGATCTGGTTGAACTCTTGCACCAGGGCTCCAACTTCAGAACAATCATTCTGCTTCGACCTAATCATGGCCGCCACACGAGCTGAATTAGTTTCCACCTCCACCCTCAGTAGACCAGCTTCCTTAGCAACAAGCAGACTATCTCGAATCGCCATAGCCTCTAGAGCATCCACATCTTGCACATGACGGATCAATTTCATCAAGGTAAGCATGACTCTCCCTTTAGAATCTCGGACAATAGCCCCTAAACTGCTGGATTTTGATTCTTTGCATACTGCTGCATCTGTGTTGAGCTTATAATTCTGTGAATTAGGAGGTAACCATCGTATCCCTTCCCTTCGGACTAATTCCCCCGACATCCTCCTCCCATTGAAGGTCCTAAAATGGCCAAGATACTCAGAGGTCCAGATCCAACCATTCTCATCCCTTCCTCCAGAAATCCCTCCACCAACAACCTCCGTATTCCTCCTATTCCACAACCACCAACACATAACAGCAAATTCCTCAAAACAATCCGCATTCATGTTCAAGCTGCACCACCTTAGCAAATCAGCAGCATTTCTAATAGATTGAGGGTCGGGTACCGGGTAGAAAGGGGAAAACCGCCACTGCTTCTTCACCCACTTACACTCCCAAAGAGCATGGAATGTCGTCTCCTCCGCCACCCTGCATCTAGGACACACAACAGGCACCTCCATCCCCCTCTTCCGGAGATTAACGACCGTAGGCAAAAAGTCATAATATAATCTCCAACAGAAAATCTTTATTTTACTCGGTATCTGTCTGCTCCACAAGAACTTCCACCACCTCCTAACCGAGCCCTCATTGGAACTGCTCGCACTACCCCTCAACAAACATGCCAATCTATAGCCGCTTCTAACCGTATACAGCCCATTTTTCTCATGATGCCAAACAAGCTTATCAGGAGTTGGGAACCGTGGCCTTGGTATTTCAAGAATGACTTCAGCATCCACCCCTTGAAAAACTGACTGGACTAAGCCCACATCCCATGAGTTATCCGGGCATAGGAGTCTACTAACCCTCATATCAGGATCAATCTCATTTGTCTCAATAACCCTCATAGTTGAGCCCCTAGGAATCCACTTCTCTAATGACATTAACTAGATTCACATCTCCTATTCTCCACCGCAAGCCCTCCTTTAGCAACGATCTCCTCCACATCAAACTCCGCCATACAAATGACTCATTCCCCTTATGCTTCGTCTCCATAAAGGAGCAGTCACGAAAATACTTCCCCTTTAGCACTCTACATAACAGAGAATTCGGGTACTCCACCAGCTTCCACCCTTGTTTCGCCAACAGAGCCTTATTAAATAATTGTAAGTCCCGAAAGCCTAACCCTCCCCTTCCTTTAGGCACACACAACTTCTTCCACGAAGCCCAATGCACCTTCCTCCCTTCCTCCTCACCTCCCCACCAGAATCTAGCCAGAACCCTGTTGCATTCTTTAACTAGGCTTACTGGCAATTGAAAGCAGGACATAACATAAGTAGGAACTGCCTGCAGGACAGCTTTTATAAGAACCTCTTTTCCCCCTGTTGAGAAAAAAGAATGCTTCCACTTATGAATGTATGCCCACATTCGATCCTTTACAAACTTCAGTGACATCACCTTTTAGCCTGGAAAAACCGCTGGAAGGCCTAAATATCGATCATGAAAAGCAACAAGCTTCACCCCCAGCATCGAGGCAATAGCCTGCTTCACTTGCTCATCCACATTTGGACTTAAGCAAAGCCCAGACTTCCCATAATTAACCTCCTGCCCTGTCAGCTTGGAATAAGCCTTCAGACACCATACTTGCCTCCGCCCCCCCTTCTCCTGAAAAACAAAAAACAGTCATCTGCAAAGAACAAATGGGATATCGAAGGGCTAGAACATGAGATCTTAAGCCCGCAAACTCTGTTTTCTGTTTCCAACCAGGACAACATTCTTGATAACCCTTCAGCACACAACAAGAAAAGGTAAGGTGAGAGGGGATCACCCTACCTCAGGCCCCTAGATGGAATTATGTTCCCCATTCGTTTACCATTCAACACAAAGGAATAAGATACCGTGGTCACACATTTCATAATCAGTCTAACCAGATGGTCATCCAGCCCCAAGGCAAGCATAAATTTCTCTATAAAGAACCACTCCACCCTATCGTAGGCCTTACTCATATCTAACTTTAAAGCAGCCCAACCTACACCACCTTGTTTTCTTTGTTTAATATAATTCAAACATTCAAAGCCTAGTATGGCATTATCAGTGATATTCTGACCTGGTGATAGCGAGCATAGCTAGCTACTTTTACTTATTTAATTTAGCTAGTCTTTTATGATTTTTGGGCCATTTTATTGTGCTTTATTGTTTATTTTGTAGGAAAGCGATGATTAGAGCTAAAACGTGGAATTGGAGTTAATCGGGTGTTCGGGACGTGAAAATATGCCAAAGAACCGGAAAGTTCAAGCAACAAGGAGCCAAGAGAGGGCATTCTGCCCATCAGCGTCGAGACGCCACTCTTAGAGGGTCTCGACGCTGGTTTTCCTTAATTAGAAGAGGCGGCAGCGTCACAGCGTCGAGACGCTGTGACAATAGCGTCTCGACGCTACCGTAATTTCCTTTCCAGAATACGCGTGTTTAGAGGCAGCGTCTCGACGCTACGACGAAAAAATCAGTATTTATAGTTCTTTTCGGCTAGGTTTTAGGGGGAGCCAATTTTGGGACTTCTTAGAGCCGTAAACAGAGGCAAAACAGAGGAATTCAAGGCTGAAGCAAAGGGGAAAATTCGGAAAGCAACCCATTGTTCGTGGGGATCGTGACAGGGACGTTCGGTCTCGGCCTACAACGAGTTTAATTCTTCTTTCCCTCACTTTAGTTAGATTTTGATGGCTTTTACATGTTTAGTTGAGCTTGTAATTTTGATCATGAATAGCTAAACTTGTAAGCTTAGGGATTGATGTAGTTGATTGTGTTTATGGATTGATTTATGGTTTAAGTTGTGCAATGTTATTATGTTTGTAATCTTGATTTAATGCTTTCAATTAATTGGCCATTAGTTGGATGATTTAAGTTTCGAATCTAGCTCGGGAGAGGGGATTTGATTTAGACTTACTCAAGATTGCATGACTAAAGTTTAGTTTCTAATTCGTGACGGTTTTAGATTAACTTTAGAATTGGTTAAAAGATCTCATTGCCTTGCATGATTAATAAACTTAGATAGGGATATCAAGTTGGTTAATTTGCATGTGAATCAATTATACTCGGGAGAGGTAGTTGTGATTAAAGGGTCTTTGGCTCATAATTTCATTGTGCATAATAACTTATTCCTTAAAATCAATCCTAAACTAAATCGGCGAAATCAATTCCCTAAGTAGTTTTCCCAATTGAAATTCCACACTTTTTACTTGCTTTGACTCGGTTTTCTTATCATTCATTCATCACTTTTTGATCCCTAAATAAAATTGGGCAAGATAATTCACAATACTTGATTTGCTTAAAAATCCAATCCGGAGGACGACACTCGTTTATACGAACTCTTTATTATTACTTGACCCGTGCGCTTGCGGTTAGGAAAAGTCCACATCACCTGGCACAAATGCACTTTGAGTGGGAGATATAAAACAGTCCAATACACCTTTTAACCTATTGGCCACTGTTTTCGAAATAAGCTTGTAGATTACGTTACACAAGCTAATAGGCCTATATTCCTCTATCCTCCTAGCATTCCTACACTTAGGAATCAAAGTAATGACAGTTCGATTAATCGACTCAATAGGACCATCATTATTTAGAATGCTAAGACAAAGAGATGTTACCTCATTCCCCACAACGCTCCAGAACCTCTGATAAAACAGGGCTGGTAAACCATCCTCACCTGGCGCTTTGGATGGACCCATCTGTTTCAGTGAACCCAACACCTCATCTTCAGTAAAAGGTCGTTTTAGAAGATCATTCTCTTCTCTCCCAACACACTGTGGAACATGAGATAGAAACTCTTGCAGATTTTCACTATCCTGCTGGTTGTTCGAAGCAAACAATCCTTGGAAATAGGTCTCAACAATTCGGCCCATCTCCTCCTCCTCGGTGACCCATCTACCAAACCGGTTCTCCAACCCCTCCATCCTATTACGCCTTCTCCTTTGAGTTGCCCGCTGGTGGAACCATTTTGAGTTCCTATCGCCCCACTGCAACCAATCCACTCTAGAACGCTGTCGCCAATAAATCTCTTCCTCATCCAACAAATTTTCCAGATGCTTTCGTGCCCCTCCAACATCCCCTCGGCTACTCAGGGCCATCTGAATCTGCTGGTGAGCCAAAGAAATTCTTTTCCCATAGTTACCTTTTTTGGATCTGCCCCAAGTAGATAGCTCAGAGGCACAACTTCCCACTCTCTCATGCCATGCTTCAACCAACGACTCATTAGCAACTCCTGGACCACTGATCGGCCGACGCCAACCCCTCTCTATCACATCCTTACACTCGTCAAATTGAGTCCAGACCTCCTCAAATCTGAAGTAAAATTTCCTCCCACTACCTCGACAATCCGGAGCAAACTTAGCTTCTATCAATAGAGGGCAATGATCAGATAAGCGAAAATCAAGATGCCTGACATTAGCAAAAGGAAACAAAGAGTAGAAACCTGCATTACACATCCCTCGATCCAGTCTCTCTTGCAAAATCACCTCTCTGCCCCTTCGCTTATACCAGGGTGAAAGGAGAGCCCTTAAAGCCCATGTCAGTTATCCCACAATCATCAATTGCATCCCGAAACGCTTGCATTTGTCGTTGATTTCTAACAGAGCCTCCACTCTTCTCCTTTAAATCCACAATCTCATTAAAATCTCCCCCTACAAGCCATGGTAGAGAGAGCAAGTTACTGAGTCTTCGAAGGAGATTCCACGAGTGGCCTCTGTTTGCCACCTCCGGGTCCCTATAGAAGCCCGTAAACCTCCACTGACCCACCTCCGAATCTACTACAACATCTATATGAAACCTATTCATTGATTTCAATACCACATTCAGCCCTTCCTTCCAGAATAGGCACAAGCCACCACTCTTCCCCACACACTCAACCACAATCACACCCTCAAAGCCCATTCTCACCCTAAGCAAGCTCGCTTTCTGTTTTCCTATCTTTGATTCTGATAGAAAAACCAGATGGGGATCTATCTCTTGCACCAACTTGTGCATGTCTTTGAATGCCCGGGAACTCCCCACCCCTCGAGCATTCCAGAATATGATTTTCATAACTCTCGGTGGCCCTGGGCTCCAGGGCTCGCCACTTTATCTTCACCCATACTCACATCTCTATCACCATTGCTCCTTTTCCTCCTTAACTCATCTAGGCCCTCTCTTGCACGTTTTCTTAAAATATTTTTTTCAAAAAAGTATTTTTATATCTTACGTTTTTTGAAAAGTGTTTTAAATAATAAATTTATTTAGTTGTAGTAATTCAATTAATTATTAATATATTCTTTTTTCTCGCTACATATTTTAAAGATTTTTTTTTTTGTTAATCACTTTAAAGTCATTTTTGTACCATTCAACTCTCAAGTGTTTTTTTCAAAAAGAAATTTAAATTAATCCAATATTTTTAAAATATTTATATTTATTAAAATTAAAAAAAAAAAAGAAAAACACACACATATTTGGTCATCTAAAATTACTCAAGAAGCTATTACTAAGCATACAAATTAGTACTTTTGTTTTAAAGGTGCTTACAAAAAAAAAAGATTTTATTTAAAAAACAAATTCCAAAAGCCACGGTAAGTTTGCCCATAATCTTTTTGAAACATGACCTTGTGACGTTTTTCTATACGTATTATTGATCAATAATAGAATTTAAAAGTAGAGAAACGTCACAATGTCACGTTTCAAAAAGATTATGGGCAAATTTTATGGAAGTTAAACTTTTTATTTATCACCAAAGTGAACATAGTTCAATGGTAATTGGCATTGTACCCTTGATCAAAGAGGTTAAAAGTTCAAAACCTCCCACCTCAAATGTTGTTGAACTAAAAAAAAAAAAAACCTTTTATTTATCTAAACACTATTTTAAGTATGCATAAATTGTCATTTATGGATGATCTCTGGTGATATCAGAACACATATATCTACCAAACTCTATTTAAAATGCAAAGTTGGAACACACTCATATTTGGCAAGAGAGGGACCCAAGTTAGTAGTGAATATGACATAAAAAGAAAAAATATGTTTTCTAATTTCCCCCTTTTCTTTTTTTAATTTTTTCCTAATAAGCAATAATTGGAGAAGCACTTTGGGGTGGAGTTTTGTGCTTTGTTTATGGATATAAAGTTTTGAGTGGTTGGGTTTAGTTTCTTTTTGTTTGAATAGAAATTTGAGATGATGCCACTCAGACATGCATGAAATATATATGTATATATTTATAAGATGCTATGCATTTTTTAAATAAGCCAAATCATAGTCAGCAACAGATAAAGTTTTAAAAGTTTTTAAGAGTGCTTCAAAACCAAGCATATTCTAGATATGAAGTTTTCTTGATACTCATCCAACTCACTTTGTCATCTAAATCTCTTTTGTTTCATCTAATTTTCAATTCTTATAAATTTAAATATGCACTAATTATATAAATTTTATATTGTTTTTGGTGGTATATTAATTCTCCTAGTTATAAGGATGAGGTGTGCCTAACATATAATACTAATAATAATTAAAATGAATCAAGATAAACAAAACAATTGATTTGGTTCATTTTTTATACTATCCAAGAGTGAGAGAGCTGAAATTTCTTGGTTCAACTTGATTTATGTTTCTAGAATTAAATTAAAGGAATATCGGTATAGATGACCCATTTGAAGAGGCCAAAATGAAAAATGTCATACCTTTTCAATTTAAAGTTATATGTCATTTTGCTTACGCCATCATCCTAACAAATTTACCATTTTAAATACTCTCTATATGAAAACATGCATTTTCTCTCATCTCTCTTGTTTCTTGCTCAATTTATTTATTCTCCATTTTTCTCTCTCTTTATTTTCTCTCTCCAGAAAGCACACAAAAGAGCAAGAGACTGGAGTAGCAAGAGAGAGCGAGAAGCTAGAGCAAGAGGTTGGACAGGGGTAGGAGATTGGAGTGAGAAATTGGAGAGAGAACGAAGTTAGAGCGAGAATATGGGAGAGAGCGAGAGGTTGGAGTGAGATTGAGAGTAGCGAGGTTATAATAGAGTAAAATAGTAATTTTACTAGGATGCTGACACATGCAAAAGGATATATATCCTTAAATTGAAAAGGTAATGTATTTATCATTACCGCCTATTTTAAAGGGTCATTCGTACAAAAAAAAAAAAAAAAAAAAACTAAATTAAACTAAACTAAATCAAGAGCATTAATTTTTAAAAATATACCCATTTAATTTAGCATGACTACGTTGTTGATATAATTATATTGTTTTTCTTATTGTTTTTATTTATTTATTTTTATTTGAAAAAAAATAGTCAAAGAAATGTTGTATAATTTGATCTAATTATAAGTCCAAAATTGAAAAGAGAAAGTCAAAATTTCCTATTTTGAAGTCATGAGTGGACATTTGAACTTCTGATGTCTTGGTATAGAGTACATTCTTAACCTATTAAACTATGTTTAAATTGACTTGAGAAAGTTATGAAAATGATTTTCAACCCAAGCTAGTTTAGTTCAATTGACATACATATAATTATATAACAAACCAAGAATCATAGTTTAGTATTTGTTAGATTAGAAACTAAATTCAACCAAAGTACATATATACTACCTAATGAAACGTCATAATTCATAAATGTAGTTAATTATAGGTTAATTTACAAATTTCGTTCCTGAACTTTTTAGGTTGGGTCAATTTGGTCCCTGAACTTTAAAAAGTATTAAATAGATCCTTGAACTTTCAATTTTTGTGTCCAATAGGTCCCTGAACTTTAAAGAGTATTTAGTAAGTCCTTAAACTTTCACTTTTGTGTCCGATTATTCAACTTTCAATTTTGTGTCTAGTAAGTTCTTAACCTATTCGACATTTTTAAAAATTGACAAGTCTACTAGATAGAAAATTGGAAGTTTAGGATCCTAATAGGCATAAAGTTCAATTTTATATCCAATAGATTGATTAATTTTTAAAAATCTCGAATAATGTATCAGGAGCCTATTAGACACAAAATTGAAAGTTCAGAAACTTATTAGACATTTTTAAAGTTCAAGTGTCTATTCCATACAAAATTGAAAGGTAAGAGACCTATTAGACAGTTTAAAGTTTAGAGATCTAATTGATGCAATTTTTTTTTTTTTTAACTTCTAATTGATACAATCTCGAAAGTTCAGGGACCAAACTTGTAATAAAAGCTTAATTATATTACATTGGATGTGTTAAAAGTTTACCATTCACATTTCAAAGTCAAGAAAATAAAATATTTGAACTTTTCAAATAAGGCTATGGACTAATGAGCCATGAAGAAGATTCCAACCATAGAAATAGCCCCCCCCCCAAAAAAAAAAAAAAAAAAATCGCTAAAATCAAACTTTTCCAACTTACTAGTATCTTTTGTCGGAAAAATTTCAAAGGTTTTGAAAGCAACTCTAAGGAAAGATGAAAACTTTGAACAAAATTTGATAAAAAGGTTGTATCGTGGAGAAGAATAATAATTATAAAAATAATAAATAAATAAATAAAACCATACACTCCAAAATTTCTTTCCCTACATATCATTGCTCCTTTTGACTTTTTGTTTTTTCATATCATTCGCTCTCTAGAAATTTGGATGACGGCTCAATTTAGATGTTATTAAATAAGTTATAAAAGTAAGAAAAGATGTTTATGTTTTAACCATTTTCAAATATACCTACTTTTTTTAATCAATAATGAATGTTGAATATGGTTATCGATAAGGTTACAGGATATCATGTAGAAATTTGTAGGATTCACTTAGTGACCTAAGAAAATAAATTTCAAATTTTATTTCTACCAACTTTTTAGAAATTTAGAGAGATGATTTGTTTTTTTCTCTCTCTCAGATGGTTGAATCTCTCCTCTAAATTTGTGCTAGTTCACTAAGTATCAGTCCTATAAACTTATAATTTTTCATATTTAATATTCAATGATAGAAATAGTATATTTGAAAAATATTAAAACATAAAGAAATTAAAACAAATCTTTTTAAAGAGTACGAGCCAAATTATATATATATATATATATTTGGAGTTTTCGACTAACCAAAGTTTTAAAGATTATTGATGTGTTGATGGAAATGAATAAAAATATTGATAAAATGTTGATGTCAATAGATATTTTTAAAAAATAAATTATACAAATAAAATATTCATAAAAAATTTGAATTAACAAATAAGAATTTCACCCATTTAAAATAAATTAAAATATCTTATTATTAATATTTATATCCATATTAGTGATATATTTTTTCTATATTTTGTAAAATTTTTATGGTATTGTACAATTTTGGATTCTACATGTCGACATAAATATAACACTCTAACAAAATCATATATTTAGCTCTCCTTTTTTTAATCCATCTATAAATTTGTATTATGTTACCAATGCGGATTTCTTTATATTTTATAAATATTAAATTTGACACATTCCAACATGTAGCGTTTGTAGTCCAACGGTTAGGATAATTGCCTTCCAAGCAATAGACCCGGGTTCGACTCCCGGCAAACGCATGTATGTTGATTTTTTTTCCACATTTTTTTTAAAAAGGATTTCACTGTTGTTGTTCCTTAATGCAATCTTAGATTTCGCCTTTTGAATTCAAAAGTTCCTTTTTAAGTACACTTTTTAAATTCAAATTGATTGCATAAGTTTGTAGGTCTACAGTCCACTAATAAGGTTGAAACACAAATTAAAAGAAAAAACCATCTTCTAGAAAAACAAGTGTCAACTAGGACAACAAGAAAAGAAGTCTTCTAAAAAATCAAAACATGATGGCTTCTTATTCTTTCAACAAGTCATCTAAATCGTCTGCTACGTCACTTGTTAATGACAATGATAACGTGAAGAGAAGTAATTTATATAATAATGATAGTAAATTTGATTTTGTTGACAATGATATGGAAATAATTAGTTAATGTGCCAACAAGAGCATAGCTTGATAATCACGAGATATGTGGTTCGAATCCCCCCACCCCACATATTGTAAAAAAAAAAATAATTAGTTAATGTTATATTTATTTATTGATTATGCCATCCAGGAAGGGGAATCTTCTGGACAACAAAGAAAAAAAACAAAAAACAAAAAACAAAAAGTAGGAGAGGAAAAGAAGGGAAGAGGGCCTTCTAGAAAAGGTGGGGATTACTCGTTAGGTTTCAACATTTCTTTCACCAAGTCTTTTATTATTGTTTACTAACATTTCCTTTTGAAAATTAGTATGAAAGTAGTCTATGTTCCACTTCCATTGCTCTAACAATGTAGGAGTGAATATTCCATTTCCATTGCTATAACAATCTAGGTGTGAACATTCATATTATTTATTTATATGGGAATGACATATATATATATATATATCTACAAAAATTCATTGCCGTTGAGGGTAAGGAAACATTAAACATTTTATAATTTATTATTTGATCAAAAGTAAATATCTCTCTAGATGTTTTGTATAATTTCACATTTGACCAAAATAAAATATCCGATTGAAGTGACTAATTCCATACATTTTGTCCGTATTTTTGGTCCACAAGTTGCAAAGTATTGTAAATAACTCATTTGGTTATATATATATATATATATATATATATATATATATATATATATATATATATTCATAATTAATTAATTAATTAATATTTTATTTACTTATTGCTTAGAAGAAACTTTTAATCAAGTCAATTTTCCAATATGTTTGATAGCTTTCTTATTCTTCCTATTTGACATACCCTCACATGTTCATTTGAATCTTTCTTGTTTAATCAACATTGTGTGGTCCTTACTACTATTCTAGATATTTGATTCGCTTCATTTAGAGTTCAATATTTTCAAGTTCAATATAAAACTTCCACCATAATAGAAGGAGGATTATTTATTTATTTATTTTGAGAAAAAGGAATCGAGAGCTGTCAAATTTGTGATAGTAGTCTACACCACATGAGGTGGTAATAATTATACCAAATTTTCCACACATCAATTCTTAGTTGGATCCCTTAGATGTAATCCTAAGTCCTTAATCTCTTGTAAGCATATTTAAAAGGGGTATCTACAAAAATAGGCTAAAATCAGCCCATATATTTCACTTTTGTCCAAAAACCTTGAAAATATCATTTTAGTCAAACCCGTTTTAATTAATTGTAGTCCATTTACCAATTTGACCCTCTGATATTCAAAATAAAAAAAAAAAAGAAAAAAGAAAAAAGAAAAGATAGAAAAGGAAAAAACGCGTATATTGCATTTGAAATATATAAAATAATATAAAACAAAAAAGGAAAGAGAAAGGATTTGAATTTTCTTCCTAAAATCGTGCAAATCAAGGGTGGTTATCTTTCCTATTTTTTTTCCCCATTTTCTCTATCCTGTCATTTGCTTCACGAATTTTTTACATCGTCGCCTCCAATCTTTTGCTTATGGTTTTGCTTATGGGTTCATTAGCTACGAGTAAATAACCATTTTTTGCTTCTGCGTTTTTTTTTTTTTTTGGGCTACTGGAAAATAGTGTTTTTTAGTCTGGTTTTTTTTTTTTTTTTGTCGTATAGATCTGGGTTTTTTTGCCGTATATATCTGAGTTTTTTTTTGCATCTTCTACGATTCCTTGTTAAATACCCGGTATGGATTTCTATATACCGGGTATGAATTTTTAAATACCCAGTATGGATTTTGAAATTTGCAATAATTTTTTTTTGCGTATAGATCTGGGTTTTTTTTTTTTGTCGTATAGATCTGGGTTTTTTTGCATCTTCTACGATTCCTTATTAAATACCCGGTATGAATTTCTAAATACCGGGTATGAATTTTTAAATACCCGATATGGATTTTGAAATTTGGAATCATTTTTTTTTTTTGCGTATAGATCTGGGTTTTTTTGTCGTATAGATCTGGGTTTTTTTGTCGTATAGATCTGGGTTTTTTTTTGCATCTTCTATGATTCCTTGTTAAATACCCAGTATGGATTTCTAAATACCGAGTATGAATTTTTAAATACCCGGTATGGATTTTTGAATCAACCAAATCGAAAAGCAGACGACAAAAAACTAAAAAGGAATTTAAGAATTCCAAATTGGATGTGTGAATAAATTTGAAAATAATTGTTACATAAAAGGAATGAATTGAGATATATATCTAAAAGAATATCTATAATTAAATTAAAAACCCTTGAATTGCTCAATAAATTCCAAGACCTCTTTGGCCGATGCTGCCTCTGATAATCTCTGCCGCAATCCATTCTGCAAAGCTGAGAGAGAAAACTTCAACCCCTGAATTGCTCAATTTTCTCCCTGAGTTCAACCAAAGGAGCTCGCATTCGCACGACTGTCACTTCCACATCCACAAGCTTTGTACTCAAGTTGACAAAATCGGTATAGTCACGATTAATCAAATCAATAAGCTCAAGATTCAGAGGAAAGATCTGTTCGTGGATTAGAAGGGACAAAATAAAAGCTAATTTAGGAATATAAAATCTATAATTATAATTTACAAAATTAGATTTTTTACTAGGATCCCTAATTATAAGGAAATATTTGTCTCAGACAATATTTAAGGAAAAAACGACAATTGAATTATATTTCCCCAAATTCTTTAATTGAAAATTTGAGATTTATTTTAATATATTATTAAATTAAATTTATTTCATTCATTAAATGAAAAGGTATTTTGGTAAGAAAAATAACTCAATTAAGGTGAAAAAACCTACCCATAATAATTTTGATTATTAAAGACATTTGTGAAATTTGGGGATCAATTTGACCCATCCTCTATAATTTATATATTTAAAAAATGGATAAAAGTCTCCTTTTTTATCTTACTTTTGAGGGATATAGAAAAGCTTCGATAGTTCAAAAGTCTATTTTCAATAGGTGAAACCAATTAAATTAACCTTTTCATTTACGCCAACAAAAAATTCACAAAAAAAAAATATATATAATAATAATAATGAAGGAATGAAACTATTTCATAAAACTAAGGTTTTTTTTTTTTTTGAGTACATCAACATTTGGGGGTAGGGGGACTCGAACCTCTAACCTCATGGTCAAGGATACATGCCAATTACCGCTGAGCTAGGCTCGCTTTGGCATAAAACTAAGGTTAATTTCTCTCATTTATGATATTTCATTCTTAAGTGATCGGATGACACTTATTATAGCATTGATAGTATTTTATAAATATCAATATAATTATACGTATTTAGAAAAATAGATTTTTTTTAAATACACCTTGGTTATTATAATTTGAAAAAACACGTTACAATGAAATAATTATTGTATAGTAGAAAAATAAAAACCCTTATGGGAAAAACAAGGGCGCTAGGATCAAGGTTTAGTTTCGTTTTGTAATTTACAAAGGGGACAAGAGCAAGACAAGACTCAATTACACATGCAAGTGAAGAGCCTAAATATAGACGAAATATGGGTAGGGAAGTGGATCATAAATTGAGCTTCTTGGTCCATGCCACATATCATATTAGGAGTTCCTTCATTTTCTAATCCTAAGGTAAAGGCTTTAGCTCCGAGCAACTTAGTTTGGGGGTTTGAGTCCAATCAAATAACCATTCCTCTTATTTTTGACTCAAAAAAGCGATATATTATCTTAGCTACAAAAGCAACACCATGTTTCAACAAACTCACACTCACTCAAACGACAGGTTTTCCACTTTCCTTGAAATTTGTCAACTTATCATGTTAGATCACTGCAATTTAATACATGCCTTCATTCTCATTTACTGATAGGGATGTTCCTATCTGTATGGATTGTTTAACTTATCTTTTTGCCCTCCACGCCATATTAAAAAGAAAAACTATAATTATTTGGAGGTTTGCAATAAAAGAGTTTTTCTGGGCTGCTTTGATTAGACAAAAACTAGAGTCTTCCATGACAAAGGAATAAGACAGACAATTTTTGTGGCTTAGTTCATTTTACAACCTCTCAAGTTGGAGCATCTATCACGATTTTTTGTCTAGGGAAATCCTTAGAAATGACCAAAAGAAAATAACGGTTTAGATAGATAGACAAAAAAAAAATAATAATAAAAAAAGGAAAAAAACGTGGGACTCACATGACTATATTTGTATCTTGGTCTTCCCTTTTTGTCCTTTCCATAACTGTCTTTCTCCAGCTTTCTAAAAGTAAGGAACTTGTATTTGTAATCTTCTTCTCTCTCCTTTATTAACCGTTTTCTCCCTCCTCCTGAAATTAAGGAGTATGCATATCTAAATATCTAATTCTCTATCTTTCAATTAATTTATTTTTAAATTTATCCGATAGATTTTGTTTCCCCTAAAATTAAGGAAATTGTATTTGTAATTTGATTCTCTCTTTTTTGAATCTCAACTATCCCTCTTCCTACAATCAAGGAGGTTGTATATCTCTAAAAGAACGATTTTATTTCCCAATCTAGTTTAAAGATATGGTACTTTTTCCTCCTCTTGTTCGATGTGGCTTCTCGGCAAGTTCTTGGACGATTCTATCGGCGAGTGTTTCTGGATTCGTCAGTCGATGTTTGCTCTAATTACGAGGTTCGCTCTCGAAGCTTGAAAATGTGAAGAAGGCATGGAGGAGGTTTATTATTTGTTTCAGAGTAAGTACTCTCATGATCAAAACATCGTAAGAAACTCTTTTTTTTTTAATTTATATTGTATAAAGAGTCATTCAATATGACAATATGATCGTTTAAGGCTGATGATTGGTTGTTTGGCTCTGTCTTGTTGTTAATCTCACTTGAATGTTTCTGGATTCATTTTATTTGGTTATATTTTTGTTCAATTCTTTTGGAGCTTTCACATATTTCTCTGAAACGTTTGATCTATAAATTTCATATATTCAATCCATCAAGTTGCTCCCAACTATGGTGTCAATACATGGTATTTGTGATTATTTGCTTTTCATTATAAAAAATTTTATCATCCAATTTTTTGAATAAAATGTTCTAAAAAAATAAACAATAATTGTTGTTCCTAATGATAGATATGAAAATTTTGATGTGATCAAAACGAATCATTTATGTTTTTAATTCCTTTGTCCCTTAGAAAATCATTCCTTTATTTTAGGGATTTGCAAATCAAATTGGTTTGTTTTATTTTATCGTTATTTTTAAGTTAAATTTGAATTCCATATCTCTTTTTTATCGTTACATTTGAGTTCATTTATTTTAGCTTACTGTATTTGAAATTGATTGTATTTAATTTAAATCATGTAATTTGTTAAAGATACTGTGTATTCCTAGCAAATTAGTTATTTTATTGATTGGGGCTTTCACATATTTCTCTGAAACTCTTGATCTGCAAATTTCATATATTTAATTCATCAAATTGCTCCCAAGTATGGTGTCAATATATGGTATTTGTGTTTATTTTATTTCTATTGTAGAAATGTTTATTGTCCAATTTTTTGAATAAAATATTGTAAAAAATTAACAATTACAGTTCAAGGATAGATATGAAAATTTTGATGTGATCAGAACGAATCAAGTATGTTTTTAACTCCTTCATACCTTAGAAAATCATTCATTTGCAAATCAAAATTGGTTTGTTTAAATCATTCCTTTATTTGAGGGATTTGCGAATCAAATTGGTTTGTTTTATTTTAGAGTTAGATTTAAGTTACATTTGAATTTCATATTTTTTTTTATCATTAAATTTGAATTCCTTTATTTTAGCTTACTATATTTGAAATTGATTGTATTTAATTTAAATCTAATACTGTGTATTTCTAGCAAATTAGTTACTTTATTGATTGAGGGTATTTTGGTAAATCGCTAATTCAGATTTTTTCATAGATAAATCCGATTTGGCCATTTATCTAAATAATTAGATGGGTTGCTATTTGTAGACCCCTAAATTTGTCCGAAATTTTATTTAATTTAAATTTATCCATTTTTTTGAAAATGAGAGAAAAAAAAAAAGAGAATATTCTAGATCTTTAATTTAGCCAATTCAAATGTTTTTTTTTATTATTAGGTCAAATATTTTATTTTGATTAATTAATTTGCCAAATCAAATATTAAGTTTATTTGGCAAGGTTAATTAAAGAAAATATTTTATTTCCTTGGGTGATTGATTGTCAAATAATATCTTGTAAATTTTGGAAGGTAGAATTTGTGTATTTATTTAATTCCCTTTTCATTTTTTTATTTTATTGAATTTTTATTTTATTTGATCACCTCCCAAATTTGTGGTGGTTGGAATTGGCTATAAATAGGGAGTCCTCCCATGGTTGCAATTCACGATTTCTTTAGCCTTGGGATACCTCCCTACACGTTTTTTTTTTGGCTAAGAATAGACTCCCCAAATCTCTCTCCCTAAAAAACCCTAGATACATTTTTCCCTCTTTCCCACCTAACTTCCCTCTCCTACTCCTCAAGATTTTTTTTCCCTTCTCACGTTTTCTCTCCATCTCGCCATCACTCTGTCTCAATCTCACGTTGCCACTTCATAAAGTCTTATTCCCAATCCAACGGTCACAAGCATTCTTTGTAAGTATTTTTTTTTTCCTTAACCTTTGTCTTCAATTCTTTCTTCAATAGTTTTCTTTCTTTTCATGAGGTTAATATTCTTTTTTTTCATAAAGTTTAGTTTATTTATTGTTTCTTTCGCTTTATTTTAATATGCTTTCTTTTTAGCATTTACAAAGTTATGTGATTTTTCTTTAGGGAGCATTGGACAATTGCATGCATGTTTCAATTACCATTTTAACGTTTTTTTTTTTTTTTATATACTTAAACGTTTAGAGTTGATTATTATATGTTGCTTATGTTCAACTTGTTAATTTTATTTTATTTTATTTTATTTTTGAAGTGGAATCTAATATTGTTATTTATAGTTTAGCCATATATTATCATTAAATCAATGTGTAGATACTTTGCCTAAACCAATGTTTCTTTCGTTAATTGTGTTAAAAAAAAAATAAAGGAATCTCCAACGACGGAATCTCAATTTTTGGAATGCCAATGTTGAGTTTTCTTGAGGTAAGAAATCAATATCTTGGAATGCCGAGATTTGATTTCTATATGTTTCCTTTAAATTAAAGAAAATGAATTTAATGAACTTTTAATTCTTGAATATGGTATTCTTCTTCCCTTTTTAAGCATTTTATCTCAATTGTATATTGCTGAATTTTTTTTATGTATTTTATTTCACTATGTTATGATATTGTATTTAATCTATATTCCTTAATATTTCTTTTCGTAATTAAATATTTCCAAAATAAAAATCTTCCAACGATGGAATCTTGAATTTTCGGGATGCCGATATTTGAGTTTCTTGAGGAAAAATAAGATCTCGGGATGCCGGGATTCGATTTTACCATTTCTTTCCATTTTTATATTTTCATTAAATATAAGCATATTTCATAAAAGACATTTTCTTTTTAAAGGAATGTATTAAAACTTTGCTAAAATTGTTCCATAAACTTTGTTTTCAAAATAATAAATCAATTTTAAAATTGTTTTCCATAAAAGGTCACTTCTTTAAATTTAAAATTAATTAAGAGTTTTCCCTAAAAAAAAATATTCTTTATTCACACATTTTTCCAAAACTAATAAACCAAATGTTTTTTTTTTTAAAAAAAATAAACTTTCCTATGACGGAAATTAGGAAATCAAGATATTGACTTTCCTAATATTCTTGAGGTATGATGAATTTAAATTTGGGATGCCAAATTAAATTCACACAAATTTTGAATGGCTTTATGCCACTCACAATTATTGCTCATTATTTATTTATGGAATAATGAGAATAAAAATGTGGGACATTTAAAAATCAACAAAAAAATCTTCTTTAGTATTTACCATAGCCAATTTCCTTAAATAACACAAGAAGAATAAAAATTTCGTTCTTTGAACGAGTGTTGTGGGGTGCTAATACCTTCCCCATACACAAAAGACCCCCGAGCCTTAAATCTTTTATTTGCAGACCATTTTAGCATATTTTGGGTGCCCAGTCACACCCTCTAAATCAAGACTGGTGGCGACTCCATTTTCCTCCTCTTGGGAACAAAGTCGGCTGCTCCGCGTCGCAAACCCGTAGCGACACTATTTTTCAAAACGCGCATTTAATTATGTCGTTAACCCTTTTGTTTATAGATTATGTTTGGGTAAAAATATCAAGGGGCAACAAGAAACGTGGCTAAAAATAAATAGTTGGCTTGAAAAATGGCTACACAAGTTTATAAATTAAATAGATGGCTAAACGATTTTATGATTAATAAATCCCTATTTGTAGAAGACAAAAATGCCCCCCAACAAACTGTCTAAGGTGTTCCTAACGTTTAAAATTAAAAAAGTTAGAGAAATTCTAGGAAACTTGAAATTAAAAAATCCAAGGAACCAAACTAAATTGAAAATCTAGATGCATACGTGTTCTTGAAAAACTGTTGAAGAATTGTTTTCTTGAAAATTCTGTGTAGATGATCCAATTATTTACAAAAAAAATACAAAAATGAAAAATAAACACCTCTAGTTGCATGCCCATGAATAAAAATTGCAGTATCTTTGTTAGGGAAAAAATGCAAACTTAAACCCCTCCAGCCGAACAAATCACCCCACACACACATTAATACCCAATTGGTAAAAACTAAAAAAAAAAAATTAAAACTTATCTGCTGCATTCCCACCTCCTCCATGCATTTTCTCCCCCAAACCCCTTGCGTTTCCTCTTCATTCATCTCCATTTTGAACTCCACCCTAAAAAAACCTCACTTCAAGCCTTCGTCTGAGGCCTTCTTCGTAAAGGATTCTGAAGAGTCTTCCTTCGCACATTGGTGTATCGCATTACCTACCTCCTCTCATGACGACGAGCCTCTCCCCCCCCGACAATCGGCCGGACAAATCTCCTCCTCTCCCGCTGTGAAAACCTCACGCTCATTGAAGCTTCTTCTCGACGACGACTGTCACCAAATTTTTGAAGCTGAGAGACTGAAGATATGTAAATAATGACTGGATTTTCCTTTTATTTGCAACTACTTTATAGACAATCCCTTGATTTTAGAGATTTTTTTTTTTTACAATACGCGATTATCCTGCTTGATTGTAACAACATTTTTTTTTCCCAAAACCGCAAGTCATGACAAAAGATAAACAGATTGTTTACTATTGTGCAAATCCCTCAGAATGCAAGGAAAAATAAGAAAAAAAACAAACGGACGAAGAAGGATATAATTGATGAAGTAGACCCCGTCAAAGCGGTATATACTGATATATACATATATTATTTACATCGTTTATGAATTGTTTGTGTGTACTGGAGTTTAAAATTGAGATGTATGAATCTAGATATGAATCTGTGTACTGTGTATCAAAGGGTGAAAGTGTGCTGGAATGCTTGTTGAATGACACTCTGTTGCATGTCTGTACTATTATATACATGTGAATTACACTTGCCAGTATATCAGTTGTGGGCAAAGTAAAAGAGCGGTATGTACTGATATATACATATATTATTTGCACTGTTTATGATCTGCTTGTGTGTACTGAAGACTAAAACTGATATGTATGTATATTTGGATATGCATGTATCGAAGGGTGATAGTGTACTGGACTCTACTGTTTGTTTGTACTATTATGTACATGCGTATTACCCATGCCAGTATATGCGTATTACCCCCACACAATGTTTGTACATGCTTATTACATGCCTGCTTCTGAGTTATGTAAGCACTGTAGTGTATACACATGTGATAACGCCTTTTCTGTTTTTTTTTTTTTTTAACGAGGCTCTGTTGCCTGCCTGTATGTACTACTACATATGTCTGCGGGGATTTGCACAATAATAAACAATCAAATTATAATAGCATGGTCATCGGGGGTGGATGTAGTTGAACTTTTTTACCTTTTTGTCAAATATTGGCTTCTTTTTACTTTGTCCTTCTTCTTCACTATCTGGAGTCTAACCTTGAGATGTATATATCTGGATATGATTCTGTACTGTATATATCTGGAATGCCAATTGAAAGACACTCTGTTGTCTGTCTGTACTATTATATACATTCATAATACCCCCAGTATATGAATTGGGTGTCTCCCCCCACAATGTATGAGTTATTTGCGCACTTTATGATATGCTTGTGTGTACTGGAGTCTAAAATTGAGATGTATATATCTGGATATGACTCTATACTGTATATATCTGGAATGCCTATTAAATTGAAACCAACTTCTAATTACAAACTTACAACCAGAATTTTGATCATGATATGCAACAACTAAAAAGAAAAATCTATAACGTTTAAATGAGGGGTAGAAATTGTAAGATTAAATCTTTTTTGACCGTTGGAAAGGGTGAAAACTAAGCATAAAAAATAGGTAGATCTTTTAAGACCGTTGGAAATATACCACCAACTAAACTACTTGTAAATCGGGATTCATCCACCCCCGAAAAATTGGGAAAAAACCGATTTCAGCTGTTAACGGCAGCTGTCTATAGACGTATATACCAGGGGTATAAATGGCAAAAAAAAAAATCCAGAAAACAGTTCCTAGAACCGTGGTAGCCAGTCCTGCAAATAGTAAACTCCTGTAGCCAAAAATCAAGATAAGATTTTTTTTTCTAGTCATTTGCCACAATTTCTCAAATATCAACCAAGCAACCTGAAACCCACAAGATACGGCCCAAGGCTCAAGGGTAGGGCAAGAAACATTGGCAAGATAACCCACCAATCAACCAAGGATAAGCCACACCCACAAGAATTGCCCAAGCCCATATGTCCAAATGGGAGTCAAAGGGCTGATTCGATAGGTGCGACCACGACCCAAATGGGGTAAACCAAGGCGGCCCAAGGATCCTGTTGGTAAGGGAAGTGGATCACAAATGGGCTTCTCGGTCCATGCCACATATCATATTATTCGGAATTCCTTCATTTTCTAATCCTAAGGTAAAGGCTTAAGCTCCTAGCAACTTAGTTTGGGGATTTGAAATTGAATGATAGAGTCCAATCAAATAACCATTCCTCTTATTTTTCACTCAAAAAAACGATATATTATCTTATTTACAAAAGCAACACCACGTCTCAACAAACTCACGCTCACTCAAACGATAGGTTTTTCACTTGAAATTTGTCAACTTTGCCATGCTAGATCACTGCAATTTAATACATGCCTTCATTCTCATTTACTGATAGGGATGCTCTCCTATTCGTATGGATCGTTTACCTTATCTTTTTGCCCTCTGCGCCATATTAAAAAGAAAAACTATAATTATTTGGAGGTTTGCAATAAAAGAGTTTTTCTGGGGCTGCTTTGATTAGACAAAAGCTAGAGTCTTCCATGACAAAGGAACAAGACATAGACAGTTTTTGTGGCTTAGTTCATTTTACAACCTCTCAAGTTGGAACATCTATCACGAATTTTTGTTTATAGATTATGTTGGGGTAAAAATATCAACCAAGCAACCTGAAATAAGGCCCAAGCCTGAAGGGTAAGGCAAGTAACATTGGCAAGATAACCCACCAATCAACCAAGATAAGCCACAGCCACAAGGATTGGCCCAAGTCCACATGTCCAAAAGGGAGTCAAAGGGCTGATTCGATAGGGGCGACCACAACCCAAATGGGGTAAACCAAGGCGGCCCAAGGGTCCTGTTGAACGCCTCGATAGGTTCTGATCATGGATGGAGCTTCATGGAGTCCAAAATGCAATAAAATGTTGATCATTCTCGTTTACTCTTACAAATCTAGTTCAGAAAGTGGTTTTGTTAGTTGAAAAGAAAGTCCATTTTCTCTTTCTAAGAACTAGTCGGAGCCTTTATTACCCAATTCTTAAGAGAACAGGACTAGAAAAAGTTGTCAACCCACCTCCTTACTATCAAACAGGGAAACAATGAAAACTCTAGATGAGACAATTTAGATTAAAAGTTCCACTGATGAGGCAACCCTTTTAGCCATTACGTGGGACTCAAAGATGGAAATTCCTATGGTCATAAGGGAGAAAGTGCCAACCAAACCACTTACGGGGAGTTTTCTCTAATGGTGCAAAAATATTTAAGCGTTGGGAGTTGCTCCGCTCAACATGGACCTCGAAAGAGAAGAATAGCTGACTCAATCATCACAAGGGAAAAAATGTACTGAAATGACTAACGAAATTAAAAGTTGAATCACATTGAAGGACACAAAGTTAAATATTGTCTTTTCCACCGTGATCACGACCATTCTACCCTCGAATTATTCGGGACGGGTCCAGTTGGTTTCTTTGCAAAATCGATCCGATCCATTTTACACCCGTAGTTTAAATCTCTAGACTTTACTCATCCTCCAAGTTTGAAATTTAGAATGCGGTACTAAAAAGGGGTCAGAAAAATTAGAAGTCATATTTCAATTTTCAAGAGGCTGGAAGGCTTAATTCGTGGACCTCTGTTAACAGGCTTGGATTACAGCTGACTAGTAGACAGTCTTATTATGTTGAGGCCCAGCCCAGTAGTTGCGCCCATGAAATCAAGAAAAACCCTAAACCAGTCGACAACGAGAAACCCTAATTTATCAGTCCATGGCCTATAAACTCGCAATTCCACCGAATTCCCCTCATCGGCGCCCCATTCTTTCATCTCCACGGTTGAATTTTCCATTCGAAACCGAAGATTTTGGTGCATCTTTTACTCCAACTTCAATTCTCATCTTCTTTTTCATCTCTCTATCTTCGCTGTAGTGCTGTGATGATGCTATTTTTTATGGACTAGAGTTTCTGATCTGGGTGCAATTCCTGGGATCTGATTAATATACCCTTGGCTGTCTGAGCACTCTTTTCAATTTGGTTGAGTTTGTGGTGAAGTGAATCGACTTAGTTTGATGTTTCTTGAATTGCGCGTTCAATTTTATGTGCTTATGATGATATTTCAAATAATCATACCGGATTTCAGTAAGATTATCAATGTTTTTTACTTTGCATATATTTGATTTGTGTTGTGGATTAGCTGATCATTCGCTAATGGGTCTGTGAGGATAAATCTATAAGGCTTGTTTCTCAGAACATTCGCAGTGGCCGCCTGAGAGCTTTCGCCTTCGCCGGGCTTGAGAGCTTCTGCTGTTTTTATCCTTCCTTGGATGTCTGAGACTCTAATCGAGAATATACGTCTATGTTTTTTTCTCTTTTATCTAAATGTCAGGATTTTGAAGCATTCGTTTTCTATGAATTTCAGATTTCAAACTTTCCCCTGAAGGTGACCTGTTGGGGACTTAACGTCTGCCCCTTTAGCAGTGTGCTGAGTGCTTTAGGGATGAACAGGTCCCTCATATTCATATCCATCCTTTTCACTTTGTCAGCTTTGTCTTTCATGTCTTGCTGATCATTGTTGGATGGAAGATCTTCACTTTCATGATCAGTTTTGCCCAACTTCTTTATACTTAATCTGTGTCAATTACCATTAGAAAATCACTTTGCAATGATGATATCCGTAAGGCTTGTTTCTCAAAACATTCGCAGTGGCCGCCTGAGAGCTTTCGCCTTCGCCAGGCTTGAGAGCTAATGCTGCTTTTATCCTTCCTTGGATGTCTGAGTCTCTTCTCAACCTATGAATTTAACTCCATAAGCGTTTCTTTCTTCTCCTTTTGTTTTAACTGCTTTTGCTTTATGTCATTCACCATTTAAAATTGTGTGAACAATGATGATATCTTTAAGGCTTGTTTCTCAAAACATTCGCAGTGGCCGTCTAAGAGCTTTCGCCTTCGCCGGGCTTGAGAGCTAATGCTGCTTTATCCTTCCTTGGATGTCTGAGTCTCTCTAATCCTTTAAAAATACTGTCTTGTTTCAAAATACCGATCTTTGTTTGTATGAGCTTGTAGGAATTTAATTTTCCATCATGTTTAGTTAGTATGATTCGCTATGTTTTGTTCAACTTATGTGTTGATGATGACAATTCCAAAGGCTTGTTTCTCACAACATTCGCAGTGGCCGCCTAAGAGCTTTCGCCTTCGCCAGGCTTGAGAGCTAGTGCTGCTATATTCCTTCCTTGGATGTCTGAAACCAGTTTTTATTCAACCCTCTTCCCCCTGCCCTTGCATAATTTGATAAAATGAACCAAGTATGATTTATCAGCTGAACTATCATTAGTTAATTCTTTTTTTGTATTGCCTTGGATTATTTAATACTTGCTTCTTTCCTAAAAACTCCAGGGATACAAGAATGGAGGCAATAGAACTTCACTGTTTTAGTGGCAAATAGAAAGCAATTACAAAGGATTTGAAGTTTATACTTCACTTTTAAAAGCAAACGCAGCAGTGCCACGACGTGCTGGAATAAAGGTGTAGAGAAACTTTCAGAGCCTTTGGGTTGATAATTTTATGGTGGACATAGAAGCTTGCAGGTTTTTACAGTTAACCATTGGCGGATGAACCACTAAGCTTTCAGATTTTTTTTTTTAAATTTTGTGAGAAGTTTCACAACAGGGACTAATCATTATAAATTATAAAGTATATAAAAATTTAAGAATCAAATTGTTATAAATAAAAGTTTTTTTTTTAAGGAATTGGTATAAATAAAAGTTTAAATTGTTAGTTTCCTATGATTTTTTAATCTATATATTTATTTATTTAAGTTATTCAAAATAAAATTTTGTTAAAAAAAATCAATTCTAACCTGTTGTGTCAGTTTTAACCTTAAATTTTTAATTTCATCCAATTGAACTTCAAATTTTAATGTACACCTTTGGCTAACTTTTCAAATAATTTTCTTTTCTTTTTTTTGAATTCACGTTGGACTTAAGTTTTATAAAAAAATTGTTGAAAGAAATCAAATATAGACTATTTTTCTCACTATTATGAAAAAAAAACCACAAATTTATTATCAACAAGAAAAATCCAAGTAAATATGTGAAATATAAAACTTGAAATGAATTTTTTTTTCGTTTTTACATTTGGGGGTTATGAATTTTAATTCTAAATTTTCAATTTTATCGAATTGAACCTCAATTTATCGATTGATTTTAACCCCAAAGCGTAAGTGTTACCATGTATATCTTTGGTTAATTTTTTATTTGAAGTAATTTATTATTTATTTTTTTTTTCTTAATTCACATTGCACTTGAATTGGTGAATAAAATATTGAAGAAAATTTATTATCTTTTTTTCTTGTTGTTGAGAATTTTAATTGTGAGGGTTTTTTCTAATATTTAAGATTACAAAAGCAAAGAAATTTTGGAGGTTTATTTATTTTTTTATTTTATTTTATTTTTTTTTAAATTTTATCTTCAAATATGTTTTTTCTCGTTGCTAAGAACTTTGTGAGATTTTTTTTTCTTTTACTGTTTTTTTTCTTGCTAGAAATTTTGAGTTTTTTATCTTTCATATTTGTTGGATTTTGTTTTTGTTGTCAATAATTTTTTTGTGATTCTTTTTTGGATAATAATGTGAAGAATAGTATGGAATATTTGATTTCTTATGGTTTTTCCAACAAATTTCTTACAAAATACTAACTCAGGTGCAATGTGAATTAAAAAAAAGAAAAGTAAATTATCAATTACATGTGTTAAATAGATTAAAGAAGAAAGATTCAATTTTAGGGTCCTGGTGCTCTCTCCTGCGAGAAAGGGAAACCATGGACAATGAGGGACTCGAGTTTTTCTTATAGGTAACGAGAAGGAGAATCTAAGGAAGCAATAAGCAGTCAGTAAGCAAGGAATGGGAGATCAGTTTGTGTGAAGCCACAACCATCCAAATCCAAGAAATGGAAGAGGATGATCAAACAGAGGCTATAACTAAGCATTGCAGAACAAGAAGATAGAAGGGTTGTAGCCATTGAAGACGATGACATTGAGGAAAAAAACAGGGACTTCACTGATGCACTTGCGTGCAAAATCTTAACTTCAAAGTTGATCCAATGAGAAATTTTTGCTGATATAATGCCAAGGATATGGGGAGTCGAAGGAAGAATAAAAATAGAGAAAGCAGGGAGAAATACTTTCCTTTGCAAATTTCATTACAAAAGGGACAAAAGCAGGATAATTCGAGGAAGTCCTTGGATTTTTGACGATGCAATTGTGCTTTTTAAAGACCCGAAAGGAGAAACCAACATAAACAAACTAGACTTCAGGTACGCATCGTTTTAGATCCATTTCCACAACTTACCTCTGGTTTGCTTTTGCAGGAAATATATTGAAGCTCTGGGGAATGCCAGTGGTCAAATAAGTGGTGAAAGACTAAGGGTCAGAATTAAGATTGACACCAATGAACCTTTAAAAAGAGGGACTAATATCAAGGCAGGATCGAAAGCTGGCAAAACTTGGATACCTATCACATATGAGAAGCTGCCAGACTTTTGTTACAAATGTGGGAAATTAGGTCGTGTGAAACAGGATTGTGAAGAGGAAGAAGCTGAAGCTATAGAAGAAGGAACCTACGGCACAAACCTCAAAGAAACTCAAGGTAGCAAAGGCTTCTACAGACTGCCAAAACCAAACCCGTGGGAATACCGCGGAAGGATGCAATGGGAAAGGGGCAGAGGAAGACTCACGAGAAGCAGATGAAAAGGAATGAGTGTTTTCTGGTCAAACAATCGACAGGAATGAGAAACCGAAAAAAGATGGAATAAAAGAGAAGATCGGAATCCAACCGAAGAAACAGTAGCCGGTGTCACAGGAAGTGTATCGCCGACGAGCACCAAAGGAAGAAACGGTGAAGGATCCAGCGGGCACGAGAAACGAGGAGACACTATCCTAACGGCTAGTTCTGAACAAGTCGACAAAAATAGAAAATAGTGGAAAAGAAAAAAGTCTGAAAGTAAACTCCGAAGACAAAACAGAGAGAGAAGATGTGATACAAGGTACTGTTACTAACCATCCCTATGGCAAGAGGATGTCAGAAGCTGCTAAAGGAAAAATGAAAGAAATGATGGATTCCGAAAAAGGAAATAAATTTAGTAAATGGGCTGCTGGGCCAACAAAAGAAATGGAAAAGGCCATGGAAAGGGCCATGGAAATAGATACGAACAAAAGAAAAGAGGACATTTTTTCCAACCTGCCGAACCAAGTGGGCCTTAAAGGGGAAGACAGAACTGGAAAGAAATGGAAGCGAAGAGCCAGACTGGGCCACCAAGAAGTGAAAAAGGGGGACCAGACTCAATGGGAAAAAAGGAAATTTGAGGGACAAGATGCAGAAGAAGGAGACAGGAGACCACCTTTGACTTCGGTTCTATCGAAGGGATATCGGTGGAAGCTGGAAGCCAGCCCCGCCGGACGCTATGAAAATCATGAGCTGGAACGTTCGAGGAATGGGGAACCCTCGAACGATCTGCAGCCTAAAGCTTGAAGTGAAAAAGCACTCCCCGAATTTAATTTTTATCGCAGAATCTAAGTGCAATGGAAATTCAGCAGAAAGATGTAAAAAAGCAGTGGGTTTCGACAACAGTTTCGCAGTTGACAGTGACGGTAGAAGTGAAGGTTTAATTCTCTTTTGGAATAACACCACAGACGTGTCCATTAGTTCCTATTCTAAAGGGCACATAGATACCATCATCAAGGATAGTGGTGTCCAATGGAGATTCATCGGATTCTACGGTAATCCCGATGCAAGCAAACGACCTGACTCATGAAAATTGCTGGAGCGATTAAAGGATGTTAATAACCTCCTCTGGATTATTGGGGGAGATTTCAATGAAATCTTTATGGATAAGGAAAAAGATGGGGGGCCTCCTAGAGACACTAGACTTATGAATAATTTCAGAGATGTGGTGGATTTGTGCAGCTTGAGGGATATTGGTTTCTCCAGAGACAGATTTACTTGGAGAAAGAGTAGTTCCAACCCGAATGGAACTCGAGGAAGGCTAGACAGGTATATGGTCAATAGAAGCTTCGACTATGAGTTCACAAACCTCAAAGTAATGCACCTTAATTTTCATAATTCTGACCACCGCCCCATCCTTGCCATTATTGAGAATCAGAGTAAAAGACAAGCTCGTAAGAAAGTCAACTTGATGCGTTTCGAAGAGAGTTGGACAGCATTCCCTGAGGTTAAAGAAATTATTAGGAAAAGCTGGAATAACGTTCTAGGCAGAGATGTTGAAGCTTTCTCAAGGAGTATCTTACGTTGTTTAGAAGGCCTGATAAATAGGAACAAAGAGAGACTAAACGGTTCTATTGGGAAAGCTATTGACCGAAAGCTCCAAGAAATCAAAGGCTTTGAGGAGAAAGATTTAGGAGCGGTTTCCCAAAAGCTCTTGCAAGCTGAAAAAGACTTAAAAAAGCTGTTGGAAGAAGAGGAAATGTACTGGAAAATTAGATCTCGTGAGGAATGACTTAGTTGGGGGGACCGAAACACCAAATGGTTCCACAACAAAGCAAGCCAGCGAAAAAAAAGAAACGAGATCCATGGTATCCTGGGGAGCAATGGAGATTGGGAAGAGGATGAGGAGAAGATAGACGCTATAGCTACCACTTACTTCAAAGAATTATTCACTTCTTTAAACCCTTCGGAAGACAGTATAAATGGTGCTTTGCAAGGGATTAAAAATGTAGTCTCGGAAGCTGATAACAGGGAGCTAGTTAGGCCTTTCACGAAAGTTGATATTGAAAAAGCGCTCAAATCCATGAGCCCTACTAAGGCGCCTGGTTCAGACGGCCTGCATGCTCTTTTCATCCAATCCTATTGGGATATCGTTGGGGATGAAACCACCAATCTTTGCCTTAGAATCCTCAACGAAGGAGAAGAAGCAGGGGCCATCAACAAAACATTAATTGCGCTCATCCCTAAATCCAAAAACTCGAGGGACATGACTAACTATAGGCCTATTAGTCTTTGCAATGTGGTCTATAAGTTGGTTGCCAAAGGCCTTGCTAACTGGCTGAAAAAAGTTCTCAAAAAGGTTATTTCACCTACTCAAGCAGCCTTTGTTCCTAATAGAATGATTACCGACAACGTCATTCTGGGTTTTGAATGCATCCACCACCTTAACAACAAACGAAAAGGTAAAACAGGCTTCATGGCTCTGAAGGTGGATATGAACAAAGCGTTTGATAGAGTTGAATGGATCTTCGTTCGAACAATCATGGAGAAAATGGGTTTTGATAAATCTTGGACTGAAAAAGTAATGAATTGTATTGAGTCTGTCAGGTTTTTAGTGCTTATAAATGGGATTCCCCAGGATGAGTTCATGCCAAACCGAGGTATCAGATAGGGAGATCCGTTATCCCCTTATATCTTTCTCCTCTGTGTTGAAGGGCTCTCAGCAATGCTTGAAAGGGAAGAATCTTTAAACCATTTTAAAGGTCTTAAAATTAATCGCCATTGCCCTTCTCTCACTCATTTATTTTTTGCAGATGATAGCATCATCCTATGCCGAGCTGAGGAGCAAGATTGTGAGTCTATAAAGAAAATCCTAGGGGACTACGACAAAGCTTCTAGACAGATTGTCAACCTAAGCAAATCTTCCTTTATGACAAGCAAGAACATCGACACCTCTAAAGCGACGAAGATGAGTAACATTTTGGGAATTAAGAAATCTGAGGATCTTGGTTACTACCTGGGCATGCCATCTCAAACTGCAAGAAACAAGTCCAAAGTGTTCCAAAGATTGAGAGACAGAATCTGGAAAGCGCTTCAAAGTTGGAAAGGGAAGCTTTTCTCGGCTGGAGGGAAAGAAATTCTTATAAAAGCCATCGTCCAAGCTATTCCAACCTATTCTATGAGTTGCTTCAGACTCCCAACCTCTTTTTGTAATGAGATCAACAAAGCGTGCGCTAAATTTTGGTGGGGAGAGAACCAGGGAACTCGGAAAACTCATTGGATCAGTTGGAAGACGCTTTGTAAAAGCAAGGACAGAGGTGACTTAGGCTTTAGGGACATTCTCACTTTCAATCAAGCTATGCTTGCCAAAGTTAGCTGGAGGATACTAAGAAACCCCAACAACCTTCTAACCAAAGTGCTCAGAGGAAAATATTTTAAAGGAGGGAACTACCTTACAGCCAATTCAGGAAGAAACCCTTCTTTTACTTGGAGGAGCATAATTTGGGGCCGGGACCTTTTCACCAAGGGCTATAGATGGAGAATCGGTGACGGTAAGCTGGTTTGCATCGACCAAGATCCCTATTCTTATTAAGCCAAACCTCAAAGGTAGGATGGTCAGGGATCTCATCTCAGAAGATAGACACTGGAATGAATATCTTATCAAAGGAAATTTCTTAGAAGCACCCCTTTGGGAGCAATCTCGAGTCCTGACGAGATTATATGGCACCATGGTGAAAGAGGTTTATTCTTTGTTAAAAGTGCATACCACCTTGGGGTGAATTTGGCTAGAGCTCAAGAATCTTCCTCTTCTAAAGAGAGCGATCATGATCCTGTTTGGAGAAAATTCTGGAAGCTTAAAGCCATCCCTAAAGCAAAAATTTGTACTTGGAAAATTATCCAAGACTCTATTCCTACTATGGAAAATATTATCAAAAGAGGCATATCTACTAACCCTTGTTGTTTACTATGCAGGAACAAAAGGGAATCATCAAGCCATTTGTTCTGGAATTGCAAGATTACTAAAGGTATTTGGATTGCCCTCATCCCAAATTCTAATGATCTATTCTCTTTAAACAGGAACTCATGGAAACCAAAACACTATTGGCAATGGCTATGCTAATGTGGACAGAGACAAACTCGAAAAAGCCATCTTAATCCTATGGAGCATATGGATTCACAGAAATGCAATCTTCACAAGGAATCAATCCCAGATGCCATCCACATTTTCAGACATATAGAGAGATTTTCAGAGAATGAGAGGAAGTCAGAGGAAGCGTACCAGTCGGCTCCTGATGGATCAGCTCCTTCTAGGCCAGAGAGCCTTTCGAGTCATGTCAGTTGGTCTCCCCTGCTAGCGCCTGCTTGGAAGCTAAATGTTGACGCTTCAATATTGGATCGTCTTCATTTTGGAGGGGTCGGTTGGATCCTTCGTGACTCGTCAGGATCTTTGATTTGTTTGGGGTTCAAGAAAATTTCGAAGAACTGGTCAGTTAAAACGCTGGAATTGAAAGCTATTCAAGAAGGGATCAAAAGCTTACCTATCTTGAATGCGATCCACCCCGATTGGAGAAATCTCGTTTTCTTTTTGTCCGAGAGCGAAGAACATCGTTGCCCATCGTTTGGCGTGCATGGCAGTTTCTCCTCCACCAGATTTTGGTCATTCTTTTTTTGGCTCTTCTTCTACTTCAGAAGAAGACAAATTCTTTTGTGTTGGGCTCCCCCTGTTTGGATCGGTGAGCCCATTTATGATGTAATCAATTTGGCCCCCTTTAGCTTTTAATGAAGTCGTATTTTTCAAAAAAAAAAAAAAATTACATGTGTTAAATAGTAATTCAAATGAAAAGTTGACCAAAAGTCTACATTGCAACATTTATACAAGTTTGAGGTTCAAATTGATACAAGCGTGGATGACGGCGTTGTGGTTGTTGTGTTTACAAGATCAGAGAGACAATTTAGAGAGAGAAAGAGGGAGACGAAGGGCGAGAAAGAACGAGAAAGACATCTTATTGAGATTAAAGAGACAGGACAGCGAATCTAGGTGACGCGACTAGTGGCGACGTGGAGGTGATCGGAGAAGAGAGGGAGAGTTGGGTGGCGGCTTTGGTTACGTGTAGTCGAGGGAGAGAGAGAATGAATCGAGAGAGAGGTAGACTGGGTTCTTGAAAAAAAAAATTCTTTTTTTTTTAATCTCCAACTAACCGAACTGGGGGCAGGCGTGAAATTAGCCCCCTCTCTCTCTTTTTGACTGATATATTTTTTAAAAATATCTTTTTTTTTTTTTTAATTCTCCACGGTTGTTTTTTTTTTTTTTTTTTGACAATATATGGGGAAGGGGGATTCGAACCACAGACCTTGTGGTTACTAATTCAATTTTATGTCAGTTGAGCTAAACTCTTGTTGGCATTCTCCACGGTTGTTACAATGGGACTAAAAGAACGTGAGTGGATTTTAATAGCAAAACGGGGGTACTGTAGCAAAACAGGAATAACCCAACCTCTCTTTTATTTAAACGTTCAAAACGTTGAGTGGGTTATAATACATTGAATCTGACCCCTAAGTAATATTGTTAGACTAAAATATATATTGTTCCTATGATTTAAAAAACTTCAATTTAGTCCTTAACCCTTTTTCAATGATACATTTTCCATCTATAGATATTAAATATAGTTGAGGATTAAGCTTACATGATAAGCTACTTGAGTTTGGCAAAATTTTGGAGGACGAGTTTTTAGTCACCTATGAAAATAAAATTTAGAATTTCTATCCCTTGTTAGAAATTTAGAGGAGAAATTAATAATTTTGCTCTCTTGTGTGGATTAATTTCTCTAAACTTATGTCAATTCACTGAATATCATTTCTCGTAAGCTCGAGTCATTTTTAACATTCACTAATAGAAAGGATATTGTGACGCCAGAGGATAGGAGGGATACAGTGAATGAACCGAGATCACATTTGAATGAGAGAGATCCTGAGGACATGAAAATATGGTCAAGATAAGCTTAAAAGAATTGATAGATACTATATATACCAACAAAGTGTACTTTCCTTTTCGGTGGCTCAATCATAAGAACTTTGAAGTTAAACGTGCTTGGCTTGGAGAAGTTCTATGTTGGGTGACCTCTGGGGAATTTTTCTAGGAAGCATGTGAGTGAGGACAAAGCATGCTATAAGGACCTCGTGTTGGTTTGTGGGGACGGTCTTTAGACAAGTATGGTATCATATCGGAATGTCGGGGTCGTCGGGTGCCGAATCCGGATTTTGAATCCTAGGCCTGGGGCGTGATAGATATAATTGAAAATTTTTATTAGTGATAGACCCTGATAAAAAGGATAATACAGAGTCTATTGATATATTATCAGTGTCTATCTGATAGTCATTAATAGACTTTAATTAATCGGAGTCTATTAGTGACTATCAGTGATAGACTCTAATTATTCAGAATCTATCAGTGATAGACACTGATAAAAAAGATTATACAGAGTCTATCAAGATGACACTGATAGAGTTCAATTAATCAGAGTCTAACGGTGATAGACACTGATAGAGTTCGATTATCAAAGTATATTAGTGATAGACACTGATAGAAAGAAATGTACGAAAATTGCTAGAATTTGCACGCAATTCAAAATTAAATAGGTGTAAAACGAGAATTATGAAATTTTATTCTAATAAATTTCCATATTTGCTATTATTTTTACATTGTGCTATATTTGCAATTAAAAAAACCCTAATTGTCACCTCATGCAATTTCCCATTTTTAAAATATAAGAGACAAATTTGAAACTTTTAAACATTTGGGAGAAAAAAAAACCCAAATATTTTGACACTAAAACCAGGGCTTTAATATTGATATCAAGCCAAAGTGAACATAGCTCAACGATAATTGAGACATGTGTCATCGACCAAGAATTTCAAATCTCTCCACCTCTGTATGTTGTTCAACTAAAAAAAATACATACCAATATGGGAAGGAAAATGATAAAATAAATAAAATATCAATATGTAAAGCGATATTTTTTAAATATATATATAATATATATATATAATAATTCATAATAACATCTGCAGTAACAAATAAAAATCTCACCATTTTTAGATAAATTAAAATATCTTTTTTTAGAAGAAAAATGCTTCAATTAATTAGGAAAAAGAGCATTAGCTCCCAATGGAAAAACACATGTGGGATAGGATCCCCCACTAGTTTAATAAACACTACAAGTATCAGTTGATATTAATAGCAATGCCAACTACCAATGAAGGAAAAAATTAACCCAAAGAAGAATTAAAAGTGCAGGCTCTGCGAGCCAAAAAGTGGGCTACTCTATTGTGCACTTTGGAAATATGAACAATTGACTCTATATTTCTTGAGGAAATTAGGGCCTGAACTTCCACAATGAAATTGACCAATTCCACTACACCTTGATCTTCACAGGAAAGAAGACGCACAATTTGAAGAGAATCTAGTTCAACATGCACCTTAGGACCTAGGAATGTTAATTGGGATGGATTTCAAGACTTCACAAGCAACCAACTCCTCGAGCCAACTTATCTTCCAATTTTTATTCACTCTTTTACATCCTGCAATCAAAGGTAAACCATCCCAACCTCAAAGAATCTAGCTAATACCACCCAACTTCTTTTCTTCACACCAGGTAGCATCACAGTTCAGCTTCCAGATACCTACTAGAGTCGGAATCCATGAAGTGGTTGGCACTGCACATCGTGTTGATTGGAATGATTTCCAGACCGAAGGTAAGTTTCTCGTTGATTAATATGCTCTGCAAAATATCTTATTGTTAATGTTTATGTTTGTATCAATGATATTCTTTCTTATGTTTTTCCAAATTTTAAGAATCCAGTAAAAATGCCTATTCACTCCTTATATTGATGTTGAACTCATAGTTACCTAAAAATATTTGGCACGTCAAAATAAGTTTAATATCCCTAATTAACATAAACATATATTTAGGGTTTCTTTCATAATCCACCTATAAACTTAACATATATTGAGCATTTTTTTCCCTTATAATTTATGTATACATTTGTAAGTCAATCCTTGTAGAAGTTTATTGAAATTAATTCTTTGCAACATGTAGCGTTTGTAGTCCAACGGTTAGGATAATTGCCTTCCAAGCAATAGACCCGGGTTCGACTCCCGGCAAACGCATATAGGCTTTTTATTTTTATTGATTAAAAAAAAAGGGTCTTCTAGAAACGATGAGGGCTTCTTCTTTCTTCAACAAGCCCATCGAAATAGCTTTCTCACAAATTAGTTTTTTTTTTTTTTTTTTTTTTTTTTTTTTTTTTTTTTTTTTTTTTTTTTTTTTTGTTCACAAGTCTTTAATGTCACGTGTGCTCATATTAGTTACATAGAAATAATTAATTGATATTTGAACCCACACCTTAGAGAGTAAAGAAAGTTATAGATGCTTGTCTCAAAAAAAAAAAAAAGAAAAAAAAAGCATACATGTTCCTGTGCAATACATGTTCTTTTGTTTCATTTTTTTTTTATTTATTTCTAGATTATTCTTTTTATGTTATTGTTTCATTTGGTTAAAATTTAGTCTATTTTTGAATTTTTCTCACATATGTATATATTTACAAATATAAAAATGTTTCCAATCTCTTACTAAATTATTTTAAAATGAAAAAAGAATATCATTCTATATTATAAAAATAAAATGTGGATAATTCTACGATAGATTGTTATAAATTTATAATTAATATTACTTAGTCCATCAATGCATTTAAAATTATATTTATATAAAGGTTAACTTAGAAGTTTAGTCCCTAAATTTTCAATTTTGTATTTAATTGGTTTCTAAACTTTTAATTTTATGTCTAATAAAAATTTTAAAAATTTGCTAAATAGATCTATGAACTTGTAAATTTTGAATCTAATTGATTTCTTATATATTCAAATTTTTTAGAAATTAATTGTTTTATTAGACATAAAATTGAATATTGTGTGTAGTTGAACCTCATACTTTTAATTTTCAAATTAATAGACATATTAATTTTTTTAAAAAAAACATAGATAAATTAATTTTAAAAATTGTTTTATAAGGACATGTTAGGCACAAAATTAAAATTTATGTTTGATATAACATTTAATTTTTAAATTTTTCGAATGCGTCACAGACCTATTAGATACAAAATTGAAACTTCAGAGATCTATTAGATACAAAATAAAAAATTCAATGACTTTTTAACACTTTTTTAAAGTTCATGGATATCATATAAATACAAATCCAAAAGTTCATAGTTTAAACTTATTTTTAAGTTCAAATGAATTTGTGCCCCCTAACCTAAAGTTTTGGATCCGCCACTGGGTATTAGTCCTCGTGTTCTCGACTTTTCTTTCAATATCTTTTATTTTTTAATAACTAAAAGTTCTTTTTTTTAAAAAAAAAATAATAACTAAGGAGTCATTTGGGGCACTGAGTTGAGTTGAGTTAACGTTTGGAATGCTGGATTAATTAAACAGGAGGTTGGGTCATTTTACCTCACGTTTTGCTACAGTATCTTTGTTTTGCTATAATAACCCACTCATGTTCTTTCAATCCCATTGTCGTCGATGATCGTCATCGCTGTCAGCAAACATTCTGGTGATCACCGTCGACGCCAACGACAATTTCGACAAAAAATCCGACGATCACTACCGACGATTGAATTTTTTTTATTTCTTTTCTTCTATTTATTTCTTTATTTTTATTTTTTATTTTTCGAAATAAACATAAGAAAAGAATTGAAAAAATGAAAAAAATTCCAATCACCAGTAGCGACAGCGGTTCTAAGTTCCTCTCACCCATAGTACTTAAGAAGAACCTTGCTTTGTATAGGTTGTGTGCAGTTATATTATTTTGACATTTTGATTTGAAATATATCATTTGTTTGCTAAATAATACACACATAGTTATGAATGATACATGGGTTATGCACATTTTTTTTGGTTTAGTTACATATGAGATTTGTCATGTACTCTTTTTCTTAAGGGAAAAATACCTTTTTGGTCCCTGAGTTTTGAGGAATATGTGTGTTTGGTCCCTGAGTTTTCAAAATAGACATTTTTAGTCCCTGAGTTTTGAGAAATAGGTTTAAAAGGTCCCTAAGTTTTCAAAATATACCTTTTTAGTCCTTAAGTTTTGAAAAATAAGTTTAAAAGGTCCCTAATATTATTTTTTCAAAATTTTAAATCAATACTTTTTAATTTTTTTAATTTTAAAAATTGTTCGATATTAAAAAATAATACAAAAATATTAATTTAAAAAAGTTGAAAAAAATAATGTTAGAGACCTTTTAAACCTATTTCTCAAAACTCAAGGACTAAAAAGGTCCATTTTGAAAACTTAGGGACCTTTTAAACATATTTCTCAAAACTCAGTGACTAAAAAGGTCTATTTTGAAAACTCATGGACCAAACGCACATATTCCTCAAAACTCAGGGACCAAAAAGGTAATTTTCCCTTTTCTTAATGTTGAAGGTTCAAATTTCTATACTTCATATTTGTTGTATTAAAAAAATGTTATTGAATGTTGCATTTATTGCTTTTTGATTGGATTTTTTTTTTAGAGGTTAAACACCGGAAAAGTTTGAAATATTTATTTAATGGCTTATCTTTTTTGGTTGGAGTTGAAATAAGATGTCTCACTTTATGTGTTGGCATTTTATGATTTTTTTAAAAAATTAGTACATTTTAGGAGTTGTTCTTTTTTTCAAAAAATTAGAATAGATAGCAAAATTGATTGTCATATTTACCATTCTCATCACAATAATAATAATAATAAAAGAAATAAAATAGTTATATCCCCGACTATTATAACCAACTCTGCATCCCAAACAAAGACTTTTTTTTTTAACCCAGACTAAAATACTCTGCACCCCAAACGCAGATTATTCAATTGCACACACTATTATAACCCCTAGACTATAAAAACCACAGACTATTATAACCAACCTTGTGCCTCAAACAACCCCTAACCGATTTTTTTTTTTTTGAAAAAAATAATAACTAATAGTTCATGCCTTCAAGATAGTTTGATTTTATATTTACTTTAGGGAAAAATACACTTTTGGTCTCTAGGTTTGGGTTAAGTTACACTTTGGTCTCTAAGTTTTCAAACTCAACAAAAATACCCGTGAGGTTTGGGATAAGGAGCACTTTGGCCCCTGTTGTCTATTTTTCTGTTAAATCCTAACGGTTGCTGACGTGGCACTATTATTTTAATTAAAAAAATGATTTTTTAATTTTTAAAATAAAAATATATATAAATAATATAAATATTATTATTTTTTTATTTTTTTTAAAATTCTTTCTCTCTCTCTTTCTTCTCCATCTTCTTTCTCCTCTCTATCTTCTTCCTTCCCCACCTCCTTTTTCTTCAGCTCCGGTGCCCGGCCGCCATCGGCTGTCGGCGAACGGCGGCAGCGGCGGCGGGCGTGCCTGGAATATTTTTCTTCTTCTTCTTTATTCTTCTTCTCTTCTTTTTCTTCTTCCTCCCCTCTTTTCACTGTTTAAAAAAAAAAAAAAAAGGCGTCCCTCCTCCCTCTCCGGCACCGGAATCGAAGGGGGAAACCCCCTTCGTTTTCTGTTTTTTTTGTAAATAGTGAAAAGAGGGGAGGAAGAAGAAAAAGAAAAGAAGGGGAAGAAAAAAAAAGGTGAAACGGAAAAATGTGCCACGTCAGCATTCTGTTAAGTTTTAACGGAAAAATGGATGGAGGGACCAAAATGAAACTAAAACCAAACCTCAGGGACTAAATTGTTGAGTTTGAAAACTCAGGGACCAAAATGAAACCTAACTCAAACCTCAGGGACTAAAAGTGTATTTTTCCCAAAAAAAAAGCAGTCGTCGACAGCCGGCGGCGACTGCGAGCGGTGGTCGCCGGCTGCCAGCTGCCAGAGATATGAAGAAGAAGAAGGAAAAGGCGAAGAAGAAGAGAATGGAGAAGAAGAAATAATTTTAAAAAATTAAAAAAAATAATATTTATATTATTTTAATATATTTTTATTTAGAAAATTTAAAAAATAATTTTTTTATTAAAATAAAATAATGGTGCCACGTCAGCAAACTGTTAGGGTTTAACAGAAAAATGGACGGCAGGGACCAAAGTGCTTCTTATCTCAAACCTCAGGGGTATTTTTGTTGAGTTTGAAAACTCAGGAACCAAAGTGTAACTTAACTCAAACCTCAGAGACCAAAAGTGTATTTTTTCTCCTTTTATTTTAATTACATTGAAATAGTTAACTAATTAACATTCTATTTTCTTTATGTTAAATTTTAATGAAGTCAATTTTTAAACATGTTTGATAACTTTCTTCATCGTTCTACTTTTTATGCTTGACATTGATACACCTCTCTGCCTCAAAATTTGTCGTGGTATCCTCTTCTAACTAGTTAGTATTTCAAATTTCTCCTTTTCATTCAATTTAGGTGGAATAATTTGAACTCTCGACATAATATAAAAGAGGTTTCTATTCCTGTATAGATACCTCAACGAACTCATGAGGACACTCCTTAGTCTAAGGACAATTCTCAAATACTAATACTGTGAGGACAATTTCTTTTCTTTACCAATTAGTAATTCCTCTCAATGAAATTTGTCATGTTGCTCTAAGTTATATATACATACAAATGTATGCATGTGTGGTTTTCTACACTTCATATCCCTTATTTCTTCTTAGGGTAAGGTAAAGGGACAAACATGGTAGAGTAGGAGCATTCTGTTGAAATCTTTTTGGTTTGTCCAATCAATCTTATGTCCTCTGAGTTACACGATGTTTTGACCAAAATAACTTCTTGTGCAATTCATGCCTTTATGTTTTTATGATCAGAAATTGTTTCTTGATTTCTATTTCAAATTGTTCTTTGGACTTTTTATTGATAAGAGGTGATCATCGTAACACAATATAGTTGACTTGTGATTTAGAGAATCCAATTTTCCATATGTAAGCGGAAGCCCCCAAAAATCGCTAGTTTGTAATCAAATATGTTTTCTTGTCTCTAATTTCTTTTTTTCGAATAAATCAAAGAATCTAATGGATCAAACTCTCATCATTTGCTGCTATGAAAAATACCAACCTTACCTTGTGGAAGGAATGTTCTGTTTTGTTTTGAGTTGAAGGCAAGAGCACTTTCTTCAATAAAGGTTTGAAACTCGAATCTTCTCCCAAGGGGAAGAAAATGAGTTTGTTGAAACTATGAAGTAGAGTTTCTATTCCCTTTTTTAGTTGGATTCGGGATTGGTTCGACTTGGAAAAACGTCGATTTAATAGAGAGAGGGGGACTTTTTGCGAAAGGCTATCAACGTGTACAAGGAGTAAGGATTTTTTAAGATGTACAAACAAAGACAATTGTAGCTTTGATCGAGATTATTTCAAAGAAAGCTTGAGGGCACTATTCCCTAGCAGCTCTTGTACATGATCTTTTGACTCTGATTCCTTCCTTATTTAACTTCTGCTTTAGAAACAACCTATTTCATGGGTTTCTCATCCCTGAGTCCAGAACTCTTTCCTTTTTCGAATCTTGTTTTGAACCCCCCTAACATTAAAGACTAACATTCGTAGTCTACTTTTCTTGAAGTGCAAGTTTAGTTTTTAGCCCAATATGCAGACGAAATTACTTTCCAATTGTCTAATACAACATTGTGGTGGTCCTTACTACTAGAGATTTGATTCACTTCATCTAGAGATTTTGCAACAAATCACCCTTACCTTGGAGTTGTTAAAGCGTTATATGTAATTCTTCGAGTCCTCATTCTAAACTTGTAGTTGTAGCATATAAAAAAAATTGAAAATCTATTTATCTTACTTTTGAGTAATTAAGAGCTCTCTAAGAAAAGCATTTATATATATAAATAATTCATAAAAAAATGACACCATTTTTAGATAAATTAAAATATATATCTTATTGTTAAAATTTGAAAAAAAAATATATAATTCCTCCTTATATCGATGTTGAACTCATATATATAATATAGACATGTCCGCATAAGTTTAACAACCTAACATAAACATATATTTAGTGTTTCTTTCCTAATCCTCTAAACATATATTTAGTATATATTTTTTTTCCTGATAATTTATCAATAAATCTGCCGTATATTGAAAATAGTAGTCAAGCCGTGAAGAAGTTTGTCATTGTTTAGATGTGATATTTTAAATAACTTTCAAGCACATGTTGCGTTTGTAGTCCAACGGTTAGGATAATTGCCTTCCAAGCAATAGACCCGGGTTCGACTCCCGGCAAACGCATATGTTATCATATTTTTCTTTTTTTATTATTTATTTTATTAAGGGGGTCTTCTAGAAACAATGATGAATTCTTCTTCCTTCACGAAGCCAACAAAACGACTTTCTCACTAATTAGTCTTACCAGTTTTCAGTTTCATGTGTGTTCATTCTCTTTCACAGTTCAAAAATTCACATTTATATCAGTTACATCATATCTAAAGGAAAAGAATTTGCCTTAAAAAAAAAGAAGAGAATTTGAACCTACAACTTGTAGGGTAAAGAGTTGATATAGATACTTAACTATTTGATGGAAATTCTATTTTTCTTTTTCATATATGATAATGATATGGTAATAATTAATTAAAATTTTATTTGTTTATTTATATATTTTTTAGTCCAACCATTGCAACGGTGGAGATCAAACCATCAACTTTTGAGATAAATCAGTGCCTTATTCACTGAATTAAGCTTAGATTGGTTATTTATTTATTGTTGAACAATACTTGGTTGCCTGATGATGTGTAGATATCTTTCTACACACCACCATCAAAATCTTGAAAATTAGAAAGGAGGAAAAAATTATCCTTTCTACCTTAGTCTTTCTTAGTTATCAAGATTTTCATGGTAGAGTGTAGGAAGATACCTACCATTGGATTGTCAAATATTGTTATTTATTATTTATGCCTACAAAGGAAAGAGAATCTTCTAGAAAACAAGGAAAAGAAGAGGAAAAAAAAAAGGGAAAAAAGGCCTTCTAGAAGAGGTGGGGTATTAGTTCTAAGGCTTTCAACTTTTCTTTTAATAAGCCTTTTATTTTTCAATAAGTAACATTTCACCTCAAAAAGTAGTTTGACATAGTCTTAGCAATCGCGCTTAGAGTATAAATGAATGAGTGAATTAAAGATCCCATAGAAGTGACAAAACATCATAAATAGGTAGTTTGATTGTATATTTATTTTAATGATATTGAAATAGTTAATTAATTAATATTTTATTTTCTTTGTGTTAAAAAATTAATGCAAGTCAATTTTCTTTTTTTTTTTTTTTTTCTTGAGAAGGATAAACATTTATTTAAAAAAGAGCAAAAGCTCCCATTGGATCATCCATTGTGGGACAAGAACCCCCTACAATGTGATTTTCCACACCAATATCATAATTATTTAAAGAAATCAACCATAAAGGAAAGGAATTAAACCAACAAGATGAAGAGTCGGTTTCACAAACCCTTCTAGCCAGAAAGTGGGCCCGCTGAACGTGTTCGATAACTTTCTTATACTTCTCTACTTGTATGCATGACATTGACCCACCTTGAATCTTGTCTAATACAACATTGTGGTGATGCTTACTAATACTACAGAGATTTGATTCCCTTCATTTAGAGATTTTGCAACAAATCACTTCTTTCCTTGAAGTTGTTAAAGCATTATATATATAATCCTTCGAATAGAAAATGTGTAAACTTATAGCTGTCTTCATTCTAAACTTATAGTTGTAGCATATAAAAGAATTGAAAATCTGTTTTATCTTTCTTTTGAGCGATTAAAAGCTCTTTAAGAAAAGCTCTGATAGCTCAATAAAATCATTAACAAGTCTATTCTCAACAAGTGAAATCAAGTTATCATCAAGCATTTTAATTTTAAAAATTAGATTTAAAAAGAAATTACATTTGATTAACATAATTAAAAAATATATATAATTAAATAATTGTCGCATTGTAGGAAAAAGAAAAACTTGTGGGAAGACAGAAAATAGGAACAAGACTGAATTACATAAGCAAGTGAGCAGGCTTTAAGGATAGTTTCAATCTTCAAATCATACAGAAACAGCAGTGGCCAACCCTGCACATTTTCTTATTCCTTTTTTGGTTAGTTCCCATAACACATTCAGCAGATATGCTCTACATTAACATGAAACAGAGCAATATTATTTGCAACTTAATCCTATTTAATTCTTTATAAAGAGGAAGCTTTCGACAATAACAAAAAAGAAAGAAGCTAAATCATATCCATCGTCTAAACATATAACTAACCGAACATGGCGAGATAACTGTCATAAATAATCAGTACAGATTTACCTTGAATATTACCACATTATACCAGTCTACTCTACAGAGAAAAATTAGTCTTCCAATTGGTTGCATTAGGCTGGGATTTTGAAAAGGCCTGGTTTCGGAATTACAGCAGGATGAAACGTCTGGATAAAAGTTTTACACACTTGGAGCATCGTTGACTGCTTCGTTGAAGGAGGCAGCCAGGTACTCGGCAAGGCTAGGTTGAGAGCTTGACCTGTCTGACGAAGAATTTGAAACTCTAGCTTTTTTCCTACCGAACTTTGAAATCCAAGATTTCGAAGGGTCGGCAGAACTACTCAATGGCGCATTTGTCCTCCAAATAGATGGTTCCAGAACCTTCCAGGGATCTTCAAGCATGGACGGATTGTAAAATTGTTTTGCTATGGGCGATTCGTCTGATGGAAAACGACGACCATGAGAAACAACACCTCGTCCAGAGCCTAATCTTGGACTAGGGTTGCCACGATGACCATGGCTGCCTCCTCCACCTGGACTAGAACTGCCTTGATACCCTGGACTATGGTAGATAACCCTGTTTTGGGTTGGATTGGTGTAAGAATTACCTCTTGGTCCAGAAACAAGGCTGGGGGAGCTCATCTCTCTCGGCGGAGGGGTAGGGAACTGGTTGACAAATGGGCTTCTGGGGGCCATCTCCCTGGGCGGATGGCTAGGGAACTGGTTGACAAATGGGCTTCTGGGGGAGCTCATACCCCTTGGAGGAGGCCCAGGTAAGTGGTTGACAAATGGGCTTCTCGGTCCACGCCACATATCAGGAGTTCCTGGACCCATAGGAAAAGGTGTGGGCATTGCTGGCCTACCATGGCCACCAGATCCACTAAAACCTCGAGCATAGAACGTTCTCTGGTCAGGTGAAGGTTGATGGAATTGATGAGTCGGAGAGGGAGACATTTCAGGGTTTCTCAATCCTACAACACAATATTATATCTAGATTTGGAGGAGAAAAGTAATTCCCTAATTACAAAATGCAGGATGAAAGAACATACTCAGGATGTGAAATCAAATAAAGCATAACAAGCATTAACAAAAATGATAATTGAACATCACACGAGATCCTTCCCAATTCCACCAAGAACATCACATAAGCTCAATGTAACATATTAAGCTAATAGGATTGATGTGGAACTAAACTGCGATATTTTAATATGAAGGACATGATTATAATTCGATACCCATGTAATTTATTGTTTAAACAATACAGCTTTCATGATCGCATGGCATCAAATTATAGGGAGGAATTAGGAACTAAAATCAAATTACAGGAGATTTTGCTTAAAAGAGTGATGCAGCATTTATGTTAAATAAATAAATTAAATTCCTCCAACGAAAGCTTGTGAAACAAACACATATTTAATTACAAGCCACTAATTAAAACATGTCTAATTGCAGATCTTAATATTAATGTCCATCAAACAAATAACTGTAGAAGGGAGAAAGACCAACTATTATCAACTAAAATGAGCATAGCTCAACTGACATTAAGCTTGTACTAATGACCAAGAGTTTGTGGCTCAAATCTCCCACCCCCACATGTTGTCAAAATAATTTTCTCTGAAGTTTTAAGACTAACTTTTATCATTAATTTTCTCACAAATATATGTCACTCTTAGAATCCCTTCCAAACCAGCGGCCAACATAAATGGTGGCAAGCCACCTTACCAGTCCGAATTTGCTTCCAACACTTCAAGTAGGGAGTTCAGCAGAAAATCTCTGCTTTCCTCTTAAAAAGGTGGAGTGTCTCCATTGAAACAAATAGCTTGTGGATATATTTGTTTCATGTATTTTGGAAGAGTGGCTGGTTTTTATCAGAGTAGTAGAGAGGATACATAAGCTTATAATCTTGAGGACTCTGGTTTGTTTCTGCACTGCTCCATGAGCAGGCTCTTTGTTCATCAACAAAAGCATTTCCTATTCCTAATGGCATCTCTACAGCCATTTCTAAATCTAAAAGCTCTCAAGAGGTTTTCACTTTAGCTCCTAGTAAGTTACTGTTGGGTGTTGAATGCTAAGACTTCAATCAAATAACCTTTCCTGGTATTTTTCATTGTAAAAAGATGTATTATCTGCAAAAGCAACACCACATCTCAACAAACTCACACCTGCTCAGAGATGGTTGTCCCACCAACCTCGAAACTTTTCAACATGCTAAGCAAGATCACTGCAACTCAGTACATGCCTCCATTATCTTTTTTTGACAACATGTGGGGGTGGGGGATTCAAACCACATACCTCTTGATCCTTAGTACAACTTTATACCAGTTGAATTATGCTCGTACATGCCTCCATTATTAGTTTAAAGTTTACTACCCAGGGCAGGTCCTATCGGTATGAATCTTTTTTTTTTTTGATACATCTATATGAGTCATTTAACTTATCTTTTTACCTTCCAAACAATATTAAAAAGAAAAAACTAAAGTTATTTGGAAGTATGCAGTTAGAGTTTTTCTATGGCTGCTTTGATTAGAAAGAAACCAGAGTGTCTTCCATGACAAAGGTACACAGTTCTTGTGACTTAGTTCATTTTACAACCTCAAGTTGGAGCACCCTTCACAAGTTTTTATTTATAGATTACATCACTTTATTGATTTGGAAGTTTTTATAGTAGCATTTTTCTATGGGGCTGAACATAATTATCTGAAACATTATGCCACCTTATCTGACACCTCTATTTGCAATTGGATTTTTTTCAATCAAGCCTCCATCATCAAACAAGTAGCTCCATATCCCATTCCCATTATATGGTCCTTTATATATTTCCATGCACAAGTTATTTAAGAGAACATAAAATTACCTGGAAAATTTGATGGAACATAAGTTGCAGGAGAATTATCGTGGTGGAAAGGTACATGATTATCTGATACAGTCTGATCCTCAATCTTCCCTTTCTTCTTGCCAGCAGAAAATGCAGACATAGGGTTTGTGTAATAGTCAAATCTTGGGGCAGTACATGGTTCTGATTGGCCAACCAGGGTAGCTGAGGACTCGACAAATGGATTGGAAAGATGATTAGGCAGAGAAGTTTCAACATAATTAGCGACATCAGCCTGAGCAGCTTCCATTCGCATTGCTCTCAATCTCTCCCTTCGTTTCTCAGATTCTTCCATTTAACCTAACAATGTCAATTCTCAATAACTGTCATCACTGAAGACACCCAACAGACTCGACCAAAACTAAACATAAAGATTCCATGAACTGGAAGATTAATTCGTTACTTCGACTGATTCGCTGATAAAAAAAGGAGATGGAAATTTTCGCATAAACAAGGCCCTTAGTTCAATTAAGGGCGACGAGGTGTTGTTTCTCATGGTCGTCGTTTTCCATCAGACGAATCGCCCATAGCAAAACAATTTTACAATCGGTCCATGCTTGAAGATCCCTGGAAGGTTCTGGAACCATCTATTTGGAGGACAAATGCGCCATTGAGTAGTTCTGCCGACCCTTCGAAATCTTGGATTTCAAAGTTCGGTAGGAAAAAAGCTAGAGTTTCAAATTCTTCGTCAGACAGGTCAAGCTCTCAACCTAGCCTTGCCGAGTACCTGGCTGCCTCCTTCAACGAAGCAGTCAACGATGCTCCAAGTGTGTAAAACTTTTATCCAGACGTTTCATCCTGCTGTAATTCTGAAACTAGGCCTTTTCAAAATCCCAGCCTAATGCAACCAATTGGAAGACTAATTTTTCTCTGTAGAGTAGACTGGTATAATGTGGTAATATTCAAGGTAAATCTATACTGATTATTTATGACTGTTATCTCGCCATGTTCGGTTAGTTATATGTTTAGACGATGGACATGATTTAGCTTTCTTTTTTGTTATTGTCGAAAGCTTCCTCTTTATAAAGAATTAAATAGGATTAAGTTCCAAATAATATTGCTCTGTTTCATGTTAAATTAGAACATATCTGCTGAATGTGTTATGGGAAGTAACCAAAAAAGGAAGAAGAAAATGTGCAGGGTTGGCCACTGCTGTTTCTGTACGATTTGAAGATTGAAACTATCCTTAAAGCCTGCTCACTTGCTTATGTAATTGAGTCTTGTTCCTATTTTCTGTCTTCCCACAAGTTTTTCTTTTTCCTGCAATGCGACAATTATTTAATTATATATATTTTTAAATTGTGTTAATCAAATTTAATTTCTTTTTAAATCTAATTTTTATTAAAATTAAAATGCTTGATGATAACTTGATTTCACTTATTGAGAATAGACTTGTTAATGATTTTATTTGAGCTATCAGAGCTTTTTCTTAAAGAGCTTTTAATCGCACAAAAGAAAGATAAAAGAGATTTTCAATTCTTTTATATATGCTACAACCATTTTAAAAAAAATAAAAAATAAAAAATGCTACAACCAAGGATGAAAAAATCGGCGACGTTGGTTGAAATATCGCCGATATATCTCTATTTCCATAGAATCGATAAAAGATATGGGTGGTAAAATCTTTTTTATCCCTTTATTGTCGATATTGGCGATATATCATCGATTTTCTTATGAATGTCGGCAAGTTTTTATGTATATATATATTTTTTTTGTTCCTTTTCAAGATATGTGTGTATTTTGCTGGATTGGTTAAGTGTGCCGACTTAATGACGACCTCAAGGTCGTAGGTTCAACTCCAAGACCGGTCAATTTTCATAACTTTTTTCCCCCTTTTATCTCTCCTCCATTCCATAATCCTACCTCTTTGGGTTATTTACTAAAATAGGACAAAATTTTGGGCCAAAAAGAAATTTAGGATAGTTTTAAATTTTATAGACAAATAGGACTTTTGGAGGTGTGAAAAGATTATTTTATCCTTTAGAGTTAAAACCCTCATTTATACCAATGCCCATTTCTTTTATTTCACTCTCTCTTATCTCTCTAGTTTCTTTCACACTCTCTCTAGATTCTCTCAACCTTCCTATGTTCAAGCATTTCATCTCCATTTATTCAAGATTTATAGCATCTTTAAGTTTCTATCTACCCCATTTTCTCTTTTTCTCTCATAGGTAAGATTTTACATTTTGGTTCTCATGCTTATTTTTCTTTTGAAGTTTTTTTTCAACCTCACTCTCTTATTATGTTGGCCATTTTTGTAATAGATTATATATTTTCTTCAACAAATCTTACATTTGTTGGACATCTTTTTTTCTTTTTTAAAATTTTTGCAACGTTTATTTTCCATTACATCTCTGTTTAATTACAAAACGTTAGTTTTAGAATTTTTCTCACATCTTCTCGTTGGAAGAAAGTGCGAGAAATGTTACAATACCTTAATTTTCAAAGGGTTAAAATATTTCTCGCACCTTCTTGCAGCATTAATTTTCGAGGTGTTAGAAGAGTTAGAATTTTACTCGCACTTTCTAGCTACAAGAAGGTATGAGAAAAAAATTACGAAGCATTAATTTTGGAGTTGAAATTTTTCTTGTACCTTATCGCCGCAAGAAATGGGTGATTGGAACTTATAGGCCCATTTGATTGTTGATTTGTAAAAATGGACCCATTTTGAAAATCTCTTATTTGGGGGCTCCTTGCTGATTTTTGTGATGTCATCAACCATGCAAAATGTCCATTCTAACCCTATATGAAAACTTTTATACCCATTAATTTTAAACCAACAAAAATTTAAAATTTCAACAAATTCTACCCAAGTTTACCCACTTTCTTTTTTAAAAAACAACTAATTAATTTTTTTTAACTATCAAAATGTACATCCATATACAATATATTCTTAATTTTTTTTTTCAAATTTGTTAAAAAAAATTAAATTTTAAGTATAATAAAGAATCTTTTAATTATTCAACACATAAAAAAAAAAAAAAAAAAAAAAAAGAAAACAAGAAAGCAAGATCTGCAAAATGGCGCTTAATTTAAAAAAAAAAAAGGTTAAGTTGAAGCCTGGCCGAAAGTAGCCAGGCAACGCTCCATGCATTCCCGGCCAAAATTCGATCGGAAATGCATGAATCCCGACCATTTTTTATCGGGATTTACTAAATTCGGTATCAACATTCCCTTTTCTCTCTTTTCGAGTTTTTTTTCTTTTATTTTTCATCTTTTTAAAATGATACAAGTTTTTTTTCATCTTTTTAAAACCGCCTCTTGAAGAATTGAAACTTATGGGCCGGTTGCTGTCGAGCGTGAGGAAGAAGAAGGGAGCAACAATGGTCGAAATCGAGAGGAAGAGGAAAGTTTTAAGGGCAAGGCTATTTTGGTAATTGCAAGGTTGCAGGGGTCCCCAAATAAGAGATTTTAAAATTGGGCCCATTTTTACAAATCAACAACCAAATGAGCCTATAAGTTCTAATTGCCCGCAAGAAATATTACAACTAATTTTTAACGTGTTGGATTTTTCTTTTTGTAACTTTCTCGTTGCTAATGAACCATTTCTTGCATGGTTAACCATTCTCCTTATTTGGTTTTTTTTTTTTTTTGTAGGAATTACAATTTATGTGATCGCTTTTATACTAATGAATGTTTGTTGTCTGCATATGCAAAACCTATCTTTCCAGTTACAATGTTGTAGAGTGGAAGACTCTTATAGACTATGTGGAAATGAAGGTTTTACCTCCTAAAATGGTGGCAAGGATTGGTTGATGCCAAAGAGAATCTCATCTGTTGGTGAAACTCCGAGAATGCATAAATGTGGCAGATGTGACAAAGTAGGCTATAATAGATTAACATGTCGTAATCATATCTCATACATTGAGAAGTTAGTAGTACAAGAATAATGGGAACACTTGTTTATTGTAATTTACACGTTAGTTACTTTATTTTAATTGATGTTTGAGATACTAAATATTTTAGTTATTTTAATGTAATTGTTGTTACTAGTGAAATTGAATCACTCAAATTCATGGGTTATTTACTAAAATAGGACAAAATTTTGGGTCCAAAAGACATTTAGGACACTCTTAAATTTCATAGACAAATAGGACTTTTGGGTGTGTGAAAAGACTATTTTATCCTTTGTAGTAAAAACCCTCATTTATATTCAATACCCATTTCTTTTATTTCACTCTCTCTTATCTCTCTAGTTTTTTTTTCACTCTCTCTTTATCTCTCTAGTTTTTTTCACTCTCTCTAGATTCTCTCAATCTCTCCATGCTAAGCATCTCATCTCCATTCTTCAAGATTTATAGCATCTTCAAGATTTATAGCATCTTCAAGTTTCTCTCAACCTCATTCTCTTTTTTTCTCTCATAGGTAAGATTTTACATTTTGGTTCTCATGCTTATTTTTCTCTTGAAGTCTTTTTTTCAACCTCACTCTCTTATTATGTTGGACATTTTTGTAATAGATTATATATTTTCTTCATCAAATTTTATATTTGTTGGGCATCTTTTTTTCTTTTTTAAATTTTTGCAACGTTTTTTTCCATTACATCTTTGTTTAATTTTCTCGCGCTCTTCTTGCTGCGAGAAGGTGCGAGAAAAAATTAAAAAGCGTTAGTTTTAGAATTTTTCTCACATCTTCTCGCTGCAAGAAAGTGCGAGAAATGTTACAACACCTTAATTTTAAAAGGATTAGAATTTTTCTTGCATCTTCTCGCTGCAAGAAAGTGCGAGAAATGTTACAACACCTTAATTTTCAAAGGGTTAGAATTTTTCTCGCACCTTCTGAGAAATAATTACGAATCATTAGTTTTGGAGGTGTTAGAATTTTTCTCGCATCTTCTCGCTACAAGAAAGTGCGAGAAAAGTTATAACAATTTATGTGATCGCTTTTATACTAATGAATGATTGTTGTCTGTATATGCAGAACCTATTTTTCTCATTGGTAATGCTGCAGAGTGGAAGACTCCCGTAGACTATGTGGAAATGAAGGTCTTACCTCCTAAAATAGTAGCAAGGATTGGTTGACGCCAAAAAAAGAGAATCCAATCTATTGGTGAAACTCCGAGAATGCATAAATGTGGCAGATGTGACACAGTAGGTCATAGTAGATTAACATGTTGTAATCCTATCGCATACATTGAGAAGTCAGTCGTACAAGATTAATGGGAACACTTGTTTGTTGTAATGAACACTTTAGTTATTTTATTTTAATTGTTGTTTGAGATACTAAATATTTTAGTTATTTTAATGTAATTGTTGTTACCACTGAAATGGAACCACTCAAATTCATGTCTCATAACTTGCCCAAATGAATTTCATTATGGTGAATTGTGTAAGTAGTTTATCTCGCACTTTCTTGCTGCGAGATATTGCGAGAAAAATTTCAGCACTTCAGACGAACCATTTCTTGAGTTTATCCCGCACTTTCTTGCTACGAGATATCCTGCGAGATAATGCGATAAAATTTTCAGCACTTCAAAAGAACCATTATATTTCTTGAGTTTATCTCGCACTTTCTTGTTGCGAGATATTGCAAGAAAAATTTCAGCACTTCAAAAGAACCATTTCTTGAGTTTATCTCGCACTTTCTTGTTGCGAGATATTGCGAGAAAAATTTCAGCATTTCAAAAGAACCATTTCTTGAGTTTATCTCGCACTTTCTTGCTGCAAGATATTGCAAGAAAAAATTCAGCACTTCAAAATAATCATTATATTTCTTGAGTTTATCTCGCATTTTCTTGTTGTGAGATATTACGAGAAAAATTCCAACACTTCAAACGAACCATTTCTTGAGTTTATCTCGCACTTTCTTGCTGCAAGATATTGCGAGAAAAATTCTAGCACTTCAAAAGAAAGGAGAAACAAAACCCAATAAGAAGAAAATTTGTCCTAGTGAAAGATTTTGAGCATTGTGTTTTTTTTCGTCTTCCAATGTCTCGCACTTGCTAGACAATGCGAGAAATTAGGTAGTCAAACAACCGACCAACCAACAATTCATAGATAAACATCCCAAACAATCACAAACAATAATAAGAAAGGTGAAACAAAACCAAAAAAGAAGAAAATTTGTCCTAGTTTTCGATTTTGAGCATTATGTTTTTTGTCTTCCAATGTCTCGCACATGCAAGACAATGCAAGAAATTATGTAGTCAAGCAAGCAACCAACAATTCATAGATAAACATCCCAAACAATCCCAAACAACAATAAGAAATGCGAAACAAAACCAAAGAAGAAGAAAATTTGTCCTAGTTTTTTATTTTGAGCATTATGTTTTTGGTCTTCCAATGTCTCGCACTTGCAAGAAAATGCGAGAAATGATGTAGTCAAGCAAAGCAAGCAACAACAATTCATAGATAAACATTCCAAACAATCCCAAACAACAACAAGAAAGACGAAACAAAACCAAAGAAGAAGAAAATTTGTCATAGTTTTTGATTTTGAGCATTATGTTTTTTGTATTCCAAATGTCTCGCACTTGCAAGACAATGCAAGAAATTATATAGTCAAGCAACCAATCAACTAATAATTCATAGATAAACATCCCAAACAACAATAAGAAAGGCGAAACAAAACCAAAGACAAAGAAAATTTGTCCAAGTTTTCGATTTTGAGCATTTTTTTTTTTTTTGTCTTCCAATGTCTCGCACTTGAAGACAGTGCGAGAAATTATGTAGTCAAACAAGCAAGCAACCAAACAATTCATAGATAAACATCCCAAACAACAATAAGAAAGGTGAAACAAAACCAAATACGAAGAAAAATTGTCCTATTTATAGATTTTGAGTATTATGTTTTTTTTCTTCCAATGTCTCGCACTTGCAAGACAATGCACATTGCGAGAAATTATGTAGTCAAGCAATCAACCAACAAACATTCCATAGACAACAACCAACGAACATTTCATAGAAAACATCCCAAACAACAATAAGATAGGGAAAACAAACCCAAGGAAGAAGAACATTTATCCTACTTATAGATTTCACTACTACAAAAATCACTTTTAATGACGGGCATTGCCCGTCATTAAAGACTTTTCATGACGGGCGGCGTCCGTCGTCTATACGAGTGTCGGCCCGTCATTAAAAGGTACAATGACGAACGTTTTTAATGACGAACACTGCCCGTCATTAAAAGGCGTCCGTCATCAAAAGTCCGTCATTGAAAGAGTATTTTCCAACCAAATGTCCGTCATTAAAGGTGTCCGTCATTAAATATCTTTTTTAATGACAGGCATTGCCCGTCATCATTTTGTTCATAATTTAATAAAAAAAATTGTTGGTAGCCCGGTGGCATACCAACAATATTTTCTTCATTTGTCAACCTGTAAAGAAAGTAATCATAATCTTAAATGTGCAAAATTGTATAGAAATCAAATATTTGTCCAATTTCATTCCAATAAGCCAATGAACCAAATTTGTTCATACAATTTTTATTCATATAAGTTTGATATATGAATAAAATTACAAACACTTACACTTAAAAGCCTCAAAATTACTAAACACCTATGATTAAAAGTCTACACCTACACCAAAAAACAAAAATTCTCGTACATGCAACTTCCATTCTTGTCACCATAATCTTGCTCGTACATCAAACTTGAAGAACCTAAGAAAAACAAATTGTAATTAGGTTCGATACAACGCCAAAACAAGAACTCACATAACAAACATATGTCTAACAACTCGAAGAACCTAAGAAAAACAAATTTAGTTAACAAATACACACAAAAAAAAAAAAAAAACCAATGTCGATGAGAATCGGAAAAAATTGTTAGAAAACCCAATAAACTCCAAAAGCTTACAAAGTTTAAGATATCAAGTTTAACCCCTTCAGAGAACCTGTAATGCTCTAGGTTTCTATACTTAACCTAGAGACATTACTAAAGCATCTATCCTAATTCTAACCGATTGCTCTAGAAATTTCGACAGCATAACAACATACATATGACTAACCCAAAAATTTTTAAACCTGTTACCCAAGAGAAACACACTTCTATATGAAAAAAATCACCCAACTACAGCCTCACAACACTTCAGGTTCACAACAAGACCCCAAATATCTTAAAACTAAGCACTAGTTTTAACATGAAAAACTAATAAGTGATAGACTTTTAATGACGGAAAAACTATAAATATCCATCGCCTTACAACTGAAACAAGGAATCCTGCACTTAAAAGAAATGAGCTTAACATTGAAACTAATAAGTGTAAAACCAGAACAAGCACATCCTACACTTAAAAGAAATAAGTTTAACATCGAAAGCGTACCAAAGAGTATGCTTCCTCGCTTCCTTGCCAATCCCCATTAGTGGTCTTCCTCGCTTTCGGCGGCTACCAATTTTCAAAACACTCCTCACTTCTCCCATTAGAAATCAAAATCAAAATCATAAATCATGGTTTGAGGACGAAGTTAAAGTTATAAGCCCTGACACACCAAAACACAAGCACTTTGAATGTAATAAATTAAATTAAATTAAATTAGGAATAAAGATGATCCAAAATACTATTATATTTGCTGGTTTAGAAACAACTATTATAAACAACTATTATATTTGCTTAAACCTAATTGAATCAACCAATTAGAACTTAAACAACTTGCCAAGTACAATTATCAGTCGCATAAAATTCATTTGTGGGTGGGCACTCACCGTCCATGAACCATCCACCATCCGAAGAAATGTAAGATTTGGAAATAACAAGGTCAAGATCCGTCAAAACCTGCACCATCTCAAGTAGAATCCCAAGTTTGTTTGCACTGTCAACCTGTCAAACAAACCAATTCTCATCAACAAGAACCCCAAAATCTTAACTTGAAGATCAATTTTTTATATACTGTAAAATTATGTTATCATAGAACATTAGAAAAGGCTGACAACTTTTGGTTAATTGCACGAGAATCATGTTGGTTTGGAATACGCATCCAGCTAGTAATGGATGAGAAACTAAAAAGAACTACAAAAGAAATCAAAGTAAAGGACATTGCTTTTCTGGGAAATCCCGTGTACAAAGCATGTAAGACAGTTCCTTCAACAGAGAGAAAAGAGGAAGAAGAAGAAGAAGAAGAGAATCTCGGTGAGAGAGGAGAAAGTTTGTTCTTTATTGGTCATGAACCTTGGGCAGCTAAAAACCAGCAACATGAACCATTGGAAGACATTATTTAGCAAGCATAAGAGATATCAAAGAAAAATAATAAGCCAAAATAAAACAACCAATGTCATGAAAATTTGTATCAGTTTTATATATATAAAATTTGGATGGTACTTAAAATTCTCATTTCCGCAACAGCTATGGCCACTCCTACATCTAATTTCTTTCCTAAGCAAAGATCATGTCCTAAATTGTCCTACATCAGGATATATCATTGCCACATTGAATATTAAACAAATAAAGTTTAAGAAGGAATGAGCACGTGTTCTTCCTCTCCTCTCTCAAAATGGTCACTACCTCCATGAGAGTGTGCTATCTTTACAATCTTCTCAATGCCCATTTCAATTTGCTGACCGGTACAAATGGTAGCTTACCAATCTCTGTTAAAAGCAATAGCAAATTGTGCCAAAGGAACATCGTCATCAATTATTCCTAACTTCAAAATCAGTAAAAATTGATGGCTCCATTGCAACAAACTAAGAAGTTGTTGTTTGGTTCAGCTAACAACTTAGTGCAACCAACTATAAACATTTGGCATTGGATGGTTTCCTACAAATACAGAAACAATACTTCAAAAACCAAACGTTTATATACATGGACATATTATAAGCAAAAACGTGTAACAAACACTTTTCCAGTGCAAAAGCCACCTTCTAAATTATGTTATATCTTCATTAATGTGCTTGTTCAGTAAGTTCAACAAAACATATCACAATTTTAGGAATTACACACAAATTTACTCTTCTAAACAAAATGAAGTTGAAAGAAAAAAAAAGTTTTTTCCAGACCTTGAACCTGCTTTGCCATAATGGTTCACAATCGTTACGATCAGAAGCATTGGATCAGCACAGGTACCTTATTCTCATCTACATCACCATCCTTCGTTTCTCCCTCGACCTTTTCAGAATCTGAGAGCAAACCAGCAGCTTTCTCCAAGCGTTTTTGTAAAGAATCTTCAAGTAACTATTACCAGCATAATTTTAAATATAACAGTCAAGGACTTTGAAATTGAAGAGGATATCAAATCAGCAAGAATTCAAATGAAAGAAAGGAAGAAGAAGGGATACAAGAAAACCCATAAACAACACATAGAGAACGTTGCTCTTATTTACATTTTGACATAATTTTTTCATCTTTTAGAGAAAATTGAAGAGTATCTTTCGATGTTTCAAATCAATAAAAAGAGCAAAGATGTCACAGCCTATCAACAAAATAATAATAGAAAAGGCAACAACCAAGAAATATAATAATCATCCAGAAAGATAGAACTTATAGGCTAAGTAAGTTGGTAGCTTTGCCAACACACCCCCCATTGGACTTTTTTATTTATTTATCTGATTTGCAGTGTCCTGGGTGTTTCCCGTGAGTGTCACAAGTTCAGCATCATCAGATATTGAGCTAGGCTGACCAGGAAAACTGCAAAACCAGATGAAGTTTATAATAGAGATTAAAAGATAAAACACTAGAGCTTGCATAAAAACAAAACAATGTGAAGCAAGTATGAAAAAGGTTGATGCGTTCGTTTTGATAATCCCAAGTATCACTGTGGTTTGGGTCTTATGAAGATATTGAAGTAGCATCTCATAGGAGTACTAAACAACAAAATTGAAAATAAAACCTTTTAGAAAATATAGTTAGATTAGTTTTGTTCATGAGATCCAAAATGACCAATCAATAACTCAGAGCAAACGCATGATAATCATGATCGTGTTATTAAATAATGATTGATAGCCTAGGAATTACCTGGCATATTTTTATGTTACAAAGCTATATAAGTAACTTTTCCAAAGAACCTGCAGAAGCCATTAAACATGTAATTATAGAATAACTTGCGAACCTCGAATGCTACACATCAATTTCACGTTCTCTTATCCGATTTGCTTAACATCCAAAATAGCAATTAAAAATAGTGAGAAAAACCTCCTTATTATCATAAAAATAAAACCTAACCTGCATAAATAGGAAAGTAAAAGCACAAAAAATGTGAAAAAAAAACAGAGGCAGAAAAGAAAAGGACCGGATTAAGTTTGTTTTAATTGATGAACTATGCAACTTTGCAGATGTTGTCCTTGAATGGCCTCATTCCAGCCAAATAAGTAATATATATGGTAAGATCTAACTTTTAAGGAAACAAAATCGCGTACTTGAACTTGCACACAGAAAATCAAAGCATCTTGGGAATGAACAATATATTGTATTTATCCAGCAAAAAACCGGGAATGGCTGTTGATTATTGTCCCTTGCCAACCGTTCATAATTCCTATTCTATATTTTCCAACACAACCATCAAAGACAAGCAGAGATATTGTATTCAACACAAGAAAAAAGAATGAAACAAAAAAAAAGGAAAAAGATTGTCAAGTTGCCTAGTTTAATCCAATTCCAAAGTTTTAAAGATTCGGTTAGTTTGAAGGGATGGTGATGGTGCTGATGGTGAAGGAAATAAAAAAGAGCAACATTTGAAGGCAAAAAAGATGATGCCCCTTTGAAGCCAAGAAGATGATGCCCTCCAATAGAGTAGTGGGCTTTTTAGGAGAAACACAACCTTCTTCTTCGAATGAAATATAACTAGTTCCAGCCAAGACTTGCTGCACTTGATCGAACAGTCAAGATTGGGTGTCAGAAATTTCTTAACCAAACACAAATGCAATCACAATCACAAAAAAACTGCAATAAATGATCTTCTTCGATGGATACCTGGTACATATGTATTCCTTTTTTAGTCGCCGTTTGTTGCTGGTCGTTGAGGGAGGAATTTTTTCGTCTTGTATCTTTAAAAATTTTTGGGAAAAATATTTTGTTGGTGAAGGAGGGAGACGCGAGCGAGCGAGCTACCAGAGAGTGAACGAGAAGAGACTCGGCGAGAGAGAACGAAGTGATTGAGGGCTGAAAAATTGATAAAAGTTAAAGTTACATACGGCGGCCGAAGGTTGAAGAAGAGAGGAACGATAGCTGCGGCGGCCGAAGGTTGAAGAAGGGAGGAACGACAGCTGCGGCGGCCGAAGGTTGAAGAAGAAGGTTGAAGAAGAAGGGAACCAGAGCTGTGGCGGCCAAGGTTGAAGAACGTAGGGTTTTCGGGGAGAGAGAAAAGATATTTTGCCTTTTTACCGTTTTAAAAAATAAAATAAAAAAATAATAAAAATGGGCTTTTAACGGCGGGCTATGCCCGCCATTAAAGGTGGTTTTTTATGACGGGCATTGCCCGTCATTAAAACTCCATTTTTTCGGAAAAACGCGCGTCCGACATTAAAAGTGCCGAGCTTTTTCCGTCCGTCATTAAAGGCCCCGCCTCCTTTTTTCTGTCCGTCATTAAAGGCTATTTTTGTAGTAGTGTTTGAGCATTATGTTTTTTTCTTCCAATGTCTTGCACTTATTGTAAAAATTGCTCAATGGCTCCATAAAAGTAGGCAGTGCGACATAAGCTATATGAATGGTTCTTTGAAGTGCTGGAATTTTTCTCATAGTATCTTGCAGCAAGAAGATGCGAGATAAGCTAAAGAAATGATTCTTTGAAGTGCTAGAACCATTCCTATAGCTTATCTCGCACTTTCTTGCTGCAAGATATTGTGAGAAAATTTTCAGCATTTCAAAGAATCATTCCTTTACTCATTTCACACTTTCTTGCTGCGAGATATTACGAGAAAAATTCCAACACTTCAAAGAACCATCTAGCTTATCTTGCATTTTCTTGCTACGAGATATTGCGAGAAAAATTACAGCCCTTCAAAGAACCATTAATGTAGCTTATCTTACACTTTCTTGTGGCAAGAGGGTGCGAGATTGATTCATATAATTTGAAAGTGTGACAAAAATTCTAGCATATACAAAATTTGTCCTAGTTATAGATCTTGAGCATAATGTTTTTTTTTTTCTTCCAATGTCTCGCACTTGCAAGGCAATGCGAGAAATTTAGTCAAGTAAGCAATCAACCAACAATTCATAGACAAACATTCCAAACAACAATAAAAAAAAAAAACAAAATCAAAGAAAAAGTAATAATTGGATTGCAATGGGTTCTTATAACCAATCGGAAACACCAACCACTACTTTCATGTGCAATTATATTAACAACAAAATTTTAAGTCAAAAGAAACATTTAAGGTGAGACATAAAGGATATCTACACCCATACATATTAACCCACTATCTCAAAGCTCCTGATTTATAGAAGATTAACAAAAATGAGCTCTACCTTCAACCATTAACGTCCCTCATGCCCTTGAGAGATGACTTGCTCCAGAAATAATAAAGAAGAAACTCATGGACCAGAAAACTCATAGACTAAGATTGGAAATCGTGTTTGGTCTTATAATCGTGCCTGGAAATCGTGAGCTCGCCGTCGTGTTCACTGCCGTTCTGAACTCGCCGTCGCCATCGTCGTGTACTCGTCATTGCCGCTGTTGTGTTCGCTGCCTTGTCTGGAAGTCGCGTTTACTGACGTTGCGAACTCGTCATCGCCGCCGTCGTATACTCGCCGTCACCACCGCCGTATACTCGTCGTTGCCGTCGTTGTGTTCGCTATCTCGCCTGGAAGTCGCCTTCACTGCTTGCTAGATCGTGAAAAGTTTTCCCGCATGGTGAGATTTGGAGCTTTTAGTGTTTAGAGTTTTTTCTAATAAGGAGTAAATTAGTCATTTCACACCCTCCAAAATTTTATCTGTCTATCAAAATAAAATCTGGACTAGATGTCTTGGGCCCCTTTTTTTTTATCCTATTTTTTGCAATTTTCACGATAAAAATGTGTCAAAGAGAGTTGGGGTGAATTCAAATTAAAGAGATATACCTCATCCATACATCCCTTATCCATTCCATCTCATGGATGAGTGGCTACCACTATATATTCTTCCCTTCTTCTATCTTCACTTATGAGTCCTTTCCTTCCTTACTTTGGGTAGAGTGGTGTGTTTTGAGTGGTGTGTTGTGAGTGGTGTGTTTTACGAAAAAAAACTCTGCAAATTAGGGGCGTGACAACATTCAATAACACACAAAAATGGAGATTTGGTTCATCGTCCTCATCTCTCTCTGCATCTGCTTTCTTTTCGGCTCCATTTTTACCCAATTCCGAAGCTCTACCAAGCTCCCACCAAGCCCTCCTTCAATTCCAATTATCACCATTTTGCTATGGCTTCGCAAATCGCCTCTCCAATTTGAATCTCTACTTCGCAGTTTCGCCGCCAAATATGGCCCTATCATCACCATCCACTTTAGCAAACACCCTGCCATCTTCATCGCCGATCGCTTCGTTGCCCATAAGGCCCTCCTCCAGAACGGCGTTCTCTTCGCCAACCGTGCACCGCGTTCTCCAACCAACAAGATCTTGAGCAGCAACCGGCCCATCATCAGCTCTGAAAATTACGGCCCACTCTGGCGCCTCCTCCGTCGCAATCTCACTTCCCAAATCCTCCTTCCTTCTCGGATCAAGTCTTACGCTCGAGCTCGCAAGTGGGTTTTGGATATTCTTCTCAATCGCCTTCTCTCTCACTCTAAATCAGGAACTCCCGTCCTCGTTGGCCCTCATTTTCAGTACATCATGTTCTGTTTGTTGGTGTTCATGTGTTTTGGGGACAGGCTTGACGAAACCAAGGTCATGGAAATTTTGAACATGCAGCGTCAGATGCTAGTGAATCTTGGGCGTTCCCAAGTCCTCAATATCTTGCCGAAATTGACCAAGATTTTCCTTCGAAAGCGTTGGGAGATCCTTTTTGAACTCCAAAGGAATCAAGAGAAAGTCTTCATCCCTTTGATTGAAGCTAGAAGGAAGGCCAACCAAAAGAGAGCAAACAGAGCGGAAGGTCAAGAAGACGATGAAGAATTCGTGGTGTCGTATGTGGATACGCTCCTCGATTTGGAGCTCCCCGAGGAGAATAGAAAGCTTACAGATGGCGAGATAGTCACCATAAGCTTCGAATTCCTCAACGCTGGCAGCGACAACACCGCCACGGCCTTGCTCTGGATAATGGCGAATATAGTGAAATACCCAGAAATTCAAAACAAGGTTTTTGCTGAGATCAAAGGAGTAATGGGAGAGGAATCAGGGAAGGAGAAGGAGGAGGTGAAGGAAGAGGATTTGGGAAAACTTCCATATTTGAAGGCTGTGGTTTTGGAAGGATTAAGAAGACACCCACCAGTGCATTTCCTGCTACCACACGCAGTGAAAGAAGATACAATGTTTGAAAATTATGTGATACCAAAGAATGCGACTGTGAATTTCATGGTGGCGGAGATAGGTCGGGATCCAAAAGTGTGGGAAGACCCAATGGCGTTTAAGCCAGAGAGGTTCATGAAGGGCGGCGAAGCAGAAGAAGAAGTGGCGTTTGATATAACAGGGAGCAAAGAAATAAAGATGATGCCGTTCGGAGCGGGGAGAAGGATGTGTCCAGGAATTGGTTTGGCAATTCTTCATTTGGAGTATTTCGTTGCCAATTTGGTATGGAGGTTTGAATGGAAGGCCTTAGAAGATAAAGGCGGAGTTGATCTGTCTGAGAAGGTGGAATTCACTGTCGTCATGGAAAAGCCTCTTCAAGCTAAAATACATCCGAGGTGATTAATTATGCACTGCTCTGTGCCTTCCATGTTTTTTGCTAGCGAGCGATATGTAGTATATTTGTGAAACCCACTCTTCATCTCCTTGGTTTAACTCATTTCCTTTGAATAATTATGATATTGGTATGTAAAATCACATTGTAGGGGGTTCCTGTCCCTCAATGCATCCAATTGAAGCTTTTGTTATTTTTTAAATAAATGTTTATCCTTTTACTTCTCAACAAAAAAAAAAAAAAAAAAAAGAAGAAGAAGAAAATTGACTTGCATTCATTTTTAACATAAAGAAAATAAAGTATTAATTAATTAACTATTTCAAACATTTTAGATAATACATAAATTATCTTTATTTTTAATTTAGAAATACTAATTAAGTTAATGTGTTTATGAATGACACTTTCCCTATACCCTCACATGTTGAAATCAACCAATAATTGATTTCTATCATTTGTTTTTTTTTTTTTTTTTTTTTTTTTTTTTTGTGTTTTACTTTTTAAAATTAATAGAAATTTTAATTTGATAAATAAAAAATTAATGACATTCATAATCATTGATAAATGAGAGAAAGGTTAAAAGGTAGAATATTGATAGTCATGTTGGGAGAAAACGCGGAATACAAATAACAATAATATTATGACGACAATCAATAATATTATAACTATCTCCCCTTCCACAGGTTAAGCCAACACAAGCCAAAAATAATAGTCACGAAAATAATAAAAGAGATAGGGAAAAAGAAACGACACCGAAAGTATACTGGTTCGCCCCAAGCTCGGGACTACGTCCAGTCTTCTGCAACTGCAGGTTCTACTAGAATTTGGGAAATTACAGGAAGCCTTCAATAACGCTACAAACTAACCCTCAATAGCCCAACAAAAGCTATTGACTTCCAAGTATCACAACCCGATAGCTTGGGATAAACAATGAAATAAAACTCTCAACCCAATCAAGAGAATAAATCTAATTTTCTCAAGATTTCCCTCACTGCCGTACAAACTTGCTGAAGAAAAGAAAACAGCCGCAAGTCTCCAAGAAAAAGTCCACCCTCGTCGGCTGCACACATCACATATATATATATAAATTGCAACCCTACTTAAGTTATGGGCCTGGCCCATTTACTTCTCTAATGTTTTCTTCACACGGCAAACTAAGGATGAAGTTTTGTCTCCACAAGTCCTGACAAGTCATACCTCATTTATAAAAAGTTAACGGAATTTAGGTTTTGAAATACCAAAAGTTTTTTAACTCCTATTATTTCAACTATAAAAGGGACTTCTTTCCATCATCAAAATCATATCTTCATGTTTTTAGATTCTTTAACAATTTGTTAGTTTTCAAATTTTTAAGTTTCACATGATAGAACAAAGTTTTGATTTGTCAAAGTTTTCACTTGTTTTCTAGAAGATTCTCTTTCCTTTGTAGGCATAAATAATAAATAACAATATTTGACTACGAACGGTAGGTATCTTCCTACACTCTACCATGAAAATCTTGATAACTAAGAAAGACTAAGGTAGAAAGTGTTACAAATACACTGTATATTTGAATTATAGATATCCATTTTAGGGCATTCAACCCCACCATTTTAGGGCAACTCCCCATGACTCCTTAACTTTAGGCTCAAGACTCTCCATCCCCCTCCTATTTTAAGTCCTTTTAAGTTGTAACCATCCCTATTGTAATAGTATAAATAGGGATGTGCATGAAGGGTTAAACAACAACTCAATTGAATACAATTCATTTGTTCTCTTCTCCCTATCTTTGCTCTCTCTAAGTGTTCTTAGTGTTCTTGTTATTGTTCTTCACGTTTTTATAACACGTTATCAGCACGATTCTCTTCCATTTTTGTTCAGTTGAAGGTAGGGTTTATTTTACTTTGCAAATGTCTTCGGTACGTTTCACATATACAGTGTATATGTATTATATATACCTTGTATATACACTGTATATTGAACGTTGACAACATATGTTTTATTCAAGATTATCGTATTATTTGTTATAATTCATACTATATGTGATTAGTAAAGTATCATATTTATGTATTGATGATATTAACATTTGAATCATTTTTATTGTTTATGATTCTATATTTGCCAATGACATTTATGTTAATTACATTATCCACATAATTGAAATGTTGATAGTATGCTTGTATCCTTATTATTTCTGTAATAATTTAGAATGTTAAATGCATATTCAATGAACATGAAGCACATATACACACTGTATATATCTCAATTTTAAATCATGTGCATCTTCTAAACTTTCTCACTTTGCTACTGTATATTGATATCGTTAATTTATGTATTCTTTGTTGGGTATAATTTTCATATCCTTATATATACAGAGTATTTGATATACTGTCACAGCTTTATATACAGAACATGTTATATATACTGTTATATATCTTATACAAATATTGGAACATGTTGTTTACAAACAATTTTTCTGATTTGGGTTCCATAAGTATGTTTGAATATTTTTGTTTATGTTGATTAACTTTTGAAATTCATAATAGACACATGCATTAGTTCAAATTTTCCTGTATGGCAAAGTTTGCAAGACTTGTATAGTAGTTAGTTGCTCTTCCTAAAGTAAATTTGTATGTTATGCACACGAAGTTGCATAAAAATGCTCATTTTGATTTAATGCACCAGAAGTTGCATCGTTTTCAAATCAAGAATTGCTCATGATTAAATGCACCTGTAGTTGCACAAGTTTAATGCTCACTATAATTACATGCACTTGTAGTTGCATAATTTTAATCAATAAGTGATTTAAAACAAGTGAGCATATGTTCAGAATAATATTATCTTTCTTTTCAATTATAGAATATGCTCCTGTAGTAGCAGTATTGAGAAAGAAAGTTTGAAATATTGTGATGAGCAAACATCATGTCCTATTGAGATTAAATCAATCAAATGAGCATTTGATGAAAAATTTTGAATCTCGACCAATTATTTTAAGATCACTCTCTGAAGTGAATATTGTAATATCGAATAATTGTTGTCAATGGCGAGATCATGATTAATAATAAAGGAAGAAGTAATTACTCATCTACCGGTGGTTACCGAAAGAAAAGTTTCATATTTTAGATATGATATAAAAGATGCATTAGTTTTGTACCTGTTGTACGAAAATGAGAACTGTGTAAAAGCAAACTTTGCAATCTCCTGAAGAGATGATTAATCTTGGAAATATGAAATAAATGTTGTAAATCTCATTAAATCTCCTGAAGAGAAAATGAACATCATTAAATGAGCAACAAACGTTATATTAGATTATGTGAATATCCTTTTATTTAATGTTTAATTTATGTTTATTTATTAAGTTCGATTTTATATTCAATATTTTATTCTGAGACTCACTATGTGTTATTTTATTTTCCTGAAGAAACATGAATATTTCACATATTTTGGTTGACTCCAAGATGAACAATGAAGATTTATGTTTGGCAGACAGTGCAACTACGCACACAATACTTAAAAGTAGGAAATACTTCTCTAAATTGACAATGCTTGAAGCAAAAGTCAATACAATATCGGGTCCTGCAGACTTGATTGAAGGTTTTGGAAAAGCGAATATTATTTTGCCGAGAGGAACAAAATTTACCATTGATAATGCTTTGTTCTCTAGTAAATAAAAAAAAAACCTACTGAGTTTTAAAGATATACGTGCTAACGATTATCATATAGAGACTGATAAGAAGAATAATATAGAGTATCTTTATATTATATCTACTGTCTCACATGAAAAACGTATATTAGAAAAGTTGCCTGCCTTTTCTTCTGGATTATATTACACGCATATTCGTGTTATTGAAACATATGCAACAATGAACCTGAAGTTCAATGATCCAGATATATTTTCTGTTTGGCATGATCGATTGGGTCATCCTGGGTCAATAATGATGAGAAAGATTATTGAAAACTCACATGGACATCCATTGAAGAACCAGAAGATTCTTCAATCTAATGAATTATCATGTGCTGCTTGCTCTCAAGGAAAATTAATTATTAGACCCTCCCCAGCTAAAATTGGGATTGAATCCCCCGCATTTTTAGAACGAATTCAGGGTGATATATGCGGGACCTATAAATCCACCAAGTGGACCATTTAGATATTTTATGGTTCTAATTGATGCATCCAGTAGATGGTCACATGTGTGTTTATTATCAAGTCGAAACCTTGCATTTGCAAGATTACTTGCTCAAATAATTAAGTTAAGAGCACAATTTCCTGATTATGTAATCAAGAACATTCGTCTTGATAATGCTGGTGAGTTTACATCCCAATCATTTAATAATTATTGTATGTCAGTTGGGATAAGTGTTGAACCTCCTGTAGCTCATGTTCATACACAAAATGGTCTAGCTGAATCATTTATAAAACGTCTGCAATTAATTGCTAGACCGATGCTTATGAGAGCAAGACTCCCAATATCTGTATGGGGTCATGCAATTTTAAATGCTGCATCGCTTATACGCATTAGGCCAGCAGCCTATCATAAATACTCTCCAATACAATTAGCTTATGGCCAGCAGCCAAATATATCTCACTTACGAACTTTTGGAAGTGCAGTATATGTTCCAATTGCTCCACCAAAACGTACTAAGATGGGTCCTCAAAGGAGGCTAGGAATATATGTTGGATTTGATTCCCCATCAATTATTAGATATCTGGAACCCCTGACGAGTGATGTATTTACTGCACGATTTGCTGATTGTCATTTTAATGAGACAAATTTTCCAACATTAGGGGGAGAGATTAAGAAGTTGGAAAATGAAATTACATGGAATGCATCGTCATTGTCTCATTTAGATCCCCGTACAGATCAATGTAAACTAGAAGTTCAAAAGATAATTCATTTGCAAAATATTGCAAATCAAATGTCAGATGCATTTACAGATGCTAAGAAAGTGACCAAGTCACATATACCAGCTGCAAATACACCATCGAAAATTGATATCCCGACGCAGCAAGTTATCATAACTAATGATTCTGCGACACACCAGAAGCGTGGTAGACCAATGGGTTCCAAAGATAAAAATTCTCGAAAAAGAAAAGTAGTCAATAATCAAAATGACTTAATTGACAATGTGGATATTCCAGAAGAAATCCCGGATGTGACTACTCATGAGAATATCGAAGAAGGTGAAATACCTGAGGATAATAATGAAATTTCGATAAATTATGTAATGAATGGAAAAAGATGGAACCGGAACAATATAGTTATTGATAACATTTTTGCGTATAATGTTGCTTATGACATTATTTCTGAAAATGATGATTATGAACCAAAATCTGTCGAAGAATGTCGACAAAGAAAGGATTGGCTTAAGTGGAAAGAAGCAATCCAGACAGAATTAAACTCACTTTCAAAACGTGAGGTTTTTGGACCAGTAGTCCAGACACCAGAAGATGTCAAGCCTGTAGGATACAAATGGGTATTTGTAAGAAAAAGAAATGAAAAGAATGGGGTCACAAGATATAAAGCGAGACTTGTCGCACAGGGATTCTCGCAAAGGCCTGGTATTGATTATGAGGAGACATATTCTCCTGTGGTGGATGCAATAACATTGAGATATTTGATTGGCCTGACTGTGTATAAAAAGCTTGACATGCATCTTATGGATGTAATTACAGCATATTTATATGGATCTCTTGATAATGATATTTATATGAAAATCCCTGAAGGATTAAAAATACCAGAGTCATATAATTCAAATCCTAGAGAATTATATTCGATTAAATTACAAAGATCTTTATATGGATTAAAACAATCAGGACGAATGTGGTATAATCGCCTGAGTAAATATTTATTGAAAGAAGGGTATCAAAATAACCCGATTTGCCCATGTGTTTTTATAAAGAAATCACAGTCAGGATTTGCTATCATTACTGTATATGTTGATGATTTAAATATAATTGGAACTCCTGAAATAGAGTATCTTAAGAAAGAATTTGAGATGAAAGATCTCGGGAAAACAAAGTTTTGCCTTGGCTTACAAATTGAGCATCTAGCAGATGGAATATTTATTCATCAATCAACTTATACAGAAAAGATATTAAAGAGATTTTACATGGACAAAGCACATCCATTGAACATTCCAATGGTAGTTCGTTCACTTGATGTAAAGATAACGGAATTTAGGTTAAAAGGTAGAATATTGATAGTCATACCTCATTTATAAAAAGTTAACGGAATTTAGGTTTTGAAATACCAAAAGTTTTTTAACTCCTATTATTTCAACTATAAAAGAGACTTCTTTCCATCATCAAAATCATATCTTCATGTTTTTAGATTCTTTAACAATTTGTTAGTTTTCAAATTTTTAAGTTTCACATGATAGAACAAAGTTTTGATTTGTCAAAGTTTTCACTTGTTTTCTAGAAGATTCTCTTTCCTTTGTAGGCATAAATAATAAATAACAATATTTGACTACGAACGGTAGGTATCTTCCTACACTCTACCATGAAAATCTTGATAACTAAGAAAGACTAAGGTAGAAAGGATAATTTTTTTCTCCTTTCTAATTGTCAAGATTCTACACATCGTTAGGCAGCCAAGTATTGTTCAACAATAAATAAATAAATAACCAATCTAAGCATAATTCAGTGAATAAGGCATTAATTATCATCTCAAAAGTATGGTTTGATCCCCACCATTGCAATGGTTGAACTAAAAAATATATAAATAACTAAATAAAATTTTAATTAATTATTACCATATCATTATCATATATGGAAAAAAGAAAAAATAGGATTTCCATCAAATAGTTAAGTATCTATATCAACTCTTTACACTACAAGTTGTAGGTTCACATTCTCTTCTTTTTTTAAGGCAAATCCTTTTCCCTTTAGATATGATGTAACTGATATAAATGTGAATTTTTGAAATGTGAAAGAGAATGAACACACATGAAACTGAAAACTGGTAAGACTAATTAGTGAGAAAGTTGTTTTGATGGCTTCTTGAAGGAAGAAGAATTCATCATTGTTTCTAGAAGACCTTTTTTTTTCTTCTAAAAAAAGAAAAAAAAAAAGAAAAAAAATATTAATTAATTATTACCATATCATTATCATGTATTGGAAGAAAAAAAAAAACTAGAATTTCTATATCAAATAGTTAAGCATCTATTGTAGATTCAAATTCTCGGGGCTATCGGTTCCGTTCTGTTCACTCTCTCTACCTCTTCTTTTTTTCTTCTTTTAGGGCAAATTCTCTCCTCTTTAGATACGAAGCAACTGATATAAATGTGAATTTTTGAAACACGAAAGAGAACGAACACATATGAAATTGAAGACCTGTCGGACAAATTAATGAGAAAGACGTTTTGAAAATGAAAAAAATGAAAAAAACGTGGGAATGGAGAGGAAAGAGGAGAGAAAAAATTATCTTATCTTGAAAAACCATAAATGGTTTTGAGAAAACCATGAGCTTCCTTGGTTTTTACCATTTAAAGACTCACGGTTAATGACCCACGGTTTCTTCTTTAATATTTCAGTCGGTTGGTCGGTTTTTCCATTTTTTTTTACTCCGACTGACCGTCTAGTCGGTTTTTCATTTTACAAAACCGACACCGACCGACTCAACCTCCAAACCGACCGACCGACGTCGGTTCGGTCAGTTTTGGGCGGTCGGGTCGGTTTTCGGAGAACTTTTGAACACCCCTACTCGAAGGATTACATATAACGCTTTAACAACTCCAAGGTAAGGGTGATTTGTTGCAAAATCTCTAAATGGAGTGAATCAAATCTCTAGTAGTAAGGACCACCACAATGTTGTATTAGACAATTGGAAAGCGATTTCGTCTACATACTAGGCTAAAACCTGACACTTCAAGAAAAGTAGACTACGGATGTTAGTCTTTAATGTTAGGGGTTCAAAACAAGATTCGAAAGGAAAGAGCTCTGTACTCAAGGATAAAATTAGGGCATGTTAGGGATTTAATGAAAAAGTAAGGATAAAATTGTCTAAAAAAAATTTCTTCCTCATTCATACTTTTATATAGACTAGTTTTTCACCACGTGCGATGCACGTTTATGTTTTTTAATTTATTCAATTTCATATTAATATTTAAGAAGTTTTAATTTAATCTTTTATTTTTTTTTTCTCATTAATAGTTTTCAAGTTTATATTCTTCAAAACAAAATAATGATGAACGTTAAGATTATGCAATTTGAAAAAAAAAAAATATATAAGCATAATCAATATAGCAAGACAATGAATAAAATGAAAACAAATACACTTGAAGAAGGAGAATAAGAAAAAATACACCGAAGAAGAAGATAAACTCTAATGTTTGTAAAAAGAAATGTTGAATAGTGCTCTTTATATAGTCATGAAAATAAAAAGATGAAGGAAATGAAGAAAAACACACCTAAAGAAGGAGAATGAGAAGAAGAAAGCACACAGAAGAAAAAGATGAACTCCAATGTTTGTGAAAAGATGTTGAAGAGTGCCTCTTTATATAGTCATAAAAATAAATAGTTACAAAGCTCGAGTTTCATCATTAAATATAATTAAAAGTTAAACTCATTAAATTTTGGAATTAATTTAGAAAATTAAAGGGACAAAACTTTTCATATTCTTACTCTTATATCTCAAATACATATATGTTAATTAAATGATAATTAATAATAAACAACTAAATAATAAATATTTTTTAATAAGTTACGTGAGTGGATGTGTAGTGTGACAATAAAAAAAATCTTTAATAATTTTTTTTTATTAATTTAGATACAATTTAATAACGTGTTCATTGAATTTTATATTTTAACTAAATTCTAATAAATATAAAATAATTATAAAGAAGGATAATAAATGGAAAAAAAAACCATTAATATTTAGTAACTTAAAAAAAAGAAAAAAAAAACTAATAACGTGAGGGTGGGTGGGTAGTGAAAAGGTTTTCAAACCTTTTAGATTCCAACTTTTAGTATTTCATATGTATTTATTATTGATAATTAATTATTAATTAATTAATTTACTATTTATAATTAATCGTTAATGGCATATCTCGTAAATTAGTAAATCAAAGAAAGGACAAAAGTGTCCAAAAAAGTTTTTTCAACATCCTCACCTTTTAATATACTAGAATACAGTAACGTGCGTTGCACGTGTGAAGTTTTTTGTTTTTTTTTTAATTGTATATATATTTTTATTAAAAAATGGATAAACAATATAATATTAAATGGAAGGAATATCAGTTTTGAAGAAAATAAAATGAAATTGTTAAATAAAATGCTAGTCTATTAAATAAGTACTTCTTTATATACAATATTTTTTGTTACATTTTCAACATTTGAATTTAACAAAATTCTTGTTGTTTTCATGGAGATCCCTCTTGAAAGTGCAACATATAATTGTCCATGTGAAAAGATATGTTGTGGGAGATAAATTCCAACATGTGACATTGTTTGTCCTTGCGCCTTGTTAATAGTCATTGCAAAACTGAGTCGAACTGGAAACTGTTTTCTCTTAAATTTGAATGGATATCCTTCATCATTTGCAGGAGTTAAAGGTATACGTGGTATGAAGACATGCTTTCCAATATGTTGTCCCATTGTTATTTCAGCATAAATCACATGTTTCCCAAAGTCTCGACAAACCATTGTTAATATAAACATTTTTTTATATTCATAAAACATATAATATAATAATATTATTGTGATAAACATTAAAAAGTATTGTAAAAAAATTATGAATATTTACATTAAATTAAATTAAAGATAAGAAAGTTAAAGTTACCTCTTCATTCATGACAATGAGTTTCAATACCTCTAAAACCTCACCCTTTTTAGTTTGATATTTCTCAATAATACCTTTACGAAAAACACTTGCTTTCAAACTCCAATTAGTCTGGAAAGGTTCCAAAGCGCGTACTAACATATTCTCCATGACACCTGCAATTATTTAATATTTAAGATTAAAGTTATAATCTTACAAATATAATCGAATGAAAAAAAAAAGATGCAATTGCAACAATTTAAAATCTTCAAAGACACATACCTCTAAAATAAATCAATTCTAAATTTGTCACAATTAGAAAACCAATGATCTTTGTTTATCAATTGCATCCCAAATGATGCAACTATTTATAGGGAATGAAATATGTAGGTTACAATGGACAATTTACTTCTTGGTTATGGAATTTGAAAAGTTTAATAAACATTTATAATTATAATTAATTATTTATAATTTAATTCTCTAAAGCAACCGAGGGATCAAAAACTTGCACTGATATTTAAATGCCATGCTTGCACTTTATATTTTTAATTATAAATTATAATTATATTTATAATTTATAATTTAATTTAATTAACATTTGCAAATATTAACCCTATATATATAAATTATAGGAAATCTATCAATTGCACGTTTTAATTAACATCAACTGTATTTATAATTTATTTTTTAGTTTAATAAACATATAAATATAATTATGTATAAGAAAAATGTGAATGTAATGAATGTGAGAAAATACTCATTATAGTGGGAGAGAAGGGAATTTGGAGGGGTCTTATATGTTACACTATTTAGTTTAATTATAGTGGGAGAGAGAAGAGGAGGTGAATGTAATGAGGGAGAATAGTGGGAGAGAGAATAGGAAGTAACGTGAAGGTGAATGGGTGGAGTGAATTGTATCCTGAGTTCAAATTCAAGTTAGCAGCATCAGGAGTGACGTGTGTATTACAACCGCTATCAACAAGCCAGGTTGCAGTTGTGTTGGTAGTGTCATAAGCAAGGGCCATGGCAGCAAGCTTCGAAGGAGGATGTCTCCCTTGATAAGACAAGTTCAACCTGTTGAAGCAGTCTAAAGCTCCGTGACCAGATTTGGTACAAATCTGACAGACAACGCGCCCCGGAGTTGACTGATTTCCACCAGCAAAGGAACTAGCAGGGGAGGAGCCACGACCTTGATAAGTCTGTGGATATTGCCCTTGATTTGGATTGCCGCGACCTCCTTGAGCTTGTGGCTGGAACGAGGTCTGATTAGTGCGACCTCCTTGGCTTTGATTATAAAAGGAGCCACGGCCTTGGCCTTGATTCGACCGTCCGCGTCCACGAAAACTGAACTGATTGGAGCCTCGAGCGAACATGGCTGTTGGATTGAAGCCTGATACGACGGCAGTGACGGCCTTATTCTGCTGCTCAATGAATTTAGCCTCCGATTTAAGTAAAGCATGGAGTTCATCGAGTGTAACAGTATCGCTTCGAGTGCGGATGGAGGTTCGAAAGGAATTAAATTCCGCAGGCAGTCCATTGAGTGTATAAAGCAACAAATCTTCAGAATCATCCTTAACAGATACAATATCTAACTTATCAACTAGTTCTTTAATGCGAATAAGGTAATCATCTACAGATTCAGTAGGACCTTTAGTAACAGTGTGTATGGCAGACTTGAGTTCATGAATGTGAGACCTAGTTAGTGAGGAAAAACGTTTTTCTAGTGCAGTCCAAACTTCTTTAGAGGACTTACAGCCGATGACGAAGGAGAAAGCAACCTTCGATAGCGTGGCGTTGATCAGAGTAATGAGAGCACGATCTTGTGCAATCCATTGCAGATAAGCTGGGTTAGTTTCAGTGAGTGAATTGCCATTTGCATCTTGCAGATGTCCGGGAGGACACTTGTTGGAGCCATCAACAATATCAAATAGAGAATGAGCTTTGAGCATTGATTCGACTTGGAATCGCCAGAACAAGTAATTTGTGGAATCCAGACGTACGGGAACCAAATTGCATATGTTGGAGAGAAGAAAAATTGATGTATTCGACTGAAGAGATCCACCAGATACTGCTTCAGATACGCTTGAGGAGGAAGAAGCCATTGAGGAAGCCATGGGAGAGACAACTGACGTTAGTCAAGGGTGCTCTGATACCATGAACAATTTCAAGAATTCTTGAGGATGAGAGATAATACTCTCTGAGACTTTCTTCACTTTATTAACAGCTGATAACAGAGAATTTATACAGTGCTAAGCATAACAAATTATTACAACAACTTAACTAACTATTAATTAACTGCCAGGGGATATATGTATATTATCAATTTTGGGGGTATGCAGTAGAGACTGCAGTACACATCTTGAACAATGTTCCCTTGAAAAGTGTTTCTGAAACACCTTTCGAGTTATGAAAGGGTCGTAAACCTAGTTTTCGTCACTTTCGTATCTGGGGTTGTCCAGCACACGTGCTTGTGACAAATCCTAAGAAATTGGAACCTCGTTCAAAACTATGCCAATTTGTTGGTTATCCTAAAGAAATAATAGGTGGTCATTTCTACGACCCACAAGAAAATAAGGTGTTTGTATCAACGAACGCCACCTTCTTGGAGGAAGACCACATGAGGGATCATAAACCACGTAGTAAATTAGTATTAGGAGAAGCTACTGAAGAATCACCAAGAGTTGTTGATGAAGCTGGGTCTTCAATAAGGGTTGATGAAGGGGCTAGTTCTTCAGATCCGTCTCGTCCTTCTCAAACGTTGAGAATGCCTCGACGCAGTGGGAGGGTTGTATTACAACCTGATCACTACTTGGGTTTAACTGAAACTCAGGTTGTCATACCTGATGATGGCATTGAGGATCCATTGTCCTAGCGACAGACAATGAATGACGAAGATAAGGACGAATGGGTCAAAGCCATGGACCTGGAAATGGAGTCAATGTACTCCAATTTTGTATGGGAACTCACAGATCTACCAAATGGGGTAAAACCCATAGGGTGCGCAAATGGATCTATAAGAGAAAAAGAGATGCAGCTGGGAAGGTACAGACCTTCAAAGCTAGACTAGTGGCAAAGGGTTATACCCAAAAGGAAGGGGTTGACTATGAGGAAACCTTTTCTCCTGTAGCCATGTTAAAGTCCATAAGAATTCTCTTGTCCATAGCCACATATTATGACTATGAAATATGGCAAATGGACGTCAAGACTGTCTTTCTGAATGGTAATCTTGAAGAGAATATCTTCATGTCTCAACCCGAAGGGTTCGTAGCCCGAGGTCAGGAACAAAAGGTTTGTAAGCTGAATAGATCCATTTATGGATTGAAACAAGCGTCTAGATCTTGGAACATAAGATTTGATACTGCAATCAAATCTTTTGGTTTTGACCAAAATGTTGATGACCCTTGTGTATACAAGAAAATCAACAAAAAGAAAGTAGCTTTCCTAGTACTTTATGTAGACGATATCCTACTCATTGGGAATGATGTAGGATACCTCACTGACATTAAGAAATGGCTAGCAACCCAATTCCAAATGAAAGATCTGGGAGAGGCTCAATATGTTCTTGGGATCCAAATCATTAGGGATCGCAAGAACAAAACGCTAGCACTGTCTCAAGCAACGTATATTGACAAAATGTTGTCTCGATATTCGATGCAAAGCTCCAAGAAGGGATTGTTACCCTTCAGACATGGGGTACACCTGTCTAAGGAACAGTGTCCTAAGACACCTCAAGAAATTGAGAACATGAGACACATTCCTTACGCCTCAGTTGTGGGTAGCTTAATGTATGTATGCTCTGCACTAGGCCTGACATATGTTATGCAATGGGAGTAGTCAGTAGGTACCAGTCTAACCTAGGGTTAGACCACTGGGGAGTGGTTAAGAATATCCTCAAGTATCTTCGGAGAACGAGGGACTACATGCTTGTGTATGGGGCTAAGGATTTGATCCTTACAGGATACACTGACTCTGACTTTCAAGCCGACAAGGATTCAAGGAAATCCACATCAGGGTTAGTATTCACCCTCAATGAGGGAGCAGTAGTTTGGAGAAGCATCAAACAAGGATGCATAGCATTCTCAACCATGGAGGCTGAGTATGTAGCAGCTTGCGAAGCAGCTAAGGAAGCAGTTTGGCTTAGAAAGTTATTGACTGATTTGGAAGTTGTTCCAAATATGAACGTGCCCATAACACTATACTGTGACAACAGTGGGGTTGTAGCCAACTCAAAAGAACCTCGAAGCCACAAACGAGGAAAACATATAGAGAGGAAGTATCACCTGATAAGGGAGATTGTGCAACGAGTGATGTGGAATTTTCCTACCGCAAGCGCACCGGTCAAGTAATAATAAAGTGATCGTAAAATCGAGTATCGTCCTCTGGATTGGATTTTTAAGTTAAACCAATTACCATGAATAATTTTGCTCAATTTTATTTAGGGATCGAAAAGTAGTGAATGATAGAAAAATAGATCAATGCAAACAAACAATGGAGATTCAATTGAAAGAACACCTAGGGAATTGATTTCGCCAATTTAGTCTAGGATTGATTTTAGGGAATGAGTTATAACGCACAATGGATTTATGAGCCTAAGAACCTTTAATCACAACTACCTCTCCCGAGTATAATTGATTCTCATGCAAATTAATCAACTTGATATCCCTATCTAAGTTTATTAACATGCAAGGCATTTAGTTCTTTTTGACCAATTCTAAAGTTACTCTAAATTCCATCACGAGCTTAGAACATAAACTTTAGTCATGCAATCTTAATAAAGTCTACGCTAAATCCCCTCTCCCGAGCAAGACTCAACACTTATATCATTCAACTAGTGGCCAATTAATTGAAAGCATTAAATTAAGATTGCAAACATAATAACCATTGCACAAATCATCCCATAAATCAATCCATAAACTAAATAGACTACATCAATACCGAAGTAACAAGCTTAGCTACTCATACATGACGTTACAAGATCAACCAAATATGAAAAAGCCATTAAATCTAACTAAAGAAAAGGGAAAGGAAAGGAAACACTCAAAGTCGTCAAAACCGGCACGTCCCCGTCATGATCTCCACGCCTCCAAGTTAGATTCCAGCTCCTTGTCCTTGCTTCAGCTCCCACAGAAGGTCTCTAGTCGAAATTAGGGCTAAAATCTCTCCAATTGGACTCCCCTTAGTCGTAGCATGAAAAGATGATTAAATAGGAAATCTGTCAATAGCGTCGCGACGCTGTGCCCTACCGCGCAATCTGGATATGGAATAAACCGAGAGCGTCGCGACGCTCTTGTCACAGCGTCGAGACGCTAGCCCTCGGACAAAACTCTTTTGTACTCTTCCAACTTTGTTTCTTTTCGGTTCTTTGGCCTTGTTCACACGTAACTTCGAAGATGGAGACACGTGGAATAAAAGTATATTTGTATTAATATTTGTATGCGTGTGGATGTACAATCTCTAATGTTAATCCTCTGATTCTCTCTCTTGTGTGTGGATGTGTTTCACTCGAGGACTGGAACGCTTGAACACGAGTCTGAAGCTTCAATGGATTCTTGAAGCTTGAAGTCTTCTAATCTTGAAGGAGTCTTCAATCTTCAAGAAGTGTTCAGCACTTTGAAACTTATGGATTTCAAGGAGTCTTCAGTCTTCAGTCTTCAATCTTGATGAAGTTTCTCTGAACTCTCTGACTCTGGCTTGGAGCTTCAAAATTCTGACCCCTCAAAATGGAAGAGAACCCCTCTATTTATAGAGTTCCCGCTGGATGGGCCCTTGTGACTTTTGGGCCAACAACTTGGGTTTGGGCTCTATTGGTCTTGGGCTGAACTATTTAGTCTTGGGTCTGGTTCATATTTGACCCAAAACCATATGACCCAAATATTTAAATGACCCAAATTCGATCCAAATAATTATTATTTTTTAATTAATTGGTCAAATTAATTGGCCAACTTTGTCTTCAAATTAAATTTGGGACACATGTCAATTTATAATTGGTCTCAAATTTAATTAATTATAATTTCGCCATTAATTTCATGTAACGACGTGGCAATTTGTGATTGGTCAAAATTTCTCCTTCAACAAATGCCCCCTTTTCGAGATTTAGGCACAAATTATGTGTGAATGAATCTCGAAAAGAAATTATTTGGAATCAATTTTTTTTTTAAAATTTTGACTCCGCTTGACGTGTCAATCAAAATATGAAATTTGGTCAAAATTTGATTGATTTTTTTTTACACATCTATCATGCCGCCAACGTGATGGTGCCAATTTGAACAAATTAGCAAATGGGCCAATCACAAATTGCCAACGAATGATGAACAAATATTGAATTAGGAAAGAATTGTGATTGGGCCATTTGCTAATTTTTTTGTTTCCAGATCTCCCCCACTTGCGCCTCCACGTCACTCCAAGGTATAGAGGCTTTAGACACAAATTTTATCGCTTGCAGACAGTCTGAATTGATCACAATCTTAGGGCATCCAAGTCTAATAGCCAATTTGATTCCTTCATTTATGGCCTTTAGTTCAGCAACGGGCTTCAAAATCCATACATATGAAAGAGGCGCTAGCACCTACAACAACACCACTTTGAATTTGATTTAGGTAAGGATTTAACTATACCCAGATTAACTTTATCAAACTAAATTTGAAATCCATCCAATTTATCTTTTGCTTTAAAATTGGATCAACTTGAATTTATTTTCAAATTGATTTGATTCAAATTTCACATTTGGATTAGGATTTGAATAAACACTCCTAATTTGATAAGGTTTTTAATTAAAGATAAGATTCAATTTAGAATCAAATCTCATAATACCTTTTCCTTATAGGTTTGACCTAATCCCTTTCTTTATAAATAGAAGAGGTTGCATAGGTCAAGACACAAAACCATCCAAGAAAGAAGTCTAGGTATTGAGAAAAACTCTTCTCTTCAATTTTTCTTTTCTTTCCTTCATTTGACTTCAAATGCTCATGTATCTTATCTTTTTGTGTAGGCTTTGAGCTCGAGCAATAATCTCCCTTCGTGCTTCTTTCTCGCATCTTGAATATATATTCTTTTGTCCATAAGCTACTGCCGCTTTTTTCCACATATATGTATACACCTTATTGCTATTACTGGACTTTTTTTTTTTCTTTGATTATTTTATTACTTTTAGTTTTAAACTTGAAAGTCCATGAGCTTTAATTTGATGTTGTGAAAACCTGTATTAAATTTTTTTTTAAAAAAAACTTCAATTTGAATGGACGACTGACATTACATAAAACCATGTTTTGAAGGTTTAGACCCCTTTTTTTAAAAAACTTCAACTTGTTCACAGCACCCACGGATACAAGTGTCGGCGGCGATTTTAAGAAAACCCTTTTTTTTTTCTTTTTTTTCTTTTTTTGCCCTGACCGTTGCAAGACCTAAAAGAAGATTCTTTTTCCTATAGTGACGCCGGTTAGGATTGTGCGCCTGGATTTATGTATCAATTTTTTTTTTCCGCAACAAACTTTTTAAAATCTCACCACCGCTTTTGTTAAATGTTGGTGTAAGCGTGAAGCTTATAATTTTGCCGCCGGTAAGTCAAAATTGATTTAAGAATTCCTTCTTTTTTTCAATCGATAAGCTTCTGCTGTTTCAATTCTTCTCCTATGCTTCAACTTCAACCGCTGGGTTTTCGCGTAACACATGCATGCTCTTTATTATTTTTTTTTCAAATTGTCGTCCACCAGAATTTTACCCACACATGTGTTCCTCTTTCTTGCCTTTGGCTTCATGACTTCTTGTATCAAGTTGTATATTTCTTTTCATGTGTGTATATTCAGTGTCAGCAGCCACCAACATCAACATACACTTTTTTTTTTTTGGTAACGCCACTTCATGTCTTGCACTTAAAAATAAAATTAATTTTTTTAGGTTAAGTGAATGCCCCAGCCGCAAACTTCTATCTTCATAATCATAAAACTCTTTTCAACATTTTTTTTCATTCAAATCCCACCTAATCACAAAACTTAACAAATTTCATTATTCAATCTCAAACTTTGCCGCCAGCGATATGCATCTAAAAGATTTTTTTTTTTAGGACAAGTGCCATACACACAGCTCCATCTTTTTTTTTTATTTTAATGCGCCGCAATGTTTGATTTTCTTCATTGGTTTTTTTTTTTTTTTTTTTTTTTTTTTTTTTTTTTTTTTTTTTTTTTTTGCAGCTTCTTTTTTTTTTTGTTCTTCTTGACTTTTTTTTTTTTTTTTTTTTTTTTTTTTAACTTGATCTTCCGTAACATTTTTTCCTTACTTTCCTTGTGCCACTTTTTTTTTACATCTCCCTTTTTTTTACTCACTTTGCCGACCTTTTTTTTTTTTTTTGCTAATTACTGTCTTTTCTTTGTAGGATTTGGAACTAACAAAGTTATTCGACAATCTCCTAGGACACAACATCAATCTTTGTCCACCACTTGAAAGGTATATACATATTCAAAACTTTTTTTTTTTTTTTGAATATGTATATATTCCATCGGTGTCCTTATTGGATGTGTACATAGAACTGCTTTGATTGTGCTGTAGATTTTATTGTCTCCTACTTTTTTTTTTTTTTGCACATATTTTATTGCAATTTGTTTCTTGCTCGAATGTGTAAGTATCGTGCAGCAGTCGTCACCAGCTTCACTTGCAGTGATTTCACCACCTGTCTAGACCAGTCACTTTGATGACTGTAGTTTCCTGCAGGGGTGGTCACCACGGTCGTCATCAGCTTCACTTGCAGTGATTTCACCACCTGTCTAGACCAGTCACTTTGATGACTGTAGTTTCCTGCAGGGGTGGTCACCACGGTCGTCATCAGATTCACTTGCAGTGATTTCACCACCTGTCTAGACCAGTCACTTTGATGACTGTAGTTTCCTGCAGGGGTGGTCACCACGGCCGTCATCAGATTCACTTGCAGTGATTTCACCACCTGTCTAGACCAGTCACTTTGATGACTGTAGTTTCCTGCAGGGGTGGTCACCACGGCCGTCATCAGCTTCACTTGCAGTGATTTCACCGTCTGTCTAGACCAGTCACTTTGATGACTGTAGTTTCCTGCAGGGGTGGTCACCACGGTCGTCATCAGCTTCACTTGCCGTGATTTCACCACCTGTCTAGACCAGTCACTTTGATGACTGTAGTTTCCTGCAGGGGTGGTCACCTTTTTTTTATGATTGATTATTTATGCATCATTTTCTTGCTTTCATAGTTTATTGGACAAGATTGACATCAAACTTTTTTTTTTCTTGTGTAGAAAAACTTATCTCCATCATGGTGTATTTCACTGAGCATCCTGATCCTGAGAAAAACTGCTTAGTCATCTTGAAGGATAGGGATCAACCTGTTGAAAATGGAGTCATTCTTCATGTAGGAGAGGCGGTGCATGGAAACTTTAGGACATTGCAGCCTTCCTTAGATAGTTCTAGAGTTCTATCTAGATGGTCTGAGGGAAGACCCTTGAATCAAGAATCATCCCTGAAAGTATGGTTCCTAGAATCTCCAATTCATAATAAAGCGCCAAGTCAGAATCCAGAGTTAACACTAGGTCGTCAAATTATTGAAGGTAAAGCTCGCTGGAGTTCATCGTTAAAAATCCATGGAGAATTCAGTTACACTCGCCATTATTGGGAATGGTTGGAAATCGTGGTTGCTCGCAATGAGCCGACACTTAAGAAGGCTCGTCTGCTTGATGCTGTGATGACTTCCTTATACACCTATGATCGTAACATCGATATAATTCGAGCCTTTTGTGAAGCGTGGTGTCCTTCAACAAATACTCTTCATACATCGTCTGGAGAATTGTCTATCTCCTTATGGGACATGTGGAGATTAGGAGGCCTTTCCATTAAAGGGAAGTTCTATGATGAAGTCATTCCTTGCTGCAAGGAATTGTTAGCATCATCTGACCAAAACAACGAAGGCCTCCCGAAAAGTTGTGAGTATCTATTTGCTGCTTATTATCATATAGCCTCTCAGAACTGTGATCATTTCCAGATTTCCATTAGTTCATGGATTTCTTTTTGGTTTAAGAGAGATTTGAAGTATGAGAAGCCTCCTCCTCGAAAAGCGAAGAAAGCTAGTCGTCCTCGTTCGACTCATAATCCAAATGGAGTTTCTATCAAATGTTCTGACTGGTCTGAGACAGAACTCGAGTTCTTTCATGAGCTGGGTGTAGAAGACGATTTGATAGAAAAGACTTACTTGGCTGCTTTTCTTTCTTGTTGGTTATGTGTATTTGTGTTTCCCAACCAGCAGGTTTCTCTTCGTCCAGAAGTCTTCAAAGTTGCAAGCCTTATGGCAGAAGGTTATGCTTTTAGTCTTGCTGTCTCGGTTTTGGCTAATATATATCATGGATTGGGCCAGATTTATAAAGCGTCTCCTTCGGCAGGACGTTCAGAGGCTTGTTTTCCAGTGCATTATGTTTACGCTTGGCTTGCTTATTATTTTAACACACATTATGCAGTTCCAGAGAAAGTTAGGGGCCCAATGATGGTTGAGTTTTCCGGAGAAGGTGGAGCTAAATACTTCGACGATTTTGAAGCTCGTGTACATATTCATAAAGGTAAATATGTATCGTGGTATGCGAATCTCCCTCCCCGCAACAAAGGCATGGTTCTGACAGATGATGACCAACTATCATTTTGGCATTCCTCATTCTTTATAAGTATTCGATCATGCTTCTTATCTTCCCGATGTGGGTCTTCGATGGTCATTGAATCTTATAATCCTTGTCGATTTAGCCGACAATTCGGATTTTACCAAGATGTGCCAAACGATCTAAGTGAAGAAGTTCCTGAGGTCAACTTATATAATGTATTGCGCCTTTGGATGATATGCGTTCGAGCAAAAACATTGTCTCAAGTTTATCTCCCTGCGCACGCGATGAAGCCACACATCCAAATTACCCAATGCTACAGGAGTTGGTGGTTGACAAAAAATGGAAATTATCTTGAAGAAGGCAGAGATAAATTGGTGGCTAGTGCTATTCCTCCTCCTCCCAAGCCAAAATTTCCTAAAAAGGTTGGTAATGACAACGGAGGCAAAAGGATTCGCATGTTTGAACCTGGTGAATTTTGCTCCAAGGATAATGATGGTAGTCAGAGCAGTAGCGGCGATCATCACTGGAAAAGGTCTAAAAAGTCCAAACAACCATCAGTATGTGAAGATGAATATTTTGATGGAGTTCCTGGCTCATCACAATTTCCTGAACTCCCTGCACCACTGGTAAGTGTTTTTTTTTATTCCCTCTTCATTATAATATTATAATATTGAAGATGCCCCTGTTCTTACTGATGCTGATGCTCAAACTCTGAAGATTCTTCGTGGAATGTTGGAAGATGCACAAGAAGAGCTGAAGAACTATAAGTGGATACCATGATCATGTTGGGTTTTATGTCCTAAAACTCGTAGATAGTGAATGTAACCGTTGACCGGATATTAATGAAATAATATTGATATATTTTTCATTAATTGTTATTAGTTATTTTATATTTGTCTTTGCCTAATAATAACCCTAATCCAATAAACTAGACATCCAAGGCTGTAATATGAGTCTTGAACTATATGTAGCGACATATGGGATCATTGTTCAAGAAACAGCCTAAAGGGTCTATAGTATAGGGATAAGACTGGGTGCCTTGTCCTGGTGACACTATGGATACGACCCACTTTGTATTTGATACAAACGCTGCGATCCAACGCGTTCGTGTAGGAGACATGCGAGTGGGGGTATCCTATGCAATGAGTTTGCATAAGACCGGACCGCGAAATAGTAACCACCGGTTATAACACCGTTAACTAGTTGGTTTTCTATTTCACTAGGACGACCTAGACAACTTAGTCTTAATCCTGAGTTGATTATGGACTCCTGCTCATGAGAGATTGTCCTTTGATTTGTATGGGTGAGAGTGGCCAATACGCCGACTCAATAAGCCTACCACTTTGGGGACAAGACCGAATGGGGAGCTGGGAACATAATCGTACAAGATGGAATTCACTCCTTCCCGACTTTAGGGAAGCAGATGAGTGTTCCCTTAAGTGGTTACTCCGAGTCTTGAACAAAGGGCCCTACCCTCTCAATGGCACGAGAGGGTTTTCTGTTTGATGGTTGGACCACAAACAGGTTGTTCATTAGAGGAGAATTGGTACTTAAGGAAATAGAGGTAACCTAGGGGTAAAACGGTAATTTGACCCAGCTGGTGTTACGGACACTCGTGAAGGACTAACTAGTCGATATTGGTCTATATCCGAGGACACAGAAAATATGTCTGCAGTGAGAAGAGTGCAACTGTGAGTCTATAGTGGAATGAACACACAGTTAACGAATATTGATTAATGTGGTTAATGAGTTTGACCAATTAATCTCACATCGTTGGAGCTTCTGATCTGCAGGTCCATTAGGTCCCACTGGTAGCTCATAAAGTAATTTGAGACAACTAAGTAATAAATGTAAATTGAAAATGTTCAATTTACTAAGGGAAACAAATATAATATATATTGATATATTATTATGAGAGAAATTAATATTTGAAGAAATTCAAATATAAATTTATGGAAGTTTGAAAGAGTTCAAATAATGAATTAATTTAAGGCCTAAAATGTGTTTGGGCAAATTAATTAATTCTAGGCCGGAAATTAAATATGTGATATTTAATTGGTGGTTAATTAATTAAAGAATTCATTAACCGGGAATTAATCAGTTATGGAAATAATTAATCACTTAAGGAAGTGATTAATCATTTATGGAAATGATCTAATCACTTATGGAAGTAATTAGTCATTTGTGGAAAAGATTAATCAATTATGGAATTGATTGATCATGATTGATTGATTAAGGAATAAGATTGAATCAATTTTGGAAAAGATTGATTTAATTGAATATTTTATTCATGGCCTCTCTTCTATAAATAGAACACTAGACCTAATTGGTCTAGGACACTTGACACTTTGCTCTTGCTCTTAGACTCTCAAGACAAGACCTAGAATTCTCTCTAGCCTCCCTCTTAGAGAAAGACTCCCACAAGTCTTTTGCCTCCTAGACCTAGAGTCATACCGGTGTAACCTCTGTGGTTATTGTGTCATTCAAGAAGAATTTTCCAGCGATCACAAGACAAAGGAGGCTGCTGCGTTTTGTTCGTTGGACCATCGTTGGCGACGAACGGTCAAGTCTACAACGGAGGTTTGTAACGGTTCTTCCCCTTTTCTTTAGAAAAGCATGAAAATAAATTTAGATTTATTTTTAAGCATGTTTAAACTGATTTTCCAGCAACTTTAAAGAGTGTTTAAAGTTTGTTTGAGTTTTCGTAACGATATTTTAATGTTAATTAATATACGGCGTAGGGTCCAATCGTTGCGCTTCCGCTGCGTGGGGACTTTTATTCCCTTCAATCGGCATCAGAGCCATCGCTGTCCCTATTAATTTCAATCGGAGAATCGATGCTGCTGCCGCCCAGATTCTGCCTCCAGACGCAACAGCGTCGGGACGTTACCTCAACAGTGTCTCGACGCTGTCTCGATACCGCAGGCGCCAGATATGGAAAGCACGCAGCGTCGGGACGCTATCAACACAGCGTCTCGACGCTGTCACGATGGAGGCGCGCATTAGGGTTTCAAGGGAAGGTCGGTCCGGTTCGGGTGGGCTGGGACCTATTTGGTCCGGTTCAGCCAACTTTTGGCATGGTTCGTGATTTTGGAAGCCGGTTCGAGGTGGTTCGGGGCGGTTCGTGCTGTCTAGACAAATTTTGGAGTTGCAGAAGGATTTTAGGATAGAATTTAGCTAAAATTATTGTAATTTAATGCTTTATTTTATCCTAGGGGCCAAAATTAACCGGTTCAATTGCTATTTATATGCTTTATGGATGTCATATAGAATAATTAATCACACCTTAGGTTATAAACATGCTCATGCATATTTTTATATATTATAAATAGTTATAATGTATGTTTAAATGCATGGAATTGTTTTCATATTTTTAATATAAGTGTATATTGATTATATGAAAAATTTGGAAAGCATGAAACATGTCATTACTTAAATTAAAATATAAATAGTTATGTTTAATGTGATGAATGAAGCATGCTTGATTGATTTTCTTGATTGGCTTATAATTGAAAATCAATATTGCATGAAGCATGAAACATCCATAGTTAATAATATAATAGTTATATTATTCATGCAATAAGTGTGGTTTAATTATTTAATTTGAATGAGATCGTTAAATGAATTAAACCCTAGATTCTTGATTATAGGATTAATCATTAAAATTTGAAATAGTTATTTAATATTAATGATTAGAAACCGTCAATCTATAATCAAGATTTGCATGCAAACATAAGATCATAGGATAAATTGGATTAATTTTAAATTGTTTTAAATTAATTAGACCTAGATCAGTTTCTAATAGGATTAGAATCTTTTCTTACTTAGAATTAAAAATAGTTTTAATTGACTAAGTAGGAAAATCATTGCTGTGATTATAAGGGAACTCCACCGGTAATGTTCTGTCTAAGGCTGGGGGTATTTAAGTTGACGGTTTACGGAACACCTCCTACCTGGGAACTGACCTGGAATACCGGAGTTGAATTAATCATAGTTAAATGTTAGCATGCAATGTCACTAGGTTTTTTAAAAGTGTTTAATGCACCTAGATCTTTAGAGTAAAGACCCTACATTACTGAGGTTATAAGGGAACTCTCTCGGTAAAGTTCTGTCTAAGGTTGGGGGTATTTAAGTTGACGGTTTACGGAACACCTCCTACCTGGGAACTGACCCGAACATTGAGTTGAATTAACCATAGTAATGTTGACTTGCAATGTTGGGTTTATTAAAAGAAGTTTAATTCACCCAAAAGATTGCAGTTGAATCCTTTCCATAATTGTTAAAATATGATCAGACTTAGATAGATTGACATAGCCGAATACTATCTAAGTTAAACAACCCTAAATTAACCGTATGACATTTTCAATGGGAGAAAAATTACAAAACAAGATTTAAATCAAGTTTTGCTCCTACGTCCCTATATTCACAACGTGAGGTTCATGCTCGGCTTCTAGTCGCCTTAGGAGCGGCCTCCCTTTGGAAAGTGTTTGCGTGAATCAATATCAAGGTAAATGGGAAAAATGTCTAAAGTAAGTGGGAGCGGGACACGTGTCAACGTATCCCTCGGTCTCCGCCCATAGTTCACACCGTGAGAGTACTATGATCCGCCTGCAGGTTGTCCTGGCGCAACCATCCCTTCGGAGGGCCTGATCATAGGACTCGGAACACCGTGAACTCCTGAATAGGATAGGAGCTCTTAGGCTAATCACCAACAGTTGTCTTTCCCTTCGGTAGCCTGTTGGTGCGTGCCTCTGAGATCTGAAAGTGGGAGGGTTACACTTACGAGGATGACTTAAAAGTGTTAACAAATCCTTGACCGAACAACGGTGGCTAATGTCTATAGGAATATGAGTTATTCTGGAATTAGAATTAGCTGAGAGGTGTCTCATTTCAAAGGAGGAGTACCTGATCACCCTTCGGTGGCTGATATTCTAAACCTCTGAAACATCGTTGCAAAACTAAATCAATAGTTTTAGGGTTCTGTGATTGTCTGTTTTGCTGAATTGATTGGATCATGTGCAATTGTTTGCTTGTATGATGGGTTAAGGCAAAGATAACTAATACGGTCATTGTTTGTTTAAATTTCAGCAATGTCTTCCTCAATTGTCTCTCTGCTTAAAAATGAGAAATTAACCGGCGAAAATTATGCTACGTGGAAGTCGAACCTGAATACGATTCTTGTTGTCGATGATCTGCGGTTCGTCTTAACGGAGGATTGTCCTCCAGCCCCTGCTCGTAATGCATCCCAAGCAGTTAAGGATGCTTATGACCGCTGGACAAAGGCCAATGATAAGACTCGCGTCTATATCCTAGCCAGCTTATCTGAAGTTTTGGCTAAAAGGCATGAGGGCATGGTAACAGCGAGGGAGATTATGAACTCTCTCCAGGAGATGTTTGGACAACCGTCCTACCAACTCCACCATGACGCTCTCAAATACGTTTATAGCTGTCGCATGAAAGAGGGCACGTCTGTTCGGGAGCATGTCCTGGATATGATGGTCCAATTCAACGTGGCAGAAGCAAACGAGGCGGTCATAGATGAGCGTAGTCAGGTTGCATTCATCTTAGAATCTCTTCCGAAGAGTTTTCTGCAGTTTCGAAGCAATGCAATGATGAATAAAATAACATTCAACCTGACTAGCCTCCTGAATGAGCTACAACTCTATCAGTCTCTTCTTAAGAACAAGGGACAGATAGAAGGAGAGGCAAACGTTGTTCACTCTAAAAGAAAGTTCGAGAAGGGTTCATCCTCTGGAACTAAATCTGTAGCCATTTCTTCAAAGAAAACTCAGAAGAAGAAAGGAAACAAGGGGAAAGCTCCCAGTACTGCTGCTAAAAGCAAGGGAAAAGCCAAAGCTATGGCAGATAAGGGCAAGTGTTTCCACTGCAATGTAGATGAACATTGGAAGAGAAACTGCCCAAAGTACCTTGCTGAGAAAAAGAAGGAAAAGGAAGGTAAATTTGATTTACTTGTTTTAGAAACATGCCTAGTAGAACATGATGAGTTTACCTGGATACTTGATTCAGGAGCAACTAATCATGTTTGCTCTTCTTTTCAGGAAAATAGTTCCTTTCGGCAGTAGAACGATGGGGAAATGACACTCAGGGTCGGAACTGGAGAAGTCATTTCAGCTAAAGCAGTGGGAGCTGCGAAGTTATTTTTTAGAAATAGATTCTTACTTTTAGAAAGTTTGTTAATTGTTCCCAAAATTAAGAGGAACTTAATTTCTATTTCATGTTTGATTGAACAATCGTATACAGTTACTTTTGATATGAATGAAGCGTTCATTTATAAAAATGGTGTACTTATTTGTTCAGCCAAATTGGAAAATAACTTGTATGTTTTAAGACCAACCGAAAACAAAGCACTTTTAAATCATGAATTATTTAAAACTGCAGAAACTCAAAGGAAAAGGCAAAAGATTTCTCCAACAAGTAACAATACTCATCTTTGGCATCTTAGACTTGGTCATATAAACATCGATAGGATCGGTCGTTTGGTAAAGAATGGACTTCTAAGTAAGTTAGAAGATGATTCACTACCACCTTGTGAATCTTGTCTCGAGGGAAAAATGACAAAGAGACCTTTTACTGGAAAAGGTTACAGAGCCAAAGAACCCTTAGAGTTAATACATTCGGATCTATGTGGTCCAATGAATGTAAAAGCTCGAGGAGGGTACGAATATTTCATCTCATTCATAGATGATTATTCAAGATATGGTTACTTGTACCTAATGGGACATAAGTCTGAAGCCCTTGAAAAGTTTAAGGAGTTTAAGGCTGAAGTTGAAAACCTATTGGGTAAATCTATTAAAGTACTTCGATCTGATCGAGGAGGGGAGTATATGGATCAAAGATTCCAGGATTATATGATAGAACATGGAATCCAATCTCAACTCTCAGCCCCTGGTACACCTCAGCAGAATGGTATGTCAGAGAGGAGAAATAGAACCTTGTTAGACATGGTTCGATCAATGATGAGCTATGCTCAATTGCCTAGCTCGTTTTGGGGGTATGCAGTGGAGACTGCAGTATACATCTTGAACAATGTTCCCTCGAAAAGTGTTTCTGAAACACCTTTCGAATTATGGAAGGGGCGTAAACCTAGTTTGCATCACTTTCGCATCTGGGGTTGTCCAGCACACGTGCTTGTGACAAATCCTAAGAAACTGGAACCTCGTTCAAAACTATGCCAATTTGTTGGTTACCCTAAAGAAACGAGAGGTGGTTATTTCTACGACCCACAAGAAAATAAGGTAATTGTATCGACAAACGCCACTTTCTTAGAGGAAAACCACATGAGAGATCATAAACCACGCAGCAAAATAATATTAGGAGAAGCTACTGAAGAATCATCAAGAGTTGTTGATGAAGTTGGACCTTCAACAAGGGTTGATGAAGGAACTAGTTCTTCAGATCCATCCCGTCCATCTCAAACGTTGGGAATGCCTCGACGCAGTGGGAGGGTTGTATTACAACCTGACCGCTACTTGGGTTTAACTGAAACTCAGTTTGTCATACCTAATGATGGCATTGAGGATCCATTGTCCTATCGACAGGCAATGAATGACGAAGATACGGATGAATGGGTCAAAGCCATGAACCTGGAAATAGAGTCAATGCACTCCAATTCTGTATGGGAACTTACAGATCTGCCAAAAAGGGGTAAAACCCATAGGGTGCAAATGGATCTATAAGAGAAAAAGAGATGCAGCTGGAAAGGTACAGACCTTCAAAGCTAGACTAGTGGCAAAGGGTTATACCCAAAAGGAAGGGGTTGACTATGAGGAAACTTTTTCTCCTGTAGCCATGTTAAAGTCCATAAGAATTCTCTTATCCATAGCCACATATTATGACTATGAAATATGGCAAATGGATGTCAAGACTGCCTTTCTGAATGGTAATCTTGAAGAGAATATCTTCATGTCTCAACCCGAAGGGTTCATAGCCCAATATCAGGAACAAAAGGTTTGTAAGCTCAATCGATCCATTTATGGATTGAAACAAGTGTCCATATCATGGAACATTAGATTTGATACTGCAATCAAATCTTTTGGCTTTGACCAAAACGTTGATGAGCCTTGCGTATACAAGAAAGTCAACAAAAGGAAAGTAGCTTTTCTAATACTTTATGTAGATGATATCCTACTCATTGGGAATGATGTAGGATACCTTACTGACATTAAGAAATGGCTAGCAGCCCAATTCCAAATGAAAGATCTGGGAGAGGCTCAATATGTTCTGGGAATAAAAATCATTAGGGATCGTAAGAACAAAACGCTAGCTTTGTCTCAAGCAACGTATATTGACAAGATGTTGTCTCGATATTCGATGCAAAACTCCAAGAAGGGACTACTACCCTTCAGACATGGGGTACACCTGTCTAAGGAACAATCTCCTAAGACACCTCAAGAAGTTGAGAACATGAGACACATTCCCTACGCCTCAGCTGTGGGCAGCTTAATGTATGCGATGCTCTGCACTAGGCCTGACATATGTTATGCAGTGGGAGTAGTCAGTAGGTATCAGTCTAATCCAGGGTTGGACCACTGGGGAGCGGTTAAGAATATCCTCAAGTATCTTCGGAGAACGAGGGACTACATGCTTGTGTATGGAGCTAAGGATTTGATTCTTACTGGATACACTGACTCTGACTTTCAAGCTGATAAGGATTCAAGGAAATCCACATCAGGGTCAGTATTCACCCTCAATGGAGGAGCAGTAGTGTGGAGAAGCATCAAACAAGGATGCATAGCAGACTCAACCATGGAGGCTGAGTATGTAGCAGCTTGCGAAGCAGCTAAGGAGGCAGTATGGCTTAGAAAATTCTTGACTGATTTGGAAGTGGTTCCGAATATGAACGTGCCCATAACACTATACTGTGACAACAGTGGGGTAGTAGCCAACTCAAAAGAACCTCGAAGCCACAAACGGGGTAAACACATCGAGAGGAAGTATCACCTGATACGGGAAATTGTGCAAAGAGGAGATGTGATCGTCACTAAGATCGCCTCAGAGCACAACATCGCTGATCCATTTACGAAGGCTCTCACGGCTAAAGTGTTTGAGGGTCATCTAGAGGGTCTAGGTCTACGAGATATGTATGCCATCTAATCTAGAGCAAGTGGGAGAAATGTATAAGGGGTATAAGGATGCCCTAGTTCATTGTATTATTTATATACATGACATTTCCAGCTTTAGATTATTGCATTTACATCCCACTAACTAGTGTTTTAGTTCAAGTGGGAGTTTGTTGGGTTTTATGCCCTAAAACTCGTAGATAGTGAATGTAACCGTTGACCGGATATTAATGAAATAATATTGATATATTTTTCATTAATTGTTATTAGTTATTTTATATTTGTCTTTGCCTAATAATAACCCTAATCCAATAAACTAGACATCCAAGGCTGTAATATGAGTCTTGAACTATATGTAGCGACATATGGGATCATTGTTCAAGAAACAGCCTAAAGGGTCTATAGTATAGGGATAAGACTGGGTGCCTTATCCTGGTGACACTATGGATACGACCCACTTTGTATTTGATACAAACTCTGCGATCCAACGCGTTCGTGTAGGAGACATGCGAGTGGGGGTATCCTATGCAATGAGTTTGCATAAGACCGGACCGCGAAATAGTAACCACCGGTTATAACACCGTTAACTAGTTGGTTTTCTATTTCACTAGGACGACCTAGACAACTTAGTCTTAATCCTGAGTTGATTATGGACTCCTGCTCATGAGAGATTGTCCTTTGATTTGTATGGGTGAGAGTGGCCAATACGCCGACTCAATAAGCCTACCACTTTGGGGACAAGACCGAATGGGAAGCTGGGAACATAATCGTACAAGATGGAATTCACTCCTTCCCGACTTTAGGGAAGCAGATGAGTGTTCCCTTAAGTGGTTACTCCGAGTCTTGAACAAAGGGCCCTACCCTCTCAATGGCACGAGAGGGTTTTCTGTTTGATGGTTGGACCACAAACAGGTTGTTCATTAGAGGAGAATTGGTACTTAAGGAAATAGAGGTAACCCAGGGGTAAAACGGTAATTTGACCCAGCTGGTGTTACGGACACTCGTGAAGGACTAACTAGTCGATATTGGTCTATATCCGTGGACACAGAAAATATGTCTGCAGTGAGAAGAGTGCAACTGTGAGTCTATAGTGGAATGAACACACAGTTAACGAATATTGATTAATGTGGTTAATGAGTTTGACCAATTAATCTCACATCGTTGGAGCTTCTGATCTGCAGGTCCATTAGGTCCTACTGGTAGCTCATAAAGTAATTAGAGACAACTAAGTAATAAATGTAAATTGAAAATGTTCAATTTACTAAGGGAAACAAATATAATATATATTGATATATTATTATGAGAGAAATTAATATTTGAAGAAATTCAAATATAAATTTATGGAAGTTTGAAAGAGTTCAAATAATGAATTAATTTAAGGCCTAAAATGTGTTTGGGCAAATTAATTAATTCTAGGCCGGAAATTAAATATGTGATATTTAATTGGTGGTTAATTAATTAAAGAATTCATTAACCGGGAATTAATCAGTTATGGAAATAATTAATCACTTAAGGAAGTGATTAATCATTTATGGAAATGATCTAATCACTTATGGAAGTAATTAGTCATTTGTGGAAAAGATTAATCAATTATGGAATTGATTGATCATGATTGATTAATTAAGGAATAAGATTGAATCAATTTTGGAAAAGATTGATTTAATTGAATATTTTATTCATGGCCTCTCTTCTATAAATAGAACACTAGACCTAATTGGTCTAGGACAATTGACACTTTGCTCTTGCTCTTAGACTCTCAAGACAAGACCTAGAATTCTCTCTAGCCTCCCTCTTAGAGAAAGACTCCCACAAGTCTTTTGCCTCCTAGACCTAGAGTCATACCGGTGTAACCTCTGTGGTTATTGTGTCATTCAAGAAGAATTTTCCAGCGATCACAAGACAAAGGAGGTTGCTGCGTTTTGTTCGTTGGACCATCGTTGGCGACGAACGGTCAAGTCTACAATGGAGGTTTGTAACGGTTCTTCCCCTTTTCTTTAGAAAAGCATGAAAATAAATTTAGATTTATTTTTAAGCATGTTTAAACTGATTTTCCAGCAACTTTAAAGAGTGTTTAAAGTTTGTTTGAGTTTTCGTAACTGTATTTTAATGTTAATTAATATACGGCGTAAGGTCCAATTGATGCGCTTCCGCTGCGTGGGGACTTTTATTCCCTTCAGATCAGACTTCATTTTTTTTTATCATTGTAGGACTTTTTTTTATATTCTTTTATCGAAGATATCTCCATTTTTTTTGTAATAGGCAAGATTTTTTTTATTCAACATATACTTGTTTCGCATAATGGAATAATGATTTTTTTTATTTTATGGACTGAGCTTAAAGTTTCCTTTAAGTTGCCTACATACCCATTAATAAACGGGATCAAGTCATAACGTAGTTCAGGGTAAATTTTTTTTTTTTTTTTTTTTTTTGCCGTTCACCTTTTTAACTCATGCGAGCTAGGAATATCATGCAGTTTAGGCTCTTGCGATACGGAGCATTACATTTCACGCATAAAACTTTTTAAGAAATTTGCCATTTATCTGGTCTATTCTTAATCCGTCTTTATCCACGATCTAGTATGCTCCATTTGTGTAGACTTCTTTGACGACGTAGGGTCCATCCCATTTAGGTGTGAATTTGTTCCCTGTATGTCGTGTCGTGATGATGGGTCTTCGAACAGCAAGTACAAGATCACCCACTTGAAATGATCGAAGCTTCACATTCTTGTCGAAGGCTTTAGACATTCGTGCTTGGTAGCATTCCAACGCTTGTTGAGCCTCTAACCTTCTTTCATCAAGTGCTTCTAACTCTTGAAGGCGCAACCTAGCATTATCTTCCGTTGTCAACCCTTCTTGGACAGCCATCCTTAATGAGGGAATCTCTCTTTCTAACAGGAGCACAGCTTCTACCCCATAGACGAGAGAATAAGGTGTGACCCCTGTAGGAGTGCGATGAGTAGTTCGGTAAGCCCACAACACTTCACCGATCTTTTCTTGCCAATCTCTCTTTGTCTTGGAGACTACTTTCTTCAATAAGTTACACAACGTCTTATTGAATGCCTCTGCCAACCCATTTGCCGCGGCATTGTACATGGAGGACTTGTATTGCTTGAAGTTAAACTTCTCACACAACTTGTCCATTAGGCCGTTGGAGAATTGCTTTCCATTATCTGTCACAATGCGATGAGGGATACCATACCGATAAATTATATGAGTTCGGACGAAATCCACAACATTTTCTTTCTTGGCTTCTTTCAATGCGACAGCTTCAGCCCATCTTGAGAAGTAATCCGTCCCTGCAAGAATGTAAGAATGTCCTGCCGAAGACTTGGGTGTTATAGGGCCAACAAGGTCAAGTCCCCAAGCTTCAAAAGGCCATGAAGCTACAGTCGGATGAAGAGGCTCCGGTGGCTGATGTATGAAGTTTTCATGGAACTGGCAGGCTCCACACTTCTTTGCATATTCCATTGAGTCTTGAATCATTGTAGGCCAATAATAACCCATCCTTTTTAATTGAAACTGGAGTTTTGGACCCGACTGGTGGGCGCCACAAACACCTGAATGTGCCTCAACTAATGCCTTTGCTGCTTCTTCCTTTCCAAGGCATCAAAGGAAGAGTCCCTCGTAAGAACGACGATAAAGCGTCTCTTTGTAGTAGATAAATCGAGCCCCTCTTCTTCGTATATCGGTCCTACGTCTGGGATCTGTGGGAAGTCTTCCATGTTGAAGATAATTTATAATAGGTTGTCGCCAGTCCTCTTCTTCAATTGCAAAAACAGAAATCATATTTGCTTCTTGGCATTCATCTTCTACTGGCGGCACAATCCACCTCTGACAAAGTGAGATGTTCATCGACATATCTTCCGGGATCGTCAGGGCAGTCGCCAAATGTTGGGATTGGTGCCCTAAAACTTGTAGATAGTGAATGTTAAACGAATTATATACTTATTCGATAAAATTACTGAATAAAGTAAATTGCACATATAATAACCCAAATCCAATAAACCAAGATCCATGGCTATAGGATGAACACTTGAGCTTTATGTAGAGACATAAAAGTGGATCAAGCTTGAGTAATAGCCAAAACGGTCTATGGTATAGGAATAGGGTTGGGTACCTTATTCTGGAGACACTATGAGACGCGGCCCACTTTATAGATGATATAGACGATGTGATCCTAAATCGTCCATGTAGAGACATGCGAGTGGGGGCGTCCTATGCAATGAGTTTGCATAAGACCAGGACCGAGAAATAAGTCGCTCTCGCTTTATAACACCGTTTACTGACGAGACTGACTATTTCATGTGATGACCTAGGTAACTCGATCTTAATCCTGAGCTAACTATGAACTCCTGTTTATTCGGGCTTATCCTTAGATCTGCATAGGTGAGAGTGGCTCAGTATCGCCGACTCAATAAGCCTCCCATTTCAGGGATAGGAACGGGTAGATAGCTGGGGACATAGTCGTGCAAGAAGGAATTCACTCCTACCCGAATTAGGGATAGTAGAGAGGTTGTTCCCTTAAGTGCTGACTCCGAGGCTTGAATAAAGGGATCCCGCCCTCTCATTGGCCCGAGAGGGACTCGGTTTATTGGTTGGACCATAAACCAATTGTTCATTAGAGGATCAGTGGGACTTAAGGAACTAGAAGTACTATAGGGGTAAAACGGCTTTTTGACCTAGCTATAGCTACGAACAACCTGTGAAGGATTGACTTACTAATCATGGTTAAATCAAGTGGACAGAAATATATCTATAGTGAGGGGAGTGCAACTATCGGGCTATAGTGGAGTGTCCCGATAGTTAACGAATGTTGGCTAGCTTGGCAATGAGATTAGTCGGTTAGCCTCGAATCGTTGGAGCCCATGATCTATAGGTCCATTAGGTCCCCCTACTAGCTCATATCGGAATTAAGCCTAGAACAAAAGATAGGAAGCTTTGAATCGTTCAAAAATCGGGAAAAAGGATATTATCGTAAATTGTGTTTGACACAATAATTTAATTATGAATTAAATTAGAAAATGAGAGATGGAGTATTTAAAAGTGTTTTGAATACCATATATATGTATTAGGAATCATATATGATTTATTGCACAAGATTAGAATGATTAATTGGATTAATCATAAGAAATCATTTTGTAATGCCTCAAAATCAATTACCTAATGTTAAATTCAATTTGGAATTGAAATGAACATTAAATTGCAAGCTTGAAATTAGATTTCAATTTGTATTTGGTGGATTTAGTTGGAAATCCACTTATGCATGAACATTCAAAGTGGAAAGACAACTCACTCATGCATTGTTGCATGTCTTGTGAGATGTACACCTAGAACCCACTTGAACTTGCAAATACACCATGTGTCTTGTGTCTTGAGGCTTGGCTTTGCATGGAGAATGTCTTTAAAAGGAGCTTGAATCAAATTCAAAGGGATGAGAGCCATTTTTCCTTAATGTTATGCTGCTGGAATTTGGACTCAAAGTTCTCTCATCTCTCATTCTTCTCCATTGCTTGATGCTTCAAGCATTCCCTTCCCATTCCCTATCTTATATAGACTCCCACAAGTCGTTCTTGGCCCGGAGTATAGTAGGGAAGACTCTAGAGGTTGTCCAAGGAGCATAGGAGAGGCAAACACCACAAGGAGTTCAACATAAGTGAGCTACAAAGGTTGGTGTTTTCTAAACTCTCTATTCTATCTTTTCTAGAACATGCATGCTTTAGGAGTAAAATTGAATGTCTTAAGTGCTTTCGATCTTCAATTGCTTCCGCATGTGTAATATGTACACCTTCACCAAATTTGCTAGAGCATCTGCCTTTTTATTTTCTGATCTTGGAACATGCTCCAGTACTATACTATCAAATCTTTCTAGCAGTTGTCTTGCATAGATAAAATAAGGTTTCAAGTCTTTATGCTTTACTTCATACTGGAGTAAGAGTTGACTAACGACCAACTTTGAATCACCATAGATCTCAATATATGCTATGCCAATTTCCAAGGCCATTTGGAGGCCAATTATCAGCGCTTGATATTCAGCAACATTATTTGAACACAATTCACCAAGCACAAAGCTGTAGGGGAGCATGTGTTTCTCAGGTGAAATAAAGACGATTCCTGCCCCTGCTCCACTTCTTCGTGCTGCACCATCAAAATACATGGTCCAAGGTTCAGTGATTTCAACATAGAAGACTTCTTCATCAGGTAGGTCTTCACATAACTTCCAATCCGACGGGATTAGATGATCAGCCAAGAAGTCGGCTAATGCCTGCCCCTTAATCGCCTTCTGAGGTACATAAACGATGTCATATTGCTGGAGTAAGATGGCCCACTTAGCTAGGCGTCCAGAAATAACCGGCCTTGATAGAACGTACTTAATAGGATCAGCTTTCGCGACCAAGTGCACTGTGAAAGCTTGCATGTAATGCCTTAACTTGTCAATAGCGAAGAAAAGAGCAAGGCACATTTTCTCAATGGGTGAGTAATTTATCTCAGCACCATTCAGAGTCCTGCTTAAGTAATAAAGGGCTCGTTCTTTTCCTTTCTCACCTTCTTGTACCAATAACGCTCCGAGCGATCTTTCTTGAGCAGCGATGTATAGAATCAATGGCTTTCCAGATATAGGGGCTCCTAAGACAAGAGGGTTAAGCAAATATTTCTTAATGCTTTCGAAAGCGTTTTGACATGCTTCATCCCACTCAAATTTTTCTCCTTTCCTCTGAAGGTGTTCATATAACACATGCGGAAGCAATTTTAGGATCGAAGGCACTTAACTACATCAATTTTAGAAAATGAAAACATGCTGTCCAAATACCGTAAGATGAGAGCAGAATTTTTACCAACCTTTTGGAGACCGATTCAACAACTCCCTTTGATTCCTTTGATCACGAACGGTGTGTGGACCACCTCTAGTGTCTTCCCTACTATTCTCCGGGCCAAGAACGACTTGTGGGAGTCTATAGAGATAGGGAATGGGAAGGGAATGCTTGAAGGTTCAAGCACTAGAGAGATATATGGAGATGAGTGAGTTTGAGACCAAAATCCAGCAGCATAACAATATGGAAAATGGCTCTTATTCCTTTGAATCTGATTCATACTCCTTATATAGACATCTTCCATGCAAAGAGAAGCCTCATGACACTAGACACATGGTGAAATTGCAACTCAAAGTGGATTCTAGGTGTTTAATTCACAACACATGCAACTAGTGCATGGTTGTGTTGTTTTCCACTATGCATCAACATGCAAGAGTGGGAATGCCACTAAATCCACTTAAAATTGAATCTAAATTCTCAATTTTCAGCTTACAATTCATTCCTATTTCAATTCAAAATTGAAATTGATTTCTAGGCAATTAATTTGTACAATTCCAAGTAATTTTTACATGATTAATCCAATTAATCTTTATCACCTAGTGCCATGAATTATATATGATTCCTAATACATATATATTGTATTCAAAACACTTTTAAATACTCCATCTCTCATTTTCTAATTTAATTCATAATTAAATTATTGTGTCAAACACAATTTACGATAATACCCGTTTTCCCGATTTTGAACGATTCAAAGCTTCCTATCTTTTTGTTCTAGGCTTTGTTCCGATATGAGCTAGTAGAGGGACCTAATGGACCTATAGATCATGGGCTCCAACGATTCGAGGCTAACCGACTAATCTCATTATCCAAGCTAGCCAACATTCGTTAACTACCGGGACACTCCACTATAGCCCGATAGTTGCACTCCCCTCACTATAGATATATTTCCGTCCACTTGATTTAACCATGATTAGTAAGTCGATCCTTCACAGGTTGTTCGTATCTATAGCTAGGTCAAAAAGCCGTTTTACCCCTATAGTACTTCTAGTTCCTTAAGTCCCACTGATCCTCTAATGAACAATTGGTTTATGGTCCAACCAATAAACCGAGTCCCTCTCGAGCCAATGAGAGGGCGGGATCCCTTTGTTCAAGCCCCGGAGTCAGCACTTAAGGGAACAACCTCTCTACTATCCCTAAATCGGGTAGGAGTGAATTCCTTCTTGCACGACTATGTCCCCAGCTATCTACTCGTTCCTATCCCTGAAATGGGAGGCTTATTGAGTCGGCGATACTGAGCCACTCTCACCTATGCAGATCTAAGGATAAGTCCGAATAAACAGGAGTTCATAGTTAGCTCAGGATTAAGATCGAGTTACCTAGGTCATCACATGAAATAGTCAGTCTCGTCAGTAAATGGTGTTATAAAGCGAGAGCGACTTATTTCTTGGTCCTGGTCTTATGCAAACTCATTGCATAGGACGCCCCCACTCGCATGTCTCTACATGGACGATTTAGGATCACATCGTCTATACCATCTATAAAGTGGGCCGCGTCTCATAGTGTCTCCAGAATAAGGTACCCAACCCTATCCCTATACTATAGACCGTTTTGGCTATTACTCAAGCTTGATCCACTTTTATGTCTCTACATAAAGCTCAAGTGTTCATCCTATAGCCATGGATCTTAGTTTATTGGATTTGGGTTATTATATGTGCAATTTACTTTATTCAGTAATAACTTTACTGAATTAGTCTCGATAACGCCTTTATCGAATAAGTATATAATTCGTTTAACATTCACTATCTACGAGTTTTAGGACACCAATCCCAACATCCTCATTAGCCTTTGAAAAGGTTGGCATCGACTAGCTAAGTTAGAGATGAATCTTCGAATGTAGGCCAAACGACCTTGCAAGCTTCGCAACTCATGTAAGTTTTTAGGCCTTGGCATCTTTTGAATGGCGTCAATCTTTGACTGGTCTATTTCGATTCCTCGATGTCTAACAACGAATCCAAGGAATTTCCCAGAAGTAACACCGAATGCACATTTGAGAGGGTTCATCCTCAATTGATACTTTCTCAAACGATCAAAGACCACTTTTAGCTCTTTCAAGTGATCTTGTCGTCTCTTTGACTTAACAACAAGATCATCGACATAGCACTCGACATGTTTATGCAGCATATCGTCGAAGACCTTTTGCATAGCACGTTGATAAGTAGCACCAGCATTCTTCAATCCAAAGGGCATCACTTTGTAACAGTATATCCCTTTTGGAGTTCGAAAGGCCGTCATTTCTTCATCTGCAAGAGCCATTCGAATCTGGTTATAACCCGATGATCCATCCATAAAAGACAAAGCTTCACGTCCTGTGGTGGCATCCACCATGAGTTCTGTGATTGGCAATGGAAAATCGTCTTTTGGGCATGCGTTATTCAAATCGCGAAAGTCAACGCAAACGCGAAGCTGTCCATTCTTCTTTCTAACAGGAACAATGTTGGCTATCCACGTGGGGTATTTCACCTCACGGATTAATCCTGCTTCTATCAACTTATTGACCTCTATTTCAATTTGAGGGATAAGTTCCGGGCGAAAGCGTCGTTGAGCTTGCTTGACTGGTCGATAACCCTCTTTAATTGCGAGATGATGGACAGCTACTTTTGGATCAAGCCCAGGCATCTCTTTATATGACCAAGCGAAGATGTCTCTATACGAAGCGAGTAAACTCATATATTCACCCTCTTCTTCGGGAGTAAGTGACATGCTTATAAAAGTTGGGCGTGGCTCTTCTGGTGTACCCAGGTTTACCTCTTTAAGCTCATCTACTGTGGATTCGCTGCCGTCTTCAAGTGATAAAGGTGCTTCGTCCTCATCTACTTCAGACGTTTCGACCTCTGCTTCTTCTTCAACAGTGATATGAAGACAAGAGGTTTGTTCTTCTTCCTGGTCCCTATCTTCTTTTGAAGGATTGGTGATGACAACATCACGTCGCTTCACCTTCAAGGAACCATCCGTATCGACAGTAACAAAGGTTTTTCTTTTCATTCGCGAAGGAGTCGCACTACGAATCTCTTCATCAGCCTTCGTGAACTTTTCCTTTTTCATCGCATCTTCATACTGAAGTCGGTGAGAAATCGATGAAGCAGACTGTTCTTTTTTGTCTCTTTTCGTGGTAACACTTAACCTCTGAAAAACTGATGGTCGAGTCACATCCAGAGTTGAAAATGTACTCTCTTCTTTCCCCATGGGCACATTTAACCTTTGAAAGGCTGAAGGTCGAGTGACATTCGGAGTTGAAAATGTACTCTCTTCTTCCTCACTGGGCATATTTAACCTTCGAAAAGCTGAAGGTCGCGTGACATCCGGAGTTGAAAGTGTACTCTCTTCTTCACCAACAGGCATACTTAACCTTCGAAAAGCTGAAGATCGAGTGGAGCTATTGGTAAGTTGTGCACTTTCTTCTTCTGTTTCATTCACAATTATCCTCTGAAAGACAGAAGCACGAGCAACTGGTGGCCTGATGCGCCTAAAAACAGAAGCTCGTTGGTCGACGCTCTCTTCTTCTTTTGAGTCATCAACCTCCTCTACTGTTATATGATTTATGTCTGCCACTTTCGCCTTCCCTTTTCTTGTTATGCGAACCGGTTCGGGCGATTTATATTCAAGTCCTTTTCTCGTCGTAGGCAGACTATAGCCTTCCTTTAGAAGCTTCTTCTGTGTTGCAGAGAGCTCAGATCTGTCATCAAAAACCCTTAGACTTTTAAACTCAGTGTGAGTTGTGAAGTCATAACCCGCTTTCGCTAGAAGTTTGTATGCCTTGGGGTCGAACCCGTCTTTAGTCCGTTTGTCAGGCAAAATCGTTTTTTTCTGGTCATCCTTAGGTTTCTTAACCTCCTGCTTTGTGATCTTTGTAAGAGGCATAGTGAAACTTTCCTTCAGAATTTCGACGTCACCGACCTTTATGCTTTTCGGACATTCAGTGAAAGGTGATTCACCCTTTTTACGCCGAGATAAAGGGACGTATCGTAGGACAGGTGAACATTTCTCATCCTCTACAACTTTAGGTTTCACAAGGCTTGTAGATGTTTCACCCTTTTTCAGGTCACATGCCTTCACATCCTCAACAACTTCCTTCCTTGCATCTGCTTGTGGCTCTAAGTCGAGTTTATCATTCTTTTTTATCAAGGGGATTTCTGTAGGTATAGTTTCCCCTGTGTTGTCGCTCTTCATATAAAATTTTGCATCAGCGAAATGGGATTCAGCTTCTGAAAATGGGTTAGTGTCAGCTTCAACTTTCTTAATGCGATTTTGATAGAACTTGAAGCACTGGTGCAATGTAGAGGTTATCACTCCATTGCCATGGATCCAAGGACGACCTAATAGCAGCTTATAAGTGGTCTTGGAATCTATCACATGAAACAAAGTATCGGCCTTCAAATCCCCAATGATGAGCTCGAGACGTATCATGCCAATCGCTCGTTGTCCGCCTTGATTGAAACCTTGAATCACCAATTTACTGTTTGATAATTCTTCCATCGAGATGCCTAATTGCTTCATGGTTGACTTAGGCATTATATTGACAGCTGATCCATCGTCGATGAGGATTCGACCTACCCTCTGTTCTCGGATGTATCCCGAGACGAATAAAGGTCTATTATGAGGCTTTGAGCCTAGCAGCAAATCTTCATCGGAAAATCCTATAGTCATGCAACACGAAGCACATGTGCGTGCCTCGGAGGTTGGGATGTTTGTACCATCGGATTCTATCAATGCATTAATAAGGACACTTTTAGCTTCCTGAGGAAGTGACAATAAATCCTTTATGCTGAAGGAGGATAAGTCTCCTGGACCTGCCACCGTTCCCGAGGAACTAGCAGGGACATCATCTAAGCCTATTAGAGACTACTTTCAGCCCGTGTTTCAAGGGCAACAATCGGGGATTGTCTATGCCCTGATCAATGCCAACAACTTTGAGCTAAAGACCAGTCTCATTCAGATGGCTCGAGATTGTGCTTATAGAGGATCGCCCACCGACGACCCAAATTCTCATCTAAAATCATTTTTAGACATTTGTGGGACTGTAAAAATAAATGGAGTTTCTGAGGATGCCATTCGCTTACGCTTGTTTCTTTTTTCTTTGCAGGATAAAGCACGAGATTGGTTGCAGTCTATTCCCCCTGGGAGCATCACCACCTGGGATGCTTTGGTCCAGGCCTTTCTGAAGAAATTTTTCCCTCCTGCAAAGACGGTCAAGCTGAGGACCGAGATTGGGACGTTCCAGCAACAATTTGATGAGTAGTTGTTCGAGGCTTGGGAGCGTTATAAAGAGTTGCTGAGGAAGTGCCCTCAGCATGGTTATCCTGACTGGTTACAAACCCAACTCTTTTATAACGGTCTTAACCCCAGTACTAAAACTATCGTCGATGCAGCTGCAGGTGGGACTCTGTTCTCCAAGACCGTGGAGAATGCTCGCACACTTCTAGAGGATATGGCCACCAACAGCTATCAGTGGCCATCTGAGCGGTCTGCACCTAAAAAGATTGCTGCTGGAGTGTTCGAGATTGACAATGTAAGTGCACTTCAGGCCCAGATGTCTTCCCTGGCTAATGCTTTTCTGAAATTTTCAGGTACAGGGAGTGCACAGTCAATTGAATCAGCTGCTGCTTTAGCATCTAAATCTCAGGAGGAGACCATCGAGCAGGTTCAGTACGTATCAAATTTTAATTCTAGGGGATATAATAATAATTCTACACCTACACATTATCACCCTAACAATAGGAACCATGAAAATTTTTCTTATGCTAATAATAAAAATGTTCTTAATCCTCCTGGTTTTGCCCCTCAAACTCAAGAAAATAAAAAATCTTTAGAGGATCTTGTTGGAGCTTTCATTGCAGAGTCTAGTAACAGGACAAACAAGTTGGAGGAGGCAGTCATTGCCATCAACACCACAGTAAACGACCACAGTGCAGCCATCAGAAACATTGAGACTCAGCTGGGACAGTTGGTAAGTGTTGTAAACACCATGAACAAAGGTAAGGCCCCAGCTGAGCAGGAGAAAACCCAGATGGAGTACTGTAAGGCTATTATGGTGCACCAGGAGGAAGTTGAAGAGGAGCCTGAGTCTGAGGAGTATGACACGCCTACTGGGGAAGCTGAGGAGGACACATCATCAGATGAAGCTGAAAAGCCTGCACCTGAGCCTCCTATTCCTTCTCCCACATTGATGGTCCTCAAAGACAAGAAAAAGAAAAAGAAAAAGAAGAACAATCAGGTTCAGTTTGATAAATTTATGAATGCTTTTATGAGTTTGAACATTAATATTCCTTTTGCCGAAGCACTAGAGATGCCCCAATACAACAGGTTCATGAAGGAATGGCTAGCAAAGAAAAAGAAAGAGAAGAAGGTTGACACCGTATACCTCGCTTCCACATGCAGCGCCAGAGTTCAGCAGAAGGTACCTGAAAAAGTAGCAGATCCAGGGAGTTTTTATGTTCCTTGTAGCTTTGGTACTTATTCTTTTAGAGCATTGTGTGATTTAGGTGCTAGCATTAATATTATTCCTTTATCCTTGTGCAAAAAGTTAGATATAGGTGAGATTAAATCTACTCCTGTTAGGCTCCAATTGGCTGATCAGTCTGTGGTTAGACTAGTTGGCATTATAGAAAATGTTTTAATTAGAGTAGGTAGATTTTTCCTCCCTATTGATTTATATGTTATGGATATGATGGAAAATCCTTCAATGTCTGTCATACTAGGAAGACCATTCCTCGCTACTGGGCGAGTGATTATTGATAATGAGCGCAGGGAGCTCACTGTTAGAGTCCAGAATGAAAAAGAGATATTCAAAGCGGTTGAAGACTCCAAGGATCATTCTGAAGTGCTCGTGATGGGCTACAGGAAAGGTGCAAGCAAGAGCACCTCTGGTAGATTCACAGAAAAGAAGCCTCCTTGATGCACGATCAGCACGTCAAGCTAATGACGTTAAACAAACGCTTTTGGGAGGCAACCCAAGTTATTTGAATTATGTTTTTGCGTTTTGTGTTTTTTGTTTTGTAGGTCTTGGTTCCAGTTTCTTCTTTGCTTGCAAGCTTCCATAAAAAGGCCATCATCATTCCAGGGCAGTATTGTTCACTCCTTCCATTCTTTTATTGTTCTCATGCTTGTTTATGCCGTATTTTCTTTATACATTGAGGACAATGCATGTTTTAAGTTTGGGGGTGAAATATCATGTTTGTGGAGCCCTTGAGCATCTGAGTTCGGGCTATAGTTTTGAGCTTTCTTTAAATTGAGCATATGGTTGTTTTCTGGATGCTATTTTTGCATGACTATGATTTCTTAGGATAGGCTTCCTTGTCAATTCTCAAGCTTTCGATGAGTTGTAAGCATGAGTGCCCAAAAAGGGAGACTTTTTAAACTTTTTCTAGGAGATGTCTTGCATGAGTAGAGTATTTGTCTTGGTTAGATCTGGATTTGAATGCTTAGGAGCGAATTATTAGGTTCATATGCTTGTTGTCACCTCGATAGGTGTAGGGAAGAGCTAAAGAGTTAATTTTTTGCAAATTAGCATGTTTGATCTTGCTTGGGAGGAAAGAAAAGAATATATGCTTATCATGATCATGAAAGAAAAATCACTCTTGTCTTTACTTTTGAAAGAAAAGAAACTATTATGCCATGGCTAGTGCACAGTATGCAATGAGTAATAAAGTTTAGGCAAAAAGAGCTACCCCTATTGTGATCAGTTAGGCCAGCCAAAGGGTAAAACTCGGGTTATGGGTCCCTGCAATAGGTGTGTGAAAGCTAGTGCCACATATAAATGCTTGATTTAATTTTCAATTATAAGCACCTAAGTATGGATGAAAACAAACTAATTTGTTCCATTGACTCGTTAGTGAATCCTTAGTGCCAGTGTAGAGGGAAGATGAGTTGAGAGTTTAGTAATCCAATCCCGGGCTAGTAGAGTCTAATCTAGTTGAGTTAGATCTCGCTTGTGTAAGTTAATTTTGGAAAACTTTTGATTTGTCTCCCTCATTGGTCCTTATGTGCATGTCTTTTGATTGCTTGATTATTGACTTTTGAGCCTTGAGGATTGAGTCATGTTTGTTGCCTCCATTCTACCATTATATGCTTGATTTTTAGTTTACTCGAGGACTAGCAAAAGCTTAAGTTTGGGGGTGTTTGATAGCGAGCATAGCTAGCTAGTTTTCCCTAATTAATTTAGCTAGTCTTTTATGATTTATTGGCCATTTTATTGCACTTAAATGTTTATTTTTTAGGAAATTGTTGATTAGAGCTAAAACGTGATATTGGAGTTAATCGGGTGACGTGAGAAGAGGCCTGTTGAAGGAGAAATTTTGACCAATCACAAATTGCCACGTCGTTACATGAAATTAATGGCGAAATTATAATTAATTAAATTTGAGACCAATTATAAATTGACATGTGTCCCAAATTTAATTTGAAGACAAAGTTGGCCAATTAATTTGACCAATTAATTAAAAAATAATAATTATTTGGATCGAATTTGGGTCATATGGTTTTGGGTCAAATATGAACCAGACCCAAGACTAAATAGTTCAGCCCAAGACCAATAGAGCCCAAACCCAAGTTGTTGGCCCAAAAGTCACAAGGGCCCATCCAGCGGGAACTCTATAAATAGAGGGGTTCTCTTCCATTTTGAGGGGTCAGAATTTTGAAGCTCCAAGCCAGAGTCAGAGAGTTCAGAGAAACTTCATCAAGATTGAAGACTGAAGACTGAAGACTCCTTGAAATCCATAAGTTTCAAAGTGCTGAACCCTTCTTGAAGATTGAAGACTCCTTCAAGATTAGAAGACTTCAAGCTTCAAGAATCCATTGAAGCTTCAGACTCGAGATCAAGCGTTCCAGTCCTCGAGTGAAACACATCCACACACAAGAGAGAGAATGAGAGGATTAACATTAGAGATTGTACATCCACACGCATACAAATATTAATACAAATATACTTTTATTCCACGTGTCTCCATCTTCGAAGTTACGTGTGAACAAATTGGCACGCCCAGTGGGACCTCTCTACCTCTCATCTCTTTCTCTTGTTAAAAGATCCAACCAACGTGATGGCATCAAAGAAAGCTCCCGCGAAGGTTACAACATCAAGCGACTCTTACACTGGTCCTATCACTCGTAGTCGTTCCCAAGGAATTGAGATTAGGGAGGATCATACTCCTCTTGCTGTTGCAAACAGGATCTCAAAGCTGATTGAAGAATCCTCTAAGGATAAGGTTGCAGTCAAAGACAACCCGTTGTTCGAATCTGTCGTTCCAACATCTAAGCAGCCAAATGATGCACTAAATCCTGATGTGATGTCTGTCATGATGGCTGATGTAGACCAGGATGAAAGAATGGCAGAGATGGAAAGAAAACTCAATCTCTTGATGAAGGCAGTTGATGAAAGAGATCTGGAGATTGCCTATTTGAAAAACCAGCTGCAAAACCGAGAAACGGCTGAGTCTAGCCAGACCCCTGGTGCAGGAAAGAATGATAAGGGGAAAGCTATCGTGCATGAGGACCAACCGCAACACTCTGCATCAGTGGCCTCTTTGTCTGTCCAACAGCTGCAAGACATGATCATGAATTCCATCAGGGCTCAATATGGTGGACCCACTCAAATTTCCCTCTTGTATTCTAAACCTTATACAAAGAGGATTGACAATCTCAGACTGCCCGCTGGGTATCAGCCTCCCAAATTCCAACAGTTTGATGGAAAGGGCAACCCAAAGCAGCACATCGCCCACTTTGTTGAAACCTGTGAGAACGTTGGTACTCAGGGAGATTTGCTTGTTAAGAAATTTGTCCGAACACTGAAAGGAAACGCGTTCGATTGGTACACTGACCTGGAGCCTGAGACAATTGACAGTTGGGAACAGATTGAGAGAGAGTTTCTGAATCGCTTCTACAGTTCGAGGCGAACAGTTAGTATGACGGAACTCACGAGCACAAAGCAACGGAAGGGTGAACCAGTCATCGACTACATCAACCGTTGGAGAGCCTTGAGTCTCGACTGTAAGGATAGACTCTCCGAGGTATCCTCTGTTGAAATGTGCACCCAAGGCATGCACTGGGGACTTCTTTACATCTTGCAGGGGATAAAACCCCGGACCTTTGAAGAACTGGCGACTCGCGCTCATGATATGGAGTTGAGCATTGCTAGTAAAGGGAACAAAGATCCCGTAGTCCCAGACATGAGGAAGGAAAAGAAGGAAGTCAAAGGCACTGAGAAAGTTACGAAGAGTGCCACAAAAGAATCCATGGTCGTCAACACGACCCCTTTGAAATTTTCCTCCAAAGGAGAAGAAAGTAAAACCGATAAGCGAATGGAGACAGGCGAGAGACGTCGCCTAACTTTAAAAGAAAGAAAAGAAAAGGTGTATCCGTTTCCAGACTCCGACGTCCCAGATATGTTGGAACAACTGTTGGAGAAGCAATTAATTGAACTCCCCTAATGCAAACGACCGGAAGAGTTAGGAAAAGTCAATGATCCTAACTACTGCAAGTATCATCGAGTCGTTAGCCATCCAGTGGAGAAATGTTTCGTTTTAAAGGAGCTAATCCTTAAGTTGGCTCGTGAAAAGAAAATTGAGCTGGACCTTGATGAGGTGGCCCAAGCAAATCATGCAACGATAACGGCGAATGTAGGGGATCAAATTCCTCTAATCTTCTCATGTGATTATGAAGAAAGGCTGATTCAATTTGGGACCCTTGATCCCGTAGTGGTTCGATTCCGAAAAGAAGCCACAATGAAGGGGTCCCAAGAAAAATATAATTCCATTGAAGATGAGAACGAAGGCTGGACCCTTGTCGTTCGTTGCAAAAAGCAAAAGCAAAGTTACGCACGGAAAGAGTCCCACTTATTTCGAGACAGTAAAAGAAAGGTTAAATCTCAAAGGAAGAAGGGAAAAAAGAAATCAAGGAGGTCAAAGCATGTCGTGGAGGAAAGTGAAGATTTCTTTTGCCCTCCACAACCCATAACTTTGGCAGAATACTTCCCAGGGCGCTTTCTCGATGATGGTCAAGGAGAAGCACTTGAAATCGTCACTTGTCACATTGTGGACGTGGTGGAAGATGATGATGTCCCTGCTAGTTCCTCGGGAACGGTGGCAGGTCCAGGAGACTTATCCTCCTTCAGCATAAAGGATTTATTGTCACTTCCTCAGGAAGCTAAAAGTGTCCTTATTAATGCATTGATAGAATCCGATGGTACAAACATCCCAACCTCCGAGGCACGCACATGTGCTTCGTGTTGCATGACTATAGGATTTTCCGATGAAGATTTGCTGCTAGGCTCAAAGCCTCATAATAGACCTTTATTCGTCTCGGGATACATCCGAGAACAGAGGGTAGGTCGAATCCTCATCGACGATGGATCAGCTGTCAATATAATGCCTAAGTCAACCATGAAGCAATTAGGCATCTCGATGGAAGAATTATCAAACAGTAAATTGGTGATTCAAGGTTTCAATCAAGGCGGACAACGAGCGATTGGCATGATACGTCTCGAGCTCATCATTGGGGATTTGAAGGCCGATACTTTGTTTCATGTGATAGATTCCAAGACCACTTATAAGCTGCTATTAGGTCGTCCTTGGATCCATGGCAATGGAGTGATAACCTCTACATTGCACCAGTGCTTCAAGTTCTATCAAAATGGCATTAAGAAAGTTGAAGCTGACACTAACCCATTTTCAGAAGCTGAATCCCATTTCGCTGATGCAAAATTTTATATGAAGAGCGACAACACAGGGGAAACTATACCTACAGAAATCCCCTTGATAAAAAAGAATGATAAACTCGACTTAGAGCCACAAGCAGATGCAAGGAAGGAAGTTGTTGAGGATGTGAAGGCATGTGACCTGAAAAAGGGTGAAACATCTACAAGCCTTGTGAAACCTAAAGTTGTAGAGGATGAGAAATGTTCACCTGTCCTACGATACGTCCCTTTATCTCGGCGTAAAAAGGGTGAATCACCTTTCACTGAATGTCCGAAAAGCATAAAGGTCGGTGACGTCGAAATTCTGAAGGAAAGTTTCACTATGCCTCTTACAAAGATCACAAAGCAGGAGGTTAAGAAACCTAAGGATGACCAGAAAAAAACGATTTTGCCTGACAAACGGACTAAAGACGGGTTCGACCCCAAGGCATACAAACTTCTAGCGAAAGCGGGTTATGACTTCACAACTCACACTGAGTTTAAAAGTCTAAGGGTTTTTGATGACAGATCTGAGCTCTCTGCAACACAGAAGAAGCTTCTAAAGGAAGGCTATAGTCTGCCTACGACGAGAAAAGGACTTGGATATAAATCGCCCGAACCGGTTCGCATAACAAGAAAAGGGAAGGCGAAAGTGGCAGACATAAATCATATAACAGTAGAGGAGGTTGATGACTCAAAAGAAGAAGAGAGCGTCGACCAACGAGCTTCTGTTTTCAGGCACATCGGGCCACCAGTTGCTCGTGCTTCTGTCTTTCAGAGGATAATTGTGAATGAAACAGAAGAAGAAAGTGCACAACTTACCAATAGCTCCACTCGATCTTCAGCTTTTCGAAGGTTAAGTATGCCTGTTGGTGAAGAAGAGAGTACACTTTCAACTCCGGATGTCACGCGACCTTCAGCTTTTCGAAGGTTAAATATGCCCAGTGAGGAAGAAGAGAGTACATTTTCAACTCCGAATGTCACTCGACCTTCAGCCTTTCAAAGGTTAAATGTGCCCATGGGGAAAGAAGAGAGTACATTTTCAACTCTGGATGTGACTCGACCATCAGTTTTTCAGAGGTTAAGTGTTACCACGAAAAGAGACAAAAAAGAACAGTCTGCTTCATCGATTTCTCACCGACTTCAGTATGAAGATGCGATGAAAAATGAAAAGTTCACGAAGGCTGATGAAGAGATTCGTAGTGCGGCTCCTTCGCGAATGAAAAGAAAAACCTTTGTTACTGTCGATACGGATGGTTCCTTGAAGGTGAAGCGACGTGATGTTGTCATCACCAATCCTTCGAAAGAAGATAGGGACCAGGAAGAAGAACAAACCTCTTGTCTTCATATCATTGTTGAAGAAGAAGCAGAGGTCGAAACGTCTGAAGTAGATGAGGACGAAGCACCTTTATCACTTGAAGACGGCAGCGAATCCACAGTAGATGAGCTTAAAGAGGTAAACCTGGGTACACCAGAAGAGCCACGCCCAACTTTTATAAGCATGTCACTTACTCCCGAAGAAGAGGGTGAATATATGAGTTTACTCGCTTCGTATAGAGACATCTTCGCTTGGTCATATAAAGAGATGCCTGGGCTTGATCCAAAAGTAGCTGTCCATCATCTCGCAATTAAAGAGGGTTATCGACCAGTCAAGCAAGCTCAACGACGCTTTCGCCCGGAACTTATCCCTCAAATTGAAATAGAGGTCAATAAGTTGATAGAAGCAGGATTAATCCGTGAGGTGAAATACCCCACGTGGATAGCCAACATTGTTCCTGTTAGAAAGAAGAATGGACAGCTTCGCGTTTGCGTTGACTTTCGCGATTTGAATAACGCATGCCCAAAAGACGATTTTCCATTGCCAATCACAGAACTCATGGTGGATGCCACCACAGGACGTGAAGCTTTGTCTTTTATGGATGGATCATCGGGTTATAACCAGATTCGAATGGCTCTTGCAGATGAAGAAATGACGGCCTTTCGAACTCCAAAAGGGATATACTGTTACAAAGTGATGCCCTTTGGATTGAAGAATGCTGGTGCTACTTATCAACGTGCTATGCAAAAGGTCTTCGACGATATGCTGCATAAACATGTCGAGTGCTATGTCGATGATCTTGTTGTTAAGTCAAAGAGACGACAAGATCACTTGAAAGAGCTAAAAGTGGTCTTTGATCGTTTGAGAAAGTATCAATTGAGGATGAACCCTCTCAAATGTGCATTCGGTGTTACTTCTGGGAAATTCCTTGGATTCGTTGTTAGACATCGAGGAATCGAAATAGACCAGTCAAAGATTGACGCCATTCAAAAGATGCCAAGGCCTAAAAACTTACATGAGTTGAGAAGCTTGCAAGGTCGTTTGGCCTACATTCGAAGATTCATCTCTAACTTAGCTAGTCGATGCCAACCTTTTCAAAGGCTAATGAGGATGTTGGGATTGGTGTCCTAAAACTCGTAGATAGTGAATGTTAAACGAATTATATACTTATTCGATAAAGGCGTTATCGAGACTAATTCAGTAAAGTTATTACTGAATAAAGTAAATTGCACATATAATAACCCAAATCCAATAAACTAAGATCCATGGCTATAGGATGAACACTTGAGCTTTATGTAGAGACATAAAAGTGGATCAAGCTTGAGTAATAGCCAAAACGGTCTATAGTATAGGGATAGGGTTGGGTACCTTATTCTGGAGACACTATGAGACGCGGCCCACTTTATAGATGGTATAGACGATGTGATCCTAAATCGTCCATGTAGAGACATGCGAGTGGGGGCGTCCTATGCAATGAGTTTGCATAAGACCAGGACCAAGAAATAAGTCGCTCTCGCTTTATAACACCGTTTACTGACGAGACTGACTATTTCATGTGATGACCTAGGTAACTCGATCTTAATCCTGAGCTAACTATGAACTCCTGTTTATTCGGACTTATCCTTAGATCTGCATAGGTGAGAGTGGCTCAGTATCGCCGACTCAATAAGCCTCCCATTTCAGGGATAGGAACGAGTAGATAGCTGGGGACATAGTCGTGCAAGAAGGAATTCACTCCTACCCGATTTAGGGATAGTAGAGAGGTTGTTCCCTTAAGTGCTGACTCCGGGGCTTGAACAAAGGGATCCCGCCCTCTCATTGGCTCGAGAGGGACTCGGTTTATTGGTTGGACCATAAACCAATTGTTCATTAGAGGATCAGTGGGACTTAAGGAACTAGAAGTACTATAGGGGTAAAACGGCTTTTTGACCTAGCTATAGATACGAACAACCTGTGAAGGATCGACTTACTAATCATGGTTAAATCAAGTGGACGAAAATATATCTATAGTGAGGGGAGTGCAACTATCGGGCTATAGTGGAGTGTCCCGGTAGTTAACGAATGTTGGCTAGCTTGGATAATGAGATTAGTCGGTTAGCCTCGAATCGTTGGAGCCCATGATCTATAGGTCCATTAGGTCCCTCTACTAGCTCATATCGGAACAAAGCCTAGAACAAAAAGATAGGAAGCTTTGAATCGTTCAAAATCGGGAAAACGGGTATTATCGTAAATTGTGTTTGACACAATAATTTAATTATGAATTAAATTAGAAAATGAGAGATGGAGTATTTAAAAGTGTTTTGAATACAATATATATGTATTAGGAATCATATATAATTCATGGCTCTAGGTGATAAAGATTAATTGGATTAATCATGTAAAAATTACTTGGAATTGTACAAATTAATTGCCTAGAAATCAATTTCAATTTTGAATTGAAATAGGAATGAATTGTAAGCTGAAAATTGAGAATTTAGATTCAATTTTAAGTGGATTTAGTGGCATTCCCACTCTTGCATGTTGATGCATAGTGGAAAACAACACAACCATGCACTAGTTGCATGTGTTGTGAATTAAACACCTAGAATCCACTTTGAGTTGCAATTTCACCATGTGTCTAGTGTCATGAGGCTTCTCTTTGCATGGAAGATGTCTATATAAGGAGTATGAATCAGATTCAAAGGAATAAGAGCCATTTTCCATATTGTTATGCTGCTGGATTTTGGTCTCAAACTCACTCATCTCCATATATCTCTCTAGTGCTTGAACCTTCAAGCATTCCCTTCCCATTCCCTATCTCTATAGACTCCCACAAGTCGTTCTTGGCCCGGAGAATAGTAGGGAAGACACTAGAGGTGGTCCACACACCGTTCGTGATCAAAGGAATCAAAGGGAGTTGTTGAATCGGTCTCCAAAAGGTTGGTAAAAATTCTGCTCTCATCTTACGGTATTTGGACAGCATGTTTTCATTTTCTAAAATTGATGTAGTTAAGTGCCTTCGATCCTAAAATTGCTTCCGCATGTGTTATATGAACACCTTCAGAGGAAAGGAGAAAAATTTGAGTGGGATGAAGCATGTCAAAACGCTTTCGAAAGCATTAAGAAATATTTGCTTAACCCTCTTGTCTTAGGAGCCCCTATATCTGGAAAGCCATTGATTCTATAGATCGCTGCTCAAGAAAGATCGCTCGGAGCGTTATTGGTACAAGAAGGTGAGAAAGGAAAAGAACGAGCCCTTTATTACTTAAGCAGGACTCTGAATGGTGCTGAGATAAATTACTCACCCATTGAGAAAATGTGCCTTGCTCTTTTCTTCGCTATTGACAAGTTAAGGCATTACATGCAAGCTTTCACAGTGCACTTGGTCGCGAAAGCTGATCCTATTAAGTACGTTCTATCAAGGCCGGTTATTTCTGGACGCCTAGCTAAGTGGGCCATCTTACTCCAGCAATATGACATCGTTTATGTACCTCAGAAGGCGATTAAGGGGCAGGCATTAGCCGACTTCTTGGCTGATCATCTAATCCCGTCGGATTGGAAGTTATGTGAAGACCTACCTGATGAAGAAGTCTTCTATGTTGAAATCACTGAACCTTGGACCATGTATTTTGATGGCGCAGCACGAAGAAGTGGAGCAGGGGCAGGAATCGTCTTTATTTCACCTGAGAAACACATGCTCCCCTACAGCTTTGTGCTTGGTGAATTGTGTTCAAATAATGTTGCTGAATATCAAGCGCTGATAATTGGCCTCCAAATGGCCTTGGAAATTGGCATAGCATATATTGAGATCTATGGTGATTCAAAGTTGGTCGTTAGTCAACTCTTACTCCAGTATGAAGTAAAGCATAAAGACTTGAAACCTTATTTTATCTATGCAAGACAACTGCTAGAAAGATTTGATAGTATAGTACTGGAGCATGTTCCAAGATCAGAAAATAAAAAGGCAGATGCTCTAGCAAATTTGGTGAAGGTGTACATATTACACATGCGGAAGCAATTGAAGATCGAAAGCACTTAAGACATTCAATTTTACTCCTAAAGCATGCATGTTCTAGAAAAGACAGAATAGAGAGTTTAGAAAACACCAACCTTTGTAGCTCACTTATGTTGAACTCCTTGTGGTGTTTGCCTCTCCTATGCTCCTTGGACAACCTCTAGAGTCTTCCCTACTATACTCCGGGCCAAGAACGACTTGTGGGAGTCTATATAAGATAAGGAATGGGAAGGGAATGCTTGAAGCATCAAGCAATGGAGAAGAATGAGAGATGAGAGAACTTTGAGTCCAAATTCCAGCAGCATAACATTAAGGAAAAATGGCTCACATCCCTTTGAATTTGATTCAAGCTCCTTTTAAAGACATTCTCCATGCAAAGCCAAGCCTCAAGACACAAGACACATGGTGTATTTGCAAGTTCAAGTGGGTTCTAGGTGTACATCTCACAAGACATGCAACAATGCATGAGTGAGTTGTCTTTCCACTTTGAATGTTCATGCATAAGTGGATTTCCAACTAAATCCACCAAATACAAATTGAAATCTAATTTCAAGCTTGCAATTTAATGTTCATTTCAATTCCAAATTGAATTTAACATTAGGTAATTGATTTTGAGGCATTACAAAATGATTTCTTATGATTAATCCAATTAATCATTCTAATCTTGTGCAATAAATCATATATGATTCCTAATACATATATATGGTATTCAAAACACTTTTAAATACTCCATCTCTCATTTTCTAATTTAATTCATAATTAAATTATTGTGTCAAACACAATTTACGATAATATCCTTTTTCCCGATTTTTGAACGATTCAAAGCTTCCTATCTTTTGTTCTAGGCTTAATTCCGATATGAGCTAGTAGGGGGACCTAATGGACCTATAGATCATGGGCTCCAACGATTCGAGGCTAACCGACTAATCTCATTGCCAAGCTAGCCAACATTCGTTAACTATCGGGACACTCCACTATAGCCCGATAGTTGCACTCCCCTCACTATAGATATATTTCTGTCCACTTGATTTAACCATGATTAGTAAGTCAATCCTTCACAGGTTGTTCGTAGCTATAGCTAGGTCAAAAAGCCGTTTTACCCCTATAGTACTTCTAGTTCCTTAAGTCCCACTGATCCTCTAATGAACAATTGGTTTATGGTCCAACCAATAAACCGAGTCCCTCTCGGGCCAATGAGAGGGCGGGATCCCTTTATTCAAGCCTCGGAGTCAGCACTTAAGGGAACAACCTCTCTACTATCCCTAATTCGGGTAGGAGTGAATTCCTTCTTGCACGACTATGTCCCCAGCTATCTACCCGTTCCTATCCCTGAAATGGGAGGCTTATTGAGTCGGCGATACTGAGCCACTCTCACCTATGCAGATCTAAGGATAAGCCCGAATAAACAGGAGTTCATAGTTAGCTCAGGATTAAGATCGAGTTACCTAGGTCATCACATGAAATAGTCAGTCTCGTCAGTAAACGGTGTTATAAAGCGAGAGCGACTTATTTCTCGGTCCTGGTCTTATGCAAACTCATTGCATAGGACGCCCCCACTCGCATGTCTCTACATGGACGATTTAGGATCACATCGTCTATATCATCTATAAAGTGGGCCGCGTCTCATAGTGTCTCCAGAATAAGGTACCCAACCCTATTCCTATACCATAGACCGTTTTGGCTATTACTCAAGCTTGATCCACTTTTATGTCTCTACATAAAGCTCAAGTGTTCATCCTATAGCCATGGATCTTGGTTTATTGGATTTGGGTTATTATATGTGCAATTTACTTTATTCAGTAATTTTATCGAATAAGTATATAATTCGTTTAACATTCACTATCTACAAGTTTTAGGGCACCAATCCCAACATTTGGCGACTGCCCTGACGATCCCGGAAGATATGTCGATGAACATCTCACTTTGTCAGAGGTGGATTGTGCCGCCAGTAGAAGATGAATGCCAAGAAGCAAATATGATTTCTGTTTTTGCAATTGAAGAAGAGGACTGGCGACAACCTATTATAAATTATCTTCAACATGGAAGACTTCCCACAGATCCCAGACGTAGGGTCGATATACGAAGAAGAGGGGCTCGATTTATCTACTACAAAGAGACGCTTTATCGTCGTTCTTACGAGGGACTCTTCCTTTGATGCCTTGGAAAGGAAGAAGCAGCAAAGGCATTAGTTGAGGCACATTCAGGTGTTTGTGGCGCCCACCAGTCGGGTCCAAAACTCCAGTTTCAATTAAAAAGGATGGGTTATTATTGGCCTACAATGATTCAAGACTCAATGGAATATGCAAAGAAGTGTGAAGCCTGCCAGTTCCATGAAAACTTCATACATCAGCCACCGGAGCCTCTTCATCCGACTGTAGCTTCATGGCCTTTTGAAGCTTGGGGACTTGACCTTGTTGGCCCTATAACACCCAAGTCTTCGGCAGGACATTCTTACATTCTTGCAGGGACGGATTACTTCTCAAGATGGGCTGAAGCTGTCGCATTGAAAGAAGCCAAGAAAGAAAATGTTGTGGATTTCGTCCGAACTCATATAATTTATCGGTATGGTATCCCTCATCGCATTGTGACAGATAATGGAAAGCAATTCTCCAACGGCCTAATGGACAAGTTGTGTGAGAAGTTTAACTTCAAGCAATACAAGTCCTCCATGTACAATGCCGCGGCATATGGGTTGGCAGAGGCATTCAATAAGACGTTGTGTAACTTATTGAAGAAAGTAGTCTCCAAGACAAAGAGAGATTGGCAAGAAAAGATCGGTGAAGTGTTGTGGGCTTACCGAACTACTCATCGCACTCCTACAGGGGTCACACCTTATTCTCTCGTCTATGGGGTAGAAGCTGTGCTCCCGTTAGAAAGAGAGATTCCCTCATTAAGGATGGCTGTCCAAGAAGGGTTGACAACGGAAGATAATGCTAGGTTGCGCCTTCAAGAGTTAGAAGCACTTGATGAAAGAAGGTTAGAGGCTCAACAAGCGTTGGAATGCTACCAAGCACGAATGTCTAAAGCCTTCGACAAGAATGTGAAGCTTCGATCATTTCAAGTGGGTGATCTTGTACTTGCTGTTCGAAGACCCATCATCACGACACGACATACAGGGAACAAATTCACACCTAAATGGGATGGACCCTACGTCGTCAAAGAAGTCTACACAAATGGAGCATACTAGATCGTGGATAAAGACGGATTAAGAATAGACCAGATAAATGGCAAATTTCTTAAAAAGTTTTATGCGTGAAATGTAATGCTCCATATCGCAAGAGCCTAAACTGCATGATATTCCTAGCTCGCATGAGTTAAAAAGGTGAACGGCAAAAAAAAAAAAAAAAAAAAATTTACCCTGAACTACGTTATGACTTGATCCCGTTTATTAATGGGTATGTAGGCAACTTAAAGGAAACTTTAAGCTCAGTCCATAAAATAAAAAAAATCATTATTCCATTATGCGAAACAAGTATATGTTGAATAAAAAAAATATTGCCTATTACAAAAAAAATGGAGATATCTTCGATAAAAGAATATAAAAAAAAGTCCTACAATGATAAAAAAAAATGAAGTCTGATCTGAAGGGAATAAAAGTCCCCACGCAGCGGAAGCGCATCGATTGGACCTTACGCCGTATATTAATTAACATTAAAATACCGTTACGAAAACTCAAACAAACTTTAAACACTCTTTAAAGTTGCTGGAAAATCAGTTTAAACATGCTTAAAAATAAATCTAAATTTATTTTCATGCTTTTCTAAAGAAAAGGGGAAGAACCGTTACAAACCTCCATTGTAGACTTGACCGTTCGTCGCCAACGATGGTCCAACGAACAAAACGCAGCAGCCTCCTTTGTCTTGTGATCGCTGGAAAATTCTTCTTGAATGACACAATAACCACAGAGGTTACACCGGTATGACTCTAGGTCTAGGAGGCAAAAGACTTGTGGGAGTCTTTCTCTAAGAGGGAGGCTAGAGAGAATTCTAGGTCTTGTCTTGAGAGTCTAAGAGCAAGAGCAAAGTGTCAAGTGTCCTAGACCAATTAGGTCTAGTGTTCTATTTATAGAAGAGAGACCATGAATAAAATATTCAATTAAATCAATCTTTTCCAAAATTGATTCAATCTTATTCCTTAATTAATCAATCATGATCAATCAATTCCATAATTGATTAATCTTTTCCACAAATGACTAATTACTTCCATAAGTGATTAGATCATTTCCATAAATGATTAATCACTTCCTTAAGTGATTAATTATTTCCATAACTGATTAATTCCCGGTTAATGAATTCTTTAATTAATTAACCACCAATTAAATATCACATATTTAATTTCCGGCCTAGAATTAATTAATTTGCCCAAACACATTTTAGGCCTTAAATTAATTCATTATTTGAACTCTTTCAAACTTCCATAAATTTATATTTGAATTTCTTCAAATATTAATTTCTCTCATAATAATATATCAATATATATTATATTTGTTTCCCTTAGTAAATTGAACATTTTCAATTTACATTTATTACTTAGTTGTCTCAAATTACTTTATGAGCTACCAGTGGGACCTAATGGACCTGCAGATCAGAAGCTCCAACGATGTGAGATTAATTGGTCAAACTCATTAACCACATTAATCAATATTCGTTAACTGTGTGTTCATTCCACTATAGACTCACAGTTGCACTCTTCTCACTGCAGACATATTTTCTGTGTCCTCGGATATAGACCAATATCGACTAGTTAGTCCTTCATGAGTGTCCGTAACACCAGCTGGGTCAAATTACCGTTTTACCCCTAGGTTACCTCTATTTCCTTAAGTACCAATTCTCCTCTAATGAACAACCTGTTTGTGGTCCAACCATCAAACAGAAAACCCTCTCGTGCCATTGAGAGGGTAGGGCCCTTTGTTCAAGACTCGGAGTAACCACTTAAGGGAACACTCATCTGCTTCCCTAAAGTCGGGAAGGAGTGAATTCCATCTTGTACGATTATGTTCCCAGCTCCCCATTCGGTCTTGTCCCCAAAGTGGTAGGCTTATTGAGTCGGCGTATTGGCCACTCTCACCCATACAAATCAAAGGACAATCTCTCATGAGCAGGAGTCCATAATCAACTCAGGATTAAGACTAAGTTGTCTAGGTCGTCCTAGTGAAATAGAAAACCAACTAGTTAACGGTGTTATAACCGGTGGTTACTATTTCGCGGTCCGGTCTTATGCAAACTCATTGCATAGGATACCCCCACTCGCATGTCTCCTACACGAACGCGTTGGATCGCAGCGTTTGTATCAAATACAAAGTGGGTCGTATCCATAGTGTCACCAGGATAAGGCACCCAGTCTTATCCCTATACTATAGACCCTTTAGGCTGTTTCTTGAACAATGATCCCATATGTCGCTACATATAGTTCAAGACTCATATTACAGCCTTGGATGTCTAGTTTATTGGATTAGGGTTATTATTAGGCAAAGAAAAATATAAAATAACTAATAACAATTAATGAAAAATATATCAATATTATTTCATTAATATCCGGTCAACGGTTACATTCACTATCTACGAGTTTTAGGGCATAAAACCCAACATGATCATGGTATCCACTTATAGTTCTTCAGCTCTTCTTGTGCATCTTCCAACATTCCACGAAGAATCTTCAGAGTTTTAGCATCAGCATCAGTAAGAACAGGGGCATCTTCAATATTATAATATTATAATGAAGAGGGAATAAAAAAAAACACTTACCAGTGGTGCAGGGAGTTCAGGAAATTGTGATGAGCCAGGAACTCCATCAAAATATTCATCTTCACATACTGATGGTTGTTTGGACTTTTTAGACCTTTTCCAGTGATGATCGCCGCTACTGCTCTGACTACCATCATTATCCTTGGAGCAAAATTCACCAGGTTCAAACATGCGAATCCTTTTGCCTCCGTTGTCATTACCAACCTTTTTAGGAAATTTTGGCTTGGGAGGAGGAGGAATAGCACTAGCCACCAATTTATCTCTGCCTTCTTCAAGATAATTTCCATTTTTTGTCAACCACCAACTCCTGTAGCATTGGGTAATTTGGATGTGTGGCTTCATCGCGTGCGCAGGGAGATAAACTTGAGACAATGTTTTTGCTCGAACGCATATCATCCAAAGGCGCAATACATTATCTAAGTTGACCTCAGGAACTTCTTCACTTAGATCGTTTGGCACATCTTGGTAAAATCCGAATTGTCGGCTAAATCGACAAGGATTATAAGATTCAATGACCATCGAAGACCCACATCGGGAAGATAAGAAGCATGATCGAATACTTATAAAGAATGAGGAATGCCAAAATGATAGTTGGTCATCATCTGTCAGAACCATGCCTTTGTTGCGGGGAGGGAGATTCGCATACCACGATACATATTTACCTTTATGAATATGTACACGAGCTTCAAAATCGTCGAAGTATTTAGCTCCACCTTCTCCGGAAAACTCAACCATCATTGGGCCCCTAACTTTCTCTGGAACTGCATAATGTGTGTTAAAATAATAAGCAAGCCAAGCGTAAACATAATGCACTGGAAAACAAGCCTCTGAACGTCCTGCCGAAGGAGACGCTTTATAAATCTGGCCCAATCCATGATATATATTAGCCAAAACCGAGACAGCAAGACTAAAAGCATAACCTTCTGCCATAAGGCTTGCAACTTTGAAGACTTCTGGACGAAGAGAAACCTGCTGGTTGGGAAACACAAATACACATAACCAACAAGAAAGAAAAGCAGCCAAGTAAGTCTTTTCTATCAAATCGTCTTCTACACCCAGCTCATGAAAGAACTCGAGTTCTGTCTCAGACCAGTCAGAACATTTGATAGAAACTCCATTTGGATTATGAGTCGAACGAGGACGACTAGCTTTCTTCGCTTTTCGAGGAGGAGGCTTCTCATACTTCAAATCTCTCTTAAACCAAAAAGAAATCCATGAACTAATGGAAATCTGGAAATGATCACAGTTCTGAGAGGCTATATGATAATAAGCAGCAAATAGATACTCACAACTTTTCGGGAGGCCTTCGTTGTTTTGGTCAGATGATGCTAACAATTCCTTGCAGCAAGGAATGACTTCATCATAGAACTTCCCTTTAATGGAAAGGCCTCCTAATCTCCACATGTCCCATAAGGAGATAGACAATTCTCCAGACGATGTATGAAGAGTATTTGTTGAAGGACACCACGCTTCACAAAAGGCTCGAATTATATCGATGTTACGATCATAGGTGTATAAGGAAGTCATCACAGCATCAAGCAGACGAGCCTTCTTAAGTGTCGGCTCATTGCGAGCAACCACGATTTCCAACCATTCCCAATAATGGCTAGTGTAACTGAATTCTCCATGGATTTTTAACGATGAACTCCAGCGAGCTTTACCTTCAATAATTTGACGACCTAGTGTTGACTCTGGATTCTGACTTGGCGCTTTATTATGAATTGGAGATTCTAGGAACCATACTTTCAGGGATGATTCTTGATTCAAGGGTCTTCCCTCAGACCATCTAGATAGAACTCTAGAACTATCTAAGGAAGGCTGCAATGTCCTAAAGTTTCCATGCACCGCCTCTCCTACATGAAGAATGACTCCATTTTCAACAGGTTGATCCCTATCCTTCAAGATGACTAAGCAGTTTTTCTCAGGATCAGGATGCTCAGTGAAATACACCATGATGGAGATAAGTTTTTCTACACAAGAAAAAAAAAAGTTTGATGTCAATCTTGTCCAATAAACTATGAAAGCAAGAAAATGATGCATAAATAATCAATCATAAAAAAAAGGTGACCACCCCTGCAGGAAACTACAGTCATCAAAGTGACTGGTCTAGACAGGTGGTGAAATCACGGCAAGTGAAGCTGATGACGACCGTGGTGACCACCCCTGCAGGAAACTACAGTCATCAAAGTGACTGGTCTAGACAGACGGTGAAATCACTGCAAGTGAAGCTGATGACGGCCGTGGTGACCACCCCTGCAGGAAACTACAGTCATCAAAGTGACTGGTCTAGACAGGTGGTGAAATCACTGCAAGTGAATCTGATGACGGCCGTGGTGACCACCCCTGCAGGAAACTACAGTCATCAAAGTGACTGGTCTAGACAGGTGGTGAAATCACTGCAAGTGAATCTGATGACGACCGTGGTGACCACCCCTGCAGGAAACTACAGTCATCAAAGTGACTGGTCTAGACAGGTGGTGAAATCACTGCAAGTGAAGCTGATGACGACCGTGGTGACCACCCCTGCAGGAAACTACAGTCATCAAAGTGACTGGTCTAGACAGGTGGTGAAATCACTGCAAGTGAAGCTGGTGACGACTGCTGCACGATACTTACACATTCGAGCAAGAAACAAATTGCAATAAAATATGTGCAAAAAAAAAAAAAAAGTAGGAGACAATAAAATCTACAGCACAATCAAAGCAGTTCTATGTACACATCCAATAAGGACACCGATGGAATATATACATATTCAAAAAAAAAAAAAGTTTTGAATATGTATATACCTTTCAAGTGGTGGACAAAGATTGATGTTGTGTCCTAGGAGATTGTCGAATAACTTTGTTAGTTCCAAATCCTACAAAGAAAAGACAGTAATTAGCAAAAAAAAAAAAAGGTCGGCAAAGTGAGTAAAAAAAAGGGAGATGTAAAAAAAAAGTGGCAACAAGGAAAGTAAGGAAAAAATGTTACGGAAGATCAAGTTAAAAAAAAAAAAAAAAAAAAAAAAAAAAAAAACCAATGAAGAAAATCAAACATTGCGGCGCATTAAAATAAAAAAAAAAGATGAAGCTGTGTGTATGGCACTTGTCCTAAAAAAAAAAAAAATCTTTTAGATGCATATCGCTGGCGGCAAAGTTTGAGATTGAATAATGAAATTTGTTAAGTTTTGTGATTAGGTGGGATTTGAATGAAAAAAAATGTTGAAAAGAGTTTTATGATTATGAAGATAGAAGTTTGCGGCTGGGGCATTCACTTAACCTAAAAAAATTAATTTTATTTTTAAGTGCAAGACATGAAGTGGCGTTACCAAAAAAAAAAAAGTGTATGTTGATGTTGGTGGCTGCTGACACTGAATATACACACATGAAAAGAAATATACAACTTGATACAAGAAGTCATGAAGCCAAAGGCAAGAAAGAGGAACACATGTGTGGGTAAAATTCTGGTGGACGACAATTTGAAAAAAAAATAATAAAGAGCATGCATGTGTTACGCGAAAACCCAGCGGTTGAAGTTGAAGCATAGGAGAAGAATTGAAACAGCAGAAGCTTATCGATTGAAAAAAAGAAGGAATTCTTAAATCAATTTTGACTTACCGGCGGCAAAATTATAAGCTTCACGCTTACACCAACATTTAACAAAAGCGGTGGTGAGATTTTAAAAAGTTTGTTGCGGAAAAAAAAAATTGATACATAAATCCAGGCGCACAATCCTAACCGGCGTCACTATAGGAAAAAGAATCTTCTTTTAGGTCTTGCAACGGTCAGGGCAAAAAAAGAAAAAAAAGAAAAAAAAAGGGTTTTCTTAAAATCGCCGCCGACACTTGTATCCGTGGGTGCTGTGAACAAGTTGAAGTTTTTTAAAAAAAGGGGTCTAAACCTTCAAAACATGGTTTTATGTAATGTCAGTCGTCCATTCAAATTGAAGTTTTTTTTAAAAAAAAATTTAATACAGGTTTTCACAACATCAAATTAAAGCTCATGGACTTTCAAGTTTAAAACTAAAAGTAATAAAATAATCAAAGAAAAAAAAAAAGTCCAGTAATAGCAATAAGGTGTATATACATATATGTGGAAAAAAGCGGCAGTAGCTTATGGACAAAAGAATATATATTCAAGATGCGAGAAAGAAGCACGAAGGGAGATTATTGCTCGAGCTCAAAGCCTACACAAAAAGATAAGATACATGAGCATTTGAAGTCAAATGAAGGAAAGAAAAGAAAAATTGAAGAGAAGAGTTTTTCTCAATACCTAGACTTCTTTCTTGGATGGTTTTGTGTCTTGACCTATGCAACCTCTTCTATTTATAAAGAAAGGGATTAGGTCAAACCTATAAGGAAAAGGTATTATGAGATTTGATTCTAAATTGAATCTTATCTTTAATTAAAAACCTTATCAAATTAGGAGTGTTTATTCAAATCCTAATCCAAATGTGAAATTTGAATCAAATCAATTTGAAAATAAATTCAAGTTGATCCAATTTTAAAGCAAAAGATAAATTGGATGGATTTCAAATTTAGTTTGATAAAGTTAATCTGGGTATAGTTAAATCCTTACCTAAATCAAATTCAAAGTGGTGTTGTTGTAGGTGCTAGCGCCTCTTTCATATGTATGGATTTTGAAGCCCGTTGCTGAACTAAAGGCCATAAATGAAGGAATCAAATTGGCTATTAGACTTGGATGCCCTAAGATTGTGATCAATTCAGACTGTCTGCAAGCGATAAAATTTGTGTCTAAAGCCTCTATACCTTGGAGTGACGTGGAGGCGCAAGTGGGGGAGATCTGGAAACAAAAAAATTAGCAAATGGCCCAATCACAATTCTTTCCTAATTCAATATTTGTTCATCATTCGTTGGCAATTTGTGATTGGCCCATTTGCTAATTTGTTCAAATTGGCACCATCACGTTGGCGGCATGATAGATGTGTAAAAAAAAATCAATCAAATTTTGACCAAATTTCATATTTTGATTGACACGTCAAGCGGAGTCAAAATTTTAAAAAAAAAATTGATTCCAAATAATTTCTTTTCGAGATTCATTCACACATAATTTGTGCCTAAATCTCGAAAAGGGGGCATTTGTTGAAGGAGAAATTTTGACCAATCACAAATTGCCACGTCGTTACATGAAATTAATGGCGAAATTATAATTAATTAAATTTGAGACCAATTATAAATTGACATGTGTCCCAAATTTAATTTGAAGACAAAGTTGGCCAATTAATTTGACCAATTAATTAAAAAATAATAATTATTTGGATCGAATTTGGGTCATTTAAATATTTGGGTCATATGGTTTTGGGTCAAATATGAACCAGACCCAAGACTAAATAGTTCAGCCCAAGACCAATAGAGCCCAAACCCAAGTTGTTGGCCCAAAAGTCACAAGGGCCCATCCAGCGGGAACTCTATAAATAGAGGGGTTCTCTTCCATTTTGAGGGGTCAGAATTTTGAAGCTCCAAGCCAGAGTCAGAGAGTTCAGAGAAACTTCATCAAGATTGAAGACTGAAGACTGAAGACTCCTTGAAATCCATAAGTTTCAAAGTGCTGAACACTTCTTGAAGATTGAAGACTCCTTCAAGATTAGAAGACTTCAAGCTTCAAGAATCCATTGAAGCTTCAGACTCGTGTTCAAGCGTTCCAGTCCTCGAGTGAAACACATCCACACACAAGAGAGAGAATCAGAGGATTAACATTAGAGATTGTACATCCACACGCATACAAATATTAATACAAATATACTTTTATTCCACGTGTCTCCATCTTCGAAGTTACGTGTGAACAAGGCCAAAGAACCGAAAAGAAACAAAGTTGGAAGAGTACAAAAGAGTTTTGTCCGAGGGCTAGCGTCTCGACGCTGTGACAAGAGCGTCGCGACGCTCTCGGTTTATTCCATATCCAGATTGCGCGGTAGGGCACAGCGTCGCGACGCTATCGACAGATTTCCTATTTAATCATCTTTTCATGCTACGACTAAGGGGAGTCCAATTGGAGAGATTTTAGCCCTAATTTCGACTAGAGACCTTCTGTGGGAGCTGAAGCAAGGACAAGGAGCTGGAATCTAACTTGGAGGCGTGGAGATCATGACGGGGACGTGCCGGTTTTGACGACTTTGAGTGTTTCCTTTCCTTTCCCTTTTCTTTAGTTAGATTTAATGGCTTTTTCATATTTGGTTGATCTTGTAACGCCATGTATGAGTAGCTAAGCTTGTTACTTCGGTATTGATGTAGTCTATTTAGTTTATGGATTGATTTATGGGATGATTTGTGCAATGGTTATTATGTTTGCAATCTTAATTTAATGCTTTCAATTAATTGGCCACTAGTTGAATGATATAAGTGTTGAGTCTTGCTCGGGAGAGGGGATTTAGCGTAGACTTTATTAAGATTGCATGACTAAAGTTTATGTTCTAAGCTCGTGATGGAATTTAGAGTAACTTTAGAATTGGTCAAAAAGAACTAAATGCCTTGCATGTTAATAAACTTAGATAGGGATATCAAGTTGATTAATTTGCATGAGAATCAATTATACTCGGGAGAGGTAGTTGTGATTAAAGGTTCTTAGGCTCATAAATCCATTGTGCGTTATAACTCATTCCCTAAAATCAATCCTAGACTAAATTGGCGAAATCAATTCCCTAGGTGTTCTTTCAATTGAATCTCCATTGTTTGTTTGCATTGATCTATTTTTCTATCATTCACTACTTTTCGATCCCTAAATAAAATTGAGCAAAATTATTCATGGTAATTGGTTTAACTTAAAAATCCAATCCAGAGGACGATACTCGATTTTACGATCACTTTATTATTACTTGACCGGTGCGCTTGCGGTAGGAAAATTCCACATCACTCGTTGCACAATCTCCCTTATCAGGTGATACTTCCTCTCTATATGTTTTCCTCGTTTGTGGCTTCGAGGTTCTTTTGAGTTGGCTACAACCCCACTGTTGTCACAGTATAGTGTTATGGGCACGTTCATATTTGGAACAACTTCCAAATCAGTCAATAACTTTCTAAGCCAAACTGCTTCCTTAGCTGCTTCGCAAGCTGCTACATACTCAGCCTCCATGGTTGAGAATGCTATGCATCCTTGTTTGATGCTTCTCCAAACTACTGCTCCCTCATTGAGGGTGAATACTAACCCTGATGTGGATTTCCTTGAATCCTTGTCCGCTTGAAAGTCAGAGTCAGTGTATCCTGTAAGGATCAAATCCTTAGCCCCATACACAAGCATGTAGTCCCTCGTTCTCCGAAGATACTTGAGGATATTCTTAACCGCTCCCCAGTGGTCTAACCCTAGGTTAGACTGGTACCTACTGACTACTCCCATTGCATAACATATGTCAGGCCTAGTGCAGAGCATACATACATTAAGCTACCCACAACTGAGGCGTAAGGAATGTGTCTCATGTTCTCAATTTCTTGAGGTGTCTTAGGACACTGTTCCTTAGACAGGTGTACCCCATGTCTGAAGGGTAACAATCCCTTCTTGGAGCTTTGCATCGAATATCGAGACAACATTTTGTCAATATACGTTGCTTGAGACAGTGCTAGCGTTTTGTTCTTGCGATCCCTAATGATTTGGATCCCAAGAACATATTGAGCCTCTCCCAGATCTTTCATTTGGAATTGGGTTGCTAGCCATTTCTTAATGTCAGTGAGGTATCCTACATCATTCCCAATGAGTAGGATATCGTCTACATAAAGTACTAGGAAAGCTACTTTCTTTTTGTTGATTTTCTTGTATACACAAGGGTCATCAACATTTTGGTCAAAACCAAAAGATTTGATTGCAGTATCAAATCTTATGTTCCAAGATCTGGACGCTTGTTTCAATCCATAAATGGATCTATTCAGCTTACAAACCTTTTGTTCCTGACCTCGGGCTACGAACCCTTCGGGTTGAGACATGAAGATATTCTCTTCAAGATTACCATTCAGAAAGACAGTCTTGACGTCCATTTGCCATATTTCATAGTCATAATATGTGGCTATGGACAAGAGAATTCTTATGGACTTTAACATGGCTACAGGAGAAAAGGTTTCCTCATAGTCAACCCCTTCCTTTTGGGTATAACCCTTTGCCACTAGTCTAGCTTTGAAGGTCTGTACCTTCCCAGCTGCATCTCTTTTTCTCTTATAGATCCATTTGCGCACCCTATGGGTTTTACCCCATTTGGTAGATCTGTGAGTTCCCATACAAAATTGGAGTACATTGACTCCATTTCCAGGTCCATGGCTTTGACCCATTCGTCCTTATCTTCGTCATTCATTGTCTGTCGCTAGGACAATGGATCCTCAATGCCATCATCAGGTATGACAACCTGAGTTTCAGTTAAACCCAAGTAGTGATCAGGTTGTAATACAACCCTCCCACTGCGTCGAGGCATTCTCAACGTTTGAGAAGGACTTGACGGATCTGAAGAACTAGCCCCTTCATCAACCCTTATTGAAGACCCAGCTTCATCAACAACTCTTGGTGATTCTTCAGTAGCTTCTCCTAATACTAATTTACTACGTGGTTTATGATCCCTCATGTGGTCTTCCTCCAAGAAGGTGGCGTTCGTTGATACAAACACCTTATTTTCTTGTGGGTCGTAGAAATGACCACCTATTATTTCTTTAGGATAACCAACAAATTGGCATAGTTTTGAACGAGGTTCCAATTTCTTAGGATTTGTCACAAGCACGTGTGCTGGACAACCCCAGATACGAAAGTGACGAAAACTAGGTTTACGACCCTTTCATAACTCGAAAGGTGTTTCAGAAACACTTTTCAAGGGAACATTGTTCAAGATGTGTACTGCAGTCTCTACTGCATACCCCCAAAATTGATAATATACATATATCCCCTGGCAGTTAATTAATAGTTAGTTAAGTTGTTGTAATAATTTGTTATGCTTAGCACTGTATAAATTCTCTGTTATCAGCTGTTAATAAAGTGAAGAAAGTCTCAGAGAGTATTATCTCTCATCCTCAAGAATTCTTGAAATTGTTCATGGTATCAGAGCACCCTTGACTAACGTCAGTTGTCTCTCCCATGGCTTCCTCAATGGCTTCTTCCTCCTCAAGCGTATCTGAAGCAGTATCTGGTGGATCTCTTCAGTCGAATACATCAATTTTTCTTCTCTCCAACATATGCAATTTGGTTCCCGTACGTCTGGATTCCACAAATTACTTGTTCTGGCGATTCCAAGTCGAATCAATGCTCAAAGCTCATTCTCTATTTGATATTGTTGATGGCTCCAACAAGTGTCCTCCCGAACATCTGCAAGATGCAAATGGCAATTCACTCACTGAAACTAACCCAGCTTATCTGCAATGGATTGCACAAGATCGTGCTCTCATTACTCTGATCAACGCCACGCTATCGAAGGTTGCTTTCTCCTTCGTCATCGGCTGTAAGTCCTCTAAAGAAGTTTGGACTGCACTAGAAAAACGTTTTTCCTCACTAACTAGGTCTCACATTCATGAACTCAAGTCTGCCATACACACTGTTACTAAAGGTCCTACTGAATCTGTAGATGATTACCTTATTCGCATTAAAGAACTGGTTGATAAGTTAGATATTGTATCTGTTAAGGATGATTCTGAAGATTTGTTGCTTTATACACTCAATGGACTGCCTGCGGAATTTAATTCCTTTCGAACCTCCATCCGCACTCGAAGCGATACTGTTACACTCGATGAACTCCATGCTTTACTTAAATCGGAGGCTAAATTCATTGAGCAGCAGAATAAGGCCGTCACTGCCGTCGTATCAGGCTTCAATCCAACAGCCATGTTCGCTCGAGGCTCCAATCAGTTCAGTTTTCGTGGACGCGGACGGTCGAATCAAGGCCAAGGCCGTGGCTCCTTTTATAATCAAAGCCAAGGAGGTCGCACTAATCAGACCTCGTTCCAGCCACAAGCTCAAGGAGGTCGCGGCAATCCAAATCAAGGGCAATATCCACAGACTTATCAAGGTCGTGGCTCCTCCCCTGCTAGTTCCTTTGCTGGTGGAAATCAGTCAACTCCGGGGCGCGTTGTCTGTCAGATTTGTACCAAATCTGGTCACGGAGCTTTAGACTGCTTCAACAGGTTGAACTTGTCTTATCAAGGGAGACATCCTCCTTCGAAGCTTGCTGCCATGGCCCTTGCTTATGACACTACCAACACAACTGCAACCTGGCTTGTTGATAGCGGTTGTAATACACACGTCACTCCTGATGCTGCTAACTTGAATTTGAACTCAGGATACAATTCACTCCACCCATTCACCTTCACGTTACTTCCTATTCTCTCTCCCACTATTCTCCCTCATTACATTCACCTCCTCTTCTCTCTCCCACTATAATTAAACTAAATAGTGTAACATATAAGACCCCTCCAAATTCCCTTCTCTCCCACTATAATGAGTATTTTCTCACATTCATTACATTCACATTTTTCTTATACATAATTATATTTATATGTTTATTAAACTAAAAAATAAATTATAAATACAGTTGATGTTAATTAAAACGTGCAATTGATAGATTTCCTATAATTTATATATATAGGGTTAATATTTGCAAATGTTAATTAAATTAAATTGTAAATTATAAATATAATTATAATTTATAATTAAAAATATAAAGTGCAAGCATGGCATTTAAATATCAGTGCAAGTTTTTGATCCCTCGGTTGCTTTAGAGAATTAAATTATAAATAATTAATTATAATTATAAATGTTTATTAAACTTTTCAAATTCCATAACCAAGAAGTAAATTGTCCATTGTAACCTACATATTTCATTCCCTATAAATAGTTGCATCATTTGGGATGCAATTGATAAACAAAGATCATTGGTTTTCTAATTGTGACAAATTTAGAATTGATTTATTTTAGAGGTATGTGTCTTTGAAGATTTTAAATTGTTGCAATTGCATCTTTTTTTTTTCATTCGATTATATTTGTAAGATTATAACTTTAATCTTAAATATTAAATAATTGCAGGTGTCATGGAGAATATGTTAGTACGCGCTTTGGAACCTTTCCAGACTAATTGGAGTTTGAAAGCAAGTGTTTTTCGTAAAGGTATTATTGAGAAATATCAAACTAAAAAGGGTGAGGTTTTAGAGGTATTGAAACTCATTGTCATGAATGAAGAGGTAACTTTAACTTTCTTATCTTTAATTTAATTTAATGTAAATATTCATAATTTTTTTACAATACTTTTTAATGTTTATCACAATAATATTATTATATTATATGTTTTATGAATATAAAAAAATGTTTATATTAACAATGGTTTGTCGAGACTTTGGGAAACATGTGATTTATGCTGAAATAACAATGGGACAACATATTGGAAAGCATGTCTTCATACCACGTATACCTTTAACTCCTGCAAATGATGAAGGATATCCATTCAAATTTAAGAGAAAACAGTTTCCAGTTCGACTCAGTTTTGCAATGACTATTAACAAGGCGCAAGGACAAACAATGTCACATGTTGGAATTTATCTCCCACAACATATCTTTTCACATGGACAATTATATGTTGCACTTTCAAGAGGGATCTCCATGAAAACAACAAGAATTTTGTTAAATTCAAATGTTGAAAATGTAACAAAAAATATTGTATATAAAGAAGTACTTATTTAATAGACTAGCATTTTATTTAACAATTTCATTTTATTTTCTTCAAAACTGATATTCCTTCCATTTAATATTATATTGTTTATCCATTTTTTAATAAAAATATATATACAATTAAAAAAAAAACAAAAAACTTCACACGTGCAACGCACGTTACTGTATTCTAGTATATTAAAAGGTGAGGATGTTGAAAAAACTTTTTTGGACACTTTTGTCCTTTCTTTGATTTACTAATTTACGAGATATGCCATTAACGATTAATTATAAATAGTAAATTAATTAATTAATAATTAATTATCAATAATAAATACATATGAAATACTAAAAGTTGGAATCTAAAAGGTTTGAAAACCTTTTCACTACCCACCCACCCTCACGTTATTAGTTTTTTTTTTTTCTTTTTTTTAAGTTACTAAATATTAATGGTTTTTTTTTCCATTTATTATCCTTCTTTATAATTATTTTATATTTATTAGAATTTAGTTAAAATATAAAATTCAATGAACACGTTATTAAATTGTATCTAAATTAATAAAAAAAAATTATTAAAGATTTTTTTTATTGTCACACTACACATCCACTCACGTAACTTATTAAAAAATATTTATTATTTAGTTGTTTATTATTAATTATCATTTAATTAACATATATGTATTTGAGATATAAGAGTAAGAATATGAAAAGTTTTGTCCCTTTAATTTTCTAAATTAATTCCAAAATTTAATGAGTTTAACTTTTAATTATATTTAATGATGAAACTCGAGCTTTGTAACTATTTATTTTTATGACTATATAAAGAGGCACTCTTCAACATCTTTTCACAAACATTGGAGTTCATCTTTTTCTTCTGTGTGCTTTCTTCTTCTCATTCTCCTTCTTTAGGTGTGTTTTTCTTCATTTCCTTCATCTTTTTATTTTCATGACTATATAAAGAGCACTATTCAACATTTCTTTTTACAAACATTAGAGTTTATCTTCTTCTTCGGTGTATTTTTTCTTATTCTCCTTCTTCAAGTGTATTTGTTTTCATTTTATTCATTGTCTTGCTATATTGATTATGCTTATATATTTTTTTTTTTCAAATTGCATAATCTTAACGTTCATCATTATTTTGTTTTGAAGAATATAAACTTGAAAACTATTAATGAGAAAAAAAAAATAAAAGATTAAATTAAAACTTCTTAAATATTAATATGAAATTGAATAAATTAAAAAACATAAACGTGCATCGCACGTGGTGAAAAACTAGTCTATATAAAAGTATGAATGAGGAAGAAATTTTTTTTAGACAATTTTATCCTTACTTTTTCATTAAATCCCTAACATGCCCTAATTTTATCCTTGAGTACAGAGCTCTTTCCTTTCGAATCTTGTTTTGAACCCCTAACATTAAAGACTAACATCCGTAGTCTACTTTTCTTGAAGTGTCAGGTTTTAGCCTAGTATGTAGACGAAATCGCTTTCCAATTGTCTAATACAACATTGTGGTGGTCCTTACTACTAGAGATTTGATTCACTCCATTTAGAGATTTTGCAACAAATCACCCTTACCTTGGAGTTGTTAAAGCGTTATATGTAATCCTTCGAGTAGGGGTGTTCAAAAGTTCTCCGAAAACCGACCCGACCGCCCAAAACTGACCGAACCGACGTCGGTCGGTCGGTTTGGAGGTTGAGTCGGTCGGTGTCGGTTTTGTAAAATGAAAAACCGACTAGACGGTCAGTCGGAGTAAAAAAAAATGGAAAAACCGACCAACCGACTGAAATATTAAAGAAGAAACCGTGGGTCATTAACCGTGAGTCTTTAAATGGTAAAAACCAAGGAAGCTCATGGTTTTCTCAAAACCATTTATGGTTTTTCAAGATAAGATAATTTTTTCTCTCCTCTTTCCTCTCCATTCCCACGTTTTTTTCATTTTTTTCATTTTCAAAACGTCTTTCTCATTAATTTGTCCGACAGGTCTTCAATTTCATATGTGTTCGTTCTCTTTCGTGTTTCAAAAATTCACATTTATATCAGTTGCTTCGTATCTAAAGAGGAGAGAATTTGCCCTAAAAGAAGAAAAAAAGAAGAGGTAGAGAGAGAGAACAGAACGGAACCGATAGCCCCGAGAATTTGAATCTACAATAGATGCTTAACTATTTGATATAGAAATTCTAGTTTTTTTTTTTTTTCTTCCAATACATGATAATGATATGGTAATAATTAATTAATATTTTTTTTTTCTTTTTTTTTCTTTTTTTAGAAGAAAAAAAAAGGTCTTCTAGAAACAATGATGAATTCTTCTTCCTTCAAGAAGCCATCAAAACAACTTTCTCACTAATTAGTCTTACCAGTTTTCAGTTTCATGTGTGTTCATTCTCTTTCACATTTCAAAAATTCACATTTATATCAGTTACATCATATCTAAAGGGAAAAGGATTTGCCTTAAAAAAAGAAGAGAATGTGAACCTACAACTTGTAGTGTAAAGAGTTGATATAGATACTTAACTATTTGATGGAAATCCTATTTTTTCTTTTTTCCATATATGATAATGATATGGTAATAATTAATTAAAATTTTATTTAGTTATTTATATATTTTTTAGTTCAACCATTGCAATGGTGGGGATCAAACCATACTTTTGAGATGATAATTAATGCCTTATTCACTGAATTATGCTTAGATTGGTTATTTATTTATTTATTGTTGAACAATACTTGGCTGCCTAACGATGTGTAGAATCTTGACAATTAGAAAGGAGAAAAAAATTATCCTTTCTACCTTAGTCTTTCTTAGTTATCAAGATTTTCATGGTAGAGTGTAGGAAGATACCTACCGTTCGTAGTCAAATATTGTTATTTATTATTTATGCCTACAAAGGAAAGAGAATCTTCTAGAAAACAAGTGAAAACTTTGACAAATCAAAACTTTGTTCTATCATGTGAAACTTAAAAATTTGAAAACTAACAAATTGTTAAAGAATCTAAAAACATGAAGATATGATTTTGATGATGGAAAGAAGTCCCTTTTATAGTTGAAATAATAGGAGTTAAAAAACTTTTGGTATTTCAAAACCTAAATTCCGTTAACTTTTTATAAATGAGGTATGACTATCAATATTCTACCTTTTAACCTAAATTCCGTTATCTTTACATCAAGTGAACGAACTACCATTGGAATGTTCAATGGATGTGCTTTGTCCATGTAAAATCTCTTTAATATCTTTTCTGTATAAGTTGATTGATGAATAAATATTCCATCTGCTAGATGCTCAATTTGTAAGCCAAGGCAAAACTTTGTTTTCCCGAGATCTTTCATCTCAAATTCTTTCTTAAGATACTCTATTTCAGGAGTTCCAATTATATTTAAATCATCAACATATACAGTAATGATAGCAAATCCTGACTGTGATTTCTTTATAAAAACACATGGGCAAATCGGGTTATTTTGATACCCTTCTTTCAATAAATATTTACTCAGGCGATTATACCACATTCGTCCTGATTGTTTTAATCCATATAAAGATCTCTGTAATTTAATCGAATATAATTCTCTAGGATTTGAATTATATGACTCTGGTATTTTTAATCCTTCAGGGATTTTCATATAAATATCATTATCAAGAGATCCATATAAATATGCTGTAATTACATCCATAAGATGCATGTCAAGCTTTTTATACACAGTCAGGCCAATCAAATATCTCAATGTTATTGCATCCACCACAGGAGAATATGTCTCCTCATAATCAATACCAGGCCTTTGCGAGAATCCCTGTGCGACAAGTCTCGCTTTATATCTTGTGACCCCATTCTTTTCATTTCTTTTTCTTACAAATACCCATTTGTATCCTACAGGCTTGACATCTTCTGGTGTCTGGACTACTGGTCCAAAAACCTCACGTTTTGAAAGTGAGTTTAATTCTGTCTGGATTGCTTCTTTCCACTTAAGCCAATCCTTTCTTTGTCGACATTCTTCGACAGATTTTGGTTCATAATCATCATTTTCAGAAATAATGTCATAAGCAACATTATACGCAAAAATGTTATCAATAACTATATTGTTCCGGTTCCATCTTTTTCCATTCATTACATAATTTATCGAAATTTCATTATTATCCTCAGGTATTTCACCTTCTTCGATATTCTCATGAGTAGTCACATCCGGGATTTCTTCTGGAATATCCACATTGTCAATTAAGTCATTTTGATTATTGACTACTTTTCTTTTTCGAGAATTTTTATCTTTGGAACCCATTGGTCTACCACGCTTCTGGTGTGTCGCAGAATCATTAGTTATGATAACTTGCTGCGTCGGGATATCAATTTTCGATGGTGTATTTGCAGCTGGTATATGTGACTTGGTCACTTTCTTAGCATCTGTAAATGCATCTGACATTTGATTTGCAATATTTTGCAAATGAATTATCTTTTGAACTTCTAGTTTACATTGATCTGTACGGGGATCTAAATGAGACAATGACGATGCATTCCATGTAATTTCATTTTCCAACTTCTTAATCTCTCCCCCTAATGTTGGAAAATTTGTCTCATTAAAATGACAATCAGCAAATCGTGCAGTAAATACATCACTCGTCAGGGGTTCCAGATATCTAATAATTGATGGGGAATCAAATCCAACATATATTCCTAGCCTCCTTTGAGGACCCATCTTAGTACGTTTTGGTGGAGCAATTGGAACATATACTGCACTTCCAAAAGTTCGTAAGTGAGATATATTTGGCTGCTGGCCATAAGCTAATTGTATTGGAGAGTATTTATGATAGGCTGCTGGCCTAATGCGTATAAGCGATGCAGCATTTAAAATTGCATGACCCCATACAGATATTGGGAGTCTTGCTCTCATAAGCATCGGTCTAGCAATTAATTGCAGACGTTTTATAAATGATTCAGCTAGACCATTTTGTGTATGAACATGAGCTACAGGAGGTTCAACACTTATCCCAACTGACATACAATAATTATTAAATGATTGGGATGTAAACTCACCAGCATTATCAAGACGAATGTTCTTGATTACATAATCAGGAAATTGTGCTCTTAACTTAATTATTTGAGCAAGTAATCTTGCAAATGCAAGGTTTCGACTTGATAATAAACACACATGTGACCATCTACTGGATGCATCAATTAGAACCATAAAATATCTAAATGGTCCACTTGGTGGATTTATAGGTCCCGCATATATCACCCTGAATTCGTTCTAAAAATGCGGGGGATTCAATCCCAATTTTAGCTGGGGAGGGTCTAATAATTAATTTTCCTTGAGAGCAAGCAGCACATGATAATTCATTAGATTGAAGAATCTTCTGGTTCTTCAATGGATGTCCATGTGAGTTTTCAATAATCTTTCTCATCATTATTGACCCAGGATGACCCAATCGATCATGCCAAACAGAAAATATATCTGGATCATTGAACTTCAGGTTCATTGTTGCATATGTTTCAATAACACGAATATGCGTGTAATATAATCCAGAAGAAAAGGCAGGCAACTTTTCTAATATACGTTTTTCATGTGAGACAGTAGATATAATATAAAGATACTCTATATTATTCTTCTTATCAGTCTCTATATGATAATCGTTAGCACGTATATCTTTAAAACTCAGTAGGTTTTTTTTTTATTTACTAGAGAACAAAGCATTATCAATGGTAAATTTTGTTCCTCTCGGCAAAATAATATTCGCTTTTCCAAAACCTTCAATCAAGTCTGCAGGACCCGATATTGTATTGACTTTTGCTTCAAGCATTGTCAATTTAGAGAAGTATTTCCTACTTTTAAGTATTGTGTGCGTAGTTGCACTGTCTGCCAAACATAAATCTTCATTGTTCATCTTGGAGTCAACCAAAATATGTGAAATATTCATGTTTCTTCAGGAAAATAAAATAACACATAGTGAGTCTCAGAATAAAATATTGAATATAAAATCGAACTTAATAAATAAACATAAATTAAACATTAAATAAAAGGATATTCACATAATCTAATATAACGTTTGTTGCTCATTTAATGATGTTCATTTTCTCTTCAGGAGATTTAATGAGATTTACAACATTTATTTCATATTTCCAAGATTAATCATCTCTTCAGGAGATTGCAAAGTTTGCTTTTACACAGTTCTCATTTTCGTACAACAGGTACAAAACTAATGCATCTTTTATATCATATCTAAAATATGAAACTTTTCTTTCGGTAACCACCGGTAGATGAGTAATTACTTCTTCCTTTATTATTAATCATGATCTCGCCATTGACAACAATTATTCGATATTACAATATTCACTTCAGAGAGTGATCTTAAAATAATTGGTCGAGATTCAAAATTTTTCATCAAATGCTCATTTGATTGATTTAATCTCAATAGGACATGATGTTTGCTCATCACAATATTTCAAACTTTCTTTCTCAATACTGCTACTACAGGAGCATATTCTATAATTGAAAAGAAAGATAATATTATTCTGAACATATGCTCACTTGTTTTAAATCACTTATTGATTAAAATTATGCAACTACAAGTGCATGTAATTATAGTGAGCATTAAACTTGTGCAACTACAGGTGCATTTAATCATGAGCAATTCTTGATTTGAAAACGATGCAACTTCTGGTGCATTAAATCAAAATGAGCATTTTTATGCAACTTCGTGTGCATAACATACAAATTTACTTTAGGAAGAGCAACTAACTACTATACAAGTCTTGCAAACTTTGCCATACAGGAAAATTTGAACTAATGCATGTGTCTATTATGAATTTCAAAAGTTAATCAACATAAACAAAAATATTCAAACATACTTATGGAACCCAAATCAGAAAAATTGTTTGTAAACAACATGTTCCAATATTTGTATAAGATATATAACAGTATATATAACATGTTCTGTATATAAAGCTGTGACAGTATATCAAATACTCTGTATATATAAGGATATGAAAATTATACCCAACAAAGAATACATAAATTAACGATATCAATATACAGTAGCAAAGTGAGAAAGTTTAGAAGATGCACATGATTTAAAATTGAGATATATACAGTGTGTATATGTGCTTCATGTTCATTGAATATGCATTTAACATTCTAAATTATTACAGAAATAATAAGGATACAAGCATACTATCAACATTTCAATTATGTGGATAATGTAATTAACATAAATGTCATTGGCAAATATAGAATCATAAACAATAAAAATGATTCAAATGTTAATATCATCAATACATAAATATGATACTTTACTAATCACATATAGTATGAATTATAACAAATAATACGATAATCTTGAATAAAACATATGTTGTCAACGTTCAATATACAGTGTATATACAAGGTATATATAATACATATACACTGTATATGTGAAACGTACCGAAGACATTTGCAAAGTAAAATAAACCCTACCTTCAACTGAACAAAAATGGAAGAGAATCGTGCTGATAACGTGTTATAAAAACGTGAAGAACAATAACAAGAACACTAAGAACACTTAGAGAGAGCAAAGATAGGGAGAAGAGAACAAATGAATTGTATTCAATTGAGTTGTTGTTTAACCCTTCATGCACATCCCTATTTATACTATTACAATAGGGATGGTTACAACTTAAAAGGACTTAAAATAGGAGGGGGATGGAGAGTCTTGAGCCTAAAGTTAAGGAGTCATGGGGAGTTGCCCTAAAATGGTGGGGTTGAATGCCCTAAAATGGATATCTATAATTCAAATATACAGTGTATTTGTAACACTTTCTACCTTAGTCTTTCTTAGTTATCAAGATTTTCATGGTAGAGTGTAGGAAGATACCTACCGTTCGTAGTCAAATATTGTTATTTATTATTTATGCCTACAAAGGAAAGAGAATCTTCTAGAAAACAAGTGAAAACTTTGACAAATCAAAACTTTGTTTTATCATGTGAAACTTAAAAATTTGAAAACTAACAAATTGTTAAAGAATCTAAAAACATGAAGATATGATTTTGATGATGGAAAGAAGTCCCTTTTATAGTTGAAATAATAGGAGTTAAAAAACTTTTGGTATTTCAAAACCTAAATTCCGTTAACTTTTTATAAATGAGGTATGACTTGTCAGGACTTGTGGAGACAAAACTTCATCCTTAGTTTGCCGTGTGAAGAAAACATTAGAGAAGTAAATGGGCCAGGCCCATAACTTAAGTAGGGTTGCAATTTATATATATATATGTGATGTGTGCAGCCGACGAGGGTGGACTTTTTCTTGGAGACTTGCGGCTGTTTTCTTTTCTTCAGCAAGTTTGTACGGCAGTGAGGGAAATCTTGAGAAAATTAGATTTATTCTCTTGATTGGGTTGAGAGTTTTATTTCATTGTTTATCCCAAGCTATCGGGTTGTGATACTTGGAAGTCAATAGCTTTTGTTGGGCTATTGAGGGTTAGTTTGTAGCGTTATTGAAGGCTTCCTGTAATTTCCCAAATTCTAGTAGAACCTGCAGTTGCAGAAGACTGGACGTAGTCCCGAGCTTGGGGCGAACCAGTATACTTTCGGTGTCGTTTCTTTTTCCCTATCTCTTTTATTATTTTCGTGACTATTATTTTTGGCTTGTGTTGGCTTAACCTGTGGAAGGGGAGATAGTTATAATATTATTGATTGTCGTCATAATATTATTGTTATTTGTATTCCGCGTTTTCTCCCAACATGACTATCAATATTCTACCTTTTAACCTTTCTCTCATTTATCAATGATTATGAATGTCATTAATTTTTTATTTATCAAATTAAAATTTCTATTAATTTTAAAAAGTAAAACACAAAAAAAAAAAAAAAAAAAAAAAAAAAAAAAAAAACAAATGATAGAAATCAATTATTGGTTGATTTCAACATGTGAGGGTATAGGGAAAGTGTCATTCATAAACACATTAACTTAATTAGTATTTCTAAATTAAAAATAAAGATAATTTATGTATTATCTAAAATGTTTGAAATAGTTAATTAATTAATACTTTATTTTCTTTATGTTAAAAATGAATGCAAGTCAATTTTCTTCTTCTTCTTTTTTTTTTTTTTTTTTTGTTGAGAAGTAAAAGGATAAACATTTATTTAAAAAATAACAAAAGCTTCAATTGGATGCATTGAGGGACAGGAACCCCCTACAATGTGATTTTACATACCAATATCATAATTATTCAAAGGAAATGAGTTAAACCAAGGAGATGAAGAGTGGGTTTCACAAATATACTACATATCGCTCGCTAGCAAAAAACATGGAAGGCACAGAGCAGTGCATAATTAATCACCTCGGATGTATTTTAGCTTGAAGAGGCTTTTCCATGACGACAGTGAATTCCACCTTCTCATACAGATCAACTCCGCCTTTATCTTCTAAGGCCTTCCATTCAAACCTCCATACCAAATTGGCAACGAAATACTCCAAATGAAGAATTGCCAAACCAATTCCTGGACACATCCTTCTCCCCGCTCCGAACGGCATCATCTTTATTTCTTTGCTCCCTGTTATATCAAACGCCACTTCTTCTTCTGCTTCGCCGCCCTTCATGAACCTCTCTGGCTTAAACGCCATTGGGTCTTCCCACACTTTTGGATCCCGACCTATCTCCGCCACCATGAAATTCACAGTCGCATTCTTTGGTATCACATAATTTTCAAACATTGTATCTTCTTTCACTGCGTGTGGTAGCAGGAAATGCACTGGTGGGTGTCTTCTTAATCCTTCCAAAACCACAGCCTTCAAATATGGAAGTTTTCCCAAATCCTCTTCCTTCACCTCCTCCTTCTCCTTCCCTGATTCCTCTCCCATTACTCCTTTGATCTCAGCAAAATCCTTGTTTTGAATTTCTGGGTATTTCACTATATTCGCCATTATCCAGAGCAAGGCCGTGGCGGTGTTGTCGCTGCCAGCGTTGAGGAATTCGAAGCTTATGGTGACTATCTCGCCATCTGTAAGCTTTCTATTCTCCTCGGGGAGCTCCAAATCGAGGAGCGTATCCACATACGACACCACGAATTCTTCATCGTCTTCTTGACCTTCCGCTCTGTTTGCTCTCTTTTGGTTGGCCTTCCTTCTAGCTTCAATCAAAGGGATGAAGACTTTCTCTTGATTCCTTTGGAGTTCAAAAAGGATCTCCCAACGCTTTCGAAGGAAAATCTTGGTCAATTTCGGCAAGATATTGAGGACTTGGGAACGCCCAAGATTCACTAGCATCTGACGCTGCATGTTCAAAATTTCCATGACCTTGGTTTCGTCAAGCCTGTCCCCAAAACACATGAACACCAACAAACAGAACATGATGTACTGAAAATGAGGGCCAACGAGGACGGGAGTTCCTGATTTAGAGTGAGAGAGAAGGCGATTGAGAAGAATATCCAAAACCCACTTGCGAGCTCGAGCGTAAGACTTGATCCGAGAAGGAAGGAGGATTTGGGAAGTGAGATTGCGACGGAGGAGGCGCCAGAGTGGGCCGTAATTTTCAGAGCTGATGATGGGCCGGTTGCTGCTCAAGATCTTGTTGGTTGGAGAACGCGGTGCACGGTTGGCGAAGAGAACGCCGTTCTGGAGGAGGGCCTTATGGGCAACGAAGCGATCGGCGATGAAGATGGCAGGGTGTTTGCTAAAGTGGATGGTGATGATAGGGCCATATTTGGCGGCGAAACTGCGAAGTAGAGATTCAAATTGGAGAGGCGATTTGCGAAGCCATAGCAAAATGGTGATAATTGGAATTGAAGGAGGGCTTGGTGGGAGCTTGGTAGAGCTTCGGAATTGGGTAAAAATGGAGCCGAAAAGAAAGCAGATGCAGAGAGAGATGAGGACGATGAACCAAATCTCCATTTTTGTGTGTTATTGAATGTTGTCACGCCCCTAATTTGCAGAGTTTTTTTTCGTAAAACACACCACTCACAACACACCACTCAAAACACACCACTCTACCCAAAGTAAGGAAGGAAAGGACTCATAAGTGAAGATAGAAGAAGGGAAGAATATATAGTGGTAGCCACTCATCCATGAGATGGAATGGATAAGGGATGTATGGATGAGGTATATCTCTTTAATTTGAATTCACCCCAACTCTCTTTGACACATTTTTATCGTGAAAATTGCAAAAAATAGGATAAAAAAAAAGGGGCCCAAGACATCTAGTCCAGATTTTATTTTGATAGACAGATAAAATTTTGGAGGGTGTGAAATGACTAATTTACTCCTTATTAGAAAAAACTCTAAACACTAAAAGCTCCAAATCTCACCATGCGGGAAAACTTTTCACGATCTAGCAAGCAGTGAAGGCGACTTCCAGGCGAGATAGCGAACACAACGACGGCAACGACGAGTATACGGCGGTGGTGACGGCGAGTATACGACGGCGGCGATGACGAGTTCGCAACGTCAGTAAACGCGACTTCCAGACAAGGCAGCGAACACAACAGCGGCAATGACGAGTACACGACGATGGCGACGGCGAGTTCAGAACGGCAGTGAACACGACGGCGAGCTCACGATTTCCAGGCACGATTATAAGACCAAACACGATTTCCAATCTTAGTCTATGAGTTTTCTGGTCCATGAGTTTCTTCTTTATTATTTCTGGAGCAAGTCATCTCTCAAGGGCATGAGGGATGTTAATGGTTGAAGGTAGAGCTCATTTTTGTTAATCTTCTATAAATCAGGAGCTTTGAGATAGTGGGTTAATATGTATGGGTGTAGATATCCTTTATGTCTCACCTTAAATGTTTCTTTTGACTTAAAATTTTGTTGTTAATATAATTGCACATGAAAGTAGTGGTTGGTGTTTCCGATTGGTTATAAGAACCCATTGCAATCCAATTATTACTTTTTCTTTGATTTTGTTTTTTTTTTTTATTGTTGTTTGGAATGTTTGTCTATGAATTGTTGGTTGATTGCTTACTTGACTAAATTTCTCGCATTGCCTTGCAAGTGCGAGACATTGGAAGAAAAAAAAAAACATTATGCTCAAGATCTATAACTAGGACAAATTTTGTATATGCTAGAATTTTTGTCACACTTTCAAATTATATGAATCAATCTCGCACCCTCTTGCCACAAGAAAGTGTAAGATAAGCTACATTAATGGTTCTTTGAAGGGCTGTAATTTTTCTCGCAATATCTCGTAGCAAGAAAATGCAAGATAAGCTAGATGGTTCTTTGAAGTGTTGGAATTTTTCTCGTAATATCTCGCAGCAAGAAAGTGTGAAATGAGTAAAGGAATGATTCTTTGAAATGCTGAAAATTTTCTCACAATATCTTGCAGCAAGAAAGTGCGAGATAAGCTATAGGAATGGTTCTAGCACTTCAAAGAATCATTTCTTTAGCTTATCTCGCATCTTCTTGCTGCAAGATACTATGAGAAAAATTCCAGCACTTCAAAGAACCATTCATATAGCTTATGTCGCACTGCCTACTTTTATGGAGCCATTGAGCAATTTTTACAATAAGTGCAAGACATTGGAAGAAAAAAACATAATGCTCAAACACTACTACAAAAATAGCCTTTAATGACGGACAGAAAAAAGGAGGCGGGGCCTTTAATGACGGACGGAAAAAGCTCGGCACTTTTAATGTCGGACGCGCGTTTTTCCGAAAAAATGGAGTTTTAATGACGGGCAATGCCCGTCATAAAAAACCACCTTTAATGGCGGGCATAGCCCGCCGTTAAAAGCCCATTTTTATTATTTTTTTATTTTATTTTTTAAAACGGTAAAAAGGCAAAATATCTTTTCTCTCTCCCCGAAAACCCTACGTTCTTCAACCTTGGCCGCCACAGCTCTGGTTCCTTTCTTCTTCAACCTTCTTCTTCAACCTTCGGCCGCCGCAGCTGTCGTTCCTCCCTTCTTCAACCTTCGGCCGCCGCAGCTATCGTTCCTCTCTTCTTCAACCTTCGGCCGCCGTATGTAACTTTAACTTTTATCAATTTTTCAGCCCTCAATCACTTCGTTCTCTCTCGCCGAGTCTCTTCTCGTTCACTCTCTGGTAGCTCGCTCGCTCGCGTCTCCCTCCTTCACCAACAAAATATTTTTCCCAAAAATTTTTAAAGATACAAGACGAAAAAATTCCTCCCTCAACGACCAGCAACAAACGGCGACTAAAAAAGGAATACATATGTACCAGGTATCCATCGAAGAAGATCATTTATTGCAGTTTTTTTGTGATTGTGATTGCATTTGTGTTTGGTTAAGAAATTTCTGACACCCAATCTTGACTGTTCGATCAAGTGCAGCAAGTCTTGGCTGGAACTAGTTATATTTCATTCGAAGAAGAAGGTTGTGTTTCTCCTAAAAAGCCCACTACTCTATTGGAGGGCATCATCTTCTTGGCTTCAAAGGGGCATCATCTTTTTTGCCTTCAAATGTTGCTCTTTTTTATTTCCTTCACCATCAGCACCATCACCATCCCTTCAAACTAACCGAATCTTTAAAACTTTGGAATTGGATTAAACTAGGCAACTTGACAATCTTTTTCCTTTTTTTTTGTTTCATTCTTTTTTCTTGTGTTGAATACAATATCTCTGCTTGTCTTTGATGGTTGTGTTGGAAAATATAGAATAGGAATTATGAACGGTTGGCAAGGGACAATAATCAACAGCCATTCCCGGTTTTTTGCTGGATAAATACAATATATTGTTCATTCCCAAGATGCTTTGATTTTCTGTGTGCAAGTTCAAGTACGCGATTTTGTTTCCTTAAAAGTTAGATCTTACCATATATATTACTTATTTGGCTGGAATGAGGCCATTCAAGGACAACATCTGCAAAGTTGCATAGTTCATCAATTAAAACAAACTTAATCCGGTCCTTTTCTTTTCTGCCTCTGTTTTTTTTTCACATTTTCTGTGCTTTTACTTTCCTATTTATGCAGGTTAGGTTTTATTTTTATGATAATAAGGAGGTTTTTCTCACTATTTTTAATTGCTATTTTGGATGTTAAGCAAATCGGATAAGAGAACGTGAAATTGATGTGTAGCATTCGAGGTTCGCAAGTTATTCTATAATTACATGTTTAATGGCTTCTGCAGGTTCTTTGGAAAAGTTACTTATATAGCTTTGTAACATAAAAATATGCCAGGTAATTCCTAGGCTATCAATCATTATTTAATAACACGATCATGATTATCATGCGTTTGCTCTGAGTTATTGATTGGTCATTTTGGATCTCATGAACAAAACTAATCTAACTATATTTTCTAAAAGGTTTTATTTTCAATTTTGTTGTTTAGTACTCCTATGAGATGCTACTTCAATATCTTCATAAGACCCAAACCACAGTGATACTTGGGATTATCAAAACGAACGCATCAACCTTTTTCATACTTGCTTCACATTGTTTTGTTTTTATGCAAGCTCTAGTGTTTTATCTTTTAATCTCTATTATAAACTTCATCTGGTTTTGCAGTTTTCCTGGTCAGCCTAGCTCAATATCTGATGATGCTGAACTTGTGACACTCACGGGAAACACCCAGGACACTGCAAATCAGATAAATAAATAAAAAAGTCCAATGGGGGGTGTGTTGGCAAAGCTACCAACTTACTTAGCCTATAAGTTCTATCTTTCTGGATGATTATTATATTTCTTGGTTGTTGCCTTTTCTATTATTATTTTGTTGATAGGCTGTGACATCTTTGCTCTTTTTATTGATTTGAAACATCGAAAGATACTCTTCAATTTTCTCTAAAAGATGAAAAAATTATGTCAAAATGTAAATAAGAGCAACGTTCTCTATGTGTTGTTTATGGGTTTTCTTGTATCCCTTCTTCTTCCTTTCTTTCATTTGAATTCTTGCTGATTTGATATCCTCTTCAATTTCAAAGTCCTTGACTGTTATATTTAAAATTATGCTGGTAATAGTTACTTGAAGATTCTTTACAAAAACGCTTGGAGAAAGCTGCTGGTTTGCTCTCAGATTCTGAAAAGGCCGAGGGAGAAACGAAGGATGGTGATGTAGATGAGAATAAGGTACCTGTGCTGATCCAATGCTTCTGATCGTAACGATTGTGAACCATTATGGCAAAGCAGGTTCAAGGTCTGGAAAAAACTTTTTTTTTCTTTCAACTTCATTTTGTTTAGAAGAGTAAATTTGTGTGTAATTCCTAAAATTGTGATATGTTTTGTTGAACTTACTGAACAAGCACATTAATGAAGATATAACATAATTTAGAAGGTGGCTTTTGCACTGGAAAAGTGTTTGTTACACGTTTTTGCTTATAATATGTCCATGTATATAAACGTTTGGTTTTTGAAGTATTGTTTCTGTATTTGTAGGAAACCATCCAATGCCAAATGTTTATAGTTGGTTGCACTAAGTTGTTAGCTGAACCAAACAACAACTTCTTAGTTTGTTGCAATGGAGCCATCAATTTTTACTGATTTTGAAGTTAGGAATAATTGATGACGATGTTCCTTTGGCACAATTTGCTATTGCTTTTAACAGAGATTGGTAAGCTACCATTTGTACCGGTCAGCAAATTGAAATGGGCAATGAGAAGATTGTAAAGATAGCACACTCTCATGGAGGTAGTGACCATTTTGAGAGAGGAGAGGAAGAACACGTGCTCATTCCTTCTTAAACTTTATTTGTTTAATATTCAATGTGGCAATGATATATCCTGATGTAGGACAATTTAGGACATGATCTTTGCTTAGGAAAGAAATTAGATGTAGGAGTGGCCATAGCTGTTGCGGAAATGAGAATTTTAAGTACCATCCAAATTTTATATATATAAAACTGATACAAATTTTCATGACATTGGTTGTTTTATTTTGGCTTATTATTTTTCTTTGATATCTCTTATGCTTGCTAAATAATGTCTTCCAATGGTTCATGTTGCTGGTTTTTAGCTGCCCAAGGTTCATGACCAATAAAGAACAAACTTTCTCCTCTCTCACCGAGATTCTCTTCTTCTTCTTCTTCTTCCTCTTTTCTCTCTGTTGAAGGAACTGTCTTACATGCTTTGTACACGGGATTTCCCAGAAAAGCAATGTCCTTTACTTTGATTTCTTTTGTAGTTCTTTTTAGTTTCTCATCCATTACTAGCTGGATGCGTATTCCAAACCAACATGATTCTCGTGCAATTAACCAAAAGTTGTCAGCCTTTTCTAATGTTCTATGATAACATAATTTTACAGTATATAAAAAATTGATCTTCAAGTTAAGATTTTGGGGTTCTTGTTGATGAGAATTGGTTTGTTTGACAGGTTGACAGTGCAAACAAACTTGGGATTCTACTTGAGATGGTGCAGGTTTTGACGGATCTTGACCTTGTTATTTCCAAATCTTACATTTCTTCGGATGGTGGATGGTTCATGGACGGTGAGTGCCCACCCACAAATGAATTTTATGCGACTGATAATTGTACTTGGCAAGTTGTTTAAGTTCTAATTGGTTGATTCAATTAGGTTTAAGCAAATATAATAGTTGTTTATAATAGTTGTTTCTAAACCAGCAAATATAATAGTATTTTGGATCATCTTTATTCCTAATTTAATTTAATTTAATTTATTACATTCAAAGTGCTTGTGTTTTGGTGTGTCAGGGCTTATAACTTTAACTTCGTCCTCAAACCATGATTTATGATTTTGATTTTGATTTCTAATGGGAGAAGTGAGGAGTGTTTTGAAAATTGGTAGCCGCCGAAAGCGAGGAAGACCACTAATGGGGATTGGCAAGGAAGCGAGGAAGCATACTCTTTGGTACGCTTTCGATGTTAAACTTATTTCTTTTAAGTGTAGGATGTGCTTGTTCTGGTTTTACACTTATTAGTTTCAATGTTAAGCTCATTTCTTTTAAGTGCAGGATTCCTTGTTTCAGTTGTAAGGCGATGGTTATTTATAGTTTTTCCGTCATTAAAAGTCTATCACTTATTAGTTTTTCATGTTAAAACTAGTGCTTAGTTTTAAGATATTTGGGGTCTTGTTGTGAACCTGAAGTGTTGTGAGGCTGTAGTTGGGTGATTTTTTTCATATAGAAGTGTGTTTCTCTTGGGTAATAGGTTTAAAAATTTTTGGGTTAGTCATATGTATGTTGTTATGCTGTCGAAATTTCTAGAGCAATCGGTTAGAATTAGGATAGATGCTTTAGTAATGTCTCTAGGTTAAGTATAGAAACCTAGAGCATTACAGGTTCTCTGAAGGGGTTAAACTTGATATCTTAAACTTTGTAAGCTTTTGGAGTTTATTGGGTTTTCTAACAATTTTTTCCGATTCTCATCGACATTGGTTTTTTTTTTTTTTGTGTGTATTTTATTGTTAACTAAATTTGTTTTTCTTAGGTTCTTCGAGTTGTTAGACATATGTTTGTTATGTGAGTTCTTGTTTTGGCGTTGTATCGAACCTAATTACAATTTGTTTTTCTTAGGTTCTTCAAGTTTGATGTACGAGCAAGATTATGGTGACAAGAATGGAAGTTGCATGTACGAGAATTTTTGTTTTTTGGTGTAGGTGTAGACTTTTAATCATAGGTGTTTAGTAATTTTGAGGCTTTTAAGTGTAAGTGTTTGTAATTTTATTCATATATCAAACTTATATGAATAAAAATTGTATGAACAAATTTGGTTCATTGGCTTATTGGAATGAAATTGGACAAATATTTGATTTCTATACAATTTTGCACATTTAAGATTATGATTACTTTCTTTACAGGTTGACAAATGAAGAAAATATTGTTGGTATGCCACCGGGCTACCAACAATTTTTTTTATTAAATTATGAACAAAATGATGACGGGCAATGTCTGTCATTAAAAAAGATATTTAATGACGGACACCTTTAATGACGGACATTTGGTTGGAAAATACCCTTTCAATGACGGACTTTTGATGACGGACGCCTTTTAATGACGGGCAGTGTTCGTCATTAAAAACGTTCGTCATTGTACCTTTTAATGACGGGCCGACACTCGTATAGACGACGGACGCCGCCCGTCATGAAAAGTCTTTAATGACGGGCAATGCCCGTCATTAAAAGTGATTTTTGTAGTAGTGAAATCTATAAGTAGGATAAATGTTCTTCCTTGGGTTTGTTTTCCCTATCTTATTGTTGTTTGGGATGTTTTCTATGAAATGTTCGTTGGTTGTTGTCTATGGAATGTTTGTTGGTTGATTGCTTGACTACATAATTTCTCGCAATGTGCATTGTCTTGCAAGTGCGAGACATTGGAAGAAAAAAAACATAATACTCAAAATCTATAAATAGGACAATTTTTCTTCGTATTTGGTTTTGTTTCACCTTTCTTATTGTTGTTTGGGATGTTTATCTATGAATTGTTTGGTTGCTTGCTTGTTTGACTACATAATTTCTCGCACTGTCTTCAAGTGCGAGACATTGGAAGACAAAAAAAAAAAATGCTCAAAATCGAAAACTTTGACAAATTTTCTTTGTCTTTGGTTTTGTTTCGCCTTTCTTATTGTTGTTTGGGATGTTTATCTATGAATTATTAGTTGATTGGTTGCTTGACTATATAATTTCTTGCATTGTCTTGCAAGTGCGAGACATTTGGAATACAAAAAACATAATGCTCAAAATCAAAAACTATGACAAATTTTCTTCTTCTTTGGTTTTGTTTCGTCTTTCTTGTTGTTGTTTGGGATTGTTTGGAATGTTTATCTATGAATTGTTGTTGCTTGCTTTGCTTGACTACATCATTTCTCGCATTTTCTTGCAAGTGCGAGACATTGGAAGACCAAAAACATAATGCTCAAAATAAAAAACTAGGACAAATTTTCTTCTTCTTTGGTTTTGTTTCGCCTTTCTTATTGTTGTTTGGGATTGTTTGGGATGTTTATCTATGAATTGTTGGTTGCTTGCTTGACTACATAATTTCTTGCATTGTCTTGCATGTGCGAGACATTGGAAGACAAAAAACATAATGCTCAAAATCGAAAACTAGGACAAATTTTCTTCTTTTTTGGTTTTGTTTCACCTTTCTTATTATTGTTTGTGATTGTTTGGGATGTTTATCTATGAATTGTTGGTTGGTCGGTTGTTTGACTACCTAATTTCTCGCATTGTCTAGCAAGTGCGAGACATTGGAAGACGAAAAAAAACACAATGCTCAAAATCTTTCACTAGGACAAATTTTCTTCTTATTGGGTTTTGTTTCTCCTTTCTTTTGAAGTGCTAGAATTTTTCTCGCAATATCTTGCAGCAAGAAAGTGCGAGATAAACTCAAGAAATGGTTCGTTTGAAGTGTTGGAATTTTTCTCGTAATATCTCACAACAAGAAAATGCGAGATAAACTCAAGAAATATAATGATTATTTTGAAGTGCTGAATTTTTTCTTGCAATATCTTGCAGCAAGAAAGTGCGAGATAAACTCAAGAAATGGTTCTTTTGAAATGCTGAAATTTTTCTCGCAATATCTCGCAGCAAGAAAGTGCGAGATAAACTCAAGAAATGGTTCTTTTGAAGTGCTGAAATTTTTCTTGCAATATCTCGCAACAAGAAAGTGCGAGATAAACTCAAGAAATATAATGGTTCTTTTGAAGTGCTGAAAATTTTCTCGCATTATCTCGCAGGATATCTCGTAGCAAGAAAGTGCGGGATAAACTCAAGAAATGGTTCGTCTGAAGTGCTGAAATTTTTCTCGCAATATCTCGCAGCAAGAAAGTGCGAGATAAACTACTTACACAATTCACCATAATGAAATTCATTTGGGCAAGTTATGAGACATGAATTTGAGTGGTTCCATTTCAGTGGTAACAACAATTACATTAAAATAACTAAAATATTTAGTATCTCAAACAACAATTAAAATAAAATAACTAAAGTGTTCATTACAACAAACAAGTGTTCCCATTAATCTTGTACGACTGACTTCTCAATGTATGCGATAGGATTACAACATGTTAATCTACTATGACCTACTGTGTCACATCTGCCACATTTATGCATTCTCGGAGTTTCACCAATAGATTGGATTCTCTTTTTTTGGCGTCAACCAATCCTTGCTACTATTTTAGGAGGTAAGACCTTCATTTCCACATAGTCTACGGGAGTCTTCCACTCTGCAGCATTACCAATGAGAAAAATAGGTTCTGCATATACAGACAACAATCATTCATTAGTATAAAAGCGATCACATAAATTGTTATAACTTTTCTCGCACTTTCTTGTAGCGAGAAGATGCGAGAAAAATTCTAACACCTCCAAAACTAATGATTCGTAATTATTTCTCAGAAGGTGCGAGAAAAATTCTAACCCTTTGAAAATTAAGGTGTTGTAACATTTCTCGCACTTTCTTGCAGCGAGAAGATGCAAGAAAAATTCTAATCCTTTTAAAATTAAGGTGTTGTAACATTTCTCGCACTTTCTTGCAGCGAGAAGATGTGAGAAAAATTCTAAAACTAACGCTTTTTAATTTTTTCTCGCACCTTCTCGCAGCAAGAAGAGCGCGAGAAAATTAAACAAAGATGTAATGGAAAAAAACGTTGCAAAAATTTAAAAAAGAAAAAAAGATGCCCAACAAATATAAAATTTGATGAAGAAAATATATAATCTATTACAAAAATGTCCAACATAATAAGAGAGTGAGGTTGAAAAAAAGACTTCAAGAGAAAAATAAGCATGAGAACCAAAATGTAAAATCTTACCTATGAGAGAAAAAAAGAGAATGAGGTTGAGAGAAACTTGAAGATGCTATAAATCTTGAAGAATGGAGATGAGATGCTTAGCATGGAGAGATTGAGAGAATCTAGAGAGAGTGAAAAAAACTAGAGAGATAAAGAGAGAGTGAAAAAAAAACTAGAGAGATAAGAGAGAGTGAAATAAAAGAAATGGGTATTGAATATAAATGAGGGTTTTTACTACAAAGGATAAAATAGTCTTTTCACACACCCAAAAGTCCTATTTGTCTATGAAATTTAAGAGTGTCCTAAATGTCTTTTGGACCCAAAATTTTGTCCTATTTTAGTAAATAACCCATGAATTTGAGTGATTCAATTTCACTAGTAACAACAATTACATTAAAATAACTAAAATATTTAGTATCTCAAACATCAATTAAAATAAAGTAACTAACGTGTAAATTACAATAAACAAGTGTTCCCATTATTCTTGTACTACTAACTTCTCAATGTATGAGATATGATTACGACATGTTAATCTATTATAGCCTACTTTGTCACATCTGCCACATTTATGCATTCTCGGAGTTTCACCAACAGATGAGATTCTCTTTGGCATCAACCAATCCTTGCCACCATTTTAGGAGGTAAAACCTTCATTTCCACATAGTCTATAAGAGTCTTCCACTCTACAACATTGTAACTGGAAAGATAGGTTTTGCATATGCAGACAACAAACATTCATTAGTATAAAAGCGATCACATAAATTGTAATTCCTACAAAAAAAAAAAAAACCAAATAAGGAGAATGGTTAACCATGCAAGAAATGGTTCATTAGCAACGAGAAAGTTACAAAAAGAAAAATCCAACACGTTAAAAATTAGTTGTAATATTTCTTGTGGGCAATTAGAACTTATAGGCCCATTTGGTTGTTGATTTGTAAAAATGGGCCCAATTTTAAAATCTCTTATTTGGGGACCCCTGCAACCTTGCAATTACCAAAATAGCCTTGCCCTTAAAACTTTCCTCTTCCTCTCGATTTCGACCATTGTTGCTCCCTTCTTCTTCCTCACGCTCGACAGCAACCGGCCCATAAGTTTCAATTCTTCAAGAGGCGGTTTTAAAAAGATGAAAAAAAACTTGTATCATTTTAAAAAGATGAAAAATAAAAGAAAAAAAACTCGAAAAGAGAGAAAAGGGAATGTTGATACCGAATTTAGTAAATCCCGATAAAAAATGGTCGGGATTCATGCATTTCCGATCGAATTTTGGCCGGGAATGCATGGAGCGTTGCCTGGCTACTTTCGGCCAGGCTTCAACTTAACCTTTTTTTTTTTTAAATTAAGCGCCATTTTGCAGATCTTGCTTTCTTGTTTTTTTTTTTTTTTTTTTTTTATGTGTTGAATAATTAAAAGATTCTTTATTATACTTAAAATTTAATTTTTTTTTAACAAATTTGAAAAAAAAAATTAAGAATATATTGTATATGGATGTACATTTTGATAGTTAAAAAAAATTAATTAGTTGTTTTTTAAAAAAGAAAGTGGGTAAACTTGGGTAGAATTTGTTGAAATTTTAAATTTTTGTTGGTTTAAAATTAATGGGTATAAAAGTTTTCATATAGGGTTAGAATGGACATTTTGCATGGTTGATGACATCACAAAAATCAGCAAGGAGCCCCCAAATAAGAGATTTTCAAAATGGGTCCATTTTTACAAATCAACAATCAAATGGGCCTATAAGTTCCAATCACCCATTTCTTGCGGCGATAAGGTACAAGAAAAATTTCAACTCCAAAATTAATGCTTCGTAATTTTTTTCTCATACCTTCTTGTAGCTAGAAAGTGCGAGTAAAATTCTAACTCTTCTAACACCTCGAAAATTAATGCTGCAAGAAGGTGCGAGAAATATTTTAACCCTTTGAAAATTAAGGTATTGTAACATTTCTCGCACTTTCTTCCAACGAGAAGATGTGAGAAAAATTCTAAAACTAACGTTTTGTAATTAAACAGAGATGTAATGGAAAATAAACGTTGCAAAAATTTTAAAAAAGAAAAAAAGATGTCCAACAAATGTAAGATTTGTTGAAGAAAATATATAATCTATTACAAAAATGGCCAACATAATAAGAGAGTGAGGTTGAAAAAAAACTTCAAAAGAAAAATAAGCATGAGAACCAAAATGTAAAATCTTACAAAATGGGGTAGATAGAAACTTAAAGATGCTATAAATCTTGAATAAATGGAGATGAAATGCTTGAACATAGGAAGGTTGAGAGAATCTAGAGAGAGTGTGAAAGAAACTAGAGAGATAAGAGAGAGTGAAATAAAAGAAATGGGCATTGGTATAAATGAGGGTTTTAACTCTAAAGGATAAAATAATCTTTTCACACCTCCAAAAGTCCTATTTGTCTATAAAATTTAAAACTATCCTAAATTTCTTTTTGGCCCAAAATTTTGTCCTATTTTAGTAAATAACCCAAAGAGGTAGGATTATGGAATGGAGGAGAGATAAAAGGGGGAAAAAAGTTATGAAAATTGACCGGTCTTGGAATTGAACCTACGACCTTGAGGCCGTCATTAAGTCGGCACACTTAACCAATCCAGCAAAATACACACATATCTTGAAAAGGAACAAAAAAAAATATATATATACATAAAAACTTGCCGACATTCATAAGAAAATCGATGATATATCGCCAATATCGACAATAAAGGGATAAAAAAGATTTTACCACCCATATCTTTTATCGATTCTATGGAAATAGAGATATATCGGCGATATTTCAACCAACGTCGCCGATTTTTTCATCCTTGGTTGTAGCATTTTTTATTTTTTATTTTTTTTAAAATGGTTGTAGCATATATAAAAGAATTGAAAATCTCTTTTATCTTTCTTTTGTGCGATTAAAAGCTCTTTAAGAAAAAGCTCTGATAGCTCAAATAAAATCATTAACAAGTCTATTCTCAATAAGTGAAATCAAGTTATCATCAAGCATTTTAATTTTAATAAAAATTAGATTTAAAAAGAAATTAAATTTGATTAACACAATTTAAAAATATATATAATTAAATAATTGTCGCATTGCAGGAAAAAGAAAAACTTGTGGGAAGACAGAAAATAGGAACAAGACTCAATTACATAAGCAAGTGAGCAGGCTTTAAGGATAGTTTCAATCTTCAAATCGTACAGAAACAGCAGTGGCCAACCCTGCACATTTTCTTCTTCCTTTTTTGGTTACTTCCCATAACACATTCAGCAGATATGTTCTAATTTAACATGAAACAGAGCAATATTATTTGGAACTTAATCCTATTTAATTCTTTATAAAGAGGAAGCTTTCGACAATAACAAAAAAGAAAGCTAAATCATGTCCATCGTCTAAACATATAACTAACCGAACATGGCGAGATAACAGTCATAAATAATCAGTATAGATTTACCTTGAATATTACCACATTATACCAGTCTACTCTAAAGAGAAAAATTAGTCTTCCAATTGGTTGCATTAGGCTGGGATTTTGAAAAGGCCTAGTTTCAGAATTACAGCAGGATGAAACGTCTGGATAAAAGTTTTACACACTTGGAGCATCGTTGACTGCTTCGTTGAAGGAGGCAGCCAGGTACTCGGCAAGGCTAGGTTGAGAGCTTGACCTGTCTGACGAAGAATTTGAAACTCTAGCTTTTTTCCTACCGAACTTTGAAATCCAAGATTTCGAAGGGTCGGCAGAACTACTCAATGGCGCATTTGTCCTCCAAATAGATGGTTCCAGAACCTTCCAGGGATCTTCAAGCATGGACGGATTGTAAAATTGTTTTGCTATGGGCGATTCGTCTGATGGAAAACGACGACCATGAGAAACAACACCTCGTCCAGAGCCTAATCTTGGACTAGGGTTGCCACGATGACCATGGCTGCCTCCTCCACCTGGACTAGAACTGCCTTGATACCCTGGACTATGGTAGATAACCCTGTTTTGGGTTGGATTGGTGTAAGAATTACCTCTTGGTCCAGAAACAAGGCTGGGGGAGCTCATCTCTCTCGGCGGAGGGGTAGGGAACTGGTTGACAAATGGGCTTCTGGGGGCCATCTCCCTGGGCGGATGGCTAGGGAACTGGTTGACAAATGGGCTTCTGGGGGAGCTCATACCCCTTGGAGGAGGCCCAGGTAAGTGGTTGACAAATGGGCTTCTCGGTCCACGCCACATATCAGGAGTTCCTGGACCCATAGGAAAAGGTGTGGGCATTGCTGGCCTACCATGGCCACCAGATCCACTAAAACCTCGAGCATAGAACGTTCTCTGGTCAGGTGAAGGTTGATGGAATTGATGAGTCGGAGAGGGAGACATTTCAGGGTTTCTCAATCCTACAACACAATATTATATCTAGATTTGGAGGAGAAAAGTAATTCCCTAATTACAAAATGCAGGATGAAAGAACATACTCAGGATGTGAAATCAAATAAAGCATAACAAGCATTAACAAAAATGATAATTGAACATCACACGAGATCCTTCCCAATTCCACCAAGAACATCACATAAGCTCAATGTAACATATTAAGCTAATAGGATTGATGTGGAACTAAACTGCGATATTTTAATATGAAGGACATGATTATAATTCGATACCCATGTAATTTATTGTTTAAACAATACAGCTTTCATGATCGCATGGCATCAAATTATAGGGAGGAATTAGGAACTAAAATCAAATTACAGGAGATTTTGCTTAAAAGAGTGATGCAGCATTTATGTTAAATAAATAAATTAAATTCCTCCAACGAAAGCTTGTGAAACAAACACATATTTAATTACAAGCCACTAATTAAAACATGTCTAATTGCAGATCTTAATATTAATGTCCATCAAACAAATAACTGTAGAAGGGAGAAAGACCAACTATTATCAACTAAAATGAGCATAGCTCAACTGACATTAAGCTTGTACTAATGACCAAGAGTTTGTGGCTCAAATCTCCCACCCCCACATGTTGTCAAAATAATTTTCTCTGAAGTTTTAAGACTAACTTTTATCATTAATTTTCTCACAAATATATGTCACTCTTAGAATCCCTTCCAAACCAGCGGCCAACATAAATGGTGGCAAGCCACCTTACCAGTCCGAATTTGCTTCCAACACTTCAAGTAGGGAGTTCAGCAGAAAATCTCTGCTTTCCTCTTAAAAAGGTGGAGTGTCTCCATTGAAACAAATAGCTTGTGGATATATTTGTTTCATGTATTTTGGAAGAGTGGCTGGTTTTTATCAGAGTAGTAGAGAGGATACATAAGCTTATAATCTTGAGGACTCTGGTTTGTTTCTGCACTGCTCCATGAGCAGGCTCTTTGTTCATCAACAAAAGCATTTCCTATTCCTAATGGCATCTCTACAGCCATTTCTAAATCTAAAAGCTCTCAAGAGGTTTTCACTTTAGCTCCTAGTAAGTTACTGTTGGGTGTTGAATGCTAAGACTTCAATCAAATAACCTTTCCTGGTATTTTTCATTGTAAAAAGATGTATTATCTGCAAAAGCAACACCACATCTCAACAAACTCACACCTGCTCAGAGATGGTTGTCCCACCAACCTCGAAACTTTTCAACATGCTAAGCAAGATCACTGCAACTCAGTACATGCCTCCATTATCTTTTTTTGACAACATGTGGGGGTGGGGGATTCAAACCACATACCTCTTGATCCTTAGTACAACTTTATACCAGTTGAATTATGCTCGTACATGCCTCCATTATTAGTTTAAAGTTTACTACCCAGGGCAGGTCCTATCGGTATGAATCTTTTTTTTTTTTGATACATCTATATGAGTCATTTAACTTATCTTTTTACCTTCCAAACAATATTAAAAAGAAAAAACTAAAGTTATTTGGAAGTATGCAGTTAGAGTTTTTCTATGGCTGCTTTGATTAGAAAGAAACCAGAGTGTCTTCCATGACAAAGGTACACAGTTCTTGTGACTTAGTTCATTTTACAACCTCAAGTTGGAGCACCCTTCACAAGTTTTTATTTATAGATTACATCACTTTATTGATTTGGAAGTTTTTATAGTAGCATTTTTCTATGGGGCTGAACATAATTATCTGAAACATTATGCCACCTTATCTGACACCTCTATTTGCAATTGGATTTTTTTCAATCAAGCCTCCATCATCAAACAAGTAGCTCCATATCCCATTCCCATTATATGGTCCTTTATATATTTCCATGCACAAGTTATTTAAGAGAACATAAAATTACCTGGAAAATTTGATGGAACATAAGTTGCAGGAGAATTATCGTGGTGGAAAGGTACATGATTATCTGATACAGTCTGATCCTCAATCTTCCCTTTCTTCTTGCCAGCAGAAAATGCAGACATAGGGTTTGTGTAATAGTCAAATCTTGGGGCAGTACATGGTTCTGATTGGCCAACCAGGGTAGCTGAGGACTCGACAAATGGATTGGAAAGATGATTAGGCAGAGAAGTTTCAACATAATTAGCGACATCAGCCTGAGCAGCTTCCATTCGCATTGCTCTCAATCTCTCCCTTCGTTTCTCAGATTCTTCCATTTAACCTAACAATGTCAATTCTCAATAACTGTCATCACTGAAGACACCCAACAGACTCGACCAAAACTAAACATAAAGATTCCATGAACTGGAAGATTAATTCGTTACTTCGACTGATTCGCTGATAAAAAAAGGAGATGGAAATTTTCGCATAAACAAGGCAATTTTCAGCGGCCAACAAAGAGATATAAAGATTATCAAAGCCGCAATTGACAAACATAAGCAACAAATCAAAAGGTAGTTCGAAAAATCCCAATTTGCCACAAGATATATATTTTTTCCTCTTTTCTTTCCTTTTCGGTTCTATTCGGGTATTGTTATTAAAAGAAGAAAAATCAAAACAAATCCTTCATTCTTTCATTAGACAAGTCTCAGTTTATGTTTTTCATCTTTCCAGAAAAAAATATATATATATATATGTTTTTCAAGTGAGAAGAAAGACAGATGGAGATCGAGAGAATACCAGTAAGAAAAAAGAGAATTAAAAGTCTGTGGAACTGCAAACCCGCTGGGAGGGATGCTGCGGCGAGACGAGCGGAAGATGGACGACGGCGTCGGCAGCAATGAACGGGAGAGAGACGACGACGACGACGGCGACGACACTGAGCTGCTGAAAGGGAGGATGAGACGGCGTGGAGAATAAGAAGATGAAAGGGCTCCGAGTTCCTCTTCCGTTTAGGAAACTAATATCAATTTTGACCGCAAACTTTTAATTTATGGTTAAATTATTAAGGTGGTTTAATAACCATTGGTTTTTTGTTTTTTAAAATTATGCTTGTTTTTTTCCAATTTTCATACCATGATTTTCATATTTGTTAAACATACACTTGAATTCTTAGTCAAATTTCAAAAACTAAAACAAATTTTTGGAAACTACTTTTTTTAGTTTTCAAAACTTGACTTAGTTTTTGAAAATATGAGAATATGGTAGATTATATGGATTATAGTAGTGTTTATAGGCTTAATTTTCAAAAACCAAAAACCAAATGGTTATCAAACGGAGCATAAAAGATTGATTTCTATTATAACCATGTTTTCAAAAAAACAAAATCTATTATTTCATTTTAGTTCTAGAAGTTTGAAGTTTGTTCCAAAACGATGCTGGAAGGCTTTTTCGTTAAATTCATGGATGAAAATTGATGTATTTGCATCTGTATTGTTGTGTACGTGAATAGATTTGAACACACATACGTACAAAAACAATAAAAGCACATGCAAACACATCATTTTTCGTCTATGAATTTAACAAAAAATGTCTCCAATGGTCGTTTTAAAACAAACTTCAAACCACAAGGACTAAAATGAAACTTTTGAAACTTGGGATATAATTAAAACCAACTTCATAATTCCATGGTACTTTTAATAATTTAACCTTAATTTAATTATACCATGTAATTTCAACTTTAGACTTCAAAATGTAATACAATTTTAATTCTTAAATAAGTTTTCGTTTTAAATATTTTTATAAAAGGTTTTCTCTTTTATCAGTTTAATGAATAAAATTATATGTAGGATATGAAATTGATAAAATTTTAGAGAAAAATGACATTCAAACTTTTTTTTTTTTGAATTTATAAATTTTGACAAAGTTAATTCATGGTTATTAACTAACTTTGTGGAAAGCTTTATTTTATTCAAATCAGTGAGTTTATGAAGATTTTACACCGTTCTTTGTTAAAATTAGTGGATGAAAATAGTGGAAATTGAATTGATGGTAAAAGTTGCAACACTTATTTAAGTTTAAGGTTCAATTTCATGGAATTGAAAGTTTAGGATTCAAATTGATACAACATGATAAGTTAGAGTCAAAATTGATTTTTTTTCCTCTATTTATTTTATTTTATGTAAAAAAAAATCAACTTATACTTGTAAGGTTGTATCAATTTGCATTGTAAATTTTCAATTTCATAAATTGGATTTTAGACTTATAATTGTTACAATTTCTACAATTTTTTTCCATTTACACTAATTCACCCACTAATTCGCCAACAAGAACATAACTTAATTGACATAAAGCTTGTAGTCTCGATTAAGAGGTCAGAAACTTCCGGCTATGAAAGACCCTTGAGAGTCACGGATCACCCATCCCACCCCTCCCGAATTGCTGTCGTCACTCCAAGAGGCATCTACGTTAAGCTTCAATTGCTCACCGACGGGAGGAATCCAACGGAGGTGACTCGCAAGGCTCTTTGAGCTGGGCGCAACCAGGTCACTGTTCTTATCACAGTGTTCTTTTATACTAGTCCCAATAATTCTGATGAGCTGCTCTGAATCTGCTGATGATCCATCTGTAATTATCCAGTTACGATAAGCCCAAACATTCCAGATTAAGATCACAGCTATCTTCCTCTCTTCCTTAATCAGGAAGTGGCTGATCTCAACAATTGAAGCTCTCGCGATCAAAGAAGGAATGTCGAATTACCTTCAATTAGGTTTTAAAGCTGCGTTGGTGGTTGAGTCGGATTCGGCCTCCGTGGTGGAGTCGCTCAACCATCCCTCTGAGGACCTCTCTGAGATTCACCTGATTCTGAAGGAAATTTTGGAGCTGGCCCGAAATTGTGTGGATATCACCTTCTCGTGGTGCTGTAGAGATAGGAATGGGGTTGCTAATGCGTTGGCTCGCCATGCAGTTCAGCCGATGTCGTCTCGATCTCGTCTGGAGTCTGCAGAGTCGCCTATCTCTTTGGGTTCTGTTGAATTTTTGCTTTCTCGAGTCCGCTCGTCTTCTTCCCTGGAAGGTTGTTTTTTTGGTAGGGGCTCGGTGTTACCATTTTGGTTGTCCTCTGCTATAATCGAGGATTCTGTTTGTTTGGATTCTTGCTTTTAATGAATTTCTTTTTTCAAAAAAAAAAAAAAAAAAAGTCAGAAACTTAAATTCAATTTAGAATATGAAAAAGCAATTTGTAGTCTTTCGTAAATCAATACTGAAGGACTACAGTTTAAATATAATGACCATATTAGATCTTTAATATTTTATAAATTAATAAATAAATATTTTAAAATTTAAAAATAATTGAAAATATTTCTAATTAATATTGTCTCCACGTTAAATACATTTTTGTTGTTATTTTATTCATATTTTATCAATTTCTTTATGATATGTTAATTAGATGGTATTTAGTTACCTCCAGGTGAAAGACTAGTTGAAAATTTTCAAGAGGTCACCCGATATAGAACTTCTCCAAGTCAAGCACGTTTAATTTCAAAGTTCCTATGATTGAGCCACTAGAAAAGAAGGTGCACCTTGTTGGTATAGGTAGTATCTATAAATTCTTTTAAGTTTTTTTCTTGACCATACTTTCATGTCCTCAGGATCCCTCTCATTCGGATGTGATCTCAGTTCATTCATGTACCCCTCCTATCTTCGGGTGTCACAATAAATACCATCTTCTTCTCCCTCATTTTGGCATTCTTTGTCTTTGGATTATTAGTAAAAGTTATCTCTAATTCAAAGTGGATGTAGGCTAATTCAAACCACTATAAACGTTGTGTCTCTCTTCTCCTTCTCCCTCGATCCTTCGCCTCTTTATTTAGTTTTATGCATTTTATATTTTGTGATTTATCGTAGATTTTGTAATCGGTCATAACTGATTTTGCCAACCAGTACAATAGAAATATTGATTCACTCCTAATATCCATGTTGAATCCATGGACATGTGAAAAATGTTGATGAAATGGAACATGTCGATGAAAATTTAATACATTGATGATAATTCCATCCGAGTTAATTGTATCAACTACCAAATTCATTAAAGCAAACCACTAAAGTTTTTTTTTTCTTTTTTCTTTTTTTAGAAAAGTCAACCACTAAAGTTAATCATACATAAATCCTGTTGAATGAGAGAGAAAGCTCAACTTTTAGCTACTGATTGAAATTTAGTCTTCTCTCTTGTCCCTAATGCAAATGCACTTAATTTGACGAAGGGTTTTGGATCCGCCCCCCTTGGGTTGGTGGGCTGTTAATTGATGTTGTATTTAACGCTTCTTCTTTATGATTTAGGGTGTGTTTGGTTTAACTTTTCAAGTGTTTAGTTTTGAAAAAAATACATTTTGGAAATATTTGTAGTGTTTGGCAACCACTAAAAATGACTTATTAGAAAATGAGATTGAAAAATAAATCATTTTGAGAGAAACACTTGAAACAAACTTTTTTAAAAAGAGTTTGTAAGTATACAATTACTTGTGTATAAAAACATTTATAAGGAAATGTAACCAAACACATGAGTGTTTAAATTCTAAACAATTTTTATACAAAATGTTTTTTTAAAGAATGCATTCTTGAAAAACATTTAAATTAAAATGTAATCCAAACGGACCCTTAATGCTATTACTTTTTCAAAAAAAAAAAAAAAAAAAAGCACTAAATTTGACGTGGCTAGTTCCTATGCACTTACATGAACCTCCACACTTACCCAACGAAAAATCCACATTTTTAACCACCTTTATTTTAATAACTCAAAATTATATTCTAGGGGTGTTCAAAACTAGAGTGTCTATTCGATGAGTCGGTTTCAAATAGCATCCCAAAACTACTAACTACCGATTGATCGAAACCAATAAGTCAGTTTTTGACATCGATATCCAAAATCGATCCTGACTAATCGTTGAAGAACTCTATTGCATTTGAAAGGTTGCGCTTGCACATCTAGCTTGGTGTAGTCTTTTAGTTATCTTTCTTCTTTTCAATAAGTCAGTTCTTCTTCCGTTGGTGTAGTCTTTTAGTTATCTTTCTTCTTTTCATGCGAAAAGCTTTTTCCATCTCGTCAGAACGGTTGCGCTTGCACATCTAGCTCAATCTCATTGATTTTGATAAAAATCGACCAAAACCGACTGATCGTTCATCTAGTCGGCCAGTCGATTTTAGATAGCCTTAAAAAAATGCCAATCATTGACTGACTACAATCGACAGGTCAGTTTTCGATGCCGATTTGTGCCTAAAACCGATGCCACCAACCGATGAACACCCCTACAATCTACCACCAAGATTCATTATTAGAGCAATAATGTTTTAACAAACCGACTTAATACATTCAGCTTACATGTATCTCAACACCTTCAATCCAGCAAACAACATCAAAGGCACAGAGCAGTGCATAATCACCTCGGACGTATGTTGGCTTGAAGAGGCTTTTCCATCACGACAGTGAATTCCACCTTCTCAGACAAATCAACTTCGTCTCCATCTAAGCCTTCCATTCAAACCTCCATACCAAATTGGCAACGAAGTACTCCAAATGAAGAATTGCCAAACCAAATCCTGGACACATCCTTCTCCCTGCTCCGAACGGCATCATCTTTATTTCTTTGCTCCCTGTTATATCAAACGCCACTTCTTCATCTTTGCAATTGCCGCCCTTCATGAACCTCTCCGGCTTAAACGCCATCGGATCTTCCCACACTTCTGGATCCCAACCCATCTCCGCTACCATGAAATTCACAGTTCCATTCTTTGGTATCACATAATTTTCCAACATTGTATCTTCTTTCACTGCGTGTGGTAGCAGGAAATGCACTGGTGGGTGTCTTCTTAATCCTTCCAAAACCACAGCATTTAAAAATGGAAGTTTCCCCAAATCCTCTTCCTTCACCTCCTCCTCCCCTGATTCCTCTCCCATTACTCCTTTGATCTCAGCGAAAAGCTTGTTTTGAATTTCTGGGTATTTCACTATATTCGCCATTATCCACTGCAAGGCCGTGGAGGTGTTGTCGCTGCCAGCGCTGAGGAATTCGAAGCTTATGGTGACCATCTCGTCATCTGTAAGCTTTCTATTCTCCTCGGGGAGCTCCAAATCGAGGAGCGTATCCACATACGACACCACGAATTCTTCATCGTCTTCTTGACCTTCCGCTCTGTTTGCTCTGTTTTGGTTGGCCTTCCTTCTAGCTTCAATCAAAGGGATGAGGACTTTCTCTTGATTCCTTCTGAGTTCAAAAAGGATCTCCCAGCGCTTTCGAAGGAAAATCTTGGTCAATTTCGGCAAGAAATTGAGGACGCGGGAACGCCCAAGATTCACCAGTATCTGACGCTGCAGGTTCAAAATTTCCTCGATCTTGGTTTCGTCAAGCCTGTCCCCAAAACACATGAACACCAACAAACAGAACATGGTGTACTGAAAATGAGCGGCAACGGAGACGGGAGTTCCTGATTCAGAGTGAGAGAGAAGGCGATTGAGAAGAATATCCAAAACCCACTTGCGAGCTCGAGCGTAAGACTTGACCCGAGAAGGATGGAGGATTTGGGAAGTGAGATTGCGACGGAGGAGGCGCCAGAGTGGGCCGTAATTTTCAGAGCTGATGTTGGGCTGGTTGCTGCTCAAGATTTTGGTGGTTGGAGGACGCGGTGCACGGTTGGCGAAGAGAACGCCGTTCTGGAGGAGGGCCTTATGGGCAACGAAGCGATCGGCGATGAAGATGGCAGGGTGGTTGTTGAAGTGGATTGTGATGATGGGGCCATATTTGGCGGCGAAACTGCGAAGTAGAGATTCAAATTGGAGAGGCGATTTGCGAAGCCGTAGGAAAATGGTGATAATTGGAATTGAAGGAGGGCTTGGTGGGAGGTTGGTAGAGCTTCGGAATTGGGTAAAAATGGAGTTGAGAAGAGAGCAGATGCAGAGAGAGATGAGGACGATGAACCAAATCTCCATTTTTGTATGCTATTGAATGTTTAATATCCCTTACATATATATACGGAGTTTTCTTCTTCCTCTCTCTTTCTTTTTCTTCTTCTTTTAAAAATTAATATTGTAATTAAACTTTTTTTTTTGTTTGAAAAGGAAATGCATTAATTGGCTCAAAAATTAGATACACCTAAATCATAATAAATGGAGTTTTCTTCTTCCTCCTTCTTTCATTCTTCTTTTAAAAATTATAATATTGTAATTTTTAAAATTTTTTATCCAAATATATTACTTTTGAAACTTATTATATAAATATTGTAGTTTTAAATTCTGAAGTGAAACATTATCTAGTTGGAAACATTATATTCTCAAAGAGACAACATTCTGCTGTGTGGAGATTATCATCGGCCACATGAAGTCATCTATTCAAGAGACAACATATACATAACTAGAACAATTTGACAAAGGTTAAGATGTCAATGTCGATGAAAATGTTAAGATCTCAATTTTGTGGAAATGTAAATGGAAATATTGATAAAATGTCGATGTTGATGGATATTTCTAGAAAAATATTTAAAACAAAAAATTCAAAAAATATTTAAATTAATAAATACATATTTTATATTTTAAAAATAAGTTAAAATACTTATTATTAATATTAAGTCCATATTAATTACATTTTGTTACTATTTTCTCTTTGTTTTATCAATTTTTTTACAAAAAATGGAAACGTTCATTCATCCATCATATCGATGTTGAACCCATGGACATATGGAAATGTCGATATATTGACAGAAATTGAATACATTGTATCAAACAAAATGTTATTTCAAATGTCAAATGGAATACTCCAAGATCATAATTTCATAAATGTCAAAAAATTTGAAAACTTTCATGATTAGATTTTAGGGTAAATTTCGGACCATTATGCCCCTTTGTTCATTTCTCTCCCCTCAATGATAGTTTTTTTTTTTTTTTTTTTAGGATTTCCCCTCAATGATAGTTGTCATAATATATATGGGGTTATTTTGAATGATCGATTATTTGGACAAACATGTGGTTTATTTTCAAGTTCTCTTTTCAAACCTCAAATAAATATGAGGTTTATTCAAAATAATATGATATATATTGTCGCAACGTCATCCTGACGCGGAGCGGCTGACGTCCTCTTTTGGGTTTTTAAAGAAGAAAATTGGAGTCGCCACCAATCATTGAAGGTGTGATTGGTCACCTTTAAAATAAAATAAAAACCAGTCTTAGAAAATCAGAAATTAAGTTCGGGAGTCGTTTGAGTGTAGGGAAGGTATTAGCACCCTACAACACCCGTTTAAAAAACGATTACCACAATATCTTATACTGTCCAATTAAATGAATAAAAACAGTCCTTCATTTTTATTTTTCTTAAAAAAAATGATAAATATTAAAATTAAAACCCAAAATGCAATAATAAACACAAGATGTCTCATCCGTTCTTATAATGACTTTAGAAATAATGTAAGGATTAGACATTATGAGTTGGATTATCCAATTTAATATAAATCATGCCTAATTTCCTTTTTAATTAAAGAAAATTTGTTCCTCAAGAAATGAATGTAACTCCATCATGGGCGATACATGATTATGTTTATTAAAAATAATAATAAAAAAAATTTAAAAACAAATAGATGTAAAAGAAGAAAATTATTCAATGAGTAAATTCTTTTTAAAGGGAAAATGAGAATTTTCATACGCGAGAGTTTAACTCCACGAAGGCACATTACTCAGTTCCCATAATCCATTTCAAAAGAAAATTAATTTCAAAATAATTATAATAACAATAATTGAAATTGACGAAGAATAATTAAAGATCGAATTAAAGCAAATTGGAGAATAAAGGAAAAAAACAAATAAATTAGAAAATTAAAAAAAAAGTTCGTAAAGTGTAAATGTTAAATAAATGAGAGAGAAATTATTAATAATTATTATTATTATAATAGTAAAATAAAGATTTAATTAAAAATATGAGAAGGAAAAAAAAAGGACCCACATTTTTTACTTTTCTCTTTCTCCTTCTTTCCTTCCTCCTTACCCGATGTTTTTTTCTCTCCCCCGTATGCTCCTTCCTCCCCCTCTCTTTTTCTCTTTTCATCTTCCACTTTTTCTTCTCTCTTTTCCTTTCACTCTCCTTAAACTCTTTTTTCCTTTTCCTTCTTTAATCTCTCTTCCTTTCCCTCTAAAAAAAATCTTCTAAAAAACACTCTCTGAGTCACTTTTCAAGTTTTTTAAACTCACTTCCTCAAAAAATTCTCTCAACTAAGCTTACACTCAATGCTCAATGCCTTCTTGTCTTTCTTCTTCCTCACTCCCTCCATTTATACTAAAAAACCTAACTATTTTGGGAGGAGTGGTGGGTGAGGGATTTCTGGGTAGCCATGCATGAATACCATTAGAATAGGAATGGGAGTAAGAATAGGGGAAGAAGGAGGGTGGGGTGGAGACAATAAAGGAAGAAAAAAAAAGAAAAAAGAAAAAAACAATAATAATAATAATAATAAATAAATAACCAAAATTAAAATTACAACTAAACTTTAGAGTTAAAAATAGAATGAAATTAAAACTTTTTATGCTATGGTTTCATTTTAAAAGAGAAACAAAATTAAAATTACATATTAGAGGTACTCGAACATTATTAAAAACTCACCGGATCAAGTACGGTGTCTACAGTTTGCCCCCCTTTGTGTATCCTTGAAGGATTGAAAGGGTAGACAAAGGAAAAAGGCTAAGTACTAGGGAGGCGAAGATTTGTTTGGTAAAAATTTGAATTTGGAAACGAAAATGAACTTGTCTTAATCAGGTATCGACCACCATTCAATAGTCAGGTTTGGTTTAACCGAGAGAAAAACTGAAAATGGACCTGGATTGACATAGGCTTCGACCTCAAGTGAATAGTCGAGTTCGATTTAACCGAGAGATAAATTGAAAACGGACCTGGATTGACACAAGCTTCGACCTCGACTGAATAGTTGGGTTCGATTTAACCGAAATAAAAACTGAAAACGAACCGGGATTGACACAGGCTTCGACCTTGACTGAATAGTCGGGTTCGATTTAACCGAGAGAAAAACTGAAAACGGACATGGATTGACGCAGGCTTTGACCTCGACTGAATAGTCGGATTCGATTTAACCAAAATAAAAAGTGAAAACGAACCTGGATTGACACAAGCTTTGATCTCGACTGAATAGTGAGTTCGATTTAATCGAGAGAAAAACTAAAAACGGACCTGGATTGACACAAGCTTCGACCTCGATTGAATAGCCGGGTTCGATTTAACCGAGAAAAAAACTGAAAACGGACCTGGACTGACACATGCTTCGACCTCGACTGAATAGTGGGTTCGATTTAACCGAGAGAAAAACTAAAAACGGACATGGATTGACACAGGCTTCAACCTTGACTGAATAGTCGGGTTCGATTTAACCGAGAGAAAACTGAAAATGGACCTGGATTGCACAGGCTTCGACCTCGACTGAATAGTCGGGTTCGATTTAACAGAGAGAAAAACTGGAAATGGACCTGGATTGACATAGGCTTCGACCTCGACTGAATAGTTGGGTTCGATTTAACTGAGAGAAAACTGATTGAAAATAAAATTTCTTTGCAATGCACGCTAAACTTGAACGCTTGAATGCATGAGATGTGGATTTAGCACTATCCGAAAACTATGATACAAATTTCTTTAAAAGATATTTGATAGCTCGGGCACCCCATTCACATCACCCTTGGTAATAGACCTTAATTGGATCATGAACTCGCTAAACAACTTGCTCTTTGTTTGATGACCAAAAATGTATCCAGAACGACTTTGCTCCTGTGATAATAATGGTTTCGCCCCAATTTGAGAACACGAAAATAATGGTTTTGCCCCAGTTTAAGACTTTGTCATGTTGAAATGACGGTCTTGTCCTCCATAATGACATTCCATCAACCTTCATGACCACGGTGCTCTTGACAAAAAAAAAATATATTGCCTTCGATTCTTTCTCTAGACATATGTACTTCGCATCGAATCATTTAAGTTACCACCATTGGTTTGAAATATCGTGTTTATGTAACTTTTTATTTATGCAATTGTAATGATAAATAAGGTAAACATGCCAAACATTCATAGCTGAGAAGGAGAGTGAGGGAGAAAAATGGGCAAGATATGTCATGCTTCGAGAAAGAAGCTTCGGTTTATGACTGAAATTCAATAGACATATGTGTCAATGCTACGGTTTTAGGACTTGAGACAAAAGTAACCTCTTAAACATGATATAGAAATTGAAGGGTAATTCTCCTAGACACTTGTTGAATTCCCGCAACTTTGTCAAATCCTTTGATACACAAGTAGCCTATGCGTAATATCTTCGAACTTGATCTGAATTAACTGGACTTGACAGCTCATTATCATCCATGTTAGTCAAGACTAAAGCTCCTCTAGAGAAAGCTTTCTTAACCACGAATGGTCCTTCATAGTTTGGGGTCCACTTGCCTCAGTGATCTTTCAGAAAAGGAAGAATTCGTTTTAAGACTAAATCTCCTTCTCTGAATACTCTAGGATGCACTTTCTTATCATAGGATTTCATCATTCGTCTTTGGTAAAGTTGACCCCTGCACAATGCTGTCAATCTCTTTTCTTCAACAAAGTTGAGTTGCTCATAGCGGTTTTGGACTCATTCAGCCTCTTCTAAATTAGTCTCCATGAGGACTCATAATGAAGGAATTTCCACTTCAATAGGAAGAACAGCTTCCATACCATAAACTAATGAAAATGGTGTTGCCCCAGTTGAAGTGCGAACCGATGTGCGATATCCATGTAATGCAAAAAGAAGTATTTCATGCCAATCTTTATACGTCACCGTCATTTTTTGCACGATCCTTTTTATGTTTTTATTGACAACTTCCACTGCTCCATTCATCTTTGGCCTATACGGAGTTGAGTTGACATGCTTGATCTTGAATTGCTCACATAACTTAGTCATCAATTTATTGTTCAGATTTCATGCATTATCAGATACTATGGTCTCAAGAAGCCCATAACGACATATAATCTCCTTCTTGATGAATTTGATCACAACTCCTTTCATCACCTCTCGATAGGACATTGCTTCTACCCATTTGGTAAAATAATCTATTGCCACCAAGATGAATCGATGTCCGTTTGAGACTTTTGGGTCAATAGGGCCTATAACGTCCATTCCCCACATGGAAAATGGCCATGGTGTCGTCATAACGTGCAACTGAGATGCTGGAGCATGAGCTTTATCTGCGTAAATCTGACATTTGTGGCATTTTCGTGCATATTTGATACAGTCGGCTTCCATGGTTAACCAGTAATAGCCAGACCTTAATGCCTGTCTAGCCATCATGTGTCCATTTGCGTGAGTGCCGCAAATTCCCTCGTGAATTTCTTTCATAATCGTGTTGGCTTCTTTTGTATCTACACACCTCAAAAGTACCATATCATGATTTCTTTTGTAAAGTATCTCTCTATTTAGGAAGAACTTCATTGCTAGCTTTCTAAGTGTGCGCTTGTCATTTTCTGAGGCATTCAATGGATACTCTCTACATTTAATATAACGTTTGACATCATGGTACCAAGGTTTATCATCAAACTCTTCTTCTATATTCATGCAGGAGGCTGGAACATCTACCCTTCCCATCTTAATAGGTTGTACCTCATGATTGGGGTCTATGTTGAACATGACTGCAAGCATAGCCAAGGCGTTTGCTATCTGATTACTCTCCCTTGGTAAATAGTCAAAAGTGATTTCTTCAAATTTATGAGACAAATCTAATATAAGCTTTTTATAAGGCAGAGTAGCTTAGTGTCTCTTGTTTCCCATTCTCCTCTCAATTAGTGAATCACCACCATAGAATCTCCCAAGACTTGAGGTTTCCTTATCTTCATATCCAATGCAGTTTTGAATACCCATACAGCAAGCTTCGTATTCAACCATATTATGAGTACAATCGAAACTTAGTTTGGCAGTGAGAGGGAACAATTTTCCTTCAGGCAATATTAATACAACACCTATCCCATGACCTAACTCATTGGAGGCCCCATCAAACAACATGATCCATGTTTCCAAGTCTGATATTTCTTTTTCCACCATTATAGTGGAGACAAATTCATCAGGGAAGTCAAATTTCATTGGTTCATAATCATTCTATAGGTTGCTCGGCCAAATGATCAGCTAGTGCACTTCCAAACTCTTCTTCTATATTCATGCAGGAGGCTGGAACATCTACCCTTCCCATCTTAATAGGTTGTACCTCATGATTGGGGTCTATGTTGAACATGACTGCAAGCATAGCCAAGGCGTTTGCTATCTGATTACTCTCCCTTGGTAAATAGTCAAAAGTGATTTCTTCAAATTTATGAGAAAAATCTAATATAAGCTTTTTATAAGGCAGAGTAGCTTAGTGTCTCTTGTTTCCCATTCTCCTCTCAATTAGTGAATCACCACCATAGAATCTCCCAAGACTCGAGGTTTCCTTATCTTCATATCCAATGCAGTTTTGAATACCCATACAGCAAGTTTCGTATTCAACCATATTATAAGTACAATCGAAACTTAGTTTGGCAGTGAGAGGGAACAATTTTCCTTCAGGCAATATTAATACAACACCTATCCCATGACCTAACTCATTGGAGGCCCCATCAAACAACATGATCCATGTTTCCAAGTCTGATATTTCTTTTTCCACCATTATAGTGGAGACAAATTCATCAGGGAAGTCAAATTTCATTGGTTCATAATCATTCTATAGGTTGCTCGGCCAAATGATCAGCTAGTGCACTTCCTTTTATTGACTTTCGAGTAACATAGACAATATCGTACTCGGATAAAAGAACCTGCCATCTAGCAATTCTACCAGACAAAGACGACTTTTCAAAGATGTATTTGATAGGATCCATCTTTGAGATGAGCCATGTTGTGTAATACAACATATATGGTCTCAAACGGCGAGCGGCCCAAGCTAAAGCACAACAAGTTCTTTCTAAAAGAGAATATCTAGTTTCACAATCAGTGAACTTTTTGCTTAAATAATATATGGCTTGCTCTTTTCTGCCTGAACTGTCATGCTGTCCTAGTACACACCCTATTGAATTTTCCGTCACTGTAAGATATAGGATAAGTGGACGATTTGGAGTTGGAGGTACAAGGACATGAAGACTCTGCAGATATTGCTTGATCTTTTCAAATGCTTTTTGACAATCGTCATTCCATATGCTCGTATTGTCCTTACGAAGTAGCTCGAAGATTGGTTCACATGTCGCTGTAAGATGTGATATGAATCTTGCAATATTTGGTGGGAGAGCTTTAATTTTAACATTTTTTGTTACTTTTTTTTTGTATTAAATTTCTAGATCTACAAAATCCTTAAATACTTCTCGTACGAAACACTTTCAACACACAACACTTTCAATCTTCTTTCTACTTTCTCATATTTCTCTCATTTGCTCTTTTAAGAGCAATTGGCCAAAAGAGGGGTGTTCTTTGTTGTGGACCTTTGAGCTCAAACCAACGTTTTAGTTGGGTTGTTGTATCTTGAAGAGGATAAGCCAGAGAAGACCTGTTGCACCGATGGTTGATAAAGAAATATACACTGCAAAGGGCTTGAATCTTCTTCAAGAGAGCGAGATACCTGCACATCAACCTAATTGTTTACGTGTTTGTTTCTCAATAATTTATCCATTTTCCTCTATTATTTGTAATTTCCCCCAACATTTTGAACACAAGTTTATTTATTGAGCATTTTAAAATTCGAACGTTTTCATTTTGCAAAGACAAATATAAACGTTACATGAAATTAAGCAACAAAATTTTCGGTCAAACTTAAGGGTGGGCTCAAATCGTCGTCGACCACTGACATGTCGATTTCCGGCAGTCGACTTTTCGTCGATTTGGAAGAAGTTGGTTACGTCGACCGATCAACTACACCGACGATCCATCGGTTATGGTTAATATTTTAAAGCTCCACCAAAGTGAAAGAAGAAGATAAAAAAATAATTTTTTTTTTGAATCCAACAAGAAGAAGATAAAAAGAAAAGAAAGAAGAAGAAAAAACACAGAAAAAAGGAAGAAGCTAAAATAGAAAGAAGAAAAGAAGAAATAAAAACAAAGAAGAAGAAAAAGAGTTACAGAGAATAAAAAAAAAAAAAAAGAAAGGAAGAAAAGAAAGAAGATGAAGAGAGAAGAACTCGAAAATGAGGGAAGAAAAGACTAAAGGAGGAAATTTGAATAAATAAATAAATAATTGTTTTTTTAATAAAATCTTGGGAAGACCATTGACTGATGGTCTTCCTAAGGATGTAGGCAGCGCATTAATGTTGTGTGCAACATCCTGCTATGAGTTGATGTTACCTTTTTTTTATTAAAAAAAATTATGTTGTGACTCCAATCGAACCTATAAAAAAAATTGATCGACCAACGTCGGTTTCAATCAGTCGACTCGAATAAGGGGCTTTCTTTGCTCACCCTAGTCAGACTAGGACAAAACTGAAGGGAATAAAAGTCCCCACGCAGCGGAAGCGCATCGATTGGACCTTACGCCGTATATTAATTAACATTAAAATACCGTTACGAAAACTCAAACACACTTTAAACACTCTTTAAAGTTGCTGGAAAATCAGTTTAAACATGCTTAAAAATAAATCTAAATTTATTTTCATGCTTTTCTAAAGAAAGAAGGAAGAACCGTTACAAACCTTCGTTGTAGACTTGACCGTTCTTCGCCAACGACGCTCCACGAACGAAAACGCAGCAGCCTCCTTTTCTTGTGATCGCTGGAAATTTCTCCTTTGAATGACATAATAACCACAGAGGTTACACCGGTATGTCTCTAAGTCTAGGAGGCAAAAGACTTGTGGGAGTCTTTCTCTAAGAGGGAGGCTAGAGAGAATTCTAGGTTTTGTCTTTTAGAGTCTAAGAGCAAGAGCAAGAATATCAAGTGTCATGACCAATTAGGTCTAGTGTTCTATTTATAGAAGAGATGCCATGAATAAAATATTCAATTAAATCAATCTTTTCCAAAATTGATTCAATCTTATTCCTTAATTAATCAATCATGATCAATCAATTCCATAATTGATTAATCTTTTCCACAAATGACTAATTACTTCCATAAGTGATTAGATCATTTCCATAAATGATTAATCACTTTCTTAAGTGATTAATTATTTCCATAATTGATTAATTCCCGGTTAATGAATTCTTTAATTAATTAACCACCAATTAAATATCACATATTTAATTTCCGGCCTAGAATTAATTAATTTGCCCAAACACATTTTAGGCCTTAAATTAATTAATTCATTATTTGAACTCTTTCAAACTTCCATAAATTTATATTTGAATTTCTTCAAATATTAATTTCTCTCATAAAAATATATCAATATTATTTCATTAATATCCGGTCAACAGTTACGTTCACTATCTACGAGTTTTAGGGCATAAAACCCAACAAAAACAACTAACATAGAACTCGATTCTTGTAATTATTTTCAAAACTGTTTCTTTTGTCTATTTTTTTTCCAATTTGCTTTACAATCTAAATAATCATGGCTAATTGGGTTCAACAAAGTGGGATGTGCACTTTTCTCCATTTGTAGTGGTCTTCCACGTTAACCCTTTATCACAAAGCTACTTTAACTTTAAAAAAGAATAAAAGAAAAGAAAAGACATTAGATATATGATATAACATCCCATAAAAATTCTAAAAAAGAAATAAAAAATTGACAAAAATTCTCATTCCATAATTGATGGGCATTCTTGTTCGATAAATTTTGCACAGTGGATGGTGTCGTTCCCATGGATGAAGATTGAAAAATAAACTAAAATATGGGTTCGTTTGATAATGTTCACATTTTCTGTTTCTTCTTTATTTTAAGAACTAAAAACATAAACATGTTTGATAACTATATCTATTTCTCTTTTCTTTGAAAAAGAAATATAAACAAAAATGTGTGTTTGATAACTATTTCTTGTTTTTTGTTTTTTTTTTTTTAATTCAAATAAAATTTAGTACATATAATATAATAAAATATATAATACACATTGAAACAAATATAGAACTATTATAAAGAGTTTATAGCATTTATTCAGTCGTAACACAAAATTTAAAAAAAAAAAAAATTATCCTTCAATGTTGAAGGATAATAGTGGACCAATTGTTTGAAGAGGCCCGAAGAAAGAAGAAAAAAATTAAGGAGGCCAAGAGAAAAAAAAGAGAAGAAGAAGAACATGCTGCCCTGAATTTTGCAGTCTCATGCTTAAATAACTCAGTGGAAGTCACTGAGAAAGAAGAAGAAAAAGAGAAGATTGCGCCAGCATCTGAGGCACAATCTAAAGAACAATAGGGTGAATTTGTGGCTGCAAACCCGACGCAAAAAATGGAGGATGAAGAAGTTGCACCAATTCTTGAGGTGCAACAACATGAATAGACCCCGCCACCACCAACAGAGGATAAAGAAGTGTTCAAGAACCTATTTGATAATAGAGATGAGGAAGAGAAAGAATATGAGAAGCAAAAGGCTCTAGTTGATGAAAATGAGGTCCAGGAAATAATTGAGGACCAGACGTCCAAGAAAAAGGGCGGAAAAGAAGAAGAGGTCGAGGAGAGACAGAAAAAGAGAAAAATCACTACACCCCTAAGGAGGCCTAATACATGGGGAGCGACTTCTGTGTTTCCCCGTAGCCAAACACCACCACCACCATCACCTGTGCAGGGAAAATCCTCCACGCCTCGGGTAAAGAAAATATCGACCAAGAAACCGAGGGTGGAACGACAGGTGAAGCCACACACAAATACTCAAGCCCGTCTAGCAGTAATGAAGAAGAGGGCCTTGATGTATGAGAAGGCCTTCTCTACAAAGACAAGTCTGCTCCCTGCTTTTATAAATGATATTGTGCGCAGATATGGATGAGACTGTCTGCACAAGGAGTCGAAGGCACCCTTCATCCCCCTAATTCGAGAGTTTTATGTGCAGATTGGGGAGGAGCAACAGACAGTTATGATGCTGAGAGGTTGGGTGGTGGAGTTCTCAGCGAAACAGATTAATCAGATCTTTCGATTACCATCCCTCCGACGACCAGCAGGAAATATGGCTATAGAAGAGTCAACAAATGAGTAGCTAGTCGAGGTGTTTACCTTAGTGGCCCACAAGGGAGTGAAATGGAAAAAGTCATTGACAGGGATTAAGACTCTATTATCTAGAGATTTGAAGCCAAAGGTGTCTGTCTGGCTATACGTGATCAAGAACAGGATCATGCCTACAACACATGACACCACAATTTCGTAGGAATGTGTCATGTTGTTGTACATAATGTATAATGGTCTGGATCTTAACCTTGGCCGAATTATCTGGAATGAGATCCTCGCCTGTGGGCACAAGAACGTGGGGAGACTGTTCTACCCAAGCTTGATCACGAAGATCTGCAGGCTTGCAGGAGTTGAGGTCGAGGCTTAAGAGGAAAGGGAGGTCGCCAGGACTTTCATATAGACGCGACTTGATCAAGAAGCTCATCACCAACTCAAGATTAAAGGTGACCTCTCAAGTGGTGAAGGCAGTGACTTGACTAGGCTATGGGATGCAACTACAAATCATGTCCTTAGAAGTTCAGGACCGAGTTTCCTAGTTTCGTGTTTTTAGATGTTTTTGATGTTCAATTTTATGAAACTTCCCTATCATGTTTTTGACTGATCTATTATAGTAAAACGACTTATGGTTTTGGGCTCAGTTTATTAAATAAAGATTTTTACTTATGGTCTCTTTCGCTTTAAAGTTTCAAAAGTTTTATGTTTTCATGCATCTAGTAGTGACCCTCAGCATATTTTTAACTTCCTTTTAGATGGGTCGTTACACCCACAATTTTTTAGAATAGTAATTTATAATACCCAAAAACTATCTAGCTCCTCCTAAAGTTAAGACTCTTGTTGGCCCCCATAAATCTAAGTGTACATAGTCTAAGAGTCCCTTAGTTTTATGTAGAGATCTATTAAACTGAACTCTAGCTAGTAGGTTTTCCTAGAGTACATTGTTCACAAAAGGGTAAGTTCACTGATTTTACATTACCAAGCAAGCCTTGTTTATTTAATTCAATTAAGCCTCTTTCACTAATATGAGCTAGCCTTTTATGCTATAGGATTGCATCATTATTCATTTCTCTTGAAACTACAATGACTTTATCCACATGTGTTGAGCCATTCAAAGTATATAAACCATTTTTTAAAATTCCAGTCATTTTCAGCAAAAACCCCTTAAAAATCTTCATTACACCACCCTTTGATTTGTATTTATACCCTGCTTTATCTAACATTCCAAGGGAAATCAAATTGTGTTTAAGATCAGGGACATATCTTACTTCAGACAGAATTATATACGTGCCATCTGTTAAACTCAATCTAATTGAACTAATACCTTTAATCATTACATTACTGGTTATTTCCCATTAGAACTTTTCCACCATTTAAATCTTTTAGATCTAAGAAATAGTGTTTATAAGGGGTCATATGGTAAGAGCATCTTGAATCTAATATCCATTCTTCATCAGGATCAATTTCAGTTACTGTTAAGACAGTTGACTCATAACTCTCATACATTTGCAGAAGTTTGGCCCTCTTTTTTGTTCTGAAGTTTATTCTTATATTGAAGTTTTCTGCAGTCTTTAATAAGGTGCCTTGATTTATGACAATAGAAGCATTCTCGAGTTTCTTTGCCCTTAGATTTTGATTTGTGTTTACTGTGGTCTTTCTTACTATTCTTGGATTGATTTTATCTTGTTTCAGGTCTTCCTCTACACTACTACAAATTTGGGTTTTTATGACATTGAAAAATTGTCACAAGCACATTTCATGATCTTTTTTTGTGTCCTAGAATCATCAAACAAAGTGTATTCCGGATTCTTAAAAACCCTAAGAGGATGAGGTCGGCCTCGGCCCATTTCCGAGGCTGACTAGGGCCAAAGGCCTAGAGATCATTTGAAGTCTGGCATCGACGAAAACCTTAAGAGGAAATCTATAAAAAGGAAGACCGCACACGCATTAAGGTATGCCAAAAACTACACCCTAAATACATTCTACGTGTTTTCCGGCCAAGGCTAACTTAAGCATCGGAGTGTGTGTGGTCTACACCACACCGGTGTGCAGCGTTTGCTCGTCTTGCAGGTCACGTTTTTCCCACTCATCTACAAATTCACTGTTGACCGTCACATGAAGCGAGGGGTAAATTCCTGAGCGAAATTTGACCATCAACAATCATAGTAAATGTTTTTATGATAATCGAACATTGTCAATAAATAACTCTTGAAAATAACATTTCTGTCAAGTTATATATATTAATGATTGATGGCGATCGAAATCTAAGTTTCAAAACAGAGGTCTAGTTGAGCAAGAGTTTGAAGATAAGCAACTGAAATAAAAAAATTAGAAATAATAACTATAATAAATCATTAAATTGTTTCTTATCTATAGAAATAATAACTCCAATAAAATAAGACAACTCAGATGCTTCATGCTTCTCTTTTTCACATTCTAAGGCAAGGTTGTTCTCCAGTTGAAAATCACCAAAGCTGAATTGTGACATAAGACACCTACGTTTTATTAAAATAAAATTAAAAAAAAGAGTAATTGCGGTGGGTGGCAAATTAATTATCTATAATAGCAAATTTAGCACCAAGTAAAAAGAATTGCAAATATGGCAAAAAAATTAGAATATTCCCATTTTACCCTTCTCTTTCTCTCCCTTCCCATTTACCCTTTCTTCCCTCATTTCTAGTGTATACGATTTTTTTTTTTTTTTTTGCATTTATGAGCCTTTCTTCCCTCATTTTTTGTGTATACGATTTCTTCTTCTTCTTTTTTTTTTTTTTGTTTTTTGTTTTTTTGTTTTTGCTTTCTTTTTTTTTTGTGCATTTATGAGCTGTTATGATTTTTTTTTTCTTTTTTTATAATGAGCTATTACGATTTCTTTTTTTCCCTCTGTTTTTCGAACCACAGACCTTGTGGTTATCAGTACAACTTTATGCCAATTGAGCTAAGCTCTTGTTGGCCTTCTTTTTAATTCAAGAATGTCAAGAATACAAAAATAGCAATTTTGGTGAGTGTCTGTATAGGTATATCAAAGTATATCACTGATATACTCCGGTTAATCGTAGTCTATCACTGACTATCACTGGTCGAAGTCTATCAGGGCTATAATTGATAGACAATGAAATACAAAGAATACAAGAATAACAATTTTATGGTGGTGGTCACGGAGCTTGTGTGCTAGTCTTTAAAAATTATATTGTTGATTGAGAGTCGCTTGTTCGTAATGGTTATTTTTGGATTTTATGTTCTAATTACCACAAGAGACTTAAATTTTTTGTTCAATTTATGACTGTAGTATAGTAATTTTGGATGAGTTTCTAATTACCGAGATGATTGCAATGCAAAGTACTTTACTGATAGATTTCAATTAAATTGATTTCTATCAGTAACAATCATTGGTAGACTTCAATTAATTGATAATTAACTGATTTCTATCCGAGATAGAAACTGATAGACTTCAATTAACTGATTTCTATCCTCGATAGAAAATGATAGATTTGAATTAAACTAATTTCCATCAGTGATACAAGTCAATAGACTTTAATTAAATTGATTTATGATAGAAATTGTTATCAGTGATAGAAACTAATAGTCTTGAATTAAATTGATTTCTATCAGTGACAGAAACTGATAACCTTGAATTAAACGGTTTTCTATTAGTGATTATCACTGATAGACTTAAATTAAACTGGATAGAAACTGATAGCCTTGAATTAAACTGAACTAATAGCCTTGAATTAAATTGTTTTCTATCAGCGACTATCACTGATAGACTTGAATTAAACACGATAAAAACTTATAGATTATGATCATCAAAGTCTATCAGTGATACACACTGATAGACTTCGATTAATCAAAGTATATTAGTGTCTATCACTAATAGACTCCGATTAATTGAAACTTATCATCAAAGTCTATCAGTATTTATCATTGATAGACTCCGATTAATTGAAGTCTATCAGTGACTATCAATAATAGGGACTGATAGACTATTGGAGATACTAAGGGTATTTTCGTAATTTAACGTATTTTTTGCTATTTCTGCAAATAATTTTATTTTTTTGCTATTTTTGCAATTCTTTTGCCGATTTTTGCTATCTGTGCAAAACCCCCTAAAAAAAAAAAAGATCACTTTGTTCATCCACAATAGATTGTGGAAAGGGAATGGGAGGGTTTTAATTTGGGGGAAAGTTCTGCTCTATTTTAATTTTTTTTTTGTTTTTGAAACAATCTTTCTCTCCTTAAAAATGAATATAAGTTATTTTTCATTATTGACATCTAAAAAAATTTCCTAACTTTATGACATTTAAAAAATGTCCTAAATTTTCGAAAATACGTAAAACTCTGTTTTTTCCGATAAAAAACGCATCTTTTACATTTTATGACATTTTTTTCCCTCCCTTTACTCTGTTTCCTCTTTTTTTGTGGTCTAGACTCTAATTCTTTCGATCTAAGGGCATTCAACACTAAACTCATTGACAATGAATACCCTCCCATATTTAATCGCTGCCCTAATCTCTTTATATCTTTCGGGAAGTATGATTGCTTGATTTTCGTCATTTATCTTATCTTCAAATTTAGTAACATCTAAGCATATTTTAATATATTCATCCAAATTATCTTCAACAGATTTTGAGGGATCCATTCGATAACCAAAGAGTCGTTCCTTTAACAAGATCTTATTAGGCAAAGATTTATTCAAATACATATGATCTAATTTTGTCCACATATCTACAACATTTGTAATTTCATTAACTTGTCTAAGCACTGTACAAAATCATGGTACTGAAAGCCATTTCATCCATCTCTTGTTTCTTTTCTTCGATTAAAATTTCAGGTATATTTTTAGGCTTATCTAAAATTTTGGCAACCTTTAACTGAACTAATAGAGATTTTAATTTTTTCTTCCATAAGCTGACATCCTCTTTCCCATCAAATATCTCTAACTTGATTAATTTAGGGGAAAAATACACTTTTAGTCCCTGAGGTTTGGGTTAAGTGACACTTTGGTCCCTGAGTTTTCAAACTCAACAAAAATACCCCTGAGGTTTGAGATAAGGAGCACTTTGGTCCCTGCCGTCAACTTTTCTGTTAACTTTTAACGGTTGCTGACGTGGCACTATTATTTTAATATAAAAAATTATTTATTTTATTTTTTAAATAAATAATATTTAAAAAATATAAAATATTAATATTTTATTCTTTTTTTTTATTCTTTTCTCCCTTTCTCTCTCATCATCTTCTTCTTCTTTTCCATCTTCCCCACCTTCTCCCTCCTCCTTCTTCTTCTTCCTATGTCCGGCGACCGGCAACCGGCGGCCACCGCTCGCCGTCGGCCGCCGGCGACTGATTTTTTTTTCTTCTTTCTTCTTTTTCTCTTCTTTCTTCTTCTCTACATTTTCTTCACTGATTTTTAAAAAAAAATAAAAAAAAAAGAAAAGGGGAGGGAGGTCCCTCCTCCGTCTCCGACGCCGGAAACGGAGGAGGGGGATCCCTCCTCCCTCCGTCGTTCCAGGACCTCCCGTTCCAGATCTGGAACGAGGGAGGGAGGTCCTCCCTCGTTCCAGGACCTCCCGACGCCGGAAACGGAGGAGGGGGATCCCTCCTCCCTCCCTCGTTCCAGGACCTCCCGTTCCAGATCTGGAACGGGGGAGGGAGGGAGGGGAGGGAGGAGGGACCTCCCTCCCCTTTTCTTCTCTTTTTTTTTATTTTTTTTTTTAAAAAAGTCAGTGAAGAAAATGTAGAGAAGAAGAAAGAAGAGAAAAAGAAGAAAGAAGAGAAAAAGAAGAAAGAAGAGAAAAAAAAAAAAAAATCAGTCGCCGGCGGCCGGCGGCGAGCAGTGGCCGCCAGTCGCCGGACATAGGAAGAAGAAGAAGGAGGAGGGAGAAGGTGGGGAAGATGGAAAAGAAGAAGAAGATGATGAGAGAGAAAGGGAGAAAAGAATAAAAAAAAGAATAAAATATTAATATTTTATATTTTTTAAATATTATTTATTTAAAAAATAAAATAAATAATTTTTTATATTAAAATAATAGTGCCACGTCAGCAACCGTTAAAAGTTAACAGAAAAATTGACGGCAGGGACCAAAGTGCTCCTTATCTCAAACCTCAGGGGTATTTTTGTTGAGTTTGAAAACTCAGGGACCAAAGTGTCACTTAACCCAAATCTCAGGGACCAAAAGTGTATTTTTCTCTTAATTTAGCAAACATTATCAACAAACAGCCAACACAGAGATGATACAACAGATGGAGAACTAAGTCGAATGAACAATCGACAAACTAACTTAACTCTAATCGAGTTCAAATCCCAACAAAAGACAAGCTGAATTGATGGTCATGAATCTCCAGTCGTATCAACTCGAGCCCTTTTCTACCTTCAATTTCATCACCGAATCTTGTTCTGATACCATTTGCGATGAGATCAGTAACTCATAAAACCAGAAAAAATTGCAGCAAATTAAATAAAAAGAATAAAGAGAAGAGAGAAGACACTGATGTTTATAGTGGTTCAACCATTTAAAAATGGTCTACATCCACTTTCTTAAGGCATCTCAATCTTATTTCACCAAAGAGAAATACAGCTCAAGACTATAAAGGGAGATAAACTCCTTCGCACACAGAGCCTCGCTTTTCACAGAAATTTCTTCCAAAATCTCACAGTTGTCTCAAACTCACTCTCCTCTTTTCACTCTGTCCTAAATGGTAGCAGGTAGGGAGAATTTATACAAGCAGCCTGATACACATAATGGGCTTTGCAAATAAAAAGGACTTGGCCCATACATATTAATATTCACAAATGAAAGGAAATAATGTGGGCTTGGTCTGCTATTGAAACTTCCAGCTTCTATTCCACCGTGAACATATATATACTAGATTTTTCATACGTGCGTTGCACGTGATTTTTCATGTTTTTCATAGTTATTTAAATATGTAATTTGAATACACAAAACGTTACCGTGCATTGCATGTATGAAATTTATATTATCATTTTATTCCTATTTAAATATTTATTTTTACAAACTTTCATTTTTATTTTTTTATAAATTGTATGTTTTTATAATTAAATATATAAATTAGCATTAATAAATTGAGTAATTTGAATCTTATTACACACAGAAAAAAAAACGATGTTAAAATTTAATGAGACATTGTCATTTCTATATTTTGCAAACTATTAAGTGTTCCAAAAAACACTTTAGTAACATAATTGCATTTACATAAATCCTTTTCTTAAAATTTCCAAAAAACACTTTATTTTTTAAAAACGTCATACAAAACTATTTTTGAATCAATGCGGTAAAACATGTAATAACTCCTATAAAAATCCAGAGTAAAAAACCTTTATTTATTATTTATTTTATCATTGAGGTTTTTCCTTATAAGTATAAATCAACATTAATATGTTTTTTTAAATATATATTAATATTAATGAGTTACCAAAAATAATAATATTAATGCTAATGTTATTATATTAGATATTTATTTAAAGAAACAAAACGCATTATTATGATTAAAAAAAAAAAAAAAAGAAGAAATGTAAAATTACCTCTTCATTCATGACAATAAGTCTCAATACATCTAGAGTTCTTTATTTTGATACTTCCAAATTCGCAAATCCAACAAAAAAAAAAAAGGTTTATCAAATTAAAATTCTCTTAAACAATACATTATTTATCAATTTTAAAATCCGTTAAATAATACAAATATTAAAAAAGTAATGATTAATTTAAGGAATACATCTGAAATTAGAGAATTAATATTTGGACAAAATAGTCATAAATGATTCTCTAAGTTAAACATTATTAAAAAAAAAAAAGGTACAATCACCTCTTCATCTATGATAATGAATCTCAATGCGTCTAAAACGCCTTCTTTCTGAATACTTTTCAACATCTTTTTTGTGAATAACACAGGCTTTGAATCTCCAATTGTTTTGAAATGGTTAAGCTTGCAATTTAACAATAATATATCACTAAGAGTAATTTAAAATGAAAATTGAACAAATTATTATAATTCTAATTGTGGTCTAAAAAGAGACATAAGAAAAGGACTTTGCAAATGCAATAATGCAATAGAACAATTTAAAACTTAAAATAAAGTGAAGGAAAAAGAAAAATAAATAGCAAAGATTGATGAGATATACCTTGATTTGACACAAAAGGGAAAAAACATTGTTCTTTATTTTTACTTGACAATGAGATTCTTTGCAAATGCATGAAAATATATATAGGGAAAGTTTAAGATGTGTGTTACAAAATTCATTCATTTTTTTGTTATGGAATATGAAAAGATTAATTAACCTACTAAAAGGTATGAATAAATTTGAAAAAAAAATCAAAATCTACGGTTTAAGAAAAAAAAAAAAAAAAAAGAACCAAATGAGTGTACACATTTAATTTTAATTAATTAACATATTAAAAGAGTACAAATAAATTGGAGAAAAAAGACCTTCCAAATTTCTACATAGGCAAAACAAAATGTGTAACAAATTTAAAATCTTTTAAATCACACATTATATACCAATTTTGTAACCCCTTAAATAACATATTAAATTAATTATTAATTAACATATTAAATGAGGTATAAATGAATTAGAAAAATAAATTTTAAAAAAAAAGCTAAACACTGCAGGTAAAAAAAGAAGACCAAAAGTTTTACTAAATCAAGTATAAAGAAATTTGAAACATAAAAAAAAAAAAACAAAACCTTTCACATTTCCATCCAAGAATTAATTAGAGGACACATTTGGAATTAAAGAATTAGTAATTGGACAAAATAGTCCAAAAATGATTCCTCAAGTTAGCCACTTTTAAGATTTTATTATTATTAAGATTATTAAGATTAAGATAGTAAGATAAGATGGGATAACAACAAGAATAGCTAAAAATAAATTATGGGTTTGAAAAAAAGCTAAAAATATTTTTTCTTGCAAAAATGAAAAAAGGATAAGAATGGAAATCTCCTATTTCCTAATTCTAAGCAACTCAATTAAAACAAATCTCATATTCAAATCTAACAACCTAAATCCCGAATGAAAACAAAATCAAAACCTAAAAACCTCAAATTCAAAACAAAACTCAAATTCAAATCTAACGACCTAAATCTCGTAAAACTAAAAAAAATTAACTAACAAAGTCAAAACCTAAATTTCATCATACACAAAATCTTTCCAACTAACAAAATCAAAACCTAAATCCAATAAACCAAAAAAATCTTTCTAGCGAACAAAATAAGAATAAAAATTTAAAATTAAAAGCGACTTGGAAACCAAAAAACAATCAAAATTAACCAGAACACTAAAATCTTGTAATTCAATATACAGAAATATCCTGTATTTGAAAACAACGAAAAATACTTACTGATAGTCTGAGACATGTAAATACGGTGTAATTCCATAAAAACCAACGAAAAATACTTAATGATAGTCTGAGACATGTAAATACTGTGTAATTCCATAAAAACACAAATACTGTGTAATTCCATAAAAACACAAATACTGTGTAATCTCATAGAACAAATACTATGTAATCTCATAAAAATTACTCTTCTAGATGCATAAGGCGATGAACAACCCCAAAACTAATCCTTTAACATATTATATTTCAAGTTTTCTTTAAAAAATGGATTAGCCTGATTGTGTTTTGTGGGAGCCAAAGCCAAAGCAAAAAGTATAAGATCGTCAAAAAGGAAAAAAAAAACAAAAGCAAAATATTAGAAGAAAAAAAAAATCACCTTTTGTACATGAATAGAAAGACTACAAACAAAGACAAGAAAAACATAGAAAAACATAGTGAAATATGCACAATTCCAATGCCCCTATATTCAATCTATTCAATCTATTGTTGTTTAGTATTGGAATTCAAATCCATCAAATAATAGAAATTGCTTGAATTAAACATATCTTCCTCTATTCAATCTATTCCATGTTTCTCAAAACAAAAAAAAAATAATTTTTGAATCACGTTCAAACAAAACCTTTAACCATCACTCCTACCCAAGCCTGCATGAGATGTATTTGTCTTTTAGTTGTTATAGTTGTAAATAAATTCAACCACATGCACTCCCCCACCAAAAGAAAAGAGTGACATAAATAACAAAAAGTGAAGTAATAAAGTATATTCCAGAGAGCAAATAATTTAAGATAGAGTTGATTAACCGCACCAAAAGTCTAGCCTAATCTCTACAAACTACAGTGGAAAAACCTTCTCCCACTAGTATCTTCTTTTCTAAATTAGTACAGAAATATGCTAGAGTTGATTAACCCCACCCATGACCCATATGCTTTAGAGAAAGAAAGAAGGGAATTGAGAATTACCTGGAGCAGAGGATGAGAGCGATGAAGAAGGAAGGCAGTAAGGGCAACTGAGGCAAAAATTTAGCTATATATATATTAGAAAATTTAAACCCAACCAAAAGAAACTAAAGCACAAACATCAAAAGGAAAAAGCAACCCAAAAGCAATTCAAGAAACTTAAAGAGCACAGACATCCAACCACAAACCCATCTCGCAAACCATGCCAGTCCCTCATTACACTCTGTTCTCATCCTCTCTCTGTTCCTCTTATTCCAAACCCCAACTATTCTCAACTCTCTTCGTTCCTCTCTAATTTCATCAATATCCAACAGTACCCAACAATAAGCACGATTGTTGTTACATTACCTTCTAATTTCATCAATTTCCAGCAACAACAATAACCTAAAACTCAAATTATTTAGCACCAACACCTAACAGAATGCATAAGAGACGAAAGAAAAGATGCATCTAGGGTTTGTAATGCCATTGCTGATAAGTAAGAGAAAAAGAAACACAAAATTGGAGGAAAGAGGTGCGAACTTTGAAGAATAAGAGAGTTTGGAGGAAAAGCATTACCTTACTCGAAAATTTTCAGAGTGCAGAGAAACGTTTAGAGACAAAACGACAGATAGAAAGGAGATTTGGAGTTGTGGAGGCAAAAACTTTTTCCCTTTCTTACCTTCTTTTTTTCCTTTCTTGTTTTTTTTTGGAGTTGTGGAGGCAAATCGACATAGGTTTCTTCAGGCAAAATGTTAAAGGTTTTTTCCTTTCTTACCTTCCTTTTTTTTAATGTTTAAAATAAGAGAGGGAAAATTTTGGAGTTGGAACCAAGTAAAACTTAGTTTCTCACAATTTTTTATCTATTAAAATAAAATTTGAAATTAACACTTTTTAAAATTTTACTTTAACATTACCCATATTTCATAAAATTATGTTGTTTTAGCATTTAAAAGATAAGTGATTTTTTTTAACGGCTTAAAAGAAGAGAGGGGCCTTCCAACAAAAAAGAAAAAATGGAAGAATCATTTGGAATTGAAACCTATTAAATTTTAGTTTTTCAAACTTTCATGAATTAAAATGTGAAATTAACATTTTTTTTTGTTTTTATTTTAATTAAATAACATATGCTTTAGATTATTTTCATTAAAATCAATGTTTGGATTTTCAAACTTGTTTTTATTATATTGTTTTATTCATTCAACTTTCAAATATTTTATTTTATTTTATTTTTTTAGGAACTTCAAATATTTTATTTTATTTACTTAACTTTTAATGTTTCATTTAAGTTTATAAAATTTGCATGGAAAAAAACTATCTCGTCTATAACATTAATTCTTTTTTTTATGGTTTTATTATAAGTTTGGTCTCGAAACTTTTAAGGTTGTATTAATTAGGTCTCTCAACTTTAAAAGTATTTAATATGTGAACTTTCAATTTTATATCTAATAGGCCCTTGGACTTTAATTGCGTCCTTGTAAGTTATATTACAAAAATATATGTGAAGCCTCTTAACAAAAATTTTGAATTAACTACTAACTACAACCGCAAATACATATATATTGAATTTGCAATAGTTTAAAAAATGCTACCATAAAATCGCTGCAATCTCAATATTTGCAGCGATTTTCTTTGTGTTGTTACTAAATGTTACAATTCATTAGCCTATTGCGACAATGTTTTAACTGTTGCAACATAACTGTTGCAATTGATTCTATTGCAACAGTTTCTAAAAATGTTGCCATTTAACTGTTGCAATAGACATATTCGCAACAGTTTGTAAATATGTTGTAAGAAAACCGTTGCAATTGAGTATATATTGCAACAATTAAAAAAACGTTGTGAACAAATTGTTGCAATGTGTAACAATAGCAGCGGTTGGGTTATGTGTTGTTAGAAACTGTTGCAAGTTTACAAACCCTTGCAGCATTTTCCAAATCGCTGTAAAAAAATCGCTGCAATAAACCTATTTTCTTGTAGTGAAAATAATTGGTCATATTTGATAACAAGAGTGTAAATACTATTTTTACTAATTTATATGAATACTTGGATCTAAACCAACATGGGGGACAATATAGTGTCTTTGCAGTTTGAGAACAACAAAATAGGTGTAACACCCGAGTTAGGAGGGGTACATGAATGAACCGAGGCCACATCTGAATGAGAGGGATCCTGAGGACATGAAAGTATGTTCAAGAAAAGCTTAAAAGAATTGATAGATACTACCTATACCAACAAGGTGCACCTTCCTTTTCGGTGGCCCAATCATAGGAACTTTGAAGTTAAGCGTGCTTAGCTTGGAGAAGTTCTATGTTGGGTGACCTCCTGGGAATTTTCCTAGGAAGCATGTGAGTGAGGACAAAGCATGCTAAAAGGACCCCGTGTTGGTTTGTGGGGACAGTCTTCAATCTAGAAGTAGTATCAGACAAGTATGGTGGCGTGGCCAGGTCGCAGGGGAATGCCGAGGCTGTTAAGGGTCGAATCCGGATTCCGAATCCTGGGCCTGGGGCGTTACAATAGGTGAGCGTCAAATAGGCTCAAATACAGTGTCTTTGCAACTCAAGAACAACAAATCAACCTTACAACACAAAAGCATTAAAAAAATAAAATTATTGACTACATGTTGATCCCCTGGCATCTTTTGTACCCCTTGGATAAAATTCGTACATGTATTGAAAGCTTTCGAGATCAGAAGTTCTATGACAGTGAGAATGTGCAGCCTTACATCAGAGTTGGAAATAAAAGTATAGCCTCAAGTGTCGGTGACGAATAGTGGGAACTCAGTTCATGCTTGGAGGAGAGAAACAAGTTATTCGAGGAAGAAAACGAAAGAAATAGGGGAGGGGAAGTTGGAGAAATTTGAATCTTATCAATAAATATAAAATATAAAATATTTTTATAATCTAAAATTTGAAAAGATTTAATTTTTTGGGGATACACCTAGCTTTAGGATTTTTGTAAAGATTCAGTTTGTTGGGATCCAAATACGTAATTTTAGGAGCTGGTTGGTTTCCATGTGGCAGGGGTAAATATGGAATACTAGAAAAAGTTTGGTCATGCCTAACTCACGTGTGACCTTTTTTTCAGTGTCTTTATTTTTTTGGCCATCTTTCAAAATTGTCCCAGATGTTTCGGTAAGGAATGACTATTCAGAGAAGTTTTTAAAATGTCAATTTAAATTGCAATGGCCAACAAAATGATAGCACTCAACTGACATAAAGCTGAACTAATGATATAGAAATCTATGATTCAAATCCCACACTTTCTATAATGGATATAAAGAATTGTTCAAAGGAAGCTAGCTTTTGTTAAGTTTTCCCCTTTTTCATTATGTTGGGTGTTTTTTTATTCTTTAAAAAATTTGTTATAGGTAATTCTGACCACTCCAGAATTCAAGGAGCAGATGTAGGTAACATGGCACGAGCCCAAAAACAGGACTAGAAAATGGATCCCGAAGGAGAAACAGATCAGAGAGTCGGGCTAAGGCCGAAGGGATCGGACTTTGGCCGTGAAGGAATTGAATCCTCAGCGGAAGCGGTTTACACCGTGTGTGATCGAATTTCAATCAATTAGAAAACCACTACGTCGAGCAAACAGAAACAATTTCCAAAAACTCCATATTAAGCATGTTATCTAAATCATTTAGATTGGAAGGACTTACATGATTTGACGCCGAAACACAGCACTATGCTCCAAATCATGTACTGTGTGAATTTCTTGAACACCACCACTCAAAAACACACCTACTATTCTCTTGGGTTGTAGAGATCCGGCTTGTGGGAGCCAAAACCTTGTCTTGAAGGGATTTTCACAGCAAGGTTGCTGTATCTTGTGAGATAGAACTTGAGAGCTCTGTGAGAAACCAATGGCAAAAAATTGAGAGAGAGAGAGTTTGTTTACCCCAATTGGGAAAACACATACCTAAAGGTTAGGAAGTTACAATTAACTTCCCTAACCAATCCTGACCCTTTGATCGAAATCAATTAGATTTGGACCGTTACTTATTATCATATAAAAATTAACAATCCAAACTATATGTTATTTAGCAAATTAATTTAATTACAACAATTTATAATTAAATTAATTATAATATATAGTTTTAATTCAATCAAATGATATTTAATTGAATTAAATAGACCAACCAATTAATTCTAAATTAATTGTTTCCCACATTAATTAAATATCATATACTTAATTAATTTTACAATTGAATCATATTCAAATGTATCTCTCTCATTTAATCTATAGTTTTAATGTGCATCACATGTACATTAAGTATTCACTATAGAATTAATTTGATTAAATCACATTTAACCAAATTAAATTAAATTAATTAATTCTCCAATTAGTTAATTTATGAATTAATCAAATATCATATATTTAATTAAATTCATAATTCTCTCATTAATTAATTTTGATATACATCCAAAATTAATTTTATTATAAAGTTTAATTCACTAATTAAACTTATACTATAATGTATCACCATACATTCTATTAATTGTATCAAATACAATTAACTAAAATTCCCTTTATTAATCAAGACTAATTAATCTCATAGCCCATTACGAGCTAGCAGGTGGACCTAATGGACCTACAAATCAGAAGCTCCAACGATACTAGATTAACTGGCTAAACTCATTAACCAAGTTAACCAACATTCGTTAATAGTGGGTCACTCCACTAAAGACCCACAACTTCACTCATCTCACTGTAGAATATTTTTGTGTCCACGGATATCGACCAATACAGTAAGCCAATCCTTCACGAGTGTTCGTAACACCAGTTGGGTCAAATTACTGTTTTACCCCTGGGTTACCTCTGGATCCTTAAGTACCACTAATCCCTCTAATGAACAACCTATTTAGGATCCAACCACTAAACAGAAATTCCTCTCAGTTCAGGAGAGGACAGCGCACTTTTCTTCAAGTCCCGAAATCATCCCTTAAGAGAACACACAGCTACTTACCCCAATAGGGGAAGGAGTGAATTCCATTTTGCATTGTTATGTTTGCAGCCCCCACTTGGTCTTGCCCCTAAAATGGTAGGATTATTGAGTCGGCGAACTGGCCACTCTCACCCATAAAGATCTAAGGACAATCCCTCCTGAAAAGGGGTTCATAACAGACTCAAGATTCAGATTGAGTTACCTAGGTCATTCTATTGAAATAGAAACCTAAACTAGTCAACGGTGTTACATCTAGTGGTTACTATTTCGTGGTCCGGTCTTATGCAAACTCATTGCATAGGATACCCCCACTCGCATGTCTCCTACATGGATACTTTGAATCAATGCATCTGCATCGAATACAAAGCGGATCGTATCTCATAATGTCATCAGGATAAGGTATCCAGCCCTATCCCTATACTATAGACCATTTAGGTTGTTACTTGAACACTGATCCCCGTATGTCCCCACATACTAGTCCAAGTTTCATTTAAACAACCTTAGATCTTAGTTTATTGGATTTTAGGGTTAATCAATGCAAACTCGATTATTCAATAAAAAATTACTAAACCACTCAAATAACACTTAATTGAGGTTAACTAATTTGTTTTATTTACTATCTACAAGTTTTAGGGCATAAAACCCAACAGACCCAACCCCTTGCTCGGTCTCGACCTTGGGCCAAGACCGAGTCCTTCCACCTCTGTTTGGTCCCTGATGCCCCTGGACGCTTCGGTTCCACTTGGTTCAGCCCGAATCGTCTTCGAAAGCCAAGAAACCCTAAGGCAGGAAAATGTATTTAAACCATTCTTCGTCACTGAAGAAAGGATCCCGAACTTGATTCTCTAAACTCTACTTCCTCTTACTCTCTTACTCTCCTCCTTCAGCTTTTTGACTTAAGCACCGGAGGCGGTGTGGCAAGCACCACACCGATGTGCAGGTTTCTTTTGTCTTGCAGGCCACATCTTCCCCTTTTTCAAACAAATTTATCGTTGGTGGCACATGAAGGTCAGGTGAGTTCCTTCTGTCCAAATTTGACCATCAATAGTTGGCGTCATCTATGGTGAAGAAAGCTTGCTGGTAAAATCTGCGCATCAGTCATCAATGAGTAAGGGGATGGAGAAGAGAAACTAGAACCCAAACACAGAACCTTCAGAAAATAACTGCCATCCGCAGAGGTCTCAAGAAGAGAACCACTTGCAAAGATCGCAAGAAGAAGGTCGAGGTCGACCTCAGTCTCCTTGACCTTCATCCCGAGAGAGGCAGACTGATGTCAAAATTGCTGCCCTCGAGGACAAAGTAAGTGTGATGGATCATAATTTGTCTAGGATACTTCGTATCTTGGATAAACCTGGTCCTAGCACTAAAATCTATGATGAGAGGTTGATTAGGGATCTGAGGAAGGGGAAGGAACCAATGGAGTACACTATAGAGTCAGAAACAAGATTGAAGGGAAAGAAGACTGACAGCGTGACCAACAAGGTCAGGGGGCTGAAATCTATAAATCGCATAGTGTTGAGAATCCCAGAACCAAGCATGTACAAAGGACATGACCACACCATTACGACGCCAAGTATCAGCCGAACAACAGGAGCGAACCTGCAGAATTTGATCGAGGAAAAGCGCAGAATGGCCAAAGCTGCCGAGGTCGAGGCCAGAGCTACCGAGGTCGAGGCCAAGGCTGTCGAGGTCGAGGCTAGAGTGGCCGAGGCCGATGCCAAGAGGGACAATCTCCCTTGGAAGACCGAGCTTCTAAGCACCCTAAAGGAGCTCAGAAATCTCCAAGGGGACCTATAGAAATCAAAAGATTCTGGAGAATAAGACTTGGAAGAACTAATCGACTAGGTTGACCCACCCTTCACTAATGAAGTCATGAAAGCCGAGGTGCCCCAAAAGTTCAAGGTACCTACATTCAAACCGTATGATGGCAAGAAGAACCCCGTACAACACCTAGACGCCTACAGGATATGGATGGACTTCCACGGTGTTTCAGATGCAATCAAGTGTCGTGCTTTCTCTTTCACTCTAACAGGATCAGTCAAGCAATGGTTTCAGAGGTTGAAAAGGAGATCCATCAGCTCTTTCAAAGAATTAGCCCGAGCATTCCTCTTGCAGTTCATGGGAGCCAGAGAATAGCTCAAGCCTCACATCAACTTCCTAACTGTCAAACAACAGCTAGGTGAGAGTTTGCGTGATTATATAACACGTTTTAACAAAGAAGCACTATGGTGGAGGGATACAGTGAGGGAGCAACCCTGGTAGCCATAACCGTCAGACTGGAAGACGAGAGACTACTTAATTCGATAGGTAAAAGCCAACCTCGAACCTACGCTGACTTTGTTTCCAAGGCACAGAAATATATGAGCGCAGAGGAGTTGCTCAAGTCAAAGAAGTTGGAGCGAGAAGACAAGAGGTCTTTTCATTCGACCACGACAGTAAGAAGGACAAAAGACAGCAGACAGACGAAGGAGACCAAGGCCGAGTTGACCCTAGTCATGGCCGAGGTCAATCAGACCGAGGAGACTACACAAGAAAGTTTGAGAAGTATACTCCTACATCAATCCCACAGGAACAAATCTTGATGGAAATTCGGAATACGAACCTGCTCAACGTACCTAGAAAGCTTAATTCAAATCCTGACAAAAGAGACAAAGGCCAGTAATGCCTCTTTCATTGAGACCACGAGCATTCAACCATAAATTGCATTCAATTGAAGGATGAAATTGAAGCACTGATTCGAAATAGGTATCTGAAGGAGTTCACTACTAAGGCCGAGGTCGACCAAAGATGACCAAGGCAAAGACAATGACAGACCACTTCTGGAAATTCGTTGAGGGCCCAGACAGACTCTCCTATGGCTGATGCTGAGGTCGAGCCCGACCATGCTTTATGCTAGGGTCGAGGACAACATTCTTGAAAACACACTAAGCCTGAGCTTAGGGAGTTCTAGTTTTATTTTATTTATTGCGCATTTATCATGTAATTAGAGTAGTGTTTGCTCATTTTACTTTTTGTAGATAGGCACAGAGGTTTTCTTTTTTGTTTTACCATTCAAAGTTGATTGTATACATTATTATTAATGTTAGGACCTAGATGTTCCCTCACAAGGCTCAAAGTGTGTTTCAAGGGATGTATCAAGACAACATGAGAGCCTAAGCTTCCACGCTTAGTGCCTAAACACACATGCGAGCCTAAGCTTTTCAGCTTAGAGCCCACACTTACATGCGAGCTTAAGCTCGTCATCTTCGAGCCCACGCACACATGCGAGCTTAGGCTTTTTAGCTTAGAGCCCACGCTTACATGCGAGCCTAAGCTTTTCAGCTTAGAGCCCACGTTTACATGCAAGTCTAAGCTCTTCAGCTTGGAGCCCACGCTTACATGCAAGCCTAAGTGATAGCGAGCATAGCTAGCTATTTTTCCATATTTAATTTAGCTAGTCTTTGATATTTAATTGGCCAAATTTATGCATTTTATTGTTCTATTTGTAGGAATCATTTATTGGAGCTAAATGAAGAAAATGGAGTTAATTGGGCGTTCGGGATGCGAAAAGATTCCAAAGAAACGAAGTGAATCGAAGTTGGAAGCTTGTTGATGAGTGCAATTAGTGAGCCAGCATCGAGACCCTAGTTTTTGGGCGTCTCGACGCGGAACTTCCCTTCCTTGTTTTGGGCGGCAGAGGTCACAGGGTCGAGACACTGTGACAATAGCGTCTCGTCGCTATCGATATTTTCCTAAGCAGAATGCTGGATTTTGGGACAGTGTCGCGACGCTGCCTGTAGCGTCTCGACGCTGTCGACAGAATTCCTATAAATACTATGCGATTAGGGTTGGCCAAAGGGACTTCTTTTGATGCAATTTCCGCCTAAACTTGACTAAATACCTTCTGTGGGAGCTGAAGCAAGTGGGAGGAGCGGGATTCGAAGACTTGGGTCGTGGAGATCATGACAGGGACGTGCGGTTTCGGCGACTTAACGTTTAATCTCTTTTCCCTCTTGATTTTAGTTGGTTTCAATGGTTGTTTTAGACTTAGCTTATATCGTAACGCGTTGTAGGAGTAGCTAGGTACTTTATCTTAGGGATTGATGTAGCCCTTTGGGCAATTATGAATTTATTTGTGGATTATTGCTATGATTTCATTTATGCATGATGTTTCCTTAGAGCTTTCAATTTACTGGCCATGAATTGATTGATGATTGTGATTAAACCTTGCTCGGGAGAGGGGGTTTAACTTAGATCTTATTATGCATAATTAGGACAGTCTTGAGATCGGGAGATAAAAGATAATTCTAGAAATCGTTAAAAAGGATAACCTTAACGCCTTTCATGTTAATGAATTTAGATAGGGATATTGGATTCATTGCATGTGAGAGAATTATGTATGCTCGGGAGAGATATATATGATTTAAGCATTCTAAGATTTATGAATCATAACATGTTAATTATCCATTAATTAATTCATAATCCCAATTGGTGAAATCAACTCCCTAAGAAATTGTCATCACTTGATTTCCATATTTCTACCTTTGTGTTTATTTTGCATTCATCCTCACTAAGTTTAATTCCCTAGATAAAATTGGATTAGAGTATTTACGGTAGTAAATTTGATTAGAAACCCAACCCAGAGGACGACATTCGATCTTAAAAATCACTATATTATAACTTGGCTCGTACACTTGCGGTTAGCAAATTGCGTATCACTAAGCTCTTCAGCTTAGTGCCCATGCTTACATGCGAGCCTAAGCTTACCAACTTAGTGCCCATGCTTACATGCGAGCCTAAGCTTTCTAGCTTAGAGCCCACGCCTACATGCGAGCCTAAGCTTTCCAACTTAGAGCCCACGCTTACACGCGAGCCTAAGTCTTCAAGCTTAGTGCCCACAGTTACATGCGAACTAGCCTGAGACGTTGAGCACACAACCCACGCGAACATCAAGACCAAAGTCGAGCTAAGCCATTTGACTGAGGCTAAGGGCGACCCTACGGTCTTGCTACGTGAGAAGCTCTTACATGGGGGGCTTCAAAATAGAGAAATGGACTGAACAAACATAAAAAATGAGGGGCAAAAAGCACAAAAGTTTGGACTCGCTCCAGACGTTAGCCTTAGCCTCATCCCGAGGTCGAGTCTGAGGCTAGGTTATTTCTTCGACCCATCACTTCTCTCATTTTCCTCTTGCCTAACCCCTGTTCAAGGAGTTTTCTGCTTTGTCTAGTTTTGTCCTATCTTGCAGGATAACGAGAAATTTGCACATAAGTCAGCACAGGGCAAGGGTCATACTCTTAAATTAGGCTTACAGAGCTCGACTTATAGCGATAAGCCTCACCTGTATCCCAATTCAAGAGTTGGGGCTTAATGTTATAGGTAATTCTGACCACTCTGGAATTCAAGGAGCAGATGTAGGTAACACGACACGAGCCCGAAAATAGGACCAAAAAATAGACCCTAAAGGAGAAACAGGCCAGAGGGTCGGGCCAAGGCCCAGGCCCAGGCCGAGTCCTTCTGCCTCCGTTTGGTCCCTAGTGCTCCTGGATGCCTCGACTCCACCTGGTTCAGCTCGAATCGTCTTCGAAAGCCTAGAAACCCTAAGACAGGAAAAGGTATTTAAACCCTTCTTCGTCACTGAAGAAATGGTCCCGAACTTGATTCTCTGAACTCTACTTCTCCTCTTACTCTCTTGCTCTCCTCCTTCAGCTTTCTGACTTAAGAATCGAAGGCAGTGTGGCAAATACCACACCGGTGTGCAGGTTTCTTCTGTCTTGCAGACCACACGTCTTCCCCCTCTTCAAACAAATTTACCGTTGGTGGCACGTGAAGGTCAGGTGAGTTCCTTCTGTCCAAATTTGACCATCAACAAAATTCATATAAATACTCTTTTTAATTGTACATTCAAAATTAATTTTTCTTTCTTCTCCTCTTAATTGGTATATCTCCATGTCTCTAAGAGATTACATCTACGAAAGAATTTGTAGTTGTAGAGTAACATCAAAGATGTAAATTAAACCTCATTGAGGTTCCATAAAAATATGGAAATTAACTTTGATTGATAAAGAGTAGGGGTGTTCGTCGGTCTGTCGGTGTCGGTTTTGGACTAAAACCGGCACCGACAACCGACAGGTCGGTTTTTCATCGATCGGTTTTGTAGACACCGTATTTGGTCTGGCTTGATTTTTAGTAATAATGTTTGAAGTTTTTCAATATTTGGTGGCAATTTGTTTTTTGTATGTCAATAAGAGCATAGCTCAACTGGCATAAAGTTGTACTAATAACCATGAGGTCAGTGGTTCAAATCCCCCTCCCCACATATTATCAAAAAGTTTGTTTTTGGTTTTCATTGTTTATTTTCATTTTCATTTTACTTTTTTATTTTATTTTATTTATTTCTTTATCTTTTTATTTTATTTTATTTTATTTCATTTAATTTTATTTATTTATTTATTATTGATTTATTATTTTTATTTTTATTTTTATTATTATTGTTTTTTTTTTCTTTTTTTTTCTCCCCCACGTTTCCCTCTCTCATTTTTTCTCCAACTCCCCACTCTCTCCCCTATTCTTTCTCCCATTCTTTCCCCCTTTTTCTCCATTCCCCCCTCATTCTCCCAACCTCCCATTCTTTCCCCCTCTTTCTCAACTCACTCCCCCCTCCTTCTCCCAACCTCCCATTCTTTCCGTCTTTTTCTCAACTCCTTCCTCCAAGCTCTACTATATAATGAGAGAAGAGAGAAGAGTGAAAGAGTTTAGAGATAGAAAGTGAGGAAATTGTAGAGAGAGTGTGTGAGCTTGAGAGGGAAAAATAGAGATTTTAGAAGGATTTTCAAAGATCTAAGTTCACAATCACCGCTGCACCACCGCCGCCGCTCACGCCACTCACAGCCGCACCTCGCCGCCGCCGCCGCCGCCGCTTGCCCGTTGACTTCGACGAGGTTCCTAAGTGAGGTTTAAAATAAAAGAGGAGGGAAGGTGGAAGAGTTAAAAAGAAAAAAGAAGGAAGGAAAAGAAAAAAAGGTGGACATTTTCGTGAAGAAGAAGAAGGGGAGAGTGGGAGAGAGAGAAAAGGTAAGTGGGTCCCTCCCCATTTAATTGTCTTCACATTTTTTTTTTAATTTTTTTTTTCTCTTTTAATTTTATTTTTGGTATATATTTTGCTTTCATTTTTTTTTCTCCTCATTTCCTTCATTCTCTTTTATTAGTTTTCAAATCCTTATTTGTCATTTCAATTAACTTGTAGTTGGGATTTCTAATTGAAGTTTTATCTCAAATTGGTTTTTACTTTGAAATTCTTAAATCATGTTCAAATTTGCTTTAAATTTGAACTTCTTATCTATTTCAATTAAATTCTAATTTGAAGGCCAATTTAATAATTGCTTACCGGATTTAATTTGAAATCTCAAATTAGATGTCAATTTCCCCTCAAATGGTTTTAATTTCAAGTTCAAATGAATTTCAAGGTGATTTTGGATTTTCTCTTTCAAATGAATTTCAAGTTGTATCTATTTAGTTTGGATTTTTGAAGCAAAATTCAAAACGAGTTGTTTTAGAATTTAAAAATCAACGTCAATTTCGTGTTAAAGTGAGATTCCAAACCAATGTCTTATGGTTTTAGATTAAATAGTAATTTCAATTTTAATTAAATTGGAAGTTAATCAATGGCTTTTTTTTTCTCCCTTTTAAATTAAATTGAAAATCATTTTCAATTCCTAAAAGATTAAGTCAAATTTCAAAAGTCAAAAAATCAAAATGTTTTTTTTTTAAATGAGGTTCAACCCATCTTTTTTTTTTTTATCATTATTTATTTTGGCTGCTTAATATCTTAAATTAAAAAAAGAGGATTGATTATCGAAAGTTCTAGCTAATTTTGTTTAAGAGGGTATTTAAGGAAAATAGCCTAAGGTTTTGTTTTGAGATTAATTTCAATTTACTTTGGTTTGGAATTTTAGTTTGAATTTCAATTGTCTTTCAAGAGTGAATTTTGATTTGTAATGCTTAATTGAGTTTAACTTGAAAATTTGAATTGGATGTCAATTTTTGTCTTAATTTTAAATTAAAATTTTAAAATGCTTCAAAGTATTAAATCATGATTTTGAATGATTTTATCACTCGTAAGTTGTTAATTTACATTTCTGTCGTTAAAATGTGAATTAATAAGAGACAAAATAATTCATGTAAAGCCTATGACGGAGTGAAATAATTTTTCAAATTCTTGAGGTGAAATATTTTCCTTAATTAGGAAAATTCTACATGATAATAAAGTCATGGGTTAACCCCACTCACAAAATTAAATCCTTACTTTATTTAAAGATGAGGTGAAATTAGTGAGACATTTAATTTTTAATTTTCATTTTTTCCAAGTTTTATTTGTTATTTTTGTTAAGACATGGACCTTTGTTTAATGAATTCGAGTAATAAAATAAAATGTTTTCAAACGGGTGTTGTAGGGTGCTGATACCTTCCCTACACACAACTGACCCCCGAACCCAATTTTGGTTTCTAAGACTAGTTAATTTTTTAAAAACGGGTGACCAATCACACCCCAAGATGATTGGTGGCGACTCCAAACCTTTAACCTCGAAAGAGATCCTTTGGAAAGGACGTCGGCCGCTCCGCGTCGCGATAATGTTGCGACAGCTTGGCGACTCCACTGGGGACTTTTCTTAAGAGGGTCAATGCCCTTTTCATTTTTTTTTATATTTATTATTCGATTCATTTTGTTATTTATTTATTTATTGTGTGGTCCATCTTATTTTCTGCATAGTTATTGTTGGAGTGACTTGTGTGAATATATTTTGTGCTTTAATGAATGCATTGTTAATTCATGTTATATTGTCATGCATATCACACACAACCACAGCTCTATACCCGGGCTTTACCTTTAGGATTAGGATCGAGGATGTAGTAGTGTCGACCTTCGAAGGGACATAATTGCCCTCGTGCAGGCGCATGAAAAATCCTCACTCAAGTTAGTTCATTTGTTATTTTATAACACTTGGATTAATTTGGGGACCTTTTTATCCATTAGGGTTAGAATTTCTCTACCTCACTTCATATTCATGTCATCATTTTGTATTGTCATCTTTAGTGTGAATAAAAGGGTAAATCATGGAAAATAGGTTTCAAAGTCCACTCTTCTTAGTGTCACTTGTTTTTTTTTCTTGTTTTTTTTCCTTCATTTTTTTTTTTTTTAAAAAAAGCTTAAACTTTAAGTTTTCTTTAAAAGAATTTAAGTTTTGTCAAGGAAAATTCTTTAAAAAAAGTTGTTTAAACAATGTTTTCTTTTCAAGAATTTAAGTTTTTGTCAAGAAAAATTCTTTAAAAAAAAAGTTTAACTTTGTTAAAAAATGTTTTTTTAAAGGGTTTAAGTTTTGTCAAGAATAAAATTCTTTGAAAAAGCTTAGATTTTGTTTTAAAAAAATGTTTTCTTTTAAGAGTTTTTGTCAAGAATAAAAATCATTGAAAAAAGTTTTAACTTTGTTTAAAAAATGTTTTCTTTTCAAGGATTTAAGTTTTGTCAAGAATAAAATTCTTTGAAAAAACTTAGACTTTGTTTTAAAAAAAATGTTTATTTTCAATGATTTAAGTTTTTCAAAATTCTTTGAAAACTAAAATTGAGACTTTTTAAAAAGTTTTCTTTAAAAGAGTTTAAGTTTCTGTCAAGAATAAAAATTCTCTGAAAACTAAAGTTTAGACTTTATTTGAAAAACCTTTTTTCTAAAGAGTTTAAGTTTGGTCGAGACACAAAAAAATCTTTGAAAAATAAAAGTTCATTTTTTTTGTTTGAGGAAAATTCTCTTTTAAGTAAAAGGTTTAAGTTTTTGTTTTATTTATTTATTATTTTTTTAAAAAAAATCTTTTTTTTTCCTTTTTTTTTTAGCTTAATTTTTGTTTTGAAAGAGGGTTTTCTAATAAAGAGTTAAATTTTGTCAAGAGAAAGAAGTTTTTTTTTAAAAAAAAAGATTAAAGAGTTCAATTTTTGTTTTTTTAAAAAATGGGGTTTTAAGAAATTTAAATCTTGCCAAAACAATAAACTTTCTTTAAAAAGGGAAAAGCTTGTTTTCTTAAAAAAAAAGAGTCTTTCTATATTGTTTAAGTGGAAAAGTTATCCCTACATTCTTTTCATTTTTTTTCCCTTTTATCTTCTTTTGAATCTTTGTTTTTCCTAAAAAGTAATCTATCCCAAGGAGTGTTTTTTCCCTTTCCTTTTTGATTGTTTTTTTCCCCTTTCTTACTCCATTTGAAGTCGTATTTGGTATTTAGTTTATTCATGTCATTTAGTCATGCATCATGTTTTGGAATTAGTAGTGTCGATCTTTGAGGGGATTGCGAATGCTCCCGTGTAGGCGCATGAAAGGTCCTTCCCATTTTTCATGACATTAAAGTAGTTTTCTCACATTTTTAATTTAAATTCATTTCTCCATGGCATTATCTTACTTTTTTAGATGAAGTAATGTCGACCTTCAAGGAGATTGTGAATGCTCCCGTGTAGGCGCATGAAAAATCTATTTTAATTTAAAGCGGTAGTTAATTATTATTTCCTTACATTTTCTTTTCCTCCAAAAAGGGAACAAAATGAATGCCAACGTACCCATAGAGTCGATACGGTCATCTTCCTCTGAATATGATGAGCTGAGTACTGTGCTACAATGGGCAGAGCAGACACAACTAAAACATGGGGATAATCTGCCTTATAAAAGCCTCGTGTCATCATCCTTCTCAAGTCAAGTTCAAATCATTGCTAACGAGCTAGGAGAGCTGAAGGCCATTTGGGAAGGTTTAACGCCGGAAAGAAGATTTTTGTTCTCAAAGAGATACGGCCATATTGCAGACCTCATGCACATTCCAGTTAATCGGTTCACCATCCAGGCTTTGTTAGAATTCTGGGACCCGGCCTACAGGTGTTTCGTATTTCAAGATTTCGACTTAGTCCCGACCATTGAGGAGTACCACACGATGCTGAACATTGAAGAAAAAGGTGGAGAAATGATCTATTGTTTCAACCCACAGTTAACTGCAAAGAGAACTTTATCCAAATTTCTAGCTGTACACCTGAAGGAAGTGCAGAAAAATGTGAAAGTGAAAGGGGTCGAAGAGTCTATATCTGCAGATTATCTAACAGAACTCGCTCGCAAACACATAAATGAAGAAAAGGGCCTGGTTCTGTTAGCTTTGTGCATCTACGGGATGGTCTTGTATCCCAGAGTTAAAGGATATGTGGATGGTGATGTCTTGAAGCTATTCTTCAGCATTGAGCAAGGGGTGGATCTAGCCATACCTCTTCTAGCGGAAACGGTTCGGGCGCTCAATTATTGCAAGTCCAACAAATGCGGGAAGTTGAGATGTTGTGTGCCCTTACTCTATATTTGGGTGCATAGCCATTTTAAGTTCCCAGAAGATTTTGGCTGTCCAAAAATCAACTTTAGCAGCACCTGGAATCTAACAAGGAGTACAATTGCAGAATTTGGCACGACACCATGGAATTCAAGTTTTCCAAGGAAAGAAGCATGGGTGTCATTCTTTTCGAATTCCAAGTTAGAACATGTGATTTGGAAGGCACATTGGATGCCCCTAAAAGCAATCTATAGATGCGGGAGCTTCCACACAGTCCCTCTAGTAGGCCCTTGGGGTTGCGTCCATTATGCTCCGTTCTTGGCCTTGCGACAAAGTTGGTTTAAACAGTTCATACCAGCAACTCATGGTCTGCATAAATTAGAATTTTCCTACAGTTGCGAGGATTCTAACGAAAAGAAGCGACAAGTGCTGACTTCCTGGAGAACAGTTAGAAGGATAAATGGCAATAGTCATTCTGAGGGAGTTACTCCAGAATATTTGCAATGGCGCATTAAGAGGAGCAAGATCCCAATAACGACTCGTGACAATGTGGGAGAATCATCTAGTAGAGCAGTAGATAAGTCTAGCCAGCTAGCGACAGAGCGGAAAGAGTTAGTGGGAAGAAATCAAACATTGAAACTAGAAAATGAAAAATTACAGCAAGAGGTCAAACGTTTGATGAACCAGGTAACTCAGGCTAGTGGCAAACTCGAAGAAGTAGAGAGAGTTTCAAAAAACCGAGCCAAGCGAGAAAGAGATTATGATATATTGGACGAGGAGAATAGAAGGTTGATTAAGGAGAATCATGCTCTGAGGAATGAAAATGATGCATTACGAAGGGCAACTCGTTCACAAGAGAACATGATCAAAGACCTATCAAAAGGCAAAGAGACTCTCTTAGAGTTAGTTGCAGAATTAAATGAAACCATCAACAAGTAGAAAACGCAACTTATCGAGTTTGAAGAAGCCAATACTGCTCTAAGGCGAACACTGGACAATCTACGCGTGAACATGCAGGCTCAATCAGAAGAGTCTGAAGCTTTTAAAAGTTATTCAAGCTCGTTGGAACGTCAGCTCCAAGCATTTCAAAGGGCAAGCGAACAATTGTCACTAGAGAGAGGACAACTAGAGGAAAAATACTCCTCATTAAGGGGAGATTATGTCATTATGAGAGAAGACATGCAAATAATTCTTGGGAAAGTAAATCAAACTATGAACACTATCAAGATCATGGCTAGGAGAGCCCGAGGATTTGCAGAATGGGCAAGGGATCTGCGAGAGAATACATCACCTATGGCCTCTAATGTGGAGGAGTTGTTTGAGTTTTTAGGGATGATTCGTAGAGACCTTGGGTACTTTGGTCACTTTCATTAATGTTCCCTGTTCCTTGTTTTCCAATTCCCAATTGTTTATTTTGTAGATATATTTTTTTCCCCCTCAATAATAAAATTTCATTCATTCATGCATCTCATACTGTTCTTTCTTCATTCCTTTTGTACTTATTCTAAGACTTTTCTTTTAAAAATAAAAACAGAATAGTAAAATAGCTCGTTCAACAAGAGTCTACCACGCGTACAACACTAGGCATAGAACAAGGATTATGGAAGAAAAGGGTGAACAAGAGAAGACTAAGCGGGACATCGAGGAAATCAGAGAAAAGGTTGATGCAATCATTGCCGCTTTAGAGAAGGGCAAAATGGTGGCAGATACGACTGCACCAGACACTCCGATTGGAAACCCTCAAGCTGGCCTACCATTTCCACCCAGTTTCGCTTCACATGTTAGTACGACAGCAGAAACGTCCATGCCACAACATACTCCCTATAACCCCTTATATGACATACCTGTTGGGCAATACCCTTTTCCATCATTTAAAGAAGGCCAAATCCCCCAAATACCCATGGCTAGCCAAGCTGGTGCTTCTTATTTCAAGCCAGAGTTTTCAAAAATACCTTTTGCGGTCCCTAACTTGGATGACCCAGAAGTAAAGAAGGAGATAGCGCGCCCTCTAATGAAAAACTGGAAGTTTTAGAGGAAAGGTTGAGGGTAGTCGAAGGCACTAGTGTTTTTGGGAACATGGATGCCACTCAATTATGCTTGGTTCCAGACGTTGTAATCCCACCAAAATTCAAACTGCCAGAATTTGAAAAATATGACGGGACAACATGCCCTAAAAGTCACATTGTTATGTACTGTAGGAAGATGGAAGCACACGTTCATAATGATAAGCTGCTTATACATTGCTTTCAGGACAGCTTGAAAGGTCCAGCCGCCCGTTGGTATATGCAGTTGGATAGTTCATATGTTGCCACATGGAAGAACTTGGCTGATTCCTTCCTCAAACAGTACAAGCACAATATTGATTTGGCTCTCGACCGACTGGACTTACAGAGGATGGAGAAGAAGAATACTGAAGACTTTAAAGATTATGCTCAAAGGTGGCGGGATACGGCAGCTCAAGTCCAACCCCTTTAACAGATAAGGAGCTTTCTGCCATGTTCATCAATACCTTAAGGTCCCCACTCTATGAACATATGGTTGGAAGTGCGTCAACCAATTTCTCCGATATCATGACAATTGGGGAAAGAATTGAGTACAGGATCAAGCATGGTAGAATAGCCAAAACTGCTGAATCCTCAAGCACAAAGAAGGGCAATACTTCAAAAAAGGAGGGAGAAGTACAGATGATAGGGAAGGTGGATAAGTCCCATCGACAAATCCACCAACCCATCGCACAATATCCTGCGAATTATTTACCTACATACGGATACTATCCACACCAGGTGAATAATGCATCAACACAATACTCCCCATTTTATGGCCAAAATACCCGACCCCAAATGAATCAGAATTTTCAATCTCGTAGACAACAACAAACAATCACTCCAGGTCAGCAAAATAATCGAGCACCTTATAAGCAAGCCCAATTTGATCCGATTCCGATGACATATACTGAGCTCTTGCCTCAGTTAATTCAGAACCATCAGTTGGCACCCAAGCCTGTTGCTCCACTGCAACCCCCTTATCCAAGATGGTATGACCCTAATGCAAGGTGTGATTACCATGCAGGTGCTGTCGGGCATTCTACAGAAAATTGCACTGATTTGAAGTATAGGGTGCAAGAGCTCATTAAGGCCGGATGGTTAAATTTCAAAAAAGAAGAGGGACCCAATGTTGATAATAATCCTTTACCAAATCATCAGGTGAATGCAATAGATCAATGTCAGGATATTATCAAGAAGATAGATGTTGCAGAGATCATGACTCCTAAGGAGAAGCTTTTTGAGATTCTCCTCGTTAACGGATATGTATCAATAGAGTATGCACACAAGGACCTTGTTCAAGAAGGATTCGATGATAATTTGACTTGCCTATTTCATGCTGGGGCAAAGGGGTATTCTTTCGAACAATGTCATCATTTTCATAAGAGGGTCCAAGAACTGGTGGACTCAAAATTTCTTATGGTCACCCAAGCCCATCACCAGGAGGAGGAAATAGACGCCGTGGAAGAATTGCTGCCTAAAGAAAGTTTGAATTCATCTTTCAAACTGAAGCCACTCACGATCTATTACCGTGAGACGACTACTACTCATGATCCAAAGTCGATCACCATTCAGGTGCCGGCTCCTTTCAAGTACAAGAGTTCTAAGGCAGTACCATGGAGTTATGAGTACAAAGTAACTATTAACTCATAAACGCCACCACTTCCAGTTGACAACATTTCCGGAACGGGAGGCGTAACACGAAGTGGGAAATGCTACACTCCAGATCAGTTATTGAAGTGCTCAAAGAATACAATAGAAGAGAAAAATGAGAAAGTTGAAGGTAATACTGATAGCAATGTCAAGCCTAAAGAAACAACAGTGATGAAGAAATCAAGGGGCAAACAGACTGTGTCCGAAGAAGAAACTCAAGAATTTCTCAAGTTGGTTAAGCAAAGTGAATACAAAGTAGTGGAACAGCTAGCTCAGACGCCTGCTAAGATTTCCATATTATCTTTGTTGCTATCCTCTGATTCGCATCGAGACACGATATTGGAAGCTTTGAATCAAACATATGTTTCCAAGGACATCACTTCAGATGGTCTAAATAATATCGTGGGGAATATAACTGCTCACAACACCATAACCTTCACTGATGATGAGATACCGTCCGAAGGCACAGGACACACGAAGGCACTGCATATTTCAGTCAAGTGCAAGAACTTTTTAGTAGCAAAAGTCCTGGTGGATAATGGGTCTTCTTTGAACATAATGCCAAAATCAACGTTGGAAAGATTGCTAGTGGAGATGTCCCATATGAGGCCAAGTACCGTAGTAGTAAAGGCCTTCGATGGGGCACGCAGTCAGGTGGTGGGTGACATTGAGATTCCAATACAAATCGGTCCATGCACATTTAACATAACCTTCCAAGTTATGGATATCCCCTCTGCTTACAGTTTCTTATTAGGGCGGCCTTGGATACATTCTGCAGGAGCTGTCCCATCATCCCTGCACCAGAAACTCAAGTTTTCAATTGGAAGGAGCCTAGTAATTGTATCTGGTCAAGAGGATATCTTGGTTTCTAGGCCAGCTTCAATGCCATATATTGATGCAGTAGAGGAAGCTTTTGAGTCGTCATTTCAAACATTCGAGGTGGCAAGTGCCACGACGCTATATGGGGGAGGCAAGAAATCTAAATCTCGATCTTCAGCCATGATGTTCAAAGAAAGCAACAGTCGATTAGATGACGTTTTAAGCCTATCGAAAAATACAAAAAGATTTGGGCTTGGGTATAAGCCGAATAAAGCAGATATGATCAGGGTACAAAAGCGAGAAAAAGAGAGGCGTTTGGCCAGATTTGAAAGTCGCGAACCAGAATATGAAGGAAAAGTCATCCCTCATCTTTACCACTCGTTTGAAAGTGCTGGTATAATTCGTCCAGGTGATTTTGCAGTTGCAGTAGTCACTAAAGAGGAAGAATTGGGTCCATGGATCTACCCGTGCCCAGAAAACTTCGAGCTCAACAATTGGAGTACTATTGAATTACCGTCATTTGCTGTTAAGATGTCAAAGTAATTGACCACTTTTTATTGTTTTTTGCAATTTCAATTTTCAATTTCAAGTTAGGTTAGTCATTTTACTCATTTCATTTTCCAGACTTCTTTCTATGTGTTCAAGTAAATTTCATCATTCAATGAAGATTTTAGTTCATTTCCTTTTGCTATTGCATATTACACTCTCCATGGCAAAATATTTACTCTTTTTTTCTTCTCTTTTCTCTCTATGTCAAATTATCAACATCTTAAGCAGTAATACTGAGATTGAATGTGCAAACGATTCTCAATACGAACTTGATATTCCTATACACAATGTTGAGTCTGACGAGGAAGAAGAAGATTTTGAACCTAGTGCCGAGTTGTTAGAAATGATAGAGGAAGGGGAAAAATCGTTGGGCCCCCATGAAGAGTTAACAGAGATAATTAACCTGGGATCACAAGTAGAAGTCAAGGAGGTTCAAATTGGCACTAATGTCTCTACAGAAACTCGCAAAAAGCTTATTGATTTGCTCACAGAATATGTTGATATTTTTGCTTGGTCCTATCAAGATATGCCTGGGCCAGACACGAATATTGTAATGCATCATTTACCACTAAAACCTGAGTGTAAACCAGTAAGGCAAAAGTTGCGAAAGATGAAGCCGGACATGTTAATTAAGATAAAGGGTGAAGTCGGGAAACAAATCGATGCTGGATTTTTTACTATGTCCAATTACCCTGAATGGGTTGCAAACATTGTTCCTGTGCCAAAGAAGAATGGGCAAGTTAGGATGTGTGTGGATTATAGGGATTTAAACAAAGCAAGCCCTAAAGATAATTTTCCACTCCCTCACATTGATGTGTTGGTAGATAACACTACTGGTTTCTCTACCTTCTCTTTTATGGATGGTTTTTCGGGCTACAATCAAATAAAAATGGCACCTGAAGATCAGGAAAAAACTACATTTATTACATTGTGGGGAACATTCTGCTACAAAGTTATGCCGTTTGGTTTGAAAAATGCTGGGGCCACCTACCAGCGAGCCATGGTTACTTTATTCCATGATTTGATGCACAAGGAGATTGAAGTGTATGTAGATGATATGATTGCCAAGTCAAAAGAGGAGGAAGAACATACAATTGTTCTTCGCAAATTGTTCGATCGATTGAGAAAGTTCCAGCTCAAGCTCAATCCGAGCAAATGTATATTCGGGGCAACCTCTGGTAAATTGTTAGGATTTGTGGTTAGCCAAGAAGGTATCAAGGTCGACCCTGACAAAGTCAAAGCAATTCTTGAAATGCTGCCTCCGCAAACACAGAAAGAAGTTAGAGGATTTTTGGGTCGGATATATTATATTGCTAGGTTCATAGCACAATTGACCACAACATGTGAGCCAATTTTCAAGTTGCTTCGAAAAAACAATGATGGCATTTGGAATGAAGATTGTCAAACAGCATTTGATAAAATCAAGCAGTATTTATGAAACCCACCGATTCTCGTACCACCAGTGCCTGGACGTCCGCTCATTTTGTATCTCGCCGTAACAGAAAGTGCAATGGGATGTGTACTAGGGCAGCATGATGACTCTGGTAGGAAAGAACGAGCTATATACTATTTGAGCAAAAAGTTTACCAGTTGTGAAACCAGGTACTCCTCGATGGAAAAAACTTGTTGTGCTCTAGCCTGGGCTGCACGTCGCCTAAGGCAATACATGTTGTATTACACGACATGGCTTATTTCGAAAATGGATCCCGTGAAATACATCTTCGAGAAGCCATCTTTATCGGGACGAATTGCAAGGTGGCAGGTTCTTTTATCCGAGTATGACATCACATATGTGACTCGAAAGTCAGTAAAGGGGAGTGCTCTAGCTGATTATCTGGCACAGCAACCTATAGAGGATTATGAGCCGATGAAGTTCGACTTCCCTGATGAGCATATCCTCACTGTAGCAACAGAGAAAGAAATATCAAATCCAGATATGTGGACCATGTTCTTTGATGGGGCTTCGAATGAATTGGGTCACGGAATAGGCGCAATATTAATATCGCCTCGAGGAGAATTATTCCCTCTCACTGTTAAGTTGTGTTTTGATTGTACGCACAACATGGCTGAATACGAAGCTTGTTCAATGGGCGTTCAAGCTGCTCTAGATATGAAGGTTGAAAGGCTCCAGGTCATGGGGGACTCTTTGCTAGTGATTCATCAATTAAGAGGAGAATGGGAAACCAGAGATGCTAAATTATTGCCTTATAAGCAACTTATAACAAGATTATCTCAGCAATTTGATCAAATTACCTTTGATTATTCCCTAAGAGAGAATAATCGGATAGCAGATGCATTGGCTACTCTAGCAGTCATGTTTAATGTGGATTTCGATGAAGGGGTCCAACCAATTAAAATCGAAAAGCGAGATATTCCCGCCTCCTGTATGAATATTGAGAATGATTCAGATGACAAGTCGTGGTTTCAAGACATCAAACAATATCTGAAATGCGGAACCTATCCTCCCAATGCATCAGAAAATGACAAGCGAACTCTGAGAAGATTGGCAGTGAAATTTTTCTTAAATGGGGAGATACTTTACAAAAGAAACTATGACATGGTACTGTTAAGATGTGTGGACGCCACAGAAGCTAATCAGATTATGAAAGAAATCCATGAGGGAATTTGTGGTACCCATGCAAATGGGCATATGATGGCTAGACAAGTTTTGAGAGCTGGTTATTATTGGCTGACTATGGAAACAGATTGCATTAAGTATGCAAGAGAATGTCATAAATGTCAAATTTATGCAGACAAGACTCATGCTCCTTCATCTGAGTTACACATTTTAACTGCTCCTTGGCCTTTCTCTATGTGGGGAATGGATGTGATTGGACCCATTGATCCTAAAGCTTCAAATGGACATCGATTTATCTTGGTGGCCATAGATTACTTTACCAAATGGGTAGAGGCAGCCTCTTATCGTGATGTGACAAAAGGGGTCGTGATCAAATTCATCAAGAAGGAGATCATTTGTCGATACGGCCTCCCTGAGACCATAATATCAGATAACGCTAGAAACTTGAACAATAAGATGATGAGTGGGCTATGTGAGCAATTCAAGATTAAACATCTCAATTCCACCCCCTACAGACCAAAAATGAATGGGGCTATTGAAGCTGCAAACAAAAACATAAAAAGAATTGTTGAAAAGATGACTGTAACGTACAAAGATTGGCCTGAAATGCTTCCCTTCGCTCTACACGGCTATCGCACGTCAGTTCGTACATCTACTGGGGCAACGCCTTTTTCCTTAGTATATGGTATGGAGGTTGTGCTCCCAATTGAGGTGGAAATTCCATCACTAAGAGTTTTGATGGAAGCTAAATTGGAAGAGGCTGAATGGGTCCAGAATCGCTATGAACAACTCAATTTCGTTGAAGAGAAGAGATTAACAGCATTGAGTAGAGGTCAGCTCTATCAAAGAAGGATGATGAGAGCATATGATAGGAAAGTTCGCCCAAGAAGATTCAGAGAGGGAGATCTGGTGTTGAAAAGGATCCTTCCATTTCAAAAGGATCATCGAGGAAAATGGACTCCAAATTATGAAGGACCATTTGTGGTGAAAAAGGCTTTCTCTGGAGGGGCATTAATCTTAACCAATATGGATGGCTGTGAATTATCAAGCCCAGTCAATTCAGACTATGTTCGAAAGTATTATGCATAGATTGTCTGGCTATCTTTCCTAAGGAGGTTAGACAAAGTTGCAGAGTATTCAATAAGTGTTTTGGAAAGTTTCATTTCAGTCTCAGTATTTTGTTTAAAAAAGTTGTTTATCCCTCATCATCTCCACCCTCTCAATTTGGAGATATTTCTTTTCTTCATTGTGTACTTTGGCAATTAATAAAGGATTTGTTTCCTCCATTTTTGACCAATATAGTTGTTATTTTTATGTCAATCACAAATGCAAATTTTGCATGTTACATCTCAAGTTAGGGTATTTCATTGTCCAGCCTCTCCGCTCTCTTTCAAAAAAGGAAAAAGAAAAGAAAAAGAAAAAGAAAAAGAAAAAGAAAAAGAAAAGAAAAGAAAAGAGAAAAAGAAAAAGAACGAAAATCGATGCTTTCACTATAATCGTTGAGGAAAATTGGTCAATTCTTGACTATTTTACCCTTCTCATGAAAAGTATGTTCGTTATTATCAACTATACTCTCAATCAACTGCAACCTTTATTTTGACCGTCGTTCATGTGAAAAGTTTCGTATTACCATTCCTCCCTAGATAAGGTTCTGATTATCACACTGGGGCAAAGCACCCCCTCGGGAAGTAAGAATTCGAAATTACTTACTATAAAACCTTGAGCCTATCCCATCACACGTGATTTTTGTGGTAAACCAACTTGAATTACCGATTCATCATTGTTTCGCTAAACTCATCATGTATAGCTGCAATGAATCTCCATATTTGTTTACCCCACTTGAGAGCCTTTTGCCAAACCTGTCACATCTAACCATGTGGCAACAATTCAAAACTACCCACCCCATGTTACCAAGAGAGTTTCGATGGTAATTAAATAGAGATGGACTCTTATGATTTACTGCTTCATAATTAAAGACTTGTAGTTCTTTGAGTATTCCTATATTTCAACTTTTTTTTTTCTCAATCTACACTTTTCCTATACCATTTCTAGCTTTTGTCTTCTCTCCTTTTGGAAGGTGACTCCAAGACTAAGGATGATAATCTTGGGAACTTGGACTTAGTAACTTGACAAATTGTCTCGAAGTCTCAAATTCTTTCATTGAGTTTTGCTTGAGAAATAACTCTATCATGGTACCGAGGAACATTGACAAAGAAACAACATGGAGTGATTATTGAAGTCGCGAAGGATGGCTTATAGGTGGTTGATCTTCTATATGTGATTGCATTATATTCAGCCAGTCATGAAAAAAATATATTTGGCCTAAAAAAAAAGAAAGTTAAGAAAAAAGAAAAGAAAAAGAAAGGAGGAAATGAAAAAAGAAAATGAAAAAGAAATAGAAAAAGAAAAGGAAATGTACAAGGCCAAGATAATTCTTAAATTGCATGATTGGGGCAGTCAATATAGATCAAGAGGTCACAACTCCGAACGATTTGAAGATTTTCTTTGTCAATCATCAACTGAGCAAAAATCTTCATTGCTACACTAGGGCAAAGCTTTCATCGTTACACTGGGACAAAGCCATCATTATTAAATTGTGACAATGGCCTTCACCACTATACTATAGCAAAGTCATTTCACCATTTATGTAAGCTTGCTACACTGGGGCAAAGGCCAAGTTAAGAGAATCACACTCCTCTTATGAAGAATCTTTCAATCTCGAGCGGTTCTCTACATTCAAGAATAGAAAGCTGAATCACATTTTTATAGAAGAATCACATTCAAGAAAAGGACGATTACAGTAATAAGGGTTTTTCATCAAAGATCGCAAGCTGACTTAAAGAAAGAACGAGATATATGAGATGATCTTTTGAGAAAGCTACTCCTCGTTCTCATAGTGGTTGTCCAAAGAAATGGGGTCACCTTAGCACATATTTCCATTTGAATCGTATTCTGATTATGTGAATGTTCAAAATTATGTTCAATCTCTTATTGTTCAAGAGATTCTTTATAAAGGCATTTGTGATCCATGTTTGCCTTCTTCATTCATTTTTCTTCGAAAAAGAAACTTGGTTTCTTTCTTTGTTCGACTATCATTCTCGTTTGTCTGTAAGCCAAATTCATTTTCTTATATCCAATCTTTTTGTCCACTACAAAGCTAAGGTTATGAAGCAGTTAAATCAAGTAAGATGTTTAACGCTATGAATTACCATTGATAGTTCTCTAAACTAGCACATGAGGCACTTCTAAAAAACCTGACATACCTGATGATTGAGCAATCTATGATTGACACATATGTTTCCTTTCGGATTGAGCAATCTTTGATTAACATACATGATCTCTTTTAGGTTGAGCAACCTTGATTGACACATACAATTTCTCTCGAGTGTTGAAAGCATAAAAAAAAAAAGAAAAAGAAAAGAAGAAAAAGGGAAAATAAAAGAAAAAGGAAAAGAGAAAGAAAAAGAAAAAGGAAAAAAGAAAAGGAAAAGGAAAAGGAAAAGAAAGAGAAAGAGAGGCAATTAAGATCCGAAGATGTCTATTGTTATATACTTTGAAAGCTTCCTTGACTGATAAATCTTCATTTCCTCTCATTAGATTCGTGGATAGCTTAATGCCTTTATTGTCAATGCAATACCAATTGAAAGTGTTCGATGTCTGCGACATCTAAAGCAATGACGTTTATTCAGTAGACTTCGATAGAAGAGAATCTGAAGTGCAGAGGATTTAGTGGGAAGAACATTGGAAAATTCCACTCACAAGACGATTTGCTATGAAACGTTTGGAAGTCTTTAAATCAAGACCTCAAAGTGTTTTGGTTCATCGTCAGCAAAATAGCCTAATTCACTTCGTTTATGTCTCTCAATTTAGAAAGGCGGAGCGCAAGAAATGAGCTATTTTATAGTTCTGGTTTTCAAAATTTGCTAATTTTGAAGTTTGTGTTTTTGAAACTTGTGCCCTGCATTTTCATGCTGCATGTAAATTTGCATCTCATTCATTTAAACGTACTCAACATTTTGAGATTTTGCAAGTCTATGATTCACTTATTTTTTTGGTTAAATCGAACCCTGCTAGTCAGTAGAGGTCGAAGCCTGGTTGGAGTCAGGTCCATTTCATGTTTTATTTGGTTGGTTAAATCGAACCCTGCTAGTCAGTAGAGGTCGAAGCCTGGTTGGAGTTAGGTCCATTTCATGTTTTATTTGGTTGGTTAAATCGAACCCTGCTAGTCAGTGGAGGTCGAAGCCTGGTTGGAGTCAGGTCCATTTCATGTTTTATTTTGGTTGGTTAAATCGAACCCTGCTAGTCAGTAGAGGTCGAAGCCTGGTTGGAGTCAGGTCAATTTCATGTTTTATTTTGGTTGGTTAAATCGAACCCTGCTAGCTAGTCGAGGTCGAAGCCTGGTTTGAGCAAGGTCCATTCCCCTTTTCTTTTGGTTAAATCGAACCCTATTCTTGTTTAGAGGTCGAAGCCTGGTCATAGTCAGGTCCATTTCGTTTCCTTTTGGTTAAATCGAACCTTATCTTTGATTAGAGATGAAAATCTGGTCAAGGTAAGGTTCATTTTCCTTTTCCAATTTTAGGCTATGCTTGGTTTAAGCATGAAGCCCTTCCTTTTATTTTTAACGAAAAATCTTCGCCTTCCCAATACTTTGTCTTTTTCCTTTGTATACCCTTTCAATCCTTCAAGGATACACAACGGGGGGCAAACTGTAGACACCGTATTTGGTCCGGCTTGATTTTTAGTAATAATGTTTGAAGTTTTTCAATATTTGGTGGCAATTTGCTTTTTGTATGTCAATAAGAGCATAGCTCAACTGGCATAAAGTTGTACTAATAACCACGAGGTCAGTGGTTCAAATCCCCCTCCCCATATATTATCAAAAAGTTTGTTTTTGGTTTTCATTGTTTATTTTCATTTTCATTTTACTTTTTTATTTTATTTTATTTATTTCTTTATCTTTTTATTTTATTTTATTTTATTTCATTTAATTTTATTTATTTATTTATTATTGATTTATTATTTTTATTTTTATTTTTATTATTATTGTTTTTTTTCTTTTTTTTTTTCTCCCCCATGTTTCCCTCTCTCATTTTTTCTCCAACTCCCCACTCTCTCCCCTATTCTTTCTCCCATTCTTTCCCCCTTTTTCTCCATTCCCCCTCATTCTCCCAACCTCCCATTCTTTCCCCCTCTTTCTCAACTCACTCCCCCCTCCTTCTCCCAACCTCCCATTCTTTCCCTCTTTTTCTCAACCCCTTCCTCCAAGCTCTACTATATAATGAGAGAAGAGAGAAGAGTGAAAGAGTTTAGAGATAGAAAGTGAGGAAATTGTAGAGAGAGTGTGTGAGCTTGAAAGGGAAAAATAGAGATTTTAGAAGGATTTTCAAAGATCTAAGTTCACAATCACCGCTGCACCACCGCCGCCGCTCGCCGCCGCCGCTCACGCCGCTCACAGCCACACCTCGCCGCCGCCACCGCTTGCCCGTTGACTCCGACGAGGTTCCTAAGTGAGGTTTAAAATAAAAGAGGAGGGAAGGTGGAAGAGTTAAAAAGAAAAAAAAGGGAAGGAAAAGAAAAAAAGGTGGACATTTTCGTGAAGAAGAAGAAGGAGAGAGTGGGAGAGAGAGAAAAGGTAAGTGGGTCCCTCCCCATTTAATTGTCTTCACATTTTTTTTTATTTTCTCTTTTAATTTTATTTTTGGTATATATTTTGCTTTCTTTTTTTGTTTTCTCCTCCTTTCCTTCATTCTGTTTTATTAGTTTTCAAATCCTTATTTGTCATTTCAATTAACTTGTAGTTGGGATTTCTAATTGAAGTTTTATCTCAAATTGGTTTTTACTTTGAAATTCTTAAATCATGTTCAAATTTGCTTTAAAATTGAACTTCTTATCTATTTCAATTAAATTCTAATTTGAAGGCCAATTTAATAATTGCTTACCGGATTTAATTTGAAATCTCAAATTAGATGTCAATTTCCCCTCAAATGGTTTTAATTTCAAGTTCAAATGAATTTCAAGGTGATTTTGGATTTTCTCTTTCAAATGAATTTCAAGTTGTATCTATTTAGTTTGGATTTTTGAAGCAAAATTCAAAACGAGTTTTGTTTTAGAATTTAAAAATCAACGTCAATTTCGTGTTAAAGTGAGACTCCAAACCAATGTCTTATGGTTTTAGATTAAATAGTAATTTCAATTTTAATTAAATTGGAAGTTAATCAATGGCTTTTTTTTCCCCTTTTAAATTAAATTGCAAATCATTTTCAATTCCTAAAAGATTAAGTCAAATTTCAAAAGTCAAAAAATCAAAATGTTGTTTTTTTAAATGAGGTTCAACCCATCTTCTTTTTTTTTTATCATTATTTATTTTGGCTGCTTAATATCTTAAATTAAAAAAAGAGGATTGATTATCGAAAGTTCTAGCTAATTTTGTTTAAGAGGGTATTTAAGGAAAATAGCCTAAGGTTTTGTTTTGAGATTAATTTCAATTTACTTTGGTTTGGAATTTTAGTTTGAATTTCAATTGTCTTTCAATAGTGAATTTTGATTTGTAATGCTTAATTGAGTTTAACTTGAAAATTTGAATTGGATGTCAATTT